>BTPG01000002.1:14969255-14971755 GCA_036245525.1 Semisulcospira habei | reverse complement strand
AACCTGCATGCAGGCGGTTCAGGATATTGGTTGCCTGATGTTGACCTGGGGATGACAACGTCACTCGGCACACCCTGAACGACCAAGCAGCCTTCTCTAGGGACAGCACTGCTTGCTCCACACGGAGAGGGGCCTAGAAAAGGTGGCCTAACCAAAGCTTATCCCCTCGTAACCCAGTTGGCTAGCCGCGGTCAACGGGCATCTTCTCATGCGGTCAGAAAACAAGAAAAAACAATGGATCTACTCTCATGACGACCACGACCGGACTCAACGTAGAATGCTGGAACATCCGAACCATGCTCGACACAGCAGACAGCGGACGCCCTGAACGTCGCTCCGCCCTCATTGCCCATGAATTGCGGAGGTTAAACATCGACATCGCCGCGCTCAGCGAAGTACGCCTCCCGGAGGAAGGCAGCCTCCAAGAACTTGGCGCTGGCTACACCCTCTACTGGTCAGGCAGGCCTGCATCAGAAAGACGGCTCTCAGGCGTGGGCTTCATGGTGAAGACCCACATTGCGACTAAGTTGGAAAACCTACCAACGGGTCACTCCGACCGCATCATGTCCATGCGCCTCCCACTGAGACACCAACAATACGTCACCCTTCTCAGTGTGTACTCCCCAACCCTCCTGGCAGAGCCTGCAGAAAAAGACAAGTTCTACTCTGACCTGCGCAGCCTCCTGCAGAGCACCCCTGCAGACGACAAAGTCATCATCCTTGGCGACTTCAACGCCAGAGTGGGCCAAGACTCAGAAGCCTGGAAAGGAGTCCTCGGCAAGCATGGCGTTGGGAACTGCAATGACAATGGTCGCCTACTGTTGGAGCTCTGTGCAGAGCAGCAACTTGTCATCACCAACACTACTTTCCAGCAAAAGGACAGTCGAAAGACCACCTGGATGCATCCTCGCTCCAAGCACTGGCACCTTATCGACTATGTCCTTGTGCGTCAGAGGGACCGCAGTGACGTCCTCCTCACCAGAGTGATGCCCAGCGCAGAGTGCCACACTGACCACCGCCTTGTTCGCTGCAAACTAAGGCTCCGCCTCAAGCTGAAACCCAAGAAATGGGGCCCCCCCCAAGAAAAAGCTTGATGTTGCCAGCCTTCAGCGTGACGACAAGAAAGCTGCCCTTCAGGCCGATTTACAGCGCATGCTCAAAGACACAGTTGATCCAGCAGACTCCTCCCCTGAAACACTCTGGGAACAACTGAAAACTGCTATTGTAAAATCTTCTGTGGAAGTCTTGGGCTTTGCTAGAAAGAGGAACAAAGACTGGTTTGACGAAAACGACGTAGAGATCCAGGAACTTCTAGCAAAAAAAAGAGCCGCCCACCAGGCCCACCTAGCCCAGCCTTCCTGCCCTGTGAAGAAGTCTGCCTTCCGCCTCATCTGCAGCAGTCTCCAGCTCAAGCTTAGAGAGCTCCAGAACGAGTGGTGGTCCAGACTCGCACAGAGGACCCAGCTCTGCGCTGACAACGGTGACTACAGGGGCTTCTACGAAGCACTGAAAGCAGTGTATGGCCCTAGGCACCTGGTACAAAGTCCCCTGCGAAGCGCTGATGGACAGGCACTCCTCACAGATAATACCTCCATCTTGAACCGCTGGTCGGAATACTTTCAGGACCTCTTCGGCGCTGAGCGCACTGTTCAAGAAACAGTCATCCTCCAAATCCCACACCTTCCACTAAAGGTTGAATTGGACGAACCACCCACCGCCGAAGAGACCCTCACAGCCATCCATCAGCTCAAGAGTGGCAAAGCAGCAGGCATTGACGGAATCCCGCCAGAGATCTGGAAACATGGAGGCCCAGCACTGCACAACAAGCTCCACGACCTCTTTCTCTGCTGCTGGGAAAAAGGAACACTACCAAAGGATCTCCGTGATGCAGTCATCATCACCCTGTACAAGAACAAAGGAGAGAAGTCTGCCTGCTCTAATTATCGTGGAATTACCCTGCTGTCCATTGCCGGGAAAATTCTCGCAAGGTTGATCCTGAATCGGCTGGTACCTGCCATCGCTGAGGACCACCTCCCAGAGGGCCAGTGTGGCTTCAGAGCCAACAGGAGTACCACCGACATGGTCTTTGTGCTGAGACAGCTTCAGGAGAAGTGCCGCGAGCAGAACAAAGGGCTGTACGTAACGTTTGTCGACCTAACAAAAGCGTTTGACACTGTGAGCAGGCAAGGTATGTGGCAGATCCTGGAGCGACTAGGCTGTCCCCCAAAGTTCCTCAACATGATCGTCCAGCTCCACGAGGACCAGCAAGGCCAGGTCAGACTAAACAGTGACCTCTCAGAACCATTCCCCATTCGCAACGGCGTGAAGCAAGGCTGCGTGCTGGCACCGACCCTCTTCACCATCTTCTTCAGCATGATGTTGAAGCAGGCCACAGTGGACCTCGACGATGACGACGCAGTGTACATCAGGTATCGTCTCGATGGCAGCCTGTTCAACCTCAGACGACTGCAGGCCCACACGAAAACCCTAGACCAACTGA
>BTPG01000002.1:14706755-14964255 GCA_036245525.1 Semisulcospira habei | reverse complement strand
CACGTGAATTTGGTTTTCGGTGAATGGAATCTGTGTTCGTGTTAAACAGGTGAATAATAGTGAAATTGCTCTGGTTGGGAACCGAAAACAGCTTCGTGTTAAGCGAAATTTTGTGTTAAGCATTTCGTGTTATCAGTGGAATTTTAATACAGAATAAGAAGGCCGTTGGCCGGGAATGCAAAAACGTTTCGTGTTAACCGGAAATTCGTGTTAAGCGAGTTCGTGTTAACTGGACTCCACTGTAGTTTTCATGGTCAGTGTCACAATCCTAAATAGTATATTTATACAAATACATGTACTGTAATGATACTGAAAATGACATGTACAATACAGCACTTGTACCAGAAATTGCACAAGTGTGTAACATACAATGCATATTTCTGCTGTGCTACCTGGTATGCCACAGAGTGCCTGTTGCTAGTCTTGGTATACTGCGTGCATACTTGGTGGTTGAAGTCAAGGATGGTAAGCCTGTTACGCATTGTGTATCCTTTGTAGCCAATGGAAGTTTTTTTTGGGCCATTTCATTTTCAGCCACATAGATACATCCCCTTGACTAACACTCAAAACACTCAATGATGAGACTGAAACATATCTAAACTCTAAGTCAAAATAAGTGCATAAATAAGACAGATACCTTGATCGTGCCTGGCAAGGACACTCGTAATGTGTGGTGATGGTTGATAACATGCTTTATCCCTTGTTTCAAGTGGTTAGCCTTTGGCAGCAGCAAAGAAACTGAAAACAGATGGCCAATATATATAGATAAAGCAAAACCTCAAAGTGAAAAAAGCACAAAAGTGAAAATGCACCAGCAGCAGTTTATACTGAGGTAGGTTATTTCGATGACAGGACAGTGTCGTGTGTTTTTGTTCTGCATACACTCAAGGATATAATCCTCCATGTAAAACACAGCTCAACTCAAATCTTCATGCAATTCGCTTGCCTTTGTGCCATTCATCAAGGTAATGATCCAGATGTTCAGTGGCTGTGATCAAGTCAGTAATAATATACAAATCTATTTTATACTGGAAAAAAGATGCATGCATTACAGAGTGGCAAACTGACAGGTAGCTAGCACTAGCTGTTATGAAGACTTGGGAGAAATACCACCATGGCACCATGATAATTATATTTACTGTCAACTTGTAAATATACTTAGTGTGGAGGAAGCAGTGTGGAGGAAGCAGTCATAAGCAGTAATAAACTCATATATATATGTAAATCATAACTTACAGTGTTGTGACAGCAATATTTCCAGGACACTATACGGTACTTTATGTGTGCTGTGATAACACTTTTACAAACAATAATGATTTTGTGCAAGTGCACGGGTGTACCATACTTCAAAATCAAATGCCACCAAACTGATAATTACCTGAAAGTAGCAGGAGATTACAGTAGAACACTGTCGGTGACAGCTTATCGGACAGGTCTTGCTGTCTTCAGAAACTCGATGCCAGTCTGTGCATTCACCAGTTTCAAGTCACCTGACCTTGTGGCAGCCCTGCTGTCTAGAAACAAACCATAAACACAGTCATGGATGGACAAAACCTGTTGAAAAAGAAATAAATACAGAAAATAGGCATGTGGGCACATACGCATGTGCATGTGGCTTTCTAAAAAATGGCTTAGTCACAAAAATAGCAGCACATTTGAGTGTTAAATATGGAGCAATATATACATACATGTATTTACATGATTCACAGAAAAACTCGCATTAAAATATGTTTGTATACAAAAATGATATTGTAAGTTTTTGTCACTCATATTTCTCCTGTTCATAAGCCTGTGGTTTCAGGAAAATATGAGAAATACATGTATCAGTGGCAAGCCAACTTACAATAGCCCACTTACATACCTGAATGTGAGTTTCATAATGAATTATGCACATACATGTATTGCTCTATTTCATCACACTGAAATGTGCTGTTATTTTGTGAACAAATATATTTTAAGTGGATTATAGTGGTATATTTTATCCTTACCTAGACCTGTTGATTATATTATCATCCAGACAATTGTTGATGTTGTTTTCATACAGCGAGCAGCTGTACATTTGTTTTCATTTAGACAGCTGAACAGTTTGTCTGTGTTCAGACAACTGCAGGTATATTTTGTTTTTTATTCAGACAGCTGTATATTTAATTCTATTCAGACAGCTGTATATTTTGTTCTAAATATAAGCCAGCTGTACATTTTGTCCCAAGCACACACACACACACACACACACACACACACACACACACACACACACACACACACACACACACACACACACATTTAGGTTCACAACTTACCTTGCCACTGCGATTATCTGTTATGTATTGTGATGAGATTGGGAATTGTTCCATTACTGATGCACCATAACTTTCACTTTGTACTAGCTTCACAAATGTATCCACAGAAATAACACATTAGCTGCTTGCTGCTCTGTGAGCTCATTTGGTGTGGCACTGAAAAAGAATCAAATGACTGGTATTTGTATAGTTATGTAAAACACACACGGGTCTTGTACTAGAAAACGCCATGGCGTTCTGAAGATATTTACACAAAAACAACCACCACCAACCCCCAAAACAAATTGCAACTAAAAGTGGAAACTTCTAAATGTACATCAGACCAGAGCTCAGAATATATCACATACTTCATATGTATATAACACAAATATGTGTATTAGCAAATTGCCCAGAAACTATTACACTTATTTATAAAAGAGAGAAAATTTAAAAACAAAATTTCAGGCTGTTACTATAGTGACCTAGTAACTACAGAAGAGACAAACTTTGAGGCTAAGATTTCCAAACTATTCTTCATCTTGTTCATCGATGTATTCTGCCTACTTCTCACCACTATCGTCTGCAGTTATTTCCTCAGTCATTTTTTCCCCCGAAATTATTGTCCTGTACACCAGAACACACATAACATTACAATCGCTAGGGCTTATTGTTGTTGACAAGGAAGTGGGCATTAGAGTGCTGTCCCCTGATAATACATATTTACGAGTACCTTCCCTTTGTAAACACGACGTCAACTACACGCACATAGTTGTTTTTTGTTGTTGGAAATATACTTACCAACAAAAGTAATATTTGTACGACAAAAAGTGAAAAGACCACACCATATCATGTTGGACTTACCGCCACCATTCGCTGGACCTTTTTTGGACGCTCGGCCGGTGCAGGCTTCACCAGTGCGGCAAAATGAAAGTTGGATATTCTTCATAGTTGCACGGGAATTGGATGTTACCGTGCACAGACAAATGCAACTGGAAGTGACCTTAGGTAGCTGGATGGTGTATACCTGTTTGCGTGAACTGTGACAGCCGTCAAGGACATCTGACACTCTACAGCAGCTTTAGTAACTTGCGTGTTCGGGGATCCCATCAGACGGGGCCCTGTCATGGTTGCACTTTCTGTGTCGGGTAGGGACTTTGAATTTTTTTTTCGATGTCCTCTACTGACTAATTGCTGAACATACCTGACACAGTACTGCCAATCATTGACTTTGCACTGATGTATAACTAACTCAGCACTCTGACCAAGTGAGAGCCAAGTAAAACATCATACGTTACATACAGGTTACAATGCCATACGCAGCATGTGCCGCACCATACGCAGCATGTGCTGCACCATATGCGGCATGTGTCGCACCATACGCGGCATGTGTCGCACCATACGCGGCATGTGCCGCACCATACGCGGCAATGCCATACGCGACACACTTAGCATACGCCATAGAGCAAAAAAGATGCCATGCACAGAAAACCGAGACGCTTCACAAAACCTGTAATACCAGACTTTGAGTTGCTGTGCTAAATAGACTAGCCAGGCTGTTTCTTCTCATAAAAATATGCATAACATTTTGAAAAGACCGAGATCATTTTTCAGCCACAGGCATGACCAGATAGGAATAATCCTTGCCAGTTAGTGCAAATTTTACCAGATGGGGGGGGGGGGGGGGGTTGTTTGCCAGTTGAGCTGTTATAAGTTATGCACGGTACTATTTACCGGATGAGATGTTATGTCAGCACTGTCATACTGGTTAGTTGTGCAGGCTGTGTTTGTGTGTTAGTGAGTGTTAGTTGTGTAGGCGTGTTTGTTTGTGTGTTAGTGAGTGTTAGTTGTGTAGGCGTGTTTGTTTGTGTTAGTGAGTGTTAGTGTGTGTGTGTGTATGTATGTGTCTGAGTGTGTATATATGTGTGTGTGTGTGTGTGTGTATGTGTATGTATGTGTATGTATGTGTCTGATTGTGTATTTGTGTGTATGTGTATGTATGTGTCTAAGTGTGAGTTTGTAAGTGTGTGCGAGTGTGTGTCTGAGTGTGTGTTTGTGTGTGTGTGTGTGTGTGTGTGTGTGTGTGTGTGTGTGTGTGTGTGTGTGTGTGTGTGTGTGTGTGTGTGTGTGTAGAGAGAGAGAGATACAAGCAGACAATATCAGGTGTCAAAATCAATAAATCTACTCGTTACACAGCTAGGCAAAATATAACATTAAAAATGTTGTCAATAAAATAATATTAAACAAGTCCCGCCAGCTAACTCAAATAGAGAGAGCTAACAGTACAGTTGACTAATACGTTGTAAATGGGAGTTAGGCTTGGGTCCGATGCTCTTGAGAATCTGACCTGTGTCCATGTAAAAAAATCTAGGCTCCTGAGAATAATAGTCTCTGCAAAACCCCATATACTCAGTACGAGGCAGCCAGATACTGGGGGTTTAACTAAAGGTGACTAATAAATTCCTTTACAGTGTTTGTAAAAGCCCTGGGTAATCTTAAGCTGCACTGGTAATGCTCGCAATATAAAAGTGTATTGGTAATGCTCGGATTTTTATTTAAAAAAAAAAAGTAACAGTGCATGATTAGGTAGTTATAGAGAGAGATTATAAGAGAATTCCAGAGTATCAAAATCAATAAAGGCGTACCGATCATGCTTGCCATTTTTTTTTTCAAATTAACAGGGTTGATTCGGTGATAGTAGAGAGTTAATGGGGGGTCAACGAGTTTATTATCAATAATGGCGAGATTTATAGATCGGTGCGGCATTATTGATTTTGAAGCTCTGGAATTCTCTTATTATCTCTCTCTGCAGCAATGAATGCTTGTAAACAAACAGGAGGCACAAATCACCACAAACATCGACGTTTCAACACGAACATCAGATCCGAACACAGTTTTGCTACACACACAACATGTACCTCAACTTAACACCAACACATACATTTTAACGAGAAAACAAAACACATGTCTGGTACACCAATCGCACCTCACTACAAACATGAAACCCGCAAAACAGAAATGAGACAAAGCAACTTCTCCAGGAATCCAAAGTACAGCAACCAACTCAACAAGAGACTCACATACACCAGTACCCAGACAAAGAAACAGTCACACACATACACAACAGATGCACAGCAGCATGATGATCAACATCACAAAACGAAGGACGAGAGGGGATAGGGGTAAGGTGGGTTGGGGGGAGGAAGATAGCAACCAAAAGAATATGCACAAGACAAAGAACACATCAAACACAATACAACCCATAAATTTAGAGTAAGAGCAGTGATTTCACATAATAAAAATCAAACTTCATTACTCATCAAACCACAGGCTCCAGCCAGGTGCATCAAACTCATGGTCATAAACCAACATGGCAGATACAAAGGAGCCATCACTGTTACGATTGTGGTTGTGTTGTTCTGTGAGAGCTTGCATGTGTTAATTGTAGAAAACGATCCGATATTTATTTGAGCTATCATGATTACTTATCATGTACTTTTCAGTAAGATTCTTTATCATTCGCGCAGATAGCGGAATTGGCTTTGTTATAATACGCCAAGTTTAGTTCGGAAGCTTCTAGAAAAGTCACAAGGAGAATAGTCGTAGATTTTTGTAATGCGTAGATTCGCTGAGAATAGACTAGAACGTTCGAACGAAGTTCCACTCTGTCGAGTGACCTTATATGTGACGTCAAAGTCAGTGTGTGTAACATTTTGCTACACAGTAGTAGAGCTGCTATACTTTTAGTCATAGTTGTTTTATGTGCACGTGAACTTGGCAGCCGGTCGGTCTGTGTGTGTTGTGAGAGATCGTGAAAATTCTAGAAAGTTCGGCTAGGTCGTGAACGGTCTACCATAATTTTGTGAGACTTCATTATGCACCGGGATTTCCCAAAATAGGGGCTGTAATGAGCAGTCATATTTTGCAGATCAGTGTAGTTTAACCTAGACAGTATTTTTTTTTAATTAATATTGATGAGTTTCGGTTACGTGTTCCATTCTGATTGATTGCATTTGGTGTTTTCGTTAGATTGTTCTAGAAAGCTGTTTTACTATAAAAGTTGGTGCTAGGAAGCACGTGTGTACATTGTCATGCATTGTCAGTTGTAGGGACACACAGTTTATCGTAGGTGCGTGGCCCTTATAGGGTGTACATTGTGAGACGCAGCATAACGGTGGTGTACGTTGTGTGAGAAACTTTGTGTTGCCAGTGTTGACATTTTCAGAGGAGACATTGCATCAGTGTTGGTGCATTTGGGAATGCATTGTGTGGAGATCGCATCACTGAATTAAAATATTGTTGGAACTGTTACTCCAGTGTAGCCTACATCCATAAGCCACGTGTGACGTGTTGCAGCTGAATGAAGTTTATTTAAAAGAACCTTACGTACGTACGCCTAGTGTGTTTATCATACTACGACTACGACTCAACATGTAACAATTACCATGAAAATGATCTCAAGGCAGCTGTCGACCTTCTTTCGGACCCCGCCCCCTCTCCTGATCTTGCATCCCATTTCAATTCCTCCCTTCGAAAACTTCTAGACACCCATGCCCCTGTCACCACCTGCTCCATACCCAACCGACTCCCCTTCCCCTGGCTCACTGACGACATAGCCGAGGCCAAGCGCGAGCGCCGACAAGCGGAACGCCGCTGGCGCTCATCTGACCTCACCGTTCACAGACAGATCTTCCAAACAACTAGATCCAAAGTCTGCAAAATGATCTCAGACTCTAAACGCAAACACCTTCAAAACCAAATCCTGGAATCCACTTCTTCCAAAACCCTCTACGCCACCATGAACACACTCCTAGGCACTTCCAAAGACTCTCCTCTCCCCAACACACACAGCAAACAAGAACTCCCGTCCGCTTTTTCTAACTATTTTTCGGACAAAATCCAAACTCTGCGCAACGCACTCGACACTCTGCCTTCTCCGCCTTGCCCTCCCGACACCACCTTTTCCGGCACTCCCCTCTCGTCCTTCCGCCCCGTCTCTCAGGATGAAGTCCTCAAGACCATAAAGTCCATGCCCTTCAAAACCTGCGAACTAGACCCCCTCCCAGCTTCTCTCTACCGTGACGGCCTTCCAAAAGTTCTGCCTTTCATTACCGACATCATCAACGCGTCTCTAGAAAACGG
Organism: Semisulcospira habei; assembly: GCA_036245525.1. Classification (NCBI taxonomy): domain Eukaryota; kingdom Metazoa; phylum Mollusca; class Gastropoda; family Semisulcospiridae; genus Semisulcospira; species Semisulcospira habei. The sequence goes on along the minus strand of BTPG01000002.1, from coordinate 14,956,837 downwards.
CTCCGTCCCCGATATCTTCAAGTCCGCTATCGTTCGTCCTCTCCTAAAAAAAACACAACCTCGACCCGAACGAACTCAAGAACTATCGTCTAGTCTCCAATCTCTCTTTCCTGTCCAAGCTTCTTGAGAAGGTTGTTCTCAACCAGCTCAACCTCCACCTCAACAACAGCAACCTGCTCAGTCCATTCCAGTCTGCCTATCGCAAACATCACAGCACTGGAACAGCCCTTCTACATATCTTAAACGATCTGCTTCTCTCCACCGACTCGGGCAACATCTCCCTTCTTACACTACTCGATCTCTCTGACGCCTTTGACACTATAGACCACTCTATCTTCCTCCGCCGACTCCACCACTCCTTCGGCATCACTGACTCTGCTCACTCCTGGTTTCTCTCCTACCTCTCCGACAGACAGCAGTCCGTCACCATCAACGGCGTCTCTTCCAACCCAGTCACGCTCTCCTGCGGAGTTCCACAGGGGTCCGTCCTGGGCCCGGTCCTTTTCACACTCTACACCTCTCCTCTGTCCAACATCATCCAGTCTCACCGCATACACCACCACCTCTACGCTGACGACTCGCAACTGCTAGACAAAGACAAACTCGACAACACTCAGTCACTACTGACTCGCACGGCTGACTGCTACGAAGACGTGAAAAACTGGATGACAGCAAACAAGCTTAAACTGAACGACGACAAAACGGAAGCCATGCTGGTAGGCACTCGCCAGAAACTCTCCCAGCTCCCTCCCTCTCTCCACCTTCAACTCGATAGCACCCCCATCTCCCTCTCTGACTCGGCCAAGAACCTCGGCGTCATCCTCGATTCCTCTCTGTCCATGACCAGCTTCGTCTCCGCCACGGCCCAGGCATGCTATTTCCACATCCGCCGCATCAGTGAGATCAGAAAATATCTCACCACCGAAGCTGTCACCAAGCTTGCTGTCTCTCTCATCTTGTCTCGCATCGACTACTGCGACTCTCTCTTTTCCGGCCTCCCTCGCTCCACCACTTTCACTCTCGAACGCGTCCAGAACAACGCTGCCCGCCTCGTCCTCTGAAAGAAAAAATCCGACCACGTCACTCCCCTGCTCAAACTCCTTCACTGGCTTCCCATCCCCCAACGCATCCAATACAAAATTCTGTCTCTCTGCTACAAATCCCTGAACAACTGCGCTCCAGCCTATCTCTCCAACTTGCTTCACCCCTACACACCTTCCTGCTTCCTCCGCTCTGCCTCCGACCCTCTCCGCCTCCACATCCCTCGCACCAAACTCAACACTTTCGGCCCTCGCTCCTTCTCCGTCTACGGTCCATCCACCTGGAACACTCTTCCACTCTCTCTCCGTCAGAAACACTCTCTCTCCTCCTTCCAGTCCGCCCTCAAAACTCACCTCTTTCAACAGTTTTAGCACTATATCACCACAATCCCCATCCCAAGCTGACCGTCGTAATGTATTTCACCATTTGCGGTACGTGAGTCATTGTCTAAAGCGTGCGCATCCGTGCGCGAGTTGTGAGTGCGCGCTTAGAGTTATAATTATAATAAGATAAGCGCATTATAAATACCGTAATTATAATTAGCAAAGTACATCATCAACAAAACTTTCAATTCTATGCACAGCTTATAATACATCAGATAGAACCAACACAATGAAATGCATAAAATAAACCTAGCAGAGCGTAATTATAATTAGCAAAGTACATCATCAACAAAACTTTCAATTATATGCACAGCTTATAATACATCAGATAGAACCAACACAATGAAATGAAGTACCCAACGGAGAAAGAAACACGCTTAGAAAAGACGACTACAACACAATTTATTAATATTTCGGGAAAATACCCTTTGTCAAAATAGACAAACAAACAAACATAGAGATTAGCCGCTACTTATCTTCAATGGCAGAAGGAATGTGGCAACTGAAGGAGGTGACGTAAAATAAAAGAAAAGGAAGAACAAAAGTGCGGAAAAAGTAAAAATGACGTCAACGAAAAATCGCGTAAGAGAGAGACTCGGAAAGAACCTGAACACGAGAGACAAGAGTGTGTGCAAGCACGTGCAGGAGCGAGCGAAAGAAAAGGCGTGTAGATAAGGCCAGAGAGAGAGAGAGAGAGAGAGAGAGAGAGAGAGAGAGAGAGAGAGAGAGAGAGAGAGAGAGAGAGAGAGAGAGAGAGAGAGAGAGCGAGAGAGAGAGCGAGACGGAGAGAGAGAAAGAGAGAGAGAACGAATGGGGAGTACCCTTGGGCACGAAGTAGGCTGAGTGTCTAATACACAAAGCCTGCTAAACACCAACCCGAAGGCAAACTTTATATCACCTTCAAGTTGAAATGAAATGCATAAAATAAACCTAGCAGAGCGTAATAAGCCTCTGCCCCCCCCCCCCCACCCCCCATGTAGTTATTTTTAGTTAACGTCTGAGGTTCCCTGATCAGCCGCTAGCCATAACGTCACTACTTGCGTGGCACGGCGAGTCTTCTGCTTTAGTAATGGTTTCGTAACTTGTGTTTTCTGTTTATTTTTGAAGCTTCATAGCTCCAATAAATGAAAAGAAAAGGGGAGACTGCCAGTGCTAATATTAACCTTCCTAAAATATTAGCACTGGCAGTCTCCCCTTTTCTTTTCATTTATCACTACAATATCGACTGCAACCCCTTCCCCCCTTTTGGTAGGTTCTCTTTTAGGGTGCATGGAAATTTAACTCTAGGTGGTGGCATGGAATGTAAGCCCCTGCAGACACCACAGTAAAATGTGGTTGTCATTGCAGGTAGGCAGAATTTCCTGCCTCCTCCAGTATTGCCGATGGTGTGCTGAAGAGGTCGCCAAGACCGAAACAGCTGTCCACACCGGCTAAATATCTGGACCCCCCCCCCCCCCCCTTGGGGGGACCTAGATTTAAATTTCCATGCACTGAGTGGCTGGAACAGTGGATATGTGATACGCCCCCTTTTGGGGGGGCTTCCATATACATTGCTTTCATTCACTTTCTTAGCGCCCCCTCTCTTTCCTATCTCTTTTTTTTTTTTGTGCTTTGGCCACAGTAGATCTATGATCACTGGTCGATCATGCACATTTCTCTCCCATGACAGTGCTATAACCTACTTTGCTTTGTAACCTTCATAGCTCCAGTTTTATTTAATGTAGAAAGCTGTTTCAATAGTCATTAGATTCAGCACAGTTCCTGCTATTATAACATCTATTTGATTTTGTACGATCGGTAACCAGTCTTATTAGATTTACGTTTTTCACACTGTTTCGCATTCACTTCCCTTGTGTGGCAGTCATTATAAATTTATAATAAATTCATGTTAGTGCTATTTTTTATCCTAACTTAGTGCACCGTAAAGCCCTTTAACTTCTCTTTCGGCAATGCTAAAATTGATTAGTATTGGATGTATAGTTCGCTAGTTATTTAAGTTTATTCAGCTACCATCTAACACATGTTTTGCTAGTTTCTTTGTCTGGACGAACCGTTTCGCCTGCGCGAGGGAGTTGCTCTCTAGGAGGCCCGCGCTATACCTATTTAAAGCCGAGCATCTGACGCAATTAGCGACTGACTATTTGTGTATCATTATCAGTGCATATAATGTGTAGCGTGCTTCACTTCGAGTATTTCACTGTGTTTCGGAACTTAGACTGCGGCTACAGTGCCCTGTAAGGAGTGATTACTGTGTGTAGATATTTATCATACACATCACCTGCAACATCATTTACCTCCCCTCGGCTCCATCACACTTACTTAGGCAAAATTCAGCACAGGAATCCCTCACATGTTCAGTCTTGCAAGAAGGAAGTTCAAAATTCACGCACAAAATGAAGGTTCACATGGCACAAGTGATCAGACCTCGGCTCACAGGTGAAAGAAGCTATGCTGAGAGATAGACAACTAGAGATTACAAAGATTCCAAGATCGATATTGCCGCATTGATCACAAACTCACGGCATTTTTGGCTATGAATGACCATTGACCCCGCCACCATCTTGCCATCTCCAATTTACACTGTTGTTTTAAAAATAAAACGAACATGACCAATGCAGGACCAGTTGCTCTATGCCTGCGGGCCTATGCACCTATCAATATGTTTCTAGTTTTCTCACAGTTTGCAGTGCCCAGTGTCTTTAAACATTGAACAAGGAAACACACGCCGCATGTGCCAGTCCGCGCTATTTGATGTTGATTATTGACTTTTATGTTGTTACAGACCTTAGGGTGTTTGTCTGTTTAAAAGCTGACAATAACCCCAATGTTGAACATGTTGCTATGTATGTCTTGATTTGAAAACACATACGTCTACCTTGATAGCCTTTAGCTTAAACCCCTGTTATCTGACTACCTTATACTGGGGTTTTTTACAAGAGGCTAAGATTCTCAAGAGCCCTTCAGTCTAAGATTCTTATTAGCTGACACAGGGCCAGATCCTCAAGAGCCGTTTTCACAAGGCTTTAGTCAGCTGTACTGTTAGGTCTCTCATTGTAAGTTAGACTGGCGAAGCTTGACAATTAACATTTGCCACACACCATGGCTAAGCCTGTCAGCAATTCAGACCAAAAAGGTGACTGCCAAGCGTGTAATATGCAAAGAAGTACCCAATGGAGAAAGAAACACGCTTAGAAAAGGCGGGTACAACACAATTTATTAATATTTCGGGTAAATACCCTTTGTCAAAATAGACAAACAAACAAACAGAGAGATTAGCCGCTACTTATCTTCATTGGCAGAAGGAATGTGGCAACTCTTTCTCCGTTGGGTAATTCTAAGCCTGTCAGATTGTGTAAAAAAAAACTCGACCCCCACCAGTACTGAAGTTTTATTTTTGGTTCCAAAATGCCAATTATTTATGAATCAACAAGTCTATTCAAGCAAACCTTTTAAGTCGAGAGCAATATGCACGCATACCCTTTAATATGAGAAAGCAAACACTCATATTCACAAAATCGAAAAATTCACCCGGAGGTATGCATAAGCACCCCCTCAAATTACATTATCTGACATGTGACCCTGGCACATGCAAATAGGTTTTTATCAGTAAATTAGATAAAGGCCAACACTGAAGCATTTATAATTAACAGTCAACCCCCATTAGCTACCTCAGAGAGAGAGAGAGACCTGACTTAAAGTCAGTATACCTGTGCTTTTACCCACCCTGTTTTAAGTCAGTGGTACAGTCAACAAGACATGTGTGGTGAAAGAGTTAGGTGGGTGGCTGATTTCTGAAAAATTGTTCCTGAAAAATCAATTAATGACATGCACGATACAGGCACACGATAACACATTTACAAAATGATACTATCTTTTGTTTAGTAAACCAAATCGCCAGCCCACAGAGAAATACGCAGCTATAGAATAAGACGATCATTTGCATCTTCAAAAAAGATGCATCAGGTCTCTTATATAACCCATGTCTTTCTCCGGAACTTAGGAAGTAGGCAGGGAAAGCATACATACACAAACACGAAGGTGTACTACCATATGTGGTCAGGTAAATACCCTAATTTCCCACAGTAGATGCACAGAACATTACACAACAATGTAACGATATAACGATAAAAATTTGCCTCGAGTTATAAATACTCACAAACCAGATAGGTGAGGCTAGCGCTGCCAGAATTGTACACAAACCAAGAGGAATCACTCAGCGCCGGACAGACTGGGCTGGCGATTGGATGCCTGATAGGCGGGGGCAGGGGATCTGATCGTCTTATTCTATACCTGCGTATTTCTCTGTGGACTGGCGATTGGGTGCCTGAAGGCGGGGAAAGGGGATCTAACTGTTTGTCTGTCCAGCGCTGAGTGATTCCTCTTGGTTTGAGTAGAATACAAGCATTAACAATTTTGATAACTCGAGAATTGTCATACGAATGAATACTGGCTTGTCCAGTTTAACAATCTTTTTTTTTTGTGAGTGTCACTGCATACAATGACTGATGAAACTCTTTATACCCTGTGTACTGTGGTTTAAATGTAAGTTTAAATGCACCCGATTCAGTTGTGACAAGTCTCACATCTTTGTGGTGATGTGGATTTTCCATCGTCTTCCCAAAACAGGCATTGTTCATAATCTTAAAGAAGTCTTTGTCAAATGCAGTGTTACCATCTTTTGCACAAAGGGTTGTGTTTTTCATTATGTAATCTTTCATGAAAACACACATCAAATTCAATGCAACTGTGAACTTTCTTCAGTACTAACCCATGCCTGATTTAAAACTGTAGTAAGCGATAGTGACAAACGTAATTGAATTTGTCATTCAAATTTGGCACAACTTAAGTGTCTTCTTTTTTCCCCCTCAAACTCATTTTCTCAATGGCTAATGGATTATCATTATGGTAATCATGAATATGGTGTGGGTACTCTAGGTCGACTCCAAAGATCCAACCCTTTGCATCATTTTGGTCATGAGACATAATACAGTTTGTTAAATCTGTTATGTCATACTGTGACAAATCATGCAGTTGAAAGTTTTTTCAAGGGCAATAACTCACACAACGCGAACCCATACAAATTATTAGCGTCCACGTAAGTAATAAATGACCATGACCTTCAGGAGTCAAAGTCAAGATCGTCAAGTTATTTGTTGTTAGCTTTGGCATAATTATTTGCAGCTATACTAATGCCTCCCCTCAATCCGCATTCCACCATTTCATCCATCGTGCGATCATACAGCAGGTCTACAAATATCTTACTGAATTTTAACAATGCATCCCATGTCATGCCATAACTAGTTATGTAGCAAGCTGGGTCAAGACTGTAGTGCAACAAACCCTTTTCAAGTTAACTTTCAAATATGTCTGCAAGCAAGCACACGTCTGCTCTTAAGTACTGGTCGTGGTAGTCACCAATCATTTTACATCCTAGTTTTTTCCATGCATCAAAAACATGCAGTCAGAAATACCATTTCCATTTAGTGTAGAATAAAATGCCTCTTTCGGAGGCAGACTTCTTTCTTCACACAAAACCCAGTGATCAATATACTCATAGGGATAGACACCATTCTTGATCAACTCTGGCTCAAAATATTTACTTGTTATTGGAAACTCAGTCAGACCTTCTGCCAGACTAGCAAGCCCTAAAGACAAATGTGGCATTGCATCATAAAACACTAATTTGTTGTCTAGCCTAAAAGTCAAGTACTTCTCAGTTTTCTGAGCAATACAAGTAATGTTCTTATAAAACTCATCTACAGCACGCATGATAATGTGTGAATCATATCCTTTGAGATTGTGGGAAAAGATAGGCAGTTGAAATTTCAGGATCTATTTTTAATTTTAAGTTAGAATTACCATGTGCAGCACCTCTGTAACATCCAGTTATGTGGTCATGGTCACGAACTCTATCACCTCCTAGGGTCTGTTCACAAATCCAACACATCCCCACGGTATCAAAATTCAGTTTGTATTTTTCTGTCATCACCAAAGGCATCTGACAATTTTCCAGATACTGTACTACCTGACTATGTAGTTGTCTCATTTCTGTTAAAAACTCAGCTGCTGCATTTCCACCCCTGTAGATAACAGGTTCTTCATGATGACCGTCTGATCTAACAAAAATGTATCTGAAAGAACACACCACCTGGTCACTCAATTTTACTGTCTTTGGTAATGAGTCTGGAAGAGGACCGCATATGGTACAACAGTGATTCAAAATCTGCATAGACTACAAAAGGCAGCTTTTGCTGATTTCCATAGTTTATAAAATATACCTGACTACCAGGATCTGGATACCTAAGTATTGTTTGAATGTCATCAGGTTACCTTCAATGCTGGACGTGTTTGTGTGCTACTTTAATAGAACAAAACCTTTGCAAACATCTCTTGCAAATTTCCTGTTTGCCATTGTGTTTTGATACCTGTCCATGAATTAGACGTGACATACTCCTGATACTTGTGTAGTGAAAGTTATCTTCATCACCTATTAATAACACGTCAACATGTTTATCTTCTGGCTGTTTGTAGGTAGGGGAAAGTGGCGATATTCTAATAGGTTGTAACTTGTTAGGAGACTCATTATCCCATACATACACATTTACATATATACCAGGATTCAGTTCTTCAAACAAGTCTGTCTTCTACCTTAACAGGAAAATCTATACCACTGAAGTTACGTTTGTTCACAAATTTGGTATAGTTAGATACATGCTCAGGGTGATACAAGCAGACTGATGTGCGTAAGTGTATGAATTTGTTTATTCTGTGCTGCTTTGGCGTTCTGTTCATGTTGAAAGCAAACTTTTCTGGATTAAACATTTTCGTCCTGTGAAACTATGCAAAAGTGAGATCCTCTTATTTACCACAAAACAGTTTTCATTAAACTACTTAACCCCATGGCTGCATTTTCCGATTTTGGAGGTGTCATCTAACGACTGAGTACCAGTTGTGGTAGATGGATCGACCGTGATAATTCAAGGGTAGTGCCAGATTAGCTTGGCGACATCAGACGCAAAGTTAATCTGACACTACCCTTGAATTAGCATGGTGGATCCATCTCCAGCAGTAAGGCGTTGGGGTTAAGTGGGCTAAACTGAACGTAATGCCAAAATACTGTGTGTCTAGTGTTGAAATTGCAAAAGTCTAGTGGTGTATCGTATAGACAGATCCGTGCTGCTGCTTTGTGCCTGTGGGTGCACTATCACTAATAGTGACCTCATTATTACCCTCCGCACTCCGGCCCCTTTTACGTTATCTCTGATAGCACATGCAAGTCCGTTTGGATGTAGATTTTATCATATTTGTGTTATTGATGTTGGAACTTCATCTATTTTGTAACAAAACTCTACACAGACAGTGAAAACCGTTCTTTTCTCTTTATTATCACCTATTCCTGATGGCTACTGGTTTGTCATAATTATACAGTGTTTGGTGTCAGTGTGTTGGGCAGAATGTCGGCTTGAAAGCAAACAAAGTTTTTCATCACACACTTGAATAGCTCTGTGACCCGGTTTCTCGGCTCTCCTGGAACAAACTAAGTGTGCAGTACTAGCGCTGGGCCAAACAGCGACACCACCCAGCATGAAGTTAATATGACATACAACGAGCCGGTTCGTAGTAAGCCGTATCGTCTATCTTACAACATGTGGAAAGAACTGAAAAATAGACATCAAGGAAATGCTAGACCTGTGAGTCATCAGGGAGTCCAAGTCGCTATATATCTCCCCAGTGGTCATCGTGAAGAAACCAGATTGATCCAACTGGGTGTATGGGAACTATAGTAAACTTAATAAGCTGCCAGTATTTCACCCAAGGGCTATCAACTCTTGAACTAAATGAACTCTGCCCATCTAATGAATTGGTAATGTTCATTCAGAACTTTAACATTAAGTTACAGTCTATCACGGGTTTACAGAATTTTGGAGCGGATTACCTGAGTAGAGCTGCTTAAAGAAACATTTCTTTTCTTTGTTCATGACAGTATAAAGGAACTGTGAGACAATTATTGCAGAGTAGTGTATTTGATTTAATTTTGATGTTAGATTGTTAGTGTTTATAATTAAGTGTAGATTAGAACAGCCACAGCCACAGCCGTGTTTTGAGGTTTAAGAGGAACGTTTGTTAGATCTCATTCTAAAAAGGGGGTTATGATACATTTGTGGTTGTGTTATTCATTCTAGGGCAAGTGTGTGTTCATCAAAGGGAAGATTTGATGTTCAGTTGAGTTATTTTGTATAAGAATCACGTACCTTTTAATTTTTATTTTTAGTATGATTTGTTTCCTTGTGCAACGATAATTGCGATCGATTTTTGTTGTGTAGTTAGAATGTTGCATATTTTCGCTACATTTTTACAAAGTGCGATCTAGATAGAGCCAGGTGGTTCTGGAAAGGGTGCAATTATTCTAGTGACCTCAGATATGACGTCAAATTTTTGTAGTACACATGTTGGCTACATTTCGTAACATTTACGGAATACACCTAGATGTTAGTGGAAGATTGTAGATAGATCTAGAGTGTTCTTTTTAATCAATACTAATGCGATTTGGTTACGTTTTTTTTCTGATTGGTTGAGGTGTGTAGTTTGCGAGATTGTTTCCGAAATCTGTAATAGTATAAAAGAGGGTGTTAGGAAATATGTGTGCGCATTGTATGTGAGGAGACAGTGTTTTATTGTTGATGCTTTGTAAGGGAGACAAAGTGTATCAAAACTGCGAATGCATTGTATGAGACAGTGTATCAAAGTGTGGATGCATTTGTCGTTGCATTGTGCTGAGATTGCATCGTGAGAATAAAGTACTGTTGGAACTGTTACTCCAATGTACAGCCATACAATTCCATGCATAAAAGTAAAAAAAAAGTGAACTGTGCTCACCCAACCAAAACTCGTGTGCTAAATCCCCGAAGCCATCTTCATAGTCGGTCCAGTTCCTGTTAAAGTTCGCTGTCCCGTCCTCTCTTCTCTGGAACACCTGGTTTATGACAACGTGTCTTAAGTAACATTACCTTACTGCCATATGATCATTGTACTCATTGCACTGCACCCAGATACTAAATGAGTGCAGTATGAATGGTGCCTTTGTCAGTTGTTAGTCTATCTCAGGTATTTCTTCCTCAAACCATTATCTTGGCGGTAATAAAGCAGGTAACACCGACAAAAGTATTTGACATTTGCTTTTACAGATGACGTTGCTGGCCTTGGACTTTTGAGCTTACAGTAGATCTCTTTGTCTATTAATTTGTTCTATTTGTTTGTTATTGTCTTTGGTCCACCTACCGTCCAACCCCCACCGTCCACGCTCTGGTCACAGTACACACGCACTGTGGTGTCGCCAGGTAGATATAGGACACGGGCACCGCTTACTGCATAGTAACTTCTGACGGCTTCACAACTAACTGGTTTGTAAACTGCAACACACACACACACACACACACGCACACACACACACACACACACACACACACACACACACACACACACACACACACACACACACACCACCACCACCACCACCACCACCACCTTGATACACTGACAAGCATAATTCTGCCTGATTTTCAGAGATATATTTTAATTATGTAAAATGTATTAAAATGTATTAATCTCTTTCTTGTCATATTAACTCATTCGAGACATGCCGCCTCCAGTCTCGAATGATTTAACTGTGTCTCGAAAACCATGGCATTTTTACTAGCGGATGGCCCCTGCCTGCAGCATAGGGACGTGAATGAGGCAAGCATGAGGTGTATTTTTTTATGTACCCCGCATCTGCTGTGGAGTATGCGGGTCTATTACTCTTGCTTTCTGTGTTTTCGCTGAGGTCCGAATGTCACGGACAAAACCAATAGTTTACCGGCATTTTGATAGCCCGGAATTAACAGAAGATCTTCTTTAAGATGTCGGTCCTCTTCTCGCATCGTCTGCAGTTCTTGCTGGAGGCGACCGTTGTCCCGTTCCACAGCCTCCAGTCTGGCCGCCGTGATGGCAAACTGAACACGAACACTGTCCACCCTCACTGTCGCCGGGGTCAGTAACTGCTCGGTAGCTCTGTCGCAGAATCTGACTGCCGGCGGAACTTCCAATTGACAGGAGTAGTTTCCCTGTACGACGGGGTTGAGAAGCGTCAGCACAAAATGGCCGCCGGTGTAGCCGGTGCTGTCGACGTGGCTTCCTGATGGTGTCTGGGGAAATGTATTGGTATGAGTTGTTAACACACAGCATGACCATCCACGCTTCACTTAGACACTGACAACAGACGCACACATCCATATAAATAATGCCTTAGACATGACACTGGTCGGTGGGGTCAATTCCCTTATTGTAACAATGACCTTCCGCAAGTTTGATAGCTGCTGCAACATTTCAGTTGACATTTAATATGTTTTTCACGTGATTAAAAGTATTGTTTTTTAATGTCAGTAACCTGATCCGTACCCCTTCACAATGCCACTGTGCTGCATATTTCATATTAAACAAGGTGATATGAATTCGACTAGAAACCTTCAATATGCCGAAATATTGTAAATCGAGATTTTTTTTTTTTTACAAATCGTTGGATCCAGCTTTAGATGGCGAGATCGACGTGGGAAAAAAACGTGTAGTCCTACATCAAGTTACAAATCACGGCTCATTGGAACATTTTCCGTACAATATCAATTATGTTGCGAATCATTGACTGAACGCAAAGTTCCGAGTCGTGTTTTACAGGAGACCTTTATAGCAGATGACATTGTCGTCAGCAGATTAGTCATATTTTTGTCGTTTACATAGACGTCATTTTCATTTAAACAAACAGTGGAGCTTAGAAGAAGCCGTGCGCGCTGAAGGGACGCAACCAAGCGTTTGTGAAACTGATGTGTGATATCTTTGTGTGTAGAAGAATTTCGTTTTCCACTGCTCTGTTTTCTCCTGTGACAAGAGTGCGAATCTCTTAATACATACAGTCGGCCATTGTTACAGCGGACACACGTAATGAAACGCAACGCCAGAAGACAGTTGTCTCCCTTCTCATGACCCTTACCTCGGCCGTCTTAAATAAGCGACTTGGCTGACTTTTGCTGTCGCACTGTGGCGTAAACACAGTAGAAGCTAAACTCGGCATTCTCCGTGTTGTAGTTGATCCCTGTCCGTGTGCATTAGCTTGGGTCCTCGCGACTATTCTACATGCCACGGTTAAGTCGTGGTTGGTTCACTGGCTTTAGAGAGAGGAAATAGGAGAGTCAAAGTCACCCTTTTAATTATCTTAAGTTAATCCTAATTAACACGCCATTCAAGACAATGACCCTCTATCACCCTCACAAAAACCCCGCATTTGTTTAGCGCAAGCGGTACACACAGCACATTTCAAATCAAAGCCGACGCCTATCTCAATACAAACTGCATTTGAGAGAACTTCTGAAAATCCAATTCAATTATATACCCCCCCACCCGGGTCTGCCCTGGGGGACTTGGGTGGGGTTAGGTACTTTTTAGTTCCCAGGGTCACCCTGGTCAGCCCCACAGGGTGAGTTTTTCTCTCTATTCTGGGGCATGTGTTTCTGTCTACCCTTGGTCCATTCACCTGTATTTGCCTTTTTAAAACTCTCCCTACTGTCTGCACTGCCTGTAGCTCTTGATATTGGATGTGTGTTGCTAAATGGTCTTAGCTTTATTTAGGCCCCATGTGTTAGGTTTATTTAATGTATTTGACCGGCTGGCGACATACATTCAATGTTCTGTTTATTTTTTTTTTTCACAAGCAGTGCAGGCACGTCCTGAGAAAGCCTTGTTGCTGTCGGGACGTTAAGCAATGTACAATCAATCAATCAATCAATCAATCAATTATATACGTTTGAATGTCTAATGTGGTAATCACTCTCTTCTCCTCTTACAAAACAGTCTTCCAATTCAGGGAAGGTTCACCTTCTATCCAACTCCCCTGAATTGAGTCCAGCTACTGAAACCATGATAGCTTAACCGCCTGAGCTATTACATCCTCTTGCATACATTACACTGGTCTATGCATAAAATAGTCGTCAAAAAAAAAAAAAATCAAAACCTCTCACAAAGGAGACACCTGCCTTTTAATTTTGAATAATTTTATGAATAGACCGCCATGTGCCTGCCGCGTGACCAACAGGTGTGATACGCGATAGCCCTGAAAGCAAACAAACCTCTCACAGCTCCCTATTCAAAGTGACGAGAGTTATTGTTTTTTTTATGTGAGCTAGAGTTGGGCGTGGGAATGTCGCCTTGCCTTATCAGTTGACTACAAGCACCATATAACAAATATGATAGGTTACCTTTAACTTTGAAGTTACTGCTGTAAGTAATAATAACTAAGTTAAAATAAGAATGAAGAACACGTTCTTTGATGTAAGACGATATGTTACTTAGACAGATTTGCCAGGTCACTTGCACAGGCTACTAGCTTTTTTTCTCAATGGTGGAAAAATCAGATGCCTTTGTTGATTTACAAACGGGTGTTTTGGCCAGAAAGTGCATTTCTGTCAACAGGTGTGCCTTGGTGCGAACAGGATATGACTGTTTACCTTCAACATCTAAAGTGCTATGCACGCTTAATAAAAAGACATCAAAATAATCAGGAGGCGACGGCGGCGCCGTGTGCGTCAAATAGACAGGCATGTGCGGCGTGAGTGGTGTGACATCTCTCTGTGAAGTAGTATGACAGAAATAATGAGTGATTACAAAAACTGATCTTTATCCGCTTAAAATACTTTGAACGTTTTTCATTGTTTCTTCTATGCCTATCTGTTTCCCTTGTTCTACAAAAATTAGTCTTTAGTTCTTTAACATTCACAGGTTGGCTACGCATCTTATTCTGAATTTCAGACTTCTGTTGTTTGTAATTAGCCAAATCATGCTGCACTCTCTTAAACTCATCATCATTTAATTGTCCTCTAGGGCTTTACTGATAATAAGTTTCTTACTACTCAGCTTTGCACCAGCGAGCGTACTCAATGCCTCATGCTTCTCTAACTTCTTATGAAATCTTTTGTTAAGAGCTTCCAAACCAAAGCTTGCCAGGCATGTGGCAACGCTAATGCCTTCAATAGCAATTTCAATGACACTACCAATTCCCATCGCAAACAAAGCTCAACCACTGACACAGCAACCAGCAGAAACAGCACCAACAGCCAAAGCTGCATTGTGTACAGAATTAAAAACTGTGCCATACCATCTTTTACACCAGGAGTATTCTGCCTCTTCACCTTCCAAATACTTCAACGCATCTGTAATATTTATTAATCGGAATGAGTCTCCCTGTAATCTTTCATCATGTACAATCAGCTCAAGCAGCTCGGGTGGTATTTGCGGATAAAAGTTCACCATTTGTTATGTCAAATATTTTTTTTTTTTAATTTAATCATCTATTTTATTTTGCAACTCTTCAAGAGTATATAATTTGCTAGCTTAATAAAATGAAACAAGATCTATGTGTTCTAGGTTAATGTAACTTAGAAAAAGTAGTGTTGTTTGATCGACTTCTACCCTAACAGCGGGGTTACTACTCGATACTTCTATATCTATGCCTTTTCTAATAGCAATAAAAACCTTTGCTGACTCTGACACTGAGCTATCCCATGTAAGTTTAATTCCCTGTGGGATATTTGCTTCTTTGGCAGCAACAAAGAACAAAGACCTCATGATAATTTCAAAAACTATTGTCGCTTCTCTAGCTATGGAAAAGTTTGCTGGTACGAACACAACAGAAGTATCTGATCTATCCTTTCTATTTGTAAGAAGATACCATCGTTTCTCATACTCTTGCAGTTTTAGTTTATCTCTGCTATTGATGTTGTCTTCGGAAAAGCTTGGAACAAGACTCACAATCAACGGCCCAGAGTTAAGCACTTAAAAAAAAAATACTAAGGCATCTTTATCAGTATATACATAAGGACTAATAAATTCAATCTTTATGTCCCAGACAATTGTGGGTGCCGGAACAGGAGCAGGAACATCTATTCACTTATTACCCACATGTTATAAGATGTAGAGCACATTATTCACAGGAGTAGGTACAGTGACAACACAAAGCTGATTAAGTTAAGGATACTGTCTTTCAGTGCCTTCTTTCACGCCGTCAATGACCATCCGCTTGTACAATCCATAGGACTCAAGTTCAAGACCATACATTTCTCCTACCTCTTCTTCTTCTTTATCAAAACCCTGTACATCAGCCAAATCTTTTAACTCTATTGCTTGGACACACAACAGGTATAATTCGAGGCTTTGGACCAAAACTAATTTTTATTCAACATAAATAAAATTTATTGAACTTCTAATACAACACAAAAATCATGCATCTAAACATGTTTGCCATCCTGATTAGTTACAGGTAAACACAGTGATTCCCCAAAACTGTAACCTAATGTCTTAAACTGTAAATTAGGAGATCTGACAACCACACTTTCACAATAGGGAACAGTTCCAGTCAGCAAGCTTCTTAACAAAGTTGAAGGCTTAACATTGTGCACATTTTCAGTTGTGTTTAATTATTTTAAATGAACATTAAATATTTTATGTACTGCTAAATTGACAGAATATCTTCCAGTTACTCTAAATGTATTTGGCTTCAACGTCAATGCCCAAACCCTAGTATTAGCACCACCCACTACTTATGTCCAATCTACATCTATATCAGTTACAAAATCACCTATTAAACCAAGTAAAGATGCAAGTTTATTCGAAATTGCAAATGTGAGTTCCGGAAATTCGAATGCAACAATTAAGTTAGCTGGACTCAATATTGCTTTAATTTTTAATTTGCTTGAAGCCATTCAGCTATAGTACAAAAGTCATAAGGCTCATACAGATAATAAATGGACAGGTTGCCAGGGATTATTTTTTTATATTGTGAACAGACGTAGACCATATTAGATCAGTTGCCCTGCGTCTTACATCATTTTCTGCCCCGCCAGGTGATACAAATATCTTAACTGCTTCGTAAACAAGCTAGTGTCTGGCGGTGTTTGTTTTTTTAGCCCTGGCCCGAGCCCTGTCGAACCTAGTGGCATTGTTTTCAATTTAATAGCATCAGAGGGTTTGGGGTGGCCCTCGTTATTCATTGCTTTTATCACAGATGGTAATCTCTTAACCCACTCAGTGTTATGCGCATCATGCATGAGTTCCTGCGAATACTGCTAACTAAAAAGTCTATCTGATAATTGCTTGTTAAAGTTTTTAACAATTGCCTGTGATCTGTGCATGCCAGTTATCCCTCACCGCACTGACGAAAGCAAAACGGGCCAGTTGGCAGAAGGCCAACTCAACGCATGTGCATGAGACTTGAAACGACACAAGAAAGCGTCAATGGAGTCAACACACTCCTTAAACATCGGCAGTCTAGGAAAGTTACGTATGCCCCGGCCTACGGAATCACCCTCTGAAGCTGCTCTAGACCCCGCATCTCGAGTTAGCTGCAGCTGCACTTCCCTATCTCTCTCCTTTTCCTCCCTATCCTTCTCTTCTTTCTCTCTCTGATACTCTAGGTCCTTCTTCCTAAGGATTCTATCTCTTTCTTCTCTATCTCTCTGAACTTCAGTTTCTTTCTCTTTTAAAGCATGTTCCTCTTCTCTTAACGCATGTTCCCTTTCGTCCTTCTCTCTCTGAAACGCTGGAGATTTCTCGTCTTTCTCTCTCTGAAATGCTAGTTCTTTCTCTTTTAAGACTCTTCCTTTCTCTTCTCTCTCTCTCTCTCTCTCTCTCTCTCTCTCTCTCTGTCTCTGTCTCTGTCTCTGTCTCTGTCTCTGTCTCTGTCTCTGTCTCTGTCGCTCTCGCTCTCGCTCTCGCTCTCGCTCTCGCTCTCGCTCTCGCTCTCGCTCTCTCTCTCTCTCTCTCTCTCTCTCTCTCTCTCTCTCTCTCTGAGCTTCTCTTTCTCTCGCCCTATCCTCCCTATCCTTACATTTCTCAACGTACTCAAAACTTTTCTCATCTTTAAGCCCTAACCTCTCAGCTTGCTTAATATAAGCCTCTACCGGGTCCGACTCCATATTTACAGTAACCACTTCCCAAAAATATAAAACGTAAAAATACAAAAACACAAAACAAATCAACGGCAAAAAAATACCAAACACCTAAATAGAACAGTGACCTACTTGAAAGACGTCCAGATGGAACGAAAAATAAGGACGATAGAAAGAAGAGCAAGGAACTTATACTACTTATAGGAAAGGAAAAATCAAGAACTAGCTCATCGTAAGACCCAGAAACTACAGAAACAACGGATCTTACCCCCTAGAATCGGAGATGGGAATCTAACACAAACAACCAAAAACGCACATAGAAATCAACCCTTACTCTAAAATCGATACTCACTAGCACCCACAATAATCTAAAATACCGCTAAAACAGGGTCACCACTGTGACGCAGGCAGGTTTGCCCACAGTCGTACGCACAGACTCTCGCACAACAGACGCATACACCACCACTGACTCAGACGGGCGCATTCATGCGGTAAAACGCAACTCACCGGCTTCCTTTCTAATGGAACTTTTATATACAATAAACAATAAAAAAAAGAATGCTCACAAACGATCACAACTATATACACCACTTCTTTCCCACTACCAGCATCTTAACACCACATCCACATACACACAATATCACTGCCAGGCTAGGTATTAGTCTATCACTCTCCAACCTGTTTGGTGTTCTCGCCTGGTTACGTTCAGTCCTTTTACGTCTAGGCGTGCAAGTCCCTTCTCGTACGCTCCCGAGTCGTCCTGTCTCTCGAACCGTGGACGTCCTCGTTACTCGTACTGTACCTTCGCTGTGACCCAAGTGTCTTGGCACCGGCCGCTCACTCCCTGAGTGAAGAGATGGAGAGATGACCTCGCATTAGGTCCCTGGTGACTGACGTCTCGGCGTCCGTCACTCCAACTCCGACAAGCACTCTGAACAGTAACAAAGTTATAAACCGTAACACTTGCTAAACACACACACATATTGGATAATATGAGAAACATTAAGTAACCTGGCTGATACAAATAGTTCACACGTTCATTCGCACACACACGTGCTTCACAACCCGACCACTTCCGTAACACCCCATATCTCTGTCACTACCTTGAAACAAAATATAACCTAACACTCTCGCCGTAAACTATTCTATACACGGGAAAAGACTATGCTTAACCAACCACGTACTACCTTCACAATGACTTAGACATACACCCCTCACATTCCTTTAGTTATCCATCTCGGTAAATAACTGTATACGAAAACACCGGTTACCTCACTGAATTCCAAGCCAATCAACAATATACAACTGAATTAACTCCTATTAACGAATACTAACTTTAACGCAGTAAGCAACAATAATACATATAGAAACAGACCTGAATTCTAGGTTTCAGAGTCTTGGAATACGGGCTAGGTATCTCACACACATCTGTTCCCTCTGACAATAAAGCCCGTACTAATGTTTCTACAGCTCTGCCAGACTGAGCTCTCGCCTACAACTCACTAAACTCCCCGTGACTTTAAAATTCCCCGTGGATCTCGGCTTTACGGACTATCGGCACAAAACAAACCGTTGACAACTACTGTACCGTATTTACCCGACTGTGTTAACACTATGTATGAGCATATAGTTTCATCACAATGATATTTCTATTTAAATGGAAGGGTATATTGAACCTAGCCTCGCGCTGGGACCATATGGCGTTGAGGCGCGTCCCCTGGGTGGTGGATAAGGGGTCCCTCGCGAGAGGGGTGCACCGAATGAAATAAAGTGCCGTTAACCAACATGGTCTAAGGGAAGGAGACCCCGACAGAAAACCCCTGGTCCTCCTAGTAAGGGGGTTGGGCGTGGGGGTAGCTTCCCCACCCTGCAAATAAAGAAATAGCTACAAAAACGCCGACGAATAGACAAACAGCAATTCCTTTCCTGGAGAAGGAAGGTTCTTCTACCAGAAGATTTATGACGTCGTGTTGTGAAAGCCGGAAGTCTTCGGAAGCCACAGGACCGAGCCGTCACTCTCTATCCAGGGACACAATCATGGGCACATGGAATGTCAAGACCATGTACCAAAGCGGGAAGTCCGCCCAGATAGCAGCAAAAATGTAAAAGTACAACCTTTCTTTGCTAGGTATCAGTGAAGCCAGATGGATGCAGTCTGGCCAGAAAAGGCTGTTAAGTGGGGAGATGATTCTGTATTCAGGTCATGAAGAGGAGAATGTCCCCCATACAGAAGGTGTAGCATTCATGCTGTCACCAGTGGCACAGAGAGCGCTGATGGGTTGGGAACCTCTTGGGCCAAGAATTATCACAGCAGCCTTTAGAACAAGGAAAAAGATCAAGCTGAACGTCATCCAAAGTTTTGCGCCCACTAATGACAGTGACGAGGAAGAGAAACAAGAGTTCTACGACCGACTCCAGAGTGCTGTGGACAAATGTGCGGAGCGAGACATCACCATCATCATGGGCGATTTCAATGCCAAAATGGGGGGGGGGGGGGGGGACAACACCGGATATGAAGAGGTGATGGGGAGACAGGGACTAGGGGAGATGAGTGAGAAAGGGGAGAGGTTCGTAGACTTCAGTGCTCTAAACAGACTTGTCATTGGAGGCAGCATCTTCCCACACAGTAGAATACACAAAACGTGGGTCTCACCTGACCATACTACAGAGAACCAAATAGACCATATCTGCATTAGCAAGAAATTTAGAAGATCCCTTCAAGATTTTCGAGTGAGGAGGGGAGCAGATGTCGCCTCAGACCATCATCTGCTTATCTTCAAAATAAAGCTCGAGTTAAAGAAAAGCAGTACAGGCACAACAAGAAGACAGCGCTATAACTAAGGCCTCCTGAGAGAGACTGGAGTGAGAGAGGAGTTCAAAATGGTGCTGTCCAACCGGTTTCAAGCGCTACAGGAGCTAGTAAATGAAGAGGAGGCGGTCACCACAGAGCAGCAGTGGAAGGCAGTTAGAGAGGCGCTGAACTCAACCTGCAAAGACACTGTGGGGTTCAAGAAACACCATCACAAGGATTGGCTGTCGGCACAGACCTTGAAGAAGATAGAAGGGAGGAAGCAGAAGAAAGCAGTTGTTAACAACAGTCGCACGAGAACAGCCAAAGGAAGGGCACACGAGGAATACTCGGAAGCCAACCGCGAGGTAAAGAGGAGTATCAGGGCAGACAAGAGAGCCTACACAGACGGTCTAGCAGCAGAGGCAGATAAGGCAGCAGGCGGCGGCAACATGAAATAGCTCCACGACATTACCAGAAGATTGTCTGGCAAATATGGCCATACAGAAAGACCAGTAAAAGACAAAGAAGGCAAGCCTATTGCAGACAGGGCAGACCAACTCGACAGATGGGCCGAGTATTTTGAAGAGTTACTAAACAGGCCCCTCCCACCCGACCCCCCAGACATCCAGCAGCAGAAACTGACCTACCCATCAGCTGTGACATACCCAGCCGGGAAGAGATCAGAAGAGCAGTGGCATTTTTGAAGAATGGCAAAGCAGCAGGGCCAGATGGCATCCAAGCGGAGGCTCTAAAAGCAGACCTAGAAACAACAGTAGAGATGCTGTACCCACTGTTTGGAAAGATCTGGGAAGAGGAGGTGATGCCGGCTGACTGGAAAGAGGGGTACCTAATCAAGCTTCCCAAGAAAGGCGACCTCAGCAAGTTTTCCAACTACAGAGGAATCACCTTGCTGTCAGTCCCAGGAAAGGTCTTCAACAGGATCATCCTAGAGAGAATAAAGAGCTCCGTCGACCCCCAGCTGAGAGACCAGCAAGCAGGATTCAGGAAACACCGATCATGTACAGACCAGATTGCCACTCTTCGCATCATCGTGGAGCAGTCTCTGGAGTGGAGCTCCCCTGCTGTATGTCAACTTTGTGGATTACGAGAAAGCATTTGACAACGTGGATCGAGAGACTTTGTGGAAACTCCTACGACACAACGGTATACCCAAAAACTCGTCGGCCTGATCAAGAGCAGCTACGATGGCATGACAAGTCGCGTGATCCATGAAGGGCAGTTCACCAGGGAGCTACAGTTCAGAACCGGCGTCAGGCAGGGGTGTTTGCTGTCTCCGTTCCTCTTCCTACTGGCTATTGACTGGTCATGAAGAGGACCACAGAGGAAAGAAGAAGCGGAATACAGTGGACCCTGTGGACACAGCTTGACGACCTCGATTTTGCAGACGACTTGGCTTTACTGTCCCACACTCATCAACAAATGCACGACAGATGGGGTCAGACCATCGCACATGCCAACTATTTGTGCAGAGACGATTAATAATTTCCAACGAGAATGGTAATTTATAAATACTGTGTTCTTTCTGAAGTCTATATGCTAGGGCGCCCAGGTGCTCCCTCGCCAAAGCTCTTTTTTCACTAGAATAATTATTTTTAATTTGCTTCCCTATGAGGATTCGTGTTTCTTTGGTAGTCATGCGAAGCCGCACGGGCTAAGCGCCAGGTACATTTGCGGCGCCAGCCCGGGCGGCACCGTCTGCAGTTTCATTTCCAAGGATACCAAAATAGGACGGGATCCACTGGAGGGCAGTGTCAATGCCTCTAATCATTAGCTGGTGTATAATCAGTTTTATTTCTAGTATTATATCTTGGCGACTAGACCTGTCCCCAAGTTTTATGCTTTGCAAGGCAGACCTAGAGTCAGTGCAGACAAGGAACTGGTACATCTGCAGTGGCAGAGCCAACACACAATCTAATGCCATCAGAATTGCAGTTAGCTCCGCCGCGCATACGGACCAGTCCTTGCCTAAGTTATAACTAATAGTTTTTCCCAGAGATGGGATAAAGACGCCACATCCAACATTTCCGGAATCATAAATTGATCCATCGGTGTAAGCTATAATAGCGTGCGGATAGTTGGCCTCAAGATATTCCAAAGTAGAAACTCTTTGTATATGTGGATCGCTTCTTTTACTAATGCCTACAACTTCAGTATGGATTGTTGGCGCAAGGGGGGTCCAAGGTGGTACAGGAGACAATGGTAACTCGGTAACTGTATGGGGTTTTATTCCAATTTGGTCGTGGATCTCCTGAGTGGCCGAAGTAAGAGATATTCCGGTTCTTTTGGGTCGAGTGGATTTTAAAATTAACTCAGTGTGGTCCATTCTTTTTTAATTATGATAAGTGTCCTGGGCGTTGTTAGGAACTTCAAAAATACGGTTAATATAATTTGCACAATATTTTAGTCTAAAATAGTGTAATGGAAGGATGTTAACAAAGGCGTAAACTGCTTTGTTAGAAGCATGTCGAGGAGAGAAGGAACAATGTGTTTTCCAAAAGCACCAAATTCATTTACACCGCATTCGGATCACAAAATCGTGACATTTTGACAATGTCTTCTCCATTCACTACGCGACCACCACCCCATCTTTAATTCACCCCAGTGATTTCAAATAAAAGCAAGTTTGTCAATGCAGCATAAATAAATTTGGTTCTTTTGTAAGACACATTGTTCCTTCTCTATAAGCATCACCCCCCTGCACCCGAGCTAAACAGTATATCAATGATGTATGCGTGTTCATTCTGAATGAATGCGTAGTTTATTGATCACGTCAGCTTGCCGCTAGCCTAAGCCCGATGTGCCAAGCGTTGTGGAAATTCCCGATAATGGCGATCGCACACATACACGCGCGCATTTATGCAAGTAAAAAATCAATGATATACACACTGACTATGTCTATTTTCTCACTTAAAATAACGCGGCAACCAAATCTGCTTAATAAATAGCATTATACACACAGTGACTACACACAGTGACTGCACACACACAGTGACTAACCTTTGGATAGTGACAACATGAAGTAGTTACTTCCCTTTGAAATCATACTTTATGCCTGCTTTCGGCTTTCGTCGCTCATTACTGAGAAAAGATACAAAATTACTATCATTTCTAATTAAAAACACTGCATCAACCCACTAAAACAACACTAATTTGTCTAATAACAATGTTTTTAGCCCCGGCCCGGCTCAATCGGCTGTATTATTAGCCTGGCAAACATGCTACATACCTGTAAAAATCGATCATCTAGTTCCAGGGGCGATTACACAACTTCCTGTCGGGAATCGATTATAGTTATAAGCCCAAAAATAACAGCCTCTCACGGCCATGGCCGTTGCTGGGGTGATTTTGCTTGCATGTCACACACCTAAGAGAAAATCTGGCACAATTTATTCTTACTTGTGTGATATGGGTTCGAGTCTCCTCGTGGGTCTCAAATTCTTTCATTTCGTAAATAACTCGTCTTTGAAGCCCCATCTGGGGAGTGACGAACCCCTAAAAATTAGACCAAAAATAAGTCCGGACAAATAAATAATTAACTGTAGGACCTACAGTAAACAAATTACCAGGCCCGGCAAATAAAAATAAAATAAATTGTGCGCGCACGGGTAAAAAAGGGGGTAAAAAAGGGGGAAAAGGGGTGGATAAGGGGGGGGGGGGGAAGGGGAAGGGAAAGGGGGGTTGGGTGGGGTGTGTGTGTGTATCTGTCTGTCTGTCTGTCCGTCCGTCCTTCCTTCCCTTGTCCTGTCTGGGCGATGGAACGCCAATCCAATCCCCAATGCCTCTTCAAGAGAGGCATGTGTGACCCTCTCTTGAAAAGGCAAATTGGGGATTGGATAACAGACAGGAATTTTGTTAAAAAGTTTATTTTAATAACCCATGGCTTTAATCTGCCGTTAGACGAAAAACAGAGAGTTAAATGATTCTGTGAATGTACACGTTGTATCGCGTGTCATACCACTGAAATGCGGGTATGTTTTTATGCGCGTAAGTGTGTTTACCTGTTTACGTGTGTGTGTGTCTTTATGTGTTAATGTGTGTGTCTGTATGTGTTTACGTGTGCGTGTGTCTGTATGTTTTTTTTTTTTTTCGTGCGTGTATGTATATGTGTTAGAGATAGAAGAAAAGACATTCCAAGAACATTTTTACCATTGTCTATATCTATGTGCCAATACCCCAAAACATAATTATTTAAACACACACATACACACAAACAACAAACAAAAAAACCCCAACAACAACATTGTTATATGCACTTGATAACAATTTTTTTAAAGTAACCTACAGATACTTGATAACAATTTTTTTAAAGTAACCTACAGATACTTGATAACAAATTTTCAAAGTCAGTTATAACTGTCAAATAACTTTTTAAGTTCCTATAAATTAGTTATAAGTGACTTAAAATAAAAACTTATAAGAACTTAAACATAACAAATTGTAAGTTCCTGACTTAAGTCACAATTTACTCGGACAGATTTGACAAGATACAAGGGCAACAAAAAAACTTTTTTTTAGTAATAGTCGGGTGGTGGTGGTGGAGCTGATGGGGTTATATAAGCAGGCACGGCATCTCTTTGCGAAGTGTAATGAAAAAATAATAAACGATTACCAAATCTGATCTTTATTTGTTTAAAAGATTTTGTAATTTTTCCGTGGTTTCCTGAATTCCGATCTGTTTTCCCCTCTCTAAAAAACTGGCCTTTAGTTCTTCAACATTCATGGGAGATTGACTACACATCTTATTTTGTATTTCAGACTTTTGTGGTTTGTGATTATTTAAATCATCTTGCATTCTCTTAAATTCATCGTCATCAATAAAATTGTCCTGCAACGCTTTACTTATAATAAGTTTCATACTACTAAGTTTCGCACCAGCCAGCGTACTCAATGCTTCATGTTTTTGTAATTTTGTGTGAAATCTCTTGTTGATGCCTTTTAAACCAAAGCATGCCATTCCTGTGGCAATGCTAGCTCCTTCAAGACCAACGCCTATTAAACTACCAATTCCAGTTGATATCAATACAATACCCCCAACAGATAATCCGGCTGAACAGCACCAACTGCCATAGATGTGTTTTGAACAGAATTGAAAACGGTCTTATACCGTCTCTTACACCATGAGTATTTTGCCTCCTCTCCTTCCAAATATTTCAATGCATCTGTAATATTTATTAATCGAAATGCGTCTGCCTGTAATGTTTTATCTGATGCAATTGTCTCAATAGACACAGTATCAGTCATCGGTAGTTGCGGATACAAGTTCACCATTTTTTTTATTGACAAATATTTTTTAATTTAATCAGTGATTACATTTTGCAACTCGTCAAAAGAATACAATTTGCTGGCATAATAAAATGAAACAAGATCAATGTGTTCCAGTTTTATGTAACTCAGATGAACAAAAGTTGTTTTGTCGACCACCGCCATAACTGCGGGTATACTGCTTGAAACTTCTATATCTGTGCCTTTTTTAATAGCAATAAAGACTTTGTTGACTCTGCCACTGTGTCATTCCATGTAAGTTTGATTCCCTGTGCTATATCTGCCTCTTTTACAAAAGCAACAGATCTCATGATAATTTCAAATACTATTGTCGATTCTTTTGCCATGGCAAAGTTTTTGGTGAAAACACAACTTCTGTGTCTGTTCTATTTTTTTTATGCGTAAGAAGATACCGTCTTTTTTCATACTCTTGCACCTTTAGTTTTTCTCTGCTATTGTTGTCTGGGGCAAAGCTTGGAACAAGGCTTACAATCAAAGGTCCAGAGTTAACAACTTTTCTAAACACTAAGGCACCTTCGTCATCAGTGTATACATAAGGACTAATAAATTCAAACTTTATGTCCCAGTCAACATGTATTAAGTTGTAAGGCACATTATTTACACGCGGAGTAGGAACAGTGACATCACGCAGCTGGCCAAGTTTAGGAATTGGTCTTTCTGTTCCGTCCTTCATGTCATCTATTACTTTCCGCTTGTACATACTAGTCGAATCAAGTTCAAAACCATACACTTCTCCTACCTCTCCTTCCTTTTCAAAGTCCTGTACGTCAGCCAAATCTTTCAACTCTGTTACTGGACACACAACTGGTATGATTCTCGGCTTTGGACCAGCACTCATTTTTATAAACAAAAATAAAATTATTTTACTTCCAACACAACAGTAAAATCATGCATTAGAACTGATTTGCCATCCTGATTAGTTACAGATATACACAGTGACTCAAAGAAACTAGAACCTAATTTCTTAAACTGTAAAGGAAATCTAACAACCACACTTTCGCAATAGGGAGCAGTTCCAGCTGGCACACATCTCAACAAAGTCGATGGATTTCCATTGTGTATATTTTCAGTTGTGTTTAATTCTTTCAAATAAACATTTAGTACTGTATGTACTGCCAAATGAACAGGATATCTTCCAGTTACTCTTTGTTTATTTGGTGAGAATAGACCTCCACTTAATGACCAATCTTCATCTGGATTTTTTGTTACTGGGCCTAAAAAACCAAGTAACCTTCCAAGACTACTGGATAACATGTACTGACTACCTTTTGGAAATTTAAATGTAACAAGTAAGTTAGCTGGATTTAAAGTTGCTTTAATTTTAAATTCATTTTGCAGCCATTCAGCTATAGTACAAAAGTCATAATACCCAGCTTGTAAGCCACTAACTTTATCCAAACCATCAACAGTTCCAGTTACAAAATAATTTTTATCATCTACTACATTAAACCATTTTACGGTGTAAACCATTTCATGGATAGCTACAGCCTTGCTACCATCACGATTATCAATCCCATTAGTTAACCACACAGGTTTGCTTGTGTCAAGATTTGTTAAGGTAATAAACACTTTTATTATCTCATAAAAAAGCACAATGGAATTTAAATCACCAACAAGTGTCACTACAAATGCATTTCAATTTAATATAGATGCCAAGTACAATGTCGCACCTACTTATGAACAGAAAACAATTCAATTAATTCAGCTCGATATAGCTGTATCAGAACAAGATTTGTTTCAAGTCAAAGTACCCAATCCGTTTGACCATTACATAAACCCTCCAATTACAGACGATTCAACTGCAAGAAAGTGGTCTTCAAGACCATTACAGATGTTTCAAAACCAACTTAACTTTGCTATACTGTGTTCTACCACAGGATGCGGCATTTCATTTACAGACCACTTGAATCGCTCAAACAAACTGATTAGTTCTGTCTACCGTTGTACTGCCAATTAAGAAGAATGCTGTCAGAACTGCATACACCACTACCCACTGAATCCAGTTTCAACAGGTTTAACAACCCCATGGATATGAAAGCATTTGAATGCATCTGTAATGAATTTAACATAAGCACTAAGTATGACTTTACACAAAAACTTGATGATCACAATGGTATGGGTATGCGTCTGTCTGTATTTAAATACAAATGACCCTTGCCATCAAGTTCAAACTGATTAGGATCTATGTTGTCTGGGCGATCACCAACATGATCATAAAACGAGTTTACTTTGCTTTCTAAAAGTTCATGACGTAAACTGTAAGTATTTCTTGTACCAGTCATATCTGTCATATCTGTAGCACTGGTATCATAGTCATCCATGACATCCATTTCAATATCATCATGATTAAATCCTCCTGCTGCCATCTTTTTTATTAATTTAATATTTTTTATTTTTGCATAATAAAATGACACAGTCCTACGGATCAAAGTTAGACCCATACAGAAAACTACGTGAACCTCTTGGTGTTAAGGGCATTAGGCTATCAATTGTCATCACAAACAATCCAAGTACCATAGACCAAAACCAAACACTTACAGTCAAGTTTCCAAACCTGGGTCCCAATGACGTTATTGTTCCTGGCACTGCACGCCTAGCATTTAATATTAAACTTTCATCAGAATCAGATGCAAACAGAACACTGGTTGACAATCTTGGCAGAGCAATTATTAAGACTATTAAAGTAAAACTGGAAGGACAGGAAGTGTTTCGTCTTGATGATGCTGATGTGTTTTACTGTTACAAAGATCTTTGGCTTACAAGAGAAGAAAGAGAAGACCATGTTTACCAAGGCATACAGTCTGTTAATGTTGCTAAACTTAGAATCGATGCTGCAGACAAATCAACATCTGCAATTGAAGACGTTATATTAGCAGATACATACAGTAATAGATTTTACATTCCACTTGAATTTGAAATCCTGACAACACACTTGCCTTATTACCAAGGAGCACTGAATGACCGTCTGAGTTTTGAACTAACTTTTAATGACTGTGCAAAAGTTATCAAAACAACTGACACAGACGCAACATACAAGATCTCAAACATTTCATTGGAATACGAAATTGTCACACACACTGAACTTGCAAGACTAATTCAAAATCAATATCAGTCAAGACTTCCAATTTATTATGACCGCGTGATAAGACACAGTACAATACCCAAAGACAAAAGTGAAACAATGTGGAACATAAACCTCAACACACCTGCCAGGTCACTGAAAGGTATACTGATGTTATTTATTGAACCAAAAAATCCATTCAAAAGAGATTCAGAAAAATTTTACAATCCAAAGATTATACATTTGTCCTGTACGATTGAGGGATGTCCTAATCAAGTGTACGCTTCGGGTATGCTGCCTTATCAACACTATGATGAGATTATAAAGTGGGCGGGTGGAAGACTTAGAGAAAAACCAGCAAACATGGCATGTAAAGATTTACATCTGTATGACGTAAGGATCATTCAATACCTGACAGAAAAAATACGCACTTTGGCTAGACATGCGCAGTACAGATGATGACTATTTACATGGGTCAGGTCGAACTGTTGAGAACGGCAGTGACGGAATAACAATTCAGATTCAAAAAAAGACTGAAACAGGAGGAGCCATAAACATATATTTGTATCTGATTTATGACGCACAACTAAATATTGCAGAAAGCAGACTAAGTGGTCACTTGTATTAAATTATATTGTGTATTAAAATGAACCGGAGCTTAATGACACTCGACCCACACTGTGGCTTGTTTTGTGGTGCCACTGGTTGTGGAAAAACTGAATTTGTACTTGACCTGTTACAAACAAGATACATCTATCATTTCGAAAACATTGTAATATTTTGTCCTACGATAAAACACAACAAAGCTTATCACAACCGTTTATTTATTTGGACTGACAGCAACATTTGAGAAAAAACTGAATGACTACCTGCTGTATTTTTACAAACAATTTGAAGGTCAGTCAACCCTGTTCATAGTCGATGACTGTTCTGCAGAGAAAGACATTGTTAAGAAGAGAAACACACTAGCAGAACTGGCTTTTAGTGGCAGACATGCAAATATCAGTGTATGGATTCGCACTCAAAAATATAATGCTGTACTGAAATATTTTCGAGAACAGTTAAAGTTTATCTGTTTGTTTTACTGTAAGGACCGTGACAGCTTTGAAGACTGTCTCAGAGAAAACGATGTCATAACAAATAAGCATGAACGAGACATCGCGAAAAACAAACTGAAATTGACTAAGCATCTAAAGCTTATTTTAAAGACAGATCAGCCCACAGGGTATGGGTTAGTAAATTAATTTATACTTTTGTTTTGTCCATAAAAAATGACGGACGGACAAACCATTGACATCACAGACTGCTTTAAAGATGTTGTGCACTTTACTCAGATAAGAACACCTCACAAACAGCCTGACATAAACCTCTTAAAACCGACAGCAATATATTTGTCATATAATATGACTTTAGATTATGTTGATGAGCCTCCAAATGTGGAGTGTTTGACTGTTGATTTTAGGACACCCACCTTAAGAATTAAAAATAATAACCATCAGGTCTGGTTTGAGATAATTTGTGAACAAATATTTCAACAATTACTTAAACTAAATGTTTATATTAACAGTGTTACAGTTAATAAAGTGGTATTACATAAGGTGTAATTTTATATTATTATTTTGTCAGACAAATAAAAATGACAGACAATGCTCAAGGTTTAAGAAATGTGTTTCACACAACAGACTTGACTATATCTAATAGTAACAATGTCTATGAATCAATAGAAATGTCTTTTTCTGTCATACAAGATAATCTTCTTTCAGGCAGTGTAAAAATTCAGATTGTTGCAAAAATAGAATTTACTAGAGTAGATGGTGAAGTGATTGTTTCGTATATATCAACAAGACAACACACAATTAACACAAGAAGAGAATTGGAAAACGTGTTTAAAAACAAACTATTGCCTGACTTTCTAGAAGCAATTGACAGAGCAAACATGAAGGGGTCTGGTTGGCATGAAGGTCATGTACATGAACTACAATTAAAACAGTCAAGGTATCATCCTATATTAGGTAAATCATGGATACCACTGCCTATTGAGGTTGCAAACAAAAAGGCTGTTGTCAATATACAGAACAATGATAATTTTTGTTTCATGTGGTGTGTGCTTGCTAAACTGCATTATGTAAAAATAAGACCTGATCGCGTATCTAACTACACCAAATTTGTAAATGAACTTAATTTCAGTGGTATTGATTTTCCTGTTAAGGTAGAGGACATAGATTTGTTTGAACAATTAAATCCAGGCATATCTGTAAATATATATGTGTGGGATAATGAGTCTGTTGACAAGTTACAACCAATTAGAGTATCACCACTTGCCCCCACCTATGGACAGTCAGAAGACAAACATGTTGACATGTTATTAATTGGCCCTGCCGGTGATCACTACACAATTATCAGGAGTATGTCATGTCTAATTCGCAGTATTGTTTCAAAATATGTTAGTAAACAGGAAGTGTGTAAAAGATGTTTGGAAAGATTTTCATCTATTGAAGTGGCACACAAACATGTTTTGCACTGTAGATCAGCTGATGATATACAAACAATACTTAAAGCTGAGGTGCATTGAGAAAAACGCGCCCAGCGCGTGTTTTAAAAAGACTACAGGACCCAGCTAGGGCCCTGCCCCTAAGTGGGTCAAATCGGTTCATAACACAGTTGACGGAGTTGGCAACTGTGTATCCCGAGCTTGCAAAACTCTTGGAAAACGACAGACCACTTCCTGTTGCACGGAAATCATCGCGATTAGCAGATCGGACAACAGCAGACGATTCTGTGACACTTTGAAACTGACCGACAGCCACGGATTTTACGCGCTGGGGACTATGATGGCAGAATGCACGGCTGTACATGCTGTAAGTATGACTCCTGACACTTTGTAGTTGTGAACGAATTTTTCAACACGTACCTCCAGTCCAATATAGGCTAATATAAATAAATAAAGAAGCATTGTGATGTACAACCAATACAGTAAATTGGATGTGAGAGGGGGGGAGAGAGAGAGAGAGAGAGAGAGAGAGAGAGAGAGAGAGAGAGAGAGAGAGAGAGAGAGAGAGAGAGAGAGAGAGAGAGAGAGAGAGAGAGAGAGATTATAACAACAAACACAAAACGACAAATAACCGCTCCTTCCTCACCCTTCCGATATCAAATAAAGCTTCAGGTTGTACTGTGTAACTTACGGATAGCTCGGCCGGTCCATATCCAGTGTGCGTCCAGGCAAGGCACAAATGGCCTGCTCTGTCCGTCGGGTGGTCGAGTGTTGTCTGCTACTGTTGATATCAGTAAAAATATCGCTGGTTTAGATCAGTGATCGCGGTGCCCACTCGCTGCAAACAGGAAGTGGCCTGTCTTTTTCACGGGAGTTTTGCCAGCACGACAAACGCAGTTGAAAACTCAGTCAACTGAGTCAGTTGCAAACCGGTTTGCCGAAGTTAGCCGAACATTCACGAAGACAGGGCCCTCGCTGGGTCCTGTAAAGTTTTTTTAAAACACGTGCGGGGCGGAGTTTTGTGACTGTTTCTTAGCTTTAAGTATCCAGATCCTGGTAGTCAAGTATATTTCAAAAACTATAAGCATCAGCAAAAGCTACCATTTGTAGTGTATGCTGATTTTGAATCACTGGTTGTTCCGTATGAAGGTCCTGTTCCAGAATCATTACCAAAGACAGTAAAATTGAGTGACCACTTGGTGTGTTCTTTTGGTTATATTCTTGTTAAGTCAGATGGTCAGCATACAGAGCCTGTTATCTACAGAGGGGAAAATACAGCATGTCTGTTTTTAACAGAAATGAGACAACTGTATAGTCAGGTAGTTCATTATCTAGAAAACAATCAGATGCCTGTGATGATGACAGAAGAAGATAAAATAAATTTTGATACAGCCGTGACATGTTGGATTTGTGAAAAACACCTACAGGGTGACAAAGTTCGTGACCATGATAACATAACTGGACGGTACAGAGGTGCTGCACATAACAAGTGTAATTTATTATTAAAGAAAGATCCTAAGACATATAAACTGCCTATCTTTTTCCACAATCTCAGGGGGTATGATTCACATATTATCATGCGTGCTGTGGATGAGTCTTACCAAAAAATTAGTTGCATTGCACAGACAACTAAAAAATATTTGACTTTTAGACTGGATAATAAATTAGTGTTTTATGACTCAATGCAACATTTGTCTTTAGGGTTGGCTAGTTTGGCAGATGGACTGACATCGTTTCCAATAACAAGTAAATATTTTGAGCCAGACTTGATTAAAAAAAGGTGTGTATCCGTACGAGTACATCAGTGACTGGGTTGTGTTTGAGGAAACAAGACTGCCACCAAAAGAGAAATTTTATTCTACACTTAATGGAAAAGGTATTTCTGACTCTGATTACCAGCATGCACTTGATGCGTGGGATAAATTAGGGTGTCAGACAATTGGTGACTACCACGATCAGTACTTAAAGGCTGACGTTTGTTTGCTAGCAGATGTATTTGAAAGTTACCGTGAAAAGGGTCTATTACACTACAGTCTTGACCCTGCTTGTTACATAACTAGTCCCGGCATGACATGGGATGCATTTTTGAAATCCAGCAAGATATTTATAGATCTGTTGTCTGATCGTACGATGGGTGAAATGGTGGAACACGGATTGAGGGGAGGCATTAGTATTGCAGCAAACAATTATGCCAGAGCCAACAATAAATATATTGACGGCCCGGAGTTTGACCCCTCAGGGTCAAGGTCATTCATTATGTACGTAGATGCTAATAACCTTTACGGATACGCGATGTGTGAATTATTGCCCTTGAAAAACTTTTGTCTGTATGATTTGTCACAGTGTGACATAACAGACATAACAAACAATATTATGACTCATGACCGAAATGATGCGAAGGGTTGGATCTTTGAAGTAGACCTAGAGTACCCACACCATCTACACGATTACCACAATGATTATCCATTGGCTGTTGAGAAAATGAGTATGACGGGGGAAAAAGAAGACACTAAACTTGTACCGAATTTAAATGATGAATTGAATTACGTTTGCCACTATCGCTTGTTGCAGTTTTATATAAGACATGGGTTAGTACTAAAGAAAGTTCACAGAGGCATTCAATTTGATCAGAGTGCTTTCATGAAAGATTACATAATGAAGAACACAACATTGCGTGCGAGGGACGGCAACACTGCATTTGACAAAGACTTTTTTAAGCTTATGAACAATGCCTGTTTTGGGAAGACAATGGAAAATCCTCATCACCGCAAAGATGTGAGATTAGTAACAACTGAATCAGGTGCAATTAAACTTACAGGTAAGCCACAGTACACAGGTTATAAAGAGTTTCATTCATCATTGTATGCAGTGTCACTCAAAAAAAGATTGTCAAACTGGACAAGCCAGTATTCATTGGTATGGCAATTCTTGAGTTGTCAAAATTATTGATGCTTGAATTTTATTATGATTACTTCAAACCAAAGTATCCTGACTGTCGTCTGCTATACACAGACACTGACTCTATGATCATTGATGTGTGTACTGAAGATTTTTATGAAGACATGAAAACATAACTACACATGTATGACACGTCTGACTATCCTAAGGAACATCCATTATATAGCACACAAAACAAAAAAGTGCCTGGTAAGTTTAAAGACGAACTGAATGGTGTGCCTATTGTTGAGTACGTTGGTCTGAGATCCAAAATGTATTCTATACTGCATCAAAAGGGAAGTCAGTCGAAAGCCAAAGGAATAAAAAAAAAAACAGCGATAAAAAATAAAGACATCCGTCATGAACATTATAAGCAAGTATTAGAGGGTGCATTAATGCCTGATTATCCAAACAAGTCACTGAGATCAAATAGACATAATTTAGAAATGATCCAAACTCATAAAAAGTCACTTGCAGTTGGGGACACAAAACGAGTGTTTCATAGTAAGGAAAAAGCTTATGCACCTGGTCATTACAGGCTTAAGTTATCTGAAGACATTTGTGATGAATTGATTGATGAGTTAGTTACTAAAATGAGTAACAGTGTCTGGGGGAATAATCTGTAATTCTTCTCTGACAAATGCCCTCTGAGGTGCAGGTTCGTACAGGTAATATATTGATGGGTTTCCGGGGACTATTTTTTTTATATTGTGTACAGATGTAGACCAGATGGGGTCTGTTGCCCTGTGCCTGACGTCATTTTCTGCCTCTCCAGGTTGATACAAATATCTTACCTGTTTTGTAAATAAACTTGTGTCTGGCACTTTTGTTTTTATTTCTGACCATGAAGGCACTGTTTTCAATTTAATAGCATCTGCGGGTTTTACATGACCTT
This sequence comes from Semisulcospira habei, assembly GCA_036245525.1. Taxonomy (NCBI): domain Eukaryota; kingdom Metazoa; phylum Mollusca; class Gastropoda; family Semisulcospiridae; genus Semisulcospira; species Semisulcospira habei. Next base: position 14,921,966 of record BTPG01000002.1, on the reverse strand, counting down.
CATTATTCATTGCTTTTATTACAGATGGCAATCTTATTACCCACTCAGTGTTATGTATGTCATGCATGAGTTCCTTAGAATACTGGTAACTGAAAAGTCTCTCTGATAACTGTTTGTTGAAGTTCTCAACAATTGCCTGTGATCTGTGTATGCCAGGAATGCCTCGCCCCACAAGCACACCATGCTTTGCAAATAATTGATTAACTGCTCCTTTGAATTCAGATCCGTCATCGACCTGCACAAGCCTGGGGTATCTTAAAGGGCCTCGGCTATATATTTTTGATAATGCAGTTGCAACAGTAATAGCATTCTTGTCAGTTATGGGTTCAGCGTCCTTGTACCTTTAAGCTATGTCGAGAACTGTTAATGCATATTTGTAACGCTTTTTTCTTATTGTGTCATGTGGTAGAAACAAGACGTCCATTTGATGCGTGTCATTTGGTATAGTGTTTACAAAATGTGGTCTTGTTATTTTTCTTGGTGCAGGGAGGTAAATTTGCCAAATAGCCTGTTTTTGCAGCCACTGTTTTATTTGTTCGAGTGTTACATCCCTGCCCACAGCCGCGTGTAATTTTTCTATTGCAGTCTTTCCTTTCCAGTAGCCAATTGGGGAGTAATATATTTTTGATAGTTTAATGTCTGTCATTTTTTCTAGCAATGAAAACTCCAGTAAAATAAACAAATGTCATTCCCACTAGAACAAAGATTATTTCACCATTTCTCTGTTCTGGACTGGGTTGATAGTAGTCACTTAGTTTAGGTTTTGGGATAGACATGTCTTCACCCGTGACAAGATAGTATTCCCTGATTGCGTCATCGACATTAGAAAATGTATGCTGTGCATGACCCTCTAGTCTAAGTCTGTCATTGATAAAATCAAGTTTTTCAATTCTTTGCTTTTCGTATTCTTGCTGGGCTTGTGATAATTTTTCTGATGCTTCATTGTGTCATCTCATCTCCAGAGCAGACTCTTCTCTGCCCATTTTTGAAAACAGATAGTTTGACCCACTAAATGCAAGGGCATTGACAACAGCACCACCAGCAATAACTGCTAGTGTCACCATATTATTTTTATTTACATAGATATATTTTCGGGAATAATTCCCTGCTTGACAAGAAAGTCTTTTGTGGCAATTGACGCTGTTACAACTGCAATTAGCTTAGCACTGTCTTCAAAATCTAATCTGCTAAGGTCTGCCGATTTCATTTTAAGGAGACTTTTTGCAAGCATAGAATAAGAAACGGCTAGTCCGCTGATTACGGCAGAGTGATAGACAAGGTTCATGAAGTTTTTTGTTTCACTCATTTTCTTAGGCAATAAAATTAAAATAATATTTTTATTCACTGCATATGAAATGGGTCAACGACTTTTGGTGTTACTGGTAATGTGGACTTCTGGTTCTGTTTTTGGAATGTTTAATTTTTTTGACATTGTACGAGTCTGTGGTTTGTATTTTTTGTATAATTGGTAACCTACGTAACCAAATCCGACAACAAATCCAGCAACTATATATTTTGTTGATTCGGGTTTGGGGTTAGTTGATAGTCTCTCACTTTGATAAGGGGGAGAGGGTCCTGACACTGGTGTTGGGGTTGGTCCTGGTGGTGAGTCAGTTACATGTGCCTTTTGCAGTAGTTCTAACTTTCTTTGTTTGTTCAATGCAGCTACTCTTTTTCCAGCTTCCACCCTGCCTGGACTTTTAGCCTTAGTTACAGTTTGAACCTGTGTCAGGGCAGGGCCGGCAATCTGCTGTGGGATCGTCTGAGTGTCGCCCGTTCGGTCCGTTCGGTCCGTTCGGTCCGTTTTCTTCTGCAGTAAAATTTATTTTCGTAAAATCAATATGACTCCCAGTGACAAGCAAAGTTACCACAGGTGCAAGGTAATTTCCAAACTTGTAAAACATGACGCATGCTAATTTGCCAATTGAACTTGAAACAATAGGGTTGCTTTCAAGGTCGTGTGAAAGACTGTCAGTGTCTACCGGTAGGAAGTGACTTACAGCTTTTGTGTATAGACATACAAGTGATCAACTCAGATCACGAGTCATTAGTGAAGCGATGTGATTTTGATATTTAGAATGTAGTTTAATTAATTCGTCTGGTGAGAGGGATTCTATATCTTCTGTCATGTACTGTTTTCCAAGATAAGTTTTGGACTTACCTGAAACAATTACAGACAAAAGACGCTGTTTTTTAGAGTCTAAGTCTTTGTTTTCTACAGCATTGATATCGTTTAGAAGTAGTAATTCATCCGGATTCATTTTATAATAAAAAATATTAATTTTATGACTTTAATTAAATTCAATAAACTACGCATTTATTCAGAATGAACACGCATACATCATTGATATACTGTTTAGCTCGGGTGCAGGGGGGTGATGCTTATAGAGAAGGAATAATGTGTCTTACAAAAGAACCAAATTTATTTATGCCGCATTGACAAACTTGCGTTTATTTGAAATAACTGGGGTGAATTAAAGATGGGGTGGTGGTCGCGTAGTGAATGGAGAAGACATTGTCAAACTGTCGCGATTTTGTGATCCGAATGCGGTGTAAATGAATTTGGTGCTTTTGGAAAACACATTGTTCCTTCTCTCGAGATGTGCCCAAGATGAATTTAAGAGAACGCATCTCAGCTGTTTCAAGTCTTTTAAGAAAATATTTGGAGGGCGAGAAGAAGCATTCAGCTTCGTAATTCAGGTTGGATCGCACAAACGCATGATGTAGATGTAGTAGCAATTTTGTGTTTTTCCCCCATTGTTCTTGCTTAAGGATTTTAATCAAGTTTATTGCCTTATTGGCCTTAGTAATAAGGTTATTTATATGGGCAGTCCAATTTAATGTAGATGTAAACAATACCCCCCAAAATTTGATTTGGTTAGAATTAATTATGGGGTGCTTCTCATCATTAGTTGTTATAGTTACTTGTTCCTGAAATTTTGTTTTGGTAGGGCCGAAGATAATAAGTTGAGTGTTTTATCGGGGGCCAGTTTGAAACTGTTAATCTCCAAGAATTTTTGAGTTGCATCTATCGCACTCTGAAATTGTTTTGATTTATTTAATGTTATTTGCCCTTTTTCAGTGTTCTTTATTCTCACTGGTTTCCAGATAGCTATGTCGTCGGCAAATTGAGATAGCTTTAAAGAAGTATATGTACGTTTATCAAGTTTAGATTTTAAGTAGGTAGGAAGATCAGCCATCATTATATTAAAGAGCGTGGGGGCCAGGCAGGTACCTTGTGGCACGCCACAATCAATTTTATGTGTCTTGGAGAGGGTTTGTTTATATTTTACCTGCAAGGTGTGTTCAAGAAAATTTTGGAGATAGACAAATATATTTCCAGAAAGCCCAATTTCTTTAATTTTCTGTAAAAGTTTCTTATGCCATACTATGTCAAACGCTCGTTTGACGTAAAAAAAAAAACAACAGGCCATTACTTTTTGTTTGTTTTTTAAAGGCCTGTTTAATGGATGAGGAAAGAGTAAACAATTGATCTGAAGTAGATCTATGTTAACGGAATCCAGCTTGTACTATCGGTATAATTTTTTTTTTTCCTAGAAAATATTCCAGGCGATTTTTTAGGAGTTTTTCGAATACTTTGCTGGTATCTGAAGTTAAAGTTATAGGCCGAAAAGAAGTTGGTAGATTCCTTGGCTTTTTTAGTTTCGGAATAGGAATTACAATTCCATGCTGCCAGTCTTTAGGCAGGTAACCCTCTCCATAGCACTTATTATATAACTGAAATAGCATTTTCTTACCCTCAAGGGGCAGGTGCCTTAGCATTATATAGGTTATTTCATCCTGACTTGGGGATGTATTTGTACTTTTAATTTGAGACAATACAGAATTTAGCTCGATCAGAGTGAAAGGAAGATTGATGGGAAGCATATCCTCAGATGTTATAGGTGGGGTATGTTGATGGTCCATATTATTTTCTTCTGTCCTTCTATAATTTTTTGCATTAACATTTAAGCTATCGGTTGAGCTGGTTGCAGCAAAAGTCTCAGCCAGCAGCTCAGCCTTCTCCAGGTCAGTGTTATGTATACAACCATTTCCTATTAATGGAACTGGTGAGATGTTATATTTACTTTTGATGTTTTTAATGATCCTCCATGCCTTAGTTATATCTGTGGGTGTTTGTATCTCCCTGTGGATTTGTTGATCCAGAAATTTTAATTTAGCCATTGCTATTATTTTATTACATTGAACGTTTGCCGTCTTCATAGCCATGTGGTTATCCGGAGTTTATACTTTTTCCACTTGTTGTAAGCTCGCTTTTTGTCTTTTACAGCCCCGTCGCAATCATTATTCCACCATGGATTTGCGGATTTGCCATCAGGAGCGCCCTTCCCACGAGGGATTGCCTTCTCCGCGGCTTCAATTATGATTTTAGTAATTGCAGCACTGAAGGAGTCAGCATCCAGTGTGCTGACCCCTCCAAGGCTACGTTTTATATATGCCTCATATAGAGGCCAATTGGCCTTTTCATATAGGAATCTGCCTTTCTTTGGGAGAGATTTATTAATGGATTGTCTATTTTGGTTTATTTCAATAGCCACCGGGAGGTGATCGCTTCCCATAGCGTCATCTCCCAATGTCCATTATGCATCCATAAAGAGTTAAGGAGAAATTAGAGTTAGGTCTACTGCGTATAGGTTGTTGGTTTGAATTATCCGGTATTCTGGTCATTTCCCCGTTATTTAAAATTAATAAATTGGAATTTAATATGTCTTTTGCTTGTTTGTTTGCTACCTTACGAAAGGCCGGAATCTTTGGGTACCATAGGGAGTGGTGGATGTTTAGGTCCCCCAAGACTACACATCCATCACCCTGAAGGGCCCCCAACCATTCCAGACCGGTTGGTTGAAGAGACTTTGGTGCATAAGTATTTATCAAATTTATTTCTTTATGTGATGACGGTATTTTTATTTTAATATAGTTACTATAAATGGGTTGAGTTTCATGTTACGGGACAGGAGTTATAAGCACCTGGTGTTCAATCCCAATTTTAACGTAAGTAGCAGTGTATATAATATCATTTAATTTTTTTTTTATCTCGTTCCACTATGGGGGAATAGTGATAACCAGCTATACACGGTAATTTTACTTTAGTAGTATATGGCGATTGTAGAGAGATTATTTGAAAATTTTGCTTTTTAATAAAGTCAGTAAGAAAGTGAATATTTTTAGAAATGGCCCTACAGTTCCATTGAAGGAGCTAAAGGCCGACTTTACCGTTTTCACCCATGACATCCAACTAGGGAGTATTAATATCATAGCTTTCGGCTTTAGGGTTTACTAAACATTACCTGCTTTCGCAGCTAACCTATTCCATTTCTGGGTCAGAGATCAAGGGGACCAGGATGGTCATGATCAGTTGATTAAACTGAAGAATGGCCATCATGATCTCCTGGATATTATTATTCGAAATAGCAGTGGTAAGCATATGTGTATGTCTTTGGATGTCCCCGACCATGAACGCTCTCAGCTCAGGGCCACCCTCGACACACCGAGCTTCACCAAAGTGGAGCGGTCTACGGGCTAATGGTGAAACTTCCTCCCTCGTAGGAGAAGGGGGAGATAATAAAGGTGAAGATTTATTAGAAGTAGTAAGTATTTCTGTTTGTTTAGCTTTTTGGTGTTGGGCGTTTTGCGACAGGGCATCCCTATAGGGCAAGGGGCAAGCTTTAGTTTGAGCCTCGTTTTGAGCGTTTTTTATCACTAACACAGGATTAGGATTTGAGTTTGTAATGTTAGTATTACTTTTTGCCTGCAAGATAGCACTCATGACAACTGGTTGAGTTCCTGCTTTTTGAGAGGCATTTTCAGAGGGAGACTGACGCCTTATACTTTCATTAGGAGCTTGTACCCTCCTTACCGCCTCCTTATATGGTATATAGGATTGGTTTCTAATACGGTTTGTCTCACGATTCAGCACAATCTTGGGACATTTTTGATAGGCGGCGCTATGAGCGCCGCCACAGTTTACACATTTAGCTGGTCTGCTGTCAGGGCAGGCGTCCCGGGCATGCTCGCGACTACCGCACCTGACGCAGATAGAATGTTTGGATCTGCATGCCCGAGTCGTATGCCCAATCCTGCAACACTTTGTACAGCGCAGTGCAGGAGGGGCATAGGGCTCGACCGTCAGACTGTAGACACCTACTTTGATTCTAGTAGGAAGTTCAGAACAATTATGGAAGTCAATCTTCACTGACCTCGAAGGGCTGTTATCCTTATTGACAAGTCTAGTGAGTGTCGGTTGGTACCCTTGAGCTGTTAATGTCCTCTTAAGTTGATCACGATCCTCGGCGGGGGGGATGCCGTGAACCACACCCACCACCCTAGGGGTGGGATGGTGCACTCGACATCCGTCTCACCGAGGCTCTTTTTTGCCGCTAGCAATTTTTGAGATCGTGAATTGGGGCAAGAAGCAATCCAGGCATCCCTGCCAATCTGTCGTAGGGTGATCTCAGAGGTCGATACACCGGCCCCCTCGCACAGATGCGGCTGGTGGGTACCGTGATCCCGGAGCCGGGTAGTGCCCGTCCCGAGATCACGGACCCGAACTGGGTAAGTGCACCACTCTCCCGCGAAGGCACCGGCGCCCCCCAGATTAGAACGAGTTTTTTTTCTGTTTCTTTTTTTGCACCTCCAAAAAGGGAATTTTAAGCAAAGTGTCCGCCTCCTCATCAACACCGGCCGAAGTCTCGTCGATGGTGAGTGGGGGTGGTAGACTTTCCGATGGAGAAGGTGCAACCGGAGAATTTTGATGGACCAGGGGGGGATAGCTGTGCCCGGGGAGAATATTTCTCACCTGACCCAGCCGGCCCCTCCGCTCCTAAAGCCAAAGAATTTTGTGGGAGGGAAAGTGTCCTAAGCTCTCCCGGGACTGTGCCGGGTGGGTAAAGAATCTTCCTATGCTCTCCCCGGGAGGGGTCCTCTAATAGGATCCCATCCTAGGAAACGGCAGTCAGGCTAGTCCCGACCGTGACAGCTGCATCAGTAGTCCTATTTGAATTGGGGTCGGCGCTGGCCCTAACTCGCTTGTATCTAGTTTTGTTTCTCTTTCTTCTCTTTCTGGCAGAAGCTGTACAACTATGTCCAGAGGCCGATGAGGAACCAGATCCCCACTCGGCCTCAGAAGAGGACAATGATCCGGTAAGGATTCCACACACGAAGACTCCATGCGGGCCAATCAGATTCCCGCAGAGAGATTTAAGAGTAAAATGTTAACGTGATAAAAACAATATCAACTGTTAAAAAGATGGTTTAGAACTGAATCTCAATAGCCAAGAACTGACCTCACTCCCTTGTCCGGGGGCCAAGCAATTCGATTTAGCCGAACACGATAAAGTTAGAGTCGAATTTTGACCTAATAATTGCAGCAAAGGTAAACTTTCAGATGCGTAGCCCTGAAGAGGACTTAAACCCGTCACTACCCGGTCGCCGAAAGAAGAACTCAAAGTCCGGCGAGAGGTAGTAGGCGCAATGCAGACTTGCAGGATTTTCAAAATGGCGGGTGGCTGTGGACGGTGAGAGGAGCAAAGCAAGCGTGCGTCTGTGGCGGCTGGCCGTTACCGAAATGTGGCGCTTCTCGTGCCTCCGTTCGTTCGTTCCATTTTTATGTCCCACTGGCACATAAGTGATCGGGGACTAGCTAATAAAGCTTTAGCTGACAATAACACAACATGGTCAGATATGTTTAACTAGGGTTAAAAAAGGATCGCAAGTTAATTTAATTTGATTTAATTTAATTTAATTTAGCCTCTCACCCACGACATTGGTCCACTATGTACACAGCAGAGTATTACTTTACTTCCAATTAAAATCAATGTTAAAATTTCAGGACCACAATTTAAAATATATTTCGTTAGAATTTTAAAATCAAGAAAAGTTAAAATTTATTTACAGTAAGACTATAAATAGAGACAAAAGCCAAAGGCAAAGTGGGCATGGGCCAGCAGTTGTCAGCCAACTGTAGAAAAATATCTCAATACAAGTATTTAACAGATGTATGTGCCCCCATACGGGGTAGCCGTTTACACCTACACAGGCAAAGACACGTTTACAGCCAACAATCAGATACTGTCTCTATGGGAAATTTGCATATTAAAGCTGAGGTGCAATGAGAAAAACCCGCCCAGCGCGTGTTTTAAAAAGACTCTACAGGACCCAGCTTGGGCCCTGCCCCTAAGTGGGTCAAATCGGTTCGTAACACAGTTGACGGAGTTGGCAACTGCGTATCCCGAGCTTGCAAAACTCTCGGAAAACGACAGACCACTTCCTGTTGCACGGAAATCATCGCGATTAGCAGATCGGACAACAGCAGACGATTCTGTGACACTTTGAAACTGACCGACAGCCACGGATTTTACGCGTTGGGGACTATGATGGCAGAATGTACGGCTGTACATGCTGTAAGTATGACTCCTGACACTTTGTAGTTGTGAACGAATTTTTTCAACACGTACCTCCAGTCCAATATAGGCTAATATAAATAAATAAAGAAGCATTGTGATGTACAACCAACACAGTAAATTGGATGAGAGAGAGAGAGAGAGAGAGAGAGAGAGAGAGAGAGAGAGAGAGAGAGAGAGAGAGAGAGAGAGAGAGAGAGAGAGAGAGTCGACTGTTTACATAGATGCCAAAAGATCAAAAGATACAAGGTCGCCATGGGTCAAGCTGATTTTTAGTAGCTGCCCTTCGTATGGAGAATTTTTTTTGCTGTAGGCCACTCCAGATGAAAAGATATAACAACAATAACAACAAACACAAAACGACAAATAACCCCTCCTTCCTCACCCTTCCGATATCGAATAAAGCTTCAGGCTGTGCTGTGTAACTTACGGATAGCTCGGCCTGGTCCATATCCAGTGTGCGTCCAGGCAAGACACAAATGGCCTGCTCTGTCCGTCGGGTGGTCGAGTGTCGTCTGCTACTGTTGCTGTCAGTAGAAATATCGCTGGTTTAGATCAGTGATCGCGGTGCCCACTCCGCGCTGCATACAGGAAGTGGCCTGTCTTTTTCACGGGAGTTTTGCCAGCACGACAAACGCAGTTGAAAACTGAGTCAACTGAGTTCCAAACCGGTTTGCCGAAGTTAGCCGAACGTTCACGAAGACAGGGCCCTCGCTGGGTCCTGCAAAGTTTTTTTTAAAACACGTGCGGGGCGGAGTTTTTTGACTGTTTCTCAGCTTTAACAGAGGAGTAGCGGCAACGCCATATGCGCGTGTCATCAGTTGGAAGTGTACGAGTCTATGGATACATTGCAGTCGCGCGCGGCCGCTGCGAACCAAGTCGCTGTAAGGCCTCGCGCGATTGGCTCTAAAAGCTGCCCGCGCGGCAGACTTGCATGATCGCGTATGTACCGTAGAAAGTAACAGAGTAATACTACAGGATGCGTGCGCGTCAACAAAGGAATGCGACAGCCGAATCTATGGGTACATTGCAGTCGCGCGCGGCCGCTGCGAACCAAGTCGCTATAAGGCCTCGCGCAACTGGCTCTAAAAGCTGTTGTTGTTGTTTGTTGTTTTCTCCATTTTTCTGTCCCTCCGCACCGAGGTGATCATGGACTAGCACTTTTGGCTTTAATTAACAAACACAACATAAAATATTTGGTTCTATCATTTTTTTGTTAGTTTTTATAAAATGATTTATAGAGCACTTCCCCACAACAGCAGTCCTTGTGTATAAAAAGGTATAATTTACTTTCCATATTTAAAATCCAGATTAATATTTAGGATCACTTAAGTACAGGGGTTAAAAATTAACAAAGGTTAAAACCAATTTTTTGGGGGGCCGGTGTCCTGGTCAGACCTGCTGCTTCACTGTTTGTGGATCAGATGTGTGGATCACACATTGTGTCTGCTGATCTCTACAGCCTACAGCCAGGTCGTTTAGACCATTTTGGACCAGTGATAGTATGAGATTAATTAGTCAGCTTTAACTTGGTGTCCCTGGAGTCACAACAAGGTAGACCAGTATTTATTTAAGTCGACGTGGACTTAATTTACTATTTAAAAATCCAACTTAAAATTACAAGATCACCTATATAAAGGAATGTTTAAAAATAGTTCCGGTTTCCGTCATATTTTTTCATGAGCTAGTTAAGAACAGAAAGCCAATATGTACAATCCTTATAAAAGCTGCCCGCGCGGCAGGCTTACAAGATCGCGTATGTACCGTAGAAAGTAACAGAGTAATGCTACAGGATGCGTGCGCATCAACAAAAGGATTGCGCCAGCCTATTAGTTTATAAACAGATCGACGCTGATAATATGCTCATATCAGTCTATCGAGTGGAGGTATTTGCATTACCGTACTAACCCTGCTTACAGTATCAGGGTCAGCCGATTCCAAGACAGTATGGATAGCCGAAACGGTCAAATACTGTGTTCTAAAATCCCAGCACTCTGCGGCGAAGGCCCCACACTCGAATATCGCATGGCCGGGGGTCAAGTCCTCGCCGCAGAGGCAGACCGGATCTGATCATCGGGTCCGCCAGCTATTCGTGAGTATTCTATTAATGACATCGATAGTAAAAATCATTTTATGTATACTGTGATCTCTATTTATCCTATAAGCAAGGGCAGTGGGCAGATGTTCACATTTGCACGGGACATAGACGACCCCGCCCTCCACGAGTCGCCTGCTGCCTTGCAGGCCTGGCCGCTTGGCTGCGGAAAGGCTAAGGGAGGAAACCCCTGACATCAAAGCCCCCGTGTCTCCGGGGAAGGCTTTTGAGCCAGAGACTAGGACAAGGACAGTCTGATATAAAACCTAGGACCCGAGGACCTCGATGCCATCGTCCCAGCTTGCTAGGCCATGGCAGATGAACCAAGGGTTTAAAGGGTGGGGCCAGTACTGCGCACACTGCACTCCACCAAAAAGCTCCACCGCGCAGGCTTTAGGAAACGTCCACGGACCATGACACTGACCATTCCAAGTCCTGTAGCGACGGGCGAGGGGCGAAACGGCAGGTGAAAGATGTCACTGGAAGCCGCAGTCTCAAACCTGCATGCAGGCGGTTCAGGATATTGGTCGCCTGATGTTGACCTGGGGATGACAACATCACTCGGCACACCCTGAACGACCAAGCAGCCTTCTCTAGGGACAGCACTGCTTGCTCCACACGGAGAGGGGCCTAGAAAAGGTGGCCTAACCAAAGCTCGTCCCCTCGCAACCCCAGTTGGCTAGCCGCGGTCAACGGGCATCTTCTCCTGCGGTCAAAAAACAAGAAAGAATAACGGATCCACTCTCATGACGACCACGACCGGACTCAACGTAGCATGCTGGAACGTCCGAACCATGCTCGACAAAGCAGACAGCGGACGCCCTGAACGTCGCTCCGCCCTCATTGCCCATGAATTGCGGAGGTTAAACATCGACATCGCCGCGCTCAGCGAAGTACGCCTTCCGGACGAAGGCAGCCTCCAAGAACTTGGTGCTGGGTACACCCTCTACTGGTCAGGCAGGCCTGCATCAGAAAGACGGCTCTCAGGCGTGGGTTTCATGGTCAAGACATCCATTGCGACTAAGCTGGAAAACCTACCAACGGGCCACTCAGACCGCATCATGTCCATGCGCCTCCCACTGAGACACCAGCAGCACGTCACCCTTCTCAGTGTGTACTCCCCAACCCTCCTGGCAGAGCCTGCTGAAAAGGACAAGTTTTACACTGACCTGCGCAGCCTCCTACAGAGTACCCCTGCAGACGACAAAGTCATCATCCTTGGCGACTTCAACGCCAGAGTGGGCCAGGACTTTGAAGCCTGGAAAGGAGTCCTCGGCAAGCATGGCGTCGGGAACTGCAATGACAATGGCCGCCTACTGTTGGAGTTCTGTGCGGAGCAGCAACTGGTCATCACCAACACTACTTTTCAGCAAAAGGACAGTCGAAAGACCACCTGGATGCATCCTCGCTCCAAACACTGGCACCTTATCGACTATGTCCTAGTGCGTCAGAGGGACCGCAGTGACGTCCTCCTCACCAGAGTGATGCCCAGCGCAGAGTGCCACACTGACCACCGCCTTGTCCGCTGCAAACTCAGGCTCCACTTCAAGCCAAAACCCAAGAAATGGGGGCCCCCCAAGAAAAAGCTTGATGTTGCCAGCCTTCAGCGTGACGATGTGAAAGCTGCCTTTCAGACAGATTTACAGCACAGGCTCAAAGACACAGCGGACCCAGTAGACTCCTCCCCTGAAACACTTTGGGAACAACTGAAAACTGCTATTGCAAAATCCTCTGCAGAAGTCTTGGGTTTCGCCAGAAAGAAGAACAAAGACTGGTTTGACGAAAACGATGTAGAGATCCAGGAACACCTAGCAAAAAAAAAGAGCCGCCCATCAGGCCCACCTAGCCCAGCCTTCCTGCCCTGTAAAGAAGTCTGCCTTCCGCCTCGTCTGCAGCGGTCTCCAGCGCAAGCTCAGAGATCTCCAGAATGAGTGGTGGATCAGACTTGCACAGAGGACCCAGCTTTGTGCTGACAATGGTGACTACAGGGGCTTCTACGAAGCACTGAAAGCAGTGTATGGCCCCAGGCACCTGGTACAAAGTCCCCTGCGAAGCGCGAATGGCCAGGCACTCCTCACAGATAATACCTCCATCTTGAACCGCTGGTCGGAATACTTTCAGAGCCTCTTCAGCGCTGAGCGCACTGTTCAAGAAGCAGTCGTCCTACAAATCCCACACCTCCCAGTAAAGGTTGAATTGGACGAACCGCCCACCGCTAAAGAGACCCTCACAGCCATCCACCAGCTCAAGAGTGGCAAAGCAGCAGGCATTGATGGAATACCGCCAGAGATCTGGAAACATGGAGGCACAGCACTGCACAACAAGCTCCATGACCTCTTTCTCTGCTGCTGGGAGGAAGGAACACTACCAAAAGATCTCCGTGATGCAGTCGTTATCACCCTGTACAAGAACAAAGGCGAGAAGTCTGACTGTTCTAACTATCGGGGAATTACCCTGCTGTCCATTGCTGGGAAAATCCTTGCAAGGCTGCTCCTGAATCGGCTGGTACCTGCCATCGCTGAAGACCAACTCCCAGAGGGCCAGTGTGGCTTCAGAGCAAACAGGAGCACCACCGATATGGTCTTTGTGCTGAGACAGCTACAGGAGAAGTGCCGCGAGCAGAACAAAGGGCTGTACGTAACATTTGTCGACCTAACAAAAGCGTTCGACACTGTGAGCAGGCAAGGCATGTGGCAGATCCTGGAGCGACTTGGCTGTCCCCCAAAGTTCCTCAGCATGATTGTCCAGCTACACGAGGACCAGCAAGGCCAGGTCAGACTCAACAATGACCTCTCAGAACCATTCCCTATTCTCAACGGCGTAAAGCAGGGCTGCGTGTTGGCACCGACCCTCTTCACCATCTTTTTTAGCATGATGTTGAAGCAGGCCACAGTGGACCTCGATGATGACGATGCAGTGTACATCAGGTATCGTCTCGATGGCAGCCTGTTCAACCTCAGACGACTGCAAGCCCACACGAAAACCCTAGACCAACTGATTCGTGAGCTGCTTTTTGCTGATGATGCTGCCCTCGTTGCACACACAGAGAGAGCCCTGCAGCGCATTACGTCTTGCTTCGCAGATGCTGCCCAGCTCTTTGGACTCGAGGTCAGTCTGAAAAAGATAGAGGTCCTCCATCAGCCGGCACCCAAGACAGTGTATCACCCTCCTCACATCACCATTGGCGAGTCTGAACTAAAGTCAGTGCACCAGTTTACTTACCTTGGCTGCATTATCACGTCGGACGCCAAGCTGGACAAGGAGCTTGACAGCAGGCTGGCAAAAGCGAACAGCGCTTTCGGGCGACTTTTCAAGCGGGTGTGGCACAATCAACAGCTGAAAACAGGCACCAAGATCAGCGTGTACAGAGCTGTGGTCCTCACCACCCTGCTGTATGGTTCCGAGTCCTGGGCCCTCTACCGCAGCCAACTACGACTCCTCGAACGCTTCCACCAGCGCTGCCTGCGTACCATCCTGGGCATTCACTGGAGTGACTATGTCACCAAAGTCGAGGTCCTTGAACAGGCTGAAACTGTGAGCATCGAGGCTTTGCTGCTGCGGACACAGCTCCGCTGGGCGGGGCATGTCTCCAGGATGGAGGATCATCGCCTACCAAAGATCACCCTGTTCGGCGAGCTTGCTACTGGACACCGTGACAGAGGGGCACCAAAGAAGAGATACAAAGACTGTCTCAAGAAGTCACTTAGTGCCTGCCAAATCGACCACCACCAGTGGTCTTCGCTTGCTGCGGACCGTGACACCTGGCGCTCCACCATTTACAAGGCAGCTGTCTCCTTTGAGGACTCTCACAGAGCTAGCCTTAAGGACAAGCGGCTCAGGAGAAAAATCAGAGATGCCGCAGCTCAGAACCCTGTCTATACCTTCCCCTGCAGCCACTGCGGTCGAACCTGCCTGTCTCGGATTGGCCTCCGCAGCCACGAACAAGCCTGCAGACGTCGTGGGCAACTCCTATAAAATCTTCGTTCGCGAAGTCAAGCCAAGAGATAAGCAAGGACACCAGGATATCTCTCAGCGAGTACTTTCTTTTTAGAGGTGTAATTTTCCCTTATTACTTTTACAATCCGGTTTTTCGCTTCTTTTTCTGTCAACAGGAGTCGGACTGGGGGTTTCCGCCCTCACTCCCACCGGCAGCAGATAGACCACCGTCAGCAGCAGGAGGCGGGTCACCCTCAACATTAGCAGATTTAAGTGCGGAATTCACCGCCAAACTCTCACCATCTTTGACAACTTCATCGACAATGAGAGGGGGCGGGAATCCATCCATACTACACTCAGGAGAATTTTGATGGACAAGGGGGGACAGTCGGCACTGTGTAGAATCGTCCACAACAGTGTCGACAAGCCCCCCCCCCCCCCCCTCCGTTATCCAAAGAAGTTTGTGGATGGGAAATGCTAGCCCTAAGCTCTCCCGGGACTGTGTCAGAGACACGTGCAATGTCCGGGGAGTGGGGAGGGGAAGAAGATACCCTAAGCTCTCCCCCGACTGAGCCTCCTGATGAGGCCCCGCCAGGGGATAACACAGGCAGACTAACTCCACCTTCTAAGCTAGCAGCTGATGTCGGTGCATGCGGGTTAGAGACATCGCTGGCCCTAGCCCTAGTCCGTCTACTTTTAATCTTGCTACTTTTTTCTCTTTCCCCCGGAGGGGGTACTCTGACCGTCATCAAAGACCGACGAGGAGCCATATCCATCGTCGGTCTCAGTAGAAGAAGACATTGACCCGAACAAGAAGTCCCCATAAGTGTACCTCTGTCGGGCCAGTTTCCGTTAAAAACTCCAATCTAGAGTCAATTTAAGAATCACGTTAATAAAAAAAAAACACAATAAAACTTTTTTTTTTAAATTACACCAAGTTACTTGACCTTAGAGACTACCACAGCCACCCAAGTCAGTCCTCAAACAAGGCGGTCCTAAAAAGGACTTAGCAGTGTAGTGTGTCAGCTGTCTAATGCGTGAAGAGGCAGCGACGAATGTTGACCGGCGTGGCGGTCAGAAGAAGCAGCGTAGCGTAGCGTAGCGCAGCCCACGGCAAAGAGGTGGCGGCAGCAAGACGCGTGTCTGAAGCGGCTGTGAGTGGAGATGGGCCACTTGTCTTTTGAATCTGGCTTACTGTCCCTATGTTCTATTTCTAGTATCAGGGACTAGCTAGTTTGACTTTATTTAGGAGGGGAAATTTTGGGGGAAGGGACCAGGGTTAAAAAATAGCTAAGAGGGTCGGTGGACAAAGCCACACGGCCAGTAAAAACATATATCGCACTCTATATCTACACTCAATAAATATAACTATGGTCTGCTGTCAGTGGTCAAAGGCCAATCCGACTCTATTCCCAACAAAACAACGGTCCTTTTCTTTAGCGGACAAAACTAAAAGACTTTACTTCAATTAAGGTTAAAACTATAAAAGATCAGTGTTAAGAGTAGGTTAAAATATTGACTGTCTAGCTTGCTACTTTTCTCTCAAGCTGTTCTAGGACATTTTCTTTAGAAAGAAGATGAGTGTGCCACAGATCTGCTTGGTTTAGTAGGTCACTTAGAGCCTTCATAACTTTGCACCAATCTCCAGTTTTGGCTATCAAGGTTAGCTCATTCATCTTTTTCTGCGTATCTCTCAGTAGTTTATCTCTCCACTGATGGGTACTGTAGCTGTTATTAGTTTCATTCTCCGTGCCAGATTCGGACACACCATCCCCCTGGGTACAGAGTCCCGACTGACGGGGGGCAGTGTTCCGTCTGGTTGGCAACCGGAGGAAAGCTTGTTTTACTTAAAATATTATCAGTCTGTTGACCAGTTTCTTTGTAAGTTTTAGTCTGCAGTTCTGACTGTCCAGGGACAGTTTCCTTGACCTGAATCGCTTCTATTGTAGAAGCGACTGCAGTTGTCGTAACTTCTAAATTTTGACTGAGGCTGTTGGAAAAGTTGTTCAAAATCAGAGGATTTTGGGTCCGACTGGATAGCATCAAAGGCTTAGTCCAGGCGGATATGTCTAAACTAGGGGAGGCAGGCCTGTGGAGATTGCTTTCCTTGGCAGCTGCCCGTTGATTGATATTTGACTGAGCTCTGTAGAGCGCTGCTTTGTATGGTATATAACTCTGATTTCTTATTTTATTTGCCTCACGGAAAAGAATTATCTTTGGACATTTCTGACAAGCAGCACTGTGGGGGCCACCACAGTTGACACACTTTGGCACCGTCGTGTCGGGACAGTACGCACGACGGTGTTTTGTGCTCCCGCAGCGAACACAAGTCGCTTGTTTCACTCTGCACACTTTTGCCGTGTGACCCAATCGACAACAGTTGGCACAATGTGCCGCCGTGGGTGCATACGGCTCCAGTGGGCAGAGAAGAGCTCCAATTTTGATTTTAAATGGTAGGTTCGTCAAACCAAGAAAGTCTATTTTTATGGCCATAGAGGCCGTTCCATCTCGGTTTTTAAGGCGGGTAACAGTGGCACTAAAACCTTGCTGTTTGAGTGTGTTGGCAATTTCCACGAGATCCTCAGCGTGGGGTACACCGTGGACAACGCCCACCACTCTTGGAATGGGGATAACACACTCAACGTGTGCTCCCCCTATGTTAGTTTTTGTACTGAGCTTTTGTTGTGCCCGAACGTTCGGGCAGGAAATTATCCAGAGATTTTGACCTATCGGTCTTAGAGAGATTTCTGACGGGGATGTCCCAGCAGCCTCACAAATGTGTGGCTGCTTCGTCCCATGATTGCGGATGAGACTGGTGCCGGTCCCCAAGTCCCGAAGACGGACCGGGAACCTGCACCACTCCTCCGCAACTGGTTCGACCAGGATTCCGTCAGTCCTCTCTGTTTTGACTCTTAACGTTTTTGTAACGACGACCACTAGATACTGTTTGAAACTGAAGGCTATTCCCCTCCTCCTCCCCCGGCCCAACACTGTCCATATCCTTGTCAGGTGTGCCGGTATGGGGTTTGGTGGGGGAATCCTTTTGACTAAGATTTTGAAGAACTGACTGCTTATCAGTGTTGTTAACAAGTTCAGGTTCAGCTGTCGAGGTGGGTCCACAGGGCAACAAGTCTGCCCCTGGGCTAACCTCTTCAGCATTAGGTTTCTCCAGAGCAGAAAATGCCTCACTAGCAGTATAACTACTAGGTTTAGGTGTAGTTGATGCGGCATGCTTGCAGGACAACATGTCTGCCTGCGAGCTAGCACCCTCAGAATTATCTTTATCCTTAATAAGCAGTGCCGTAGGGGCGGGGGAGGGGGGGGGGGAGAAATTACCCTAAGCTCCCCACGCCGTAGTTGGCGGGGTGAATTTGGCAGATCAGAATTCTGCTTCCTATTTCTAGGTTTAATTTTAGGTCTTTTTCTTTTGGGTTTTTTTTTCTCCATCAGAGGAGGACATTGACCCAAAGAGGTCATCCATGCTATCCAATGTCTAAATCCGGACAGCGTGACCACCAGTTGGGCACGCCGCCGGATAATGTACTGTAGTTGGCTAAGCCAAGAACAGTGTACTAGCTGAGAGACTATCGCCGCGGTCTAGTATGCTAGGCCGCGCGTTTGACCTTTTCCTACGCCGACTGGGTGAGCGATGCTGACCCAGTTACGACGCTAGTAGCACTACAGTTCCGCAGCCAACCAGGTGGCGCGGTAAAACACTTCAGGTTATCTGGTTATAAAAATCGTTTAGGTTTAAAACTTTTAGTCTATGCTAGAAGTAAGCCAGGCTCAAGCAGGTTATACCTTCTCTAATTTCACTTTTTTTTTTTAAATTTAGAGGCCGACCGAAGTGAGACCCTCAGGCGGCTGACGGCCGCTTTGACGTTGTTGGTGGCCTTGGCAGTGGCAATGGTGTTGTTGACACTGGAATGGTGGTATGCAGTGACGAGGGCGTAGTTGGCGAGGCGTGGTAAGCGAGGATAGCTGAAGCCCAGGTAGCTGAAGCGTAGTAGTTGATGACGCCGAGGCAAGCAGGCATTGGCGGGTGACGAAGGTCTGAAGACGTAAAGCGTAGCGTGGCGTGGCTGTGACCAAGACCCCAAGAAAACAACTGCAAGTCTGAGTGAGTCGCAGAGTCGAGATCAATGAACCCACTTGTCTGATGATGATGAACTTGAACAGGGACAGGGACTTCCAACTTCCGTTGATTTTGTCCGGGGGGGGGGGGGGAGGGGGCCAGGGGGGTTGGTGGGGAGGTTGTCTCGCTGACTGTCTGCCGCTCCGTCGAGAAGCTGGCTGATGGTGCTGCCGGGGCCGGGTGGTTGGAGGTGAAGGAGGCAGGTGGGAGGCCGGGGGGCCGTCGCCTATCGCCAGGCTGGTGGGTGGTGGTAGGCCAGCCACTCCCAGAAGTCTTGCAGGAGTGGTGGCGGTGGAGGTGGTGACGGCCGGGGGAACCGTAGCCGGTTGTGGAAGGGTCTGGGGAGGTAGGGTGGTGGTGGTGGCGGCCAGTGGAGTCTGGGTTTTGGTGTCTGGCGCGGGACTGGGCGTGGTGGGTAGCGGTTTTGTGGTGGCCGGCGGAGGTGTGGTGGCGGTGTTGGTAGTAGGGGTGGCCGTTGGTCTTTTTTCTTCTCCCGGATTCGGATGTGTAGGGGTGGTCGTCTGCATCGTTGGTGTGGTAGGTGGGTGGGCCCGTTGGTCGGGATGGGGTCTGTGGCTTGGTCCTTCGTGGTTAGTGTTGTGGAGGTGCCGGCTTCCGTGCTGGTAGGGTGGGGCTCGGTCTCGCTGCCCGTTTCTTTAGTGGTCGTTGTCGCGGTGTTGGTGTCTTTGGCTTCTGTAAGTGGGGAGGCTTGGCTTCCCGTTGACATGGTGACTTGTGCGGAGCTTTGGGTTTCTGCCTCCTGTGTCAGGGGGGCTCCCTGACACCCGAGGCTGGCTGTCTTGGGCGGGTGGAAGTCTTTTAGAGTTCCGTTTTCGAATAACCACCGGGTGGTGATTAGCGCCCGGTGGTAGCTGTCTCCTTCTACGGAGATGATGGCTGGCGCGGCTGCTGTCAGCAGTCTCACGAGGCCGTCAAGGTCCATTGACCCCAAGCGTACTTTCTTCTCCCGTTTGGTTCACTCCCTCTCTCTTGACAGGTGCTCTGGGATATGGACCAGCGGGGAGGCTGGTGTAGAGTCCGGCTCGGATCGTGGCTCCGACTGATGGTCGGCCTCGTGTACTGGTGAGTAGGTGGCGATGGGGGTACTTGTAGGGTACGCTGCTTGGTGAGCGGTTATCTCTCTTGTGAAGCGGCCGTTTTCGCTATATGGTGAGAGCGTTGTCGTCACCAGGTTGGTGTAGGCTGTCAGACGTTGCATGTAGTCGCTGACGTCTTCGCTTGGGTCCATTACTGGCATGGCTGGGATGTCGTCCATTCGGCTTCTTGTTGTTCTTGGCGTGTTTTCTGTCTGGCTGGGCGCCCTGAGAAGGGCGGGTTGGCGTCTTCGGTTAGGCATGTTGATCGGCGAATCTTGAGTGGTGGCTGGGCAGCTGGGCGTAGCGTGGCTTGCTGTGGGCAGAGCGCGGGGAAACCGTCCGCTCAGTCCGGCTGCAGCGAGCGAGTGATGATGTTATGCCCACTTGTCTTTGGAAGAGCAGCCTTATATGCTGCGGTGATGGAAAACCACCTCTGAACATGTCGTCAAATGCGGCCGGCGGGTATGCCGGCCGTGTTGGCTGCACCGTTGGCTGTGGGGGCGGGGATTCCCACGCTCGTTGCCCTTGCGGCCGTATCGGTGGAGACAGAGGGGGCCGGTAGCTCCTTGTCTCTTTCTTGACCGCAGGCTGTGGTCGAGGCGCGTGGGGGAGGTTGGAGGTATTGGTATTGGAGGTATCCACCTGTTGACGATTGGTCTGCCTTCTGCTCTTCCGTGAGTTCATCTGTTCTTTTCTGGTTTGGGGCAGAGCTTATGCTCGGCTGACTGGTTTCTTGTCTTTGTCTTTGTCTTTGCCTTTTGTCTCTTTTCTTTCGTCTCGCCTTCGTCTTGCTTGGGCGGCTGTCGTGCGCTTTGGGGAGAGCTTGGTCACGGCTGACTGTTTTCTTGACTTGGTTCAACTTGAGCCTTGCTTGAGCGAAGCGCTGGTGGACCGTCCGCCTCGTTCAGCTGCTGTGCTGTGGCTTCTCGTGCGTTCGTTCGTTCGTTTTATCCATTTTAATGTCCCACTGGTACATAAGTGATCGGGGACTCAGCATTCTATGCTTTATTTATTATATACAGCGTAGGCGTTATTTCCTTTCTTATAAAGATTTAAAATTAAAAAAAAAAAATCGCTGACTTTATACGCATCGTTATGGTCCCTCACCAAAGAACAACGGTCCCGCTATATACAGGTCAATAATATTTTATTTACAAATGATAAATGAAAGTTAAAATTTCAGGACCACATGTTAAAAAAATGACTAAGAGAATTTTTAAAAGAGGTTGAGAATTATAGAATAAGTCATCCTAATTATATACAAGTAGGAAACAGCGAGCATGGGCCGACGGGCAAAATACACTATGTGACCGCATCATCAAATGAGAACGCGCTTGAATCTGGCTTACTGTCCCTATTGACTATTACTAGTATCAGGGACTAGCTAGTTTGACTTCATTTATGAGGGGAAATTTTGGGGGAAGGGACCAGGGTTAAAAAATAGCTAAGAGGGTCGGTGGACAAAGCCACACGGCCAAAAAAAACATATCTCGCACTCTATATCTGCACTCAATAAATATAACTATGGTCTGCTGTCAGTGGTCAAAGGCCAATCCGACTCTATTCCCAACAAAACAACGGTCCTTTTCTTTAACGGACAAAACTAAAATACTTTACTTCAATTAAGGTTAAAACTATAAAAGATCAGTTTAAGAGTAGGTTAAAATATTGACTGTCTAGTTTGCTACTTTTCTCTCAAGCTGTTCTAGGACATTTTCTTTGGAAAGAAGATGATTGTGCCACAGATCTGCTTGGTTTAGTAGGTCACTTAGAGCCTTCATAACTTTACGCCAATCTCCAGTTTTGGCTATCAAGGTTAGCTCATTCATCTTTTTCTGCGTATCTCTCAGTAGTTTATCTCTCCACTGATGGGTACTGTAACTATTACTAGTTTCATTCTCCGTGCCAGATTCGGACACACCTTCCCCCTGGGTACAGAGTCCCGACGGGGGGCAGTGTTCCGTCTGGTTGGCAACCGGAGGAGAGCTTGTTTCACTTAAAATATTATCAGTCTGTTGACCAGTTTCTTTGTAAGTTTTAGTCTGCAGTTCTGACTGTCCAGGGACAGTTTCCTTGACCTGAATCGCTTCTATTGTAGAAGCGACTGCAGTTGTCGTAACTTCTAAATTTTGACTGAGGCTGTTGGAAAAGTTGTTCAAAATCAGAGGATTTTGGGTCCGACTGGATAGCATCAAAGGATTAGTCCAGGCGGACTTGTCTAAACTAGGGGAGGCAGGCCTGTGGAGATTGCTTTCCTTGGCAGCTGCCCGTTGATTGATATTTGACTGAGCTCTGTAGAGCGCTGCTTTGTATGGTATATAACTCTGATTTCTTATTTTATTTGCCTCACGGAAAAGAATTATCTTTGGACATTTCTGATAAGCAGCACTGTGGGGGCCACCACAGTTGACACACTTTGGCACCGTCGTGTCGGGACAGTCCGCACGACGGTGTTTTGTGCTCCCGCAGCGAACACAAGTCGCTTGTTTCACTCTGCACACTTTTGCCGTGTGACCCAATCGACAACAGTTGGCACAATGTGCCGCCGTGGGTGCATACGGCTCCAGTGGGCAGAGAAGAGCTCCAATTTTGATTTTAGATGGCAGGTTGGTCAAACCAAGAAAGTCTATTTTTATGTGGAGAGATAAACTACTGAGAGATACGCAGAAAAAGATGACTGAGCTAACCTTGATAGCCAAAACTGGAGATTGGCGCAAAGTTATGAAGGCTCTTAGTGACCTACTAAACCAAGCAGATCTGTGGCATACTCATCTTCTTTCGAAAGAAAATGTCTTAGAACAGCTTTAGAGAAAAGTAGCAAGCTAGACAGTCAACATTTTAACCTATTCTTAAAACTGATCTTTTTTAGTTTTTAACCTTAATTGAAGTAAAGTTTTTTAGTTTTGTCCGTTAAAGAAAAGGACCGTTGTTTTGTTGGGAATAGAGTCGGATTGGCCTTTGACCACTGACAGCAGATCAAAGTTATATTTATTGAGTGTAGATATAGAGTGCGAGATATGTATTTTACTGGCCGTGTGGCTTTGTCTACCGACCATCTTAGCTAATTTTTAACCCTGGTCCCTTCCCCTAAAATTTCCCCTCCTAAATAAAGTCAAACTAGCTAGTCCCTGATACTAGAAATAGGACATAGGGACAGTAAGCCAGATTCAAGAATTGACTTCGTGGCAAGTACTGGTGACAAAGGTCAAGTGACTTGGTCTTAGAGATAAATTTTAAACTTATCTAACTAATTTTTATCTTCTCGAATCTTAAATGGAATTTTTAAGCATAAGCTGGCCCGGCAGAGGTACTCTTATATGGACTTTCTGCTCGGGTCATTGTCTTCTTCGACTGAGACCGACGATGGATCTGGTTCCTCGTCGGTCACAGAAAACGGTCTAGATACTCCGTCTAGAGGAAAGAGAAAAAAAACGTAATAAGACTAAGCACAAACGGTCTAGGGCTAGGGCCGGCGATGTCTCAAACCCGCACGCACCGACATCCGCTGATAGTCTCAGTGGTGGAGCTAGTCTGCCTATTGTATCCCCTGGCGGGGCCTCACTAAGAGAGGCCAACAGAATAAACCTGCTTCACAGCCTAAACGTAGTCAGATTCCATCGTATAGAGATATTCTAACTAATAATATACTACAAGATAACATGGCCAAAATAGATGTAACAGTAGGTTGTTGAGAGAGGGCTGTGATCGAATAGCAGGGATCCGGGTCCATGCTGTGGCATCCAGACCCCTCGGTAACTGAGCTTTAGTAACAACCTCATCCTTTTTCTTAAAAGTTTTGATCTGGGCCCTCCTCATGGCCTCCTTGTATGGTATATAGTTTTCATTTCTTATTCTGTTGGCCTCTCTATGGAGGATTATTTGAGGACATTTCTGGTAGGCTGCACTATGTGCGCCACCACAGTTAACACATTTTGGTGTTGTGGTGTCAAGACAGGCACTCCGGACATGGTCACGGCCGCCACATCTGACACACACAGCCTGCTTTGCTCTGCACGCTCGAGTCGTATGCCCCAACCTGCAGCATTTGGTACAGCGTGAAACAGGAGGGGCATACGGCTCGACCGGTAGGTGATGAACTCCTATTTTAATTCTTGCTGGTAATTTAGTTATATCAAAGAAATCTATCTTGATCACCCTCAAGGGGGTCCCATCCCTGTTAGTAAGCCTGGTCACATCAATCTTGTATCCCTGTTTAGCAAGTAAATCTTTTAATTGGTTTATGTCCTCGGCGAGGGGAATCCCGTGGGCCACCCCCACAACCCTTGGTGTGGGGATGGTACACTCAACCTCCGCCCCACCGAGGTTCTTTTTTGACGCTAGGAGTTTCTGCGAGCTAGGATTAGGACAAGAGACAATCCAAACGTCCCTACCTAATTGTCTTAGAGTGATCTCGGAGGGGGCGACCCCGGCACCCTCACAAAGGTGGGGCTGATGGGTACCATGATCCCGGAGTCTGGAAGTTCCAGTCCCCCGATCATGGACCATAACTGGATAGGTGCACCACACCTCGGCAGCGGCGCCAGCTCCGCCACCCTCCAAGTCCACTATATTTTGATTAGTGCGTTGCCTATTTGTTTTTCTGTTGATCACTTGCCTGAAAGGAGTTCTAGGGGGGGGGGGGGGTGTTCCCTACCCTCTCTCCCACCGGCGGCAGAAATACCGTCGCCGGCGGAAGGGGGCGGGCCACCCACCGCTGTACCTGAAGCTACAATGTTTTTAAGTGGGGCATCCCCGCCTCCGCTCCCACCGTCGACAGCAGCTTCGTCGACGGTAAGAGGAGGCGGGAATCCATCCATAGTTGATGAAGCAGGAGAATTCTGACGGATAAGGGGGGTCAGTCGGTGCAACGAAGAATCATCTTCCATCACATCGACCGTCCCCCCCCCCCCCCCCTCCAATATCCAAAGAAGTTTGTGGGTGGGAAGGACTAACCCTAAGCTCTCCCGGGACTGTGCCGGAGGCACGTGCAATGTCCGGGGAGTGGGGAGGGGAAGAGAATACCCTAGACTCTCCCCCCGACGGAGCCCCCTAGTGAGGCGCCGCCAGGGGATACAATAGGCAGACTAGCTCCACCACTGAGACTATCAGCGGATGTCGGTGCGTGCGGGTTTGAGACATCGCCGGCCCTAGCCCTAGACCGTTTGTGCTTAGTCTTATTACGTTTTTTTCTCTTTCCTCTAGACGGAGTATCTAGACCGTTTTCTGTGACCGACGAGGAACCAGATCCATCGTCGGTCTCAGTCGAAGAAGACAATGAAACCTTGCTGTTTGAGTGTGTTGGCAATATCCACGGGATCCTCAGCATGGGGGACACCGTGGACAACGCCCACCACTCTAGGAACGGGGATAACACACTCAACGTGTGCTCCCCCTATGTTATTTTTTGTACTGAGTTTTTGTTGTGCCCGAGCGTTCGGGCAGGAAATTATCCAGAGATTTTGACCTATCGGTCTTAGAGAGATTTCTGACATGCTGACCCTGTCGCTGCAGATGTATCAATTTTTAATCTGCACTGATTCTAAATCAGCGTTGCAGAGTATACAAAATAACGACCGATCTTGTAGACCCGATATTATATTAGAGATAAACCTATACATTAATCAACTCAGTGCTAGAGGGATCAGTATCGCTCTCCAGTGGGTCCCCGCCCATGTCGGTATCCTGGGTAATGAAGCTGCTGATAGGGCCGCCCGTGCTGGTGCGTCGGGTGTTCCGGGCGCCCAGCCAGTGCGGCTCTCGCATACTATTCAAGAGACAAAAAATAATGTTAATAAAGTAATAACTGAGATAAATAACGAAAACAATTTACTATTGGCCAGAGACTATCCAGGCGTCCTTGCCTATAGAATTAAGAAAAATCATGCTATCTACAAGCTGCCCTACGTAGACGGGGCAATTAATAGGATCTGTACAGGCGGCTGGCGTGCCAGGCTGGCTCGCCCGTCCTGTCTCTGCGGCGAGGGCTTCACCCCTGACCATGCGGTCTTGGAGTGTGTGGCCTTCGCCGCCGAGTGTGCAGATCTTAGAACCGCGTATCCGGGAGCCTCGTCTCTTCAGGCTATTCTCGAAACCGCTGACGTTGACACTATAGCCAAAATAACAGACATTCTGAATCTTTCTATTTTTTTACCGGATTAATATAAATAATATTTCACAGAAGCATAATAATATAACTCAGTAAAGCGGTGAGCATTGCTGGCCCTGATCCGCGTTTGTGCTGGTCGTTATCTTGACCGTTAGTATGTATATATTTTTAGTAATTTTAACGTTTGAATTCTTATCAGGTGGTCCTGAAATTTTAATTTCATTTTAACATTTTTTTCTTGTAATAAAATAGAGAATACATTGTATATAGTCGACCGATGTTTCTGGTGAGAGACCAAATCAAACTTGATAGGTAATATAATAATTTTTAACTTCAGTTTTAAATACTTGATCTTTTGTATATGTAGCCTCTCGTCAACTAAAGATTGTAAAGGCTAGTCCCCGATCACTGTATAGTGCCAGTGGGACAAAAAAAATGGAGCTAATGAATGAATGAATGCGCAGTTCGCTTGTTGCTAGCACACGAGACGGTCGCACCCTGACCACGCTCCGTTGAATATCGCTCACCGACAGTCGCTATTGTTTAGCCACCCACCTGCAACAGAGCTACTGTTCCAGGCTCTGTATGCGCCGCTCCTACTACACTGCCTCTCACCATCCACAGCCGGCTGCCATCTTGAACTTACTCCAGCTACTACTACGCCCGCTACGGTCTTCTCTTCCTGCCTTACGCCACTACTATTCTACGGTGCCAGAGGCCTGCTTCGCCACTACACCATCTACTCCTCGCTTCTTCAAACTACGGTGCCAGAGGCCTTCGTCGCTCCTGCGCCTTCACCTTGCCTCCACCACCCTAAAGCTGCCGCCGCCTTCGCCACTATTACCCAGCCTCCACGGGCACACTCCGCCTCCACGCCCTCTCTTCGGGTGGACATAACCTTGGTACCTATACCGATAGTCACTCGCAACGAAACTAAATAATTTTTAAAGAAAGTAGACTCTCTCTAGACGAAATTTTATTGAGCAACTTTTTATAGAGACTAGCAGGAACCTAAATTTTAGTGACTGACCTAACGGGGGCCAACCGTATGGCCTCCATAATTGGGTCTCTATCTTCGGACTCCTCGGGCAACGAGACCGTGGGGGAAACTTCTTCCTCCTTGGCCTCAGCCCGGGATGAGTCCAGCACTCCCTCCAGGAAAAGGAAGAAAAATCGCAGAGCCAAGAGCAAGCGCGTGAGGGCCTCTCCTCACCGTGTCAATCTCTCGCCATCAGCCACCGTCACGAACGTGCCGGCTGATATGTCTAACTCTCCTGACATCATTGCACAAAAAAATGTCTCGGGAGCACTTAGGATATCCCCCCTCCCCCCCCCCCTAAATAAAACGTCACCGGAGAAATTTCTTTCTCCTGGACTTAGCCCAATAGTACCCAGTACAGGGGAAAACCCAGCTGGGCTTCTGTCACCTCTTCCACAGTCGCCTCCCCTGTACCGTGACCACCTCACTCCCATTTCTCAGAAAGACCCACCGTCGCTGATCATAGACGTGTCTTTTATACCCGTCAGTGAGCGCGACAACAACAACAACAAAAAAAAATGTAGAACTCTACCAGACTGTTAAAAGAAAGAAACCCAAATTTCAAGTTAAACATGGAAAGAGCTCCGAGCGACCCAGTCAAGAACCAATTGCGGAAATGTGGTGTGCCTTCCCGGTCCGTGTTCGTGACCTAGGAACTGGCACTACTCGCCTGCGCAATCATGGTATCCTGCAGCCTCATCTTTGTGAGTGCGCGGGAGTGGCTCCCTCGGAGCTCACGCTCAGAAACATAGGCCGAGACGTGTGGATAGTCGCATGCCCAAACCAAAGATCGAAAGAACTTCAGGCTAGTAGAACCAACGTCGGAGGCGCGGTGGTCGAGTGCACCATCCCCACCCCCAAGGTGGTGGGGGTGGTGCACGGGATCCCCCTCCCCGACAAACTAGACCAGATTAAAACCTCTCTATCCTCCCAGGGATTCGCTACAAACATCTCTAGACTGACAAATAAGGATAACACCCTTTCTAGAGCCATTAAAATAGAATTCCTCGATCTGACTAAACTCCCCCCTAAGATAAAGATTGGTGTGCTGAAGCTGCCAGTCGAGCCGTTCGCACCATCTGCCATGCACTGCACCAAGTGTTGCAGATTGGGTCACACGGCTCGCCTGTGCAGGTCAAAGCACCAAATCTGTGTCAGGTGCGTCAGTCAAAAACACCTCAGGACTGCCTGCCCAGACAATGCCCCACCTAAATGTGTCAACTGTGGCTGCGCTCACAGCACCGCCTATCAAAAATGTCCAAAAATAGTTCTCTACCGAGAAGCCAACCGAATATGTAACAAAGATTACATCCCCTACCAAGAGGCCGTCAGGAGGGCCCAACTTCAAATTAAAATGAAAAACAAGCCACCTCAAAAAACCACCCCTCCCCCTGAATTAGACAAACCGCATGAATTCAACCAAAACCAGCTCGTACATTACCCCCACCCGTTTCCCCCCCCCCCCCCCCGCTCCTACAAACAAAGTGGTAGGCTCCAAAACCAACCCACTAAAGACAAAATTAAACAAACAAACACTGCATTAGCTCAAAAAAACACTCCAACTAAGTGCACATATCGTGATGCTGGAGCCTCTGCAGCAGCCCAAAGTACTCCCAAAGTCACCAACAGAGCAAGACCACCACAAACACCCATTTCCCTTACCGAAAATGTACCAACGTTTCGCAGGAGTCTAGACTTCTCCACACATGAAATGAATACCAACTTGTCTCCAAAAAGTACAAGAGAACACCTTAAAACCTACATGTTAGATATACAAAATAATATGCAAACGTTTATCTCCGCCGTGTCTTCAGGTAACTTCCAAGCCATACTTCAAGCAATCCTTCAATTAAACCAATTAGTGGTCACCATCATGATATCCCTACATCAACAAACTCCCACTTCTCCCATGGGAGTAAGTCAGACAGTAGGACCCCAGTAAGGTGCCCTTCTTTCCCCTCTAAAACTGATCCCCTTACGGCCTCCCCTACGATAGAAACGCACAAAAACCCACACCAAGCCTTGGAATACTTCAATGGAATTGTAGGTCAATTATTACCAACTGTTCGCAATTCACCAACTTTCGAAATACAACAATACCTGAAATTATCTGTCTTCAATCACCAGCAACTATAAAATCCAAACTCCCACACATAAATGGCTACTATTACCCCCCCCCCCCCCCCATTACAGAGACCAAAAATAAGTTGAAAGATAAAATATTTACTACCACATACATCCAGCTAGGAATAGCACATGAATACTTACCATCCCCTGTCCCCCTCCATCCAACAAATCCGATTTATAGTAATTATATAAAAATAAAATTTCCCCACTCTACCAAAGAAATTAAAATAATAAATACGTATGCCCCCAAATCAGTATCTCCCACGGGGCTAAAATGGCTGAGTGCCCTGGACGGTGGTGGATGGATAGTCCTGGGTGATCTAAACATCCACCACCCTCTATGGCACTCAAACCTCTCATCACATCTAAAAAAAAGTCGCAGCAGCAGGCTGAAGACATCCTGAAATCTAATCTTTTGATAGCTAATACAGGACACTTTACCAGAGTTCCTGATCAACCAACCCATAATCCCACAGCTATAGATCTTACACTAATTTCCCCTAATCTCTTTTCCGAGTCCAACTGGACCGTGGAAGATGACTCCTTGGGTAGTGACCACCTCCCTATCACTATCCAAATAGATCTACAAAATCAACCTCTAATTATAAATACGCAACGTAAAGGAAGATTCTTATACGAGAAAGCAGACTGGCCACTTTATCAAAATTTAATTAAAAATAATGTAAAAAAGTAGATCCTCAAGATATAAATACCTACTGCGCCAGCCTCACTAAACTAATAATAAATTATGCAGAAAACTCAATTCCCCGCAGCAGAGGCACCCCACCCGGAAAACCTGCAAATCCCTGGTGGGACGACGCATGCGCCATAGCTGTCAAAAACAAAAAAAACACGCCTATAATATATGGAAAAAAACACAGAACTATTTCTAATTATCAAGCTATGAAATTAACTAATATAAAATGTAATCAAGTTATAGCCCAAGCCAAACTAGCCCATCTCACCCTTCAAATACAAAATGAAATTCAATCACCCACCGATGCTGCTAAGGCCTGGAAATTATTCAAAAAACTAAAAAATAATTATAATCCCTCCTCGGGACCATTAGTATCGGATGGACAGAAATACTCAACAGATCAAGAAAAAGCTGACCTACTAGCAGACACATTTGCAGCTGTCAGCTCCACAAATAATTTACCCGATGAAGCTAAAATTTATAGAACAACTGAAGAAACTAAACCCGAATATAGCTATCCTCCCCCAGATAATCAACTACCCATAAATCTCTCCTTTTCTTGTGATGAATTTAATACCGTACTTGCCCAAATAAGAGCCACCAAAACTACCCCAGGGCAAGATGAAATAACATACATAATGTTAAAAAACCTCCCCCCCCCCCCCCCCACCCCCCGAGGGAAGAACCCTACTTCTGCAGCTAATGAATCGCTGCTACACTGAGGGATCACTCCCACAGGCTTGGCAGCACGGAATTATTATCCCCATCCCAAAACCCCAAAAAGCCCCAAAATTTACCAACTTCATATCGCCCAATTACCCTCACTTCTCATTTAAGTAAAATACTAGACAAATTACTCAAAAATCGCCTACAATGTTACTTAGACAAAAATAATGTTATCCCAATGGACCTAGCTGGATTCCGAAAACACCGTTCGTGTGCTGACCAGCTATACTCTCTTTCTGCCTCCATTAAAAACTCTTTCCTCAAAAAACGCAAAACTATAGCCTGCTTCTTTGATGTCAGACGTGCGTTCGACGTAGTCTGTCACCTTAAGTTACTATACAAAATTAAGAATATAGGTCTATCAGGAAATATTTATACTTATCTAAAAAATTTTCCTTCAAAGAACACAGCAGGTAAAAATCAAACAAACCTACTCCAAAGTCCACAAGACGGACTGCGGAGTCCCGCAGGGCACCTGCCTCGCCCCACTTCTTTTTAATATAATGATGGCAGATCTCCCTCAGTACTTGAAATTAAATGTAAAGAAAATAGTAGCCTCCCCCCTTCATTTATCTCAATATGCAGACGACATTGCCATCTGGCAGGTCGTCAAAGCTAAAACTGTAACTTCCAAAACCAGTGAAATTCAACTTAAGAATAATAAACTCTTCCAAACGGCTATAACTGCTGTACAAAACTATTTAATCATGAACGGATTTGAAATATCACCGGATAAGACGCAGCTCATCTTTTTTAGCCCCACTAGGGTCAAAAACGACTTTCAATTTACCCTTACAAATCAAAGAATTACGTACCCCTTAAAACCATCCAATCATATAAAATTCCTAGGTGTCACATTCACTCAAACCCTAAATTGGATGCCCCACATAAACAGCCTAATCACTAAAGCCAACAAAGAGATTAATCTTATTAAAATTTTTAAACATGAAATTCGAGGCCAAAATACCAAAATTCTCCTACACTTACACCAAGCACTAGTACGATCTAATTTAATATATGGGGCAGAATGTTTTTTCTCTGCCTCCAAAACTGCTCTAAAACTCTGGTAGCGGCGGAGATACGATCACTAAAACACATACTAGGAATACCAATGCATGCCTCCAACCAAGCAACTTATGCTCAAATAAACATTCTTCCATTACACCATTACTTACTAAATTTCTGTGCAAACTACGCTACCCGCATATTCACAGCCGAAAATAACGCACAAAACACGTAAAAAAAGAATTAAAATCAGATAAATTTGAAGCCACTAAATGTCATAATCCTAATACTAGAGCTCCCTCGACCCTTACTTCCGTCATACAACCTATATGCAGCCAGACTAATGTCATTCACCACACTGTAATCTCGTTTCCTACCCCCATTCTTCCGCCATGGACCCTCCTGGCGGCCTCTATTATTACGGAAATACC
Organism: Semisulcospira habei; assembly: GCA_036245525.1. NCBI lineage: Eukaryota > Metazoa > Mollusca > Gastropoda > Semisulcospiridae > Semisulcospira > Semisulcospira habei. The sequence goes on along the minus strand of BTPG01000002.1, from coordinate 14,890,152 downwards.
AAACGTAAAATAAAAAAATTAGACCATCATCTGCAAAAAGCCCGAACACTAGAATTTTTAGATGCCACATACCAAAACGCTTTAATCGCCTACACCGACGGCTCCGTTGATCTCAATGGAAATGTCGGTTGCGGCTTCTTTATCCCCGCCCTGGAAAAAACAACCTACTATTGCCTGGGTCAGGACTGCTCCATCTGCACGGCGGAGGAGGTGGCCATCACTATGGCACTCTATCACCTTCTGGCTCAGCCGTTGCAGCTCTATCAGTTCCTGGTCTGCACAGATTCCAGGGCAGCCCTACAAAGTTTAAAATTAAAAGATAAGGCAAATCGACCAGATATAGTCAGTGAAATAAATAACGTTATCCATCAACTCATAAAGCGAGGAATAAATATCACCCTTCAATGGATCCCATCCCATCTAGGAATCCTTGGGAGCAAAACAGCCGATAAAGCCGCACGCATGGGCACCACAAACTCTCCTGGCGCCCAGCCAATTTCCATTTTGGCCTCTGCGAAAGAAATTCAAGCCAAAATTAAGAAACAAATCTCCTCAAACTACCTACGCGAAAAAGTAGTCTACCCACACGTCCTGGCCTACCGACTCAGTAAAACAAGTATTAGAACCACACCGGTAGTCGACTCAGTCATCCACAGCTGGCGACGCAGATGGGCCCACCCAATCTGCCTCTGCGGGGAGGACTTCACGCCCGACCATGCCATGTTGAAATGTGACCTCCTCTCCGTAGAATGTGCGGTAATTAGAGCCTCCTGCCCCTCCGCCAAAACTATAGACTTAATACTAAATACCGCTGACGAGCGCCTTCTTACTCGGATCAGTACGGTAATAAATACCACTTATTTGCAAAACCTTCTCTGAGAATCCCATTTCACTACTCTCATTGTCACACTGCGCGTGCGCGTATTGTTTCGACTAACTGGGTGACCCCCACGCGCTTGCCCTAACCAAAATAGATTTCTCCTCTGCGAACGTATTCCTCGTCGTACATAGATTTTAATGGTCTTTTATATCGTGGTCCTGAAATGTTTAAAACCTCTTTTAACCTATTTGTAAACATAACATTTATTTGTATTAATTCTTAACGAAGATAGGACTGTCCTCGTTCTTGGTAACCGACCAAACTATAATTTGAAATAACCTGTGCAGTGCGGGGCACTTTGCCCACACTGCCGGTAAATACAACCAAAAACTTATCTCATCCAGCCACCTTCGCCTTTCGGCCATTACAGATCCCATCTCCCCTCCCCCCAGATTTGTTACTGTCCCTGCGCTCTATTTGTAATGGCTCTGATGGGCCGGACTGCTGGCCCACACTTGCTGTGTCGTAATCTTTTATAAGGATTGTACATATTGGCTTTCTATTTTTAATTAGCTCATGAAAAATTTGACGGAAACCTGAACTATTTTTTTAAACATTCTTTTATATAGGTGATCCTGGAATTTTAAGTTGGATTTTTAAATACTAAATAAAGTCTACGCCGACTTAAATAAATACTGGTTTACCTTGTTGTGACTCCAGGGACACCAAGTTAAAGCTGACTAATTAATCTCATACTATCACTGGTCCAATATAGTCCAAACGACCTGGCTGTAGGCTGTAGAGATCAGCAGACACAATGTGTGATCCACACAGCTGATCCACAAACAGTGAAGCAGCAGGTCTGACCAGGACACCGGCCAAAAGAAAATTGATTTTAACCTTCGTTAATTTTTAACCCCTGTACTTAAGTGATTATAAATACTAATCTGGATTTTAATATGGAAAGTAAATTATACCTTTTTATACACAAGGACCGCTGTTGTGGGGAAGTGAACTATAAATCATTTTATAAAAACTAACAAATAAATGATAGAACCAAATATTTTATGTTGTGTTTGTTAATTAAAGCCAAAGTGCTAGTCCCTGATCACCTCGGTGCAGAGGGACCAAAAAATGGAGAAAACAACAACAACAGCACAAGAGGCATACATTGGAAGCTCAGCAGCGGAGAAGAGAAGACGTGCAGTGAAGCAGATCGCAACAGTGTGCTTGATGTACTGTGTAGCATAGGCAAAGAGTGATAAAAAAGAAGTACCCAACGGAGAAAGAAACACGCTTAGAAAAGACGGGTACAACACAATTTATTAATATTTCGGGTAAATACCCTTTGTCAAAATAGACAAACAAACAAACAGAGAGATTAGCCGCTACTTATCTTCAATGGCAGAATGAATGTGGCAACTGAAGGAGGTGACGTAAAATAAAAGAAAAGGAAGAACAAAAGTGCGGAAAAAGTAAAAATGACGTCAACGAAAAATCGCGTAAGAGAGAGACTCGGAAAGAACCTGAACACGAGAGACAAGAGTGTGTGCAAGCACGTGCAGGAGCGAGCTCAGTGCAGTGGCGTAGCGATGGGCACAAAAATGGGACCCAGCTATGCTTGCCTTTTCATGGGTTTCCTTGAGCAACAGATTCTTCAGCAATACACCGGGCCTGTCCCTGATATGTATAAACGCTACATCGATGACGGTTTAGGAGCTACACACATGACCCAAGCTGCACTTTTAGACTTCATTCACTTCGTGCAGGACTTCCCCCCATCCATCAAGTTCACATACACTATATCAGCTACTTCAGTCGACTTTCTGGACATGAACATCAGGATTGACTGCGGAATGTTAAAAAATTCAATACATTACAAACCTACCGACTCACATTCCTACCTCGACTACCGATCTTCTCACAACCCCAAAACTAAAAACAGCACCCTTATTCCCAGTTTCTTCGGCTAAAAAGAATATGTTCCGAAGAATCAGATTTTGATGTTCAATCCAAAGAAATAGCTGGATTTTTCATCGACAGACACTACCCACATACTGTTGTTCAAGGATCTCTCCAAACGGTTCAAAAACTTAGTCGCGCGAGTACACTGCAGACTAAACCTATCGCTGATAGTGACAGGCCTATCGTAACCATGATTTACCATCCCCACACCAATCCGGTGCGTAAAATCCTTCTTTCTAACTGGGGTCTTTTGTCATCCAGTCAATAATCTGCTGCTATCTTTTCTGAACCTCCGTTGGTAGCTTTCAAGAGGGATATTAATTTGCGGGACATGCTTGTTCGCTCTACTCTCAAGCCTCGTCATACCACCAGAGCCTCCGGCTCCACTCCGTGCAATGTTCCTAATTGCAAGACGTGTCCTTTTATTTGCCCTTCGACCGTGGTGAATGGTCCACGTTACAAATTCAACATAGACAGATACTTCACGTGTGAAACCACCAACGTGATTTATGTCATCTCCTGTTTTAAAATGCGGCCAACTCTATGTTGGAGAGACGGAAAGAACCATCAACGACCGTTTCAAAGAACATCTTCAGTCTGTCAAGTACCAATACAACAGACCTGTCGGACGACATTTCAATCAGGCCGACCACTCCGTCTCAGACATTCGGGTTAAAGACCTCTGGCTTATGCAAGCCAGTAATGTCTGGGCCAGAAAGACCGTGAAAAAATTCTGATTAATAAACTGGGCACTGTGGCGCCACTCGGGATGAATATGAAAGATTAACATTGTTTACCTTGCTTGTGTCTGCTACTTTACCTCACTGATTTACTACTCACTAATCAGTTAGGTGAGGTTGGCGCTGGTTGATATGTACATTTTTTTTGGGGACTTTCTCAGCGCTGGCCGAACGTTTAGTTGGATCCCTTGCCCTTCCCTGTCGGGCACCGGGTCTCCGGCTCACGGTTTGATACGCGGTTTTGGGGCGCGGCGATCGTGTGCATCCCTTGGGGATGTATGTGGTCGTCTTGTTGCGTGCCTGTGTGTTTTTCTGTGGGCTGGTGGGTGCCTGTTGGGTGGGGTTGGTGGCTCTGACTGGTTGTCTTCCGCCCCCCCCCCCCACCCCTTTTTTTTTCCCCTTCCTCCCCTTCCTCCTTACTCCTTTCCCCCCCCCCCCTCCCCCCCCCCCCCGCCCCCATCTCTCTCTCTCTCTCTCTCTCTCTCTCTCTCTCTCTCTCTCTCTCTCTTTCTCTCTTCCCCCCCCCCCCCCTTATTTTTTTAGTTACCCTTGAAGACGGTTTCACAACTACCTACTCTCCACATATACCAATATTCTCTTACTGAATTTGATTCTTTGCTTTGTTTTCATGACTTATTAATTGTTGTGTACCGTGCTAAATGCTGAGGTTTTTTTCCCGGGGTCCTCCCGTTTTCCCCGAGGTAGTCCTCAACTTGAAGGTGATATAAAGTTTGCCTTCGGGTTGGTGTTTAGCAGGCTTTGTGTATTAGACACTCAGCCTACTTCGTGCCCAAGGGTACTCCCCGTTCGTTCTCTCTCTCTTTCTCTCTCTCCGTCTCTCTCTCTCTCTCTCTCTCTCTCTCTCTCTCTCTCTCTCTCTCTCTCTCTCTCTCTCTCTCTCTCTCTCTCTCTCTCTCTCTCTCTCTCTCTCTCTTTCTCTGGCCTCATCTACACGCCTTTTCTTTCGCTCGCTCCTGCACGTGCTTGCACACACTCTTGTCTCTCGTGTTCAGGTTCTTTCCGAGTCTCTCTCTTACGCGATTTTTCGTTGACGTCATTTTTACTTTTTCCGCACTTTTGTTCTTCCTTTTCTTTTATTTTACGTCACCTCCTTCAGTTGCCACATTCCTTCTGCCATTGAAGATAAGTAGCGGCTAATCTCTCTGTTTGTTTGTTTGTCTATTTTGACAAAGGGTATTTACCCGAAATATTAATAAATTGTGTTGTACCCGTCTTTTCTAAGCGTGTTTCTTTCTCCGTTGGGTACTTCTTTGCATATTACACGCTTGGCAGTCACCTTTTTGGTCTGGATTGATCCAAAGAGTGATAGGTATCGGTGACGGAGCTGTGGGTAGCTCCCGTCACCAACTAGATTCTAAGTAGAAAGGATTCTAAACACTGAAGATAGACAGACTGTGTTAAGATAGAATAGGCTGCAGGGATCCTTAGCCCGATAGGGCAGTGGTCCCTGGCCTGGCCATAGATATAGTTAGATTAGAACTGGGACGGCCACATTTACCGACTTCACAGGACTTCTGATCCACGATCGGTTTGATGTCAGGTATGGACGTACCACTCATATATCGCTAGTTTGTATGGTGCACTTGTATTAGTGCCACTAGTTTAAGCTAAATTAAGATAAACAACACGCTTACATTGAAGTTTTAAGTTTACTTGGGCGCCATAAACGCCACGTGCTAAGTGGTAATAGCCCCCAACAGCTGAAGGAAACAACGCTTACGCTTGAGCTTTCGCTTACGCTTGTGTCAATAATAGTTTACACTTACGCAGAGGCTTACGCTTAGCCTACAATTACTTTAGCTTACGCTAGACGATAACCAGGAAAGCGGGCTGGCTAGGGTCGACCCTTGGTCGAAAGACAAAATGGCCACTCAAGAGGGCCATTTGAATTCAAATTCGAACAGCCGAATGGCCGCGCCTGGAGACCACGCTGACTCGTCCACCAATAGCGGTTTGAAGGCGAACAAAGGTCGAGACAGTAGGGCCCGCCTGACTAGCAACCGACCCCCCCCCCCCCCCCCAGGGGGAAGGGCCCATTACTCGCCTGGCGGCCGCCAGAGCCAGAAGTGTCGACAGGGGCGAAGACAGAGAACAAAGCGAAGGTAAAGAGTGCGAGAAAGAGAAAGAGTACTCACTACAGCCGGAGGGGGAAGTCACTCCCCTAAAGGAGACCAGCGAAGACTCAGACTGACTCGGAAGCCGAAACCGAGCAATCATATACCCAAACGCGCAACCGTCGTCTACAAAAACGCCCCCCCCCCCCCCCCCCCCCCCCGCCAAAAAGGGTAAAGAAATTATTTGCCTTCCCCGTGCTGATCAGCCCGGAGGTAAACTCACCCGAACTATTCAAAATGGGGATCAGGCAACTGTACGAGGCACTGTCCGACACCTTCGGCTCACCGCCGACGGACACAATAAGAATCGAGCACGGAAAGCGCATATTAATAGCATGCGCGACAAGACACTTTCAAACCCGAGCACTGACCAAAACGCGAATCGGGAAAATCAAAGTGACATGTTCAATCCCAAAACCCCCCCTCCCCCCCCCCCCCCCCCACCCCCGAGACAAAGAAGCCCAGGTCAAAGCACTAGGGGTACTTAAACCCATACACACAGACGAAGAAATCTCCTTTGTCGAAGGGGAGATTAAGAAAAACCACCCCCGAGCCCGACTCCTCAAACGGTTAACCAATAGAGATGGCCAATCGAGCCGAGCAGTACTTGTACAGTTTCCAGGAGAAGTTCTCCCCTAAAGCATCAAAATAGGAGGCGAGATAATAATATTAATAATTACGGTATTTATAATGCGCTTATCTTATAATAATTATAACTCTAAGCGCGCACTCACAACTCGCACACGCATGCGCTCGCTTTAGACAATGAATCACGTAACACAAATAGTGAAAATACATTGCGACGGTCAGCTTGGGGTGGGGAGTGTGGTGATATAGTGCTAGAACTGTTGAAAGAGGTGAGTTTTGAGGGCGGACTGGAAGGCGGAGAGCGAGTGTTTCTGACGGAGAGAGAGTGGGAGAGTGTTCCAGGTGGATGGACCGTATACTGAGAAGGCCAAGTGTGCTGAGTTTGGTGCGGGGGATGAGGAGGCAGAAAGGGTCGGAGGAGGAGATCCTCTACGTGGACAGATATAAAGGAAAAGCACTCATGTGCAAAAATTGCCAACGATTCGGGCATCCAACAAAAGCTTGCACAAGACAGCCCACGTGCGCCAAATGCGTAATGGACCACAGGACCATTGCATGCAAGATCAATGACCACAGTTGCTTTATCTGCCCAAACTGCACCGGGAAAGGCCACGCCGCCAACTATGATGGATGTAGAGAAAAAAAAGAGCCCACGACAAAGCTGCCCAGGTCGCTAGTTTGGGGCTAAAGTCTTACGCGGAAGCACTCGGAGATCCGGCGGGACACAAAAATAGATCAAATCCAGCCCAACCAACCAACAGCAATCAACAAACGCCACAAGACACAGAGCAAACGGAGCATACCAACCGAGAAGACACCCAACAAAACAACCCAGGGAGAGTGTCCTACGCAGTAGCCCGAAACAAACTTAGAAACCCCCCACGGATAAACACCACCAACAACCGTGAAACCCTCCCGACGGAAAATACCGAACACGCACCGAATCCAAATAACGCGACAGAGAGAGCCCCGAGAACACCCATCAACCGGGACCAGCCAAATAAAGAAAACGAACCACCAAACCACACAGCAAAACCACCAAACAACCCAGCCCACGGGCAGCAAGAAACGATGGCCGCGCACGGGTCGATGAACGAGGCGATTCTGGCCAGTCCCTCCCCCCCCCCCCCTTCCTCACATGTCGGCCATCTACGGACAGGCCCAACCAGCAGGGGGGGGGGGGGGGTTCGGTCTGAGCGGATCGGTCGCCCGGGGCTCGAGCGAACGACACCACTTCACTGCTTGGGTAATGGGCTGGGGCGTCCACAAGATAAAAGACATTAGATCAACGGGCACCGAATCAGACCTCAACATTTTCCTCCGATACTTCAAAGATATACTCCAAGTATTAAGCTAAGATGGCAGGTCTTCATATCCTCCAATGGAACTGCAGGTTCCTCAGCACTAAACTAGATGAATTCCGGAATTGGTTAGCTCCCAACCCCCCGGAAATCCTCGCCCTCCAGGAGACGTGTTTCCGGGACAACCCCCCCCCCCCCCCAAATAAAAGGGTACAACTACCCACCAATTTATAAAAATAGAGCCGATAGGAAAGGAGGAGGAGTAGCCATCTACACCAAAACTGGACTAGCGATCACGGAAATAAACCAGAACATAAACCCCCAAATTGAAGCCATAATAGGAGAAGTAATCACACCGACCAGCCGAAAACTAAAAATAGTGTACACATACATCCCATCCGAGCGAACCTATAGCCAAATAACAATCAAAGACCTCAAGCAGCTGTTATTCGCTGGAGATATAGTGGTAGGTGACTTGAACGCCAAAAGTCCCCGATGGGACGAAAGTAAAAAAACAGCCGACCCAGCGGGAAAAAAATAGAGGAAGCCATAAATGAAACACATAGATGTCTACTGAACACGGGCGAACCTACCCATATGTATGCCCAGGGCAACAAGGACACCATGAACACCCTAGACATAGCAATAGCCACCAACACCAACGCCAACACGGCACAGTGGCAAGTAAACAGCGATAATCTCGGAAGCGATCACTTCTCGACACCATAAGTAGTAGGGGCGAACTCCCCCAGCATGATCGCACCGGGGTCCCCTTCAAAATTAACACCAAAAGGACAGACTGGGACAAATTTTCTGAGCTCACAAGGTTCGCATCGGCATGGGAAAAAGAGCCTACCATAGACACCAAAACGGCCCACATCACAGACCAGATTATCCGAGCAGTCAAGGAGAGCACCCCCACCAGATCGGATAATGGGAAACCAGGGAAATCCTGGTGGAACAAAGACTGTGACCACGTTGTAAAAAGTAAGAAACGAAAACTACAAATCTGGAAAAAGCATAGAACGCCCAAAAACCGATTAGGGTACAAACGTGCCAAAACAATAGCCGACAGAACTATTAAAGAAGCCAAGAAAGCAGATTGGCATGCCTTCACAGAATCACTCAATATTAAATCCCAAATGAAGGAAAGCTGGAACAAAATTAAAGCCCTCAATAACGGTCCAAGATCAGACATGCCATCCCTAAAAACTGAGAATAGGGTGTACGCTACCGAACAATAAAAGGCAGACATACTAGCCCACACCTTCAGCATGGCCAGCTCGAACGAAAATCTAACAGCAGAATTCAAAGATCTTAAACCACACATTAGTCAATGTTTCGAAAGACCCACTTGGAAAGAAAATTATGAACTAGACAGCGAAATCTTAATCATGTAACTAACCCAAGCCCTGCAAAATACGGGGAAGGGCAAAGCCCCAGGAGCGGGCTTAATTACATACGAAATGATTTTTAAAAAGTCACCCATCTATGAAACAAGCCATAGTAACCCTATTTAATGATATATACACTAGTGGTCAATATCCCACCCAGTGGAAAAAGGCAATAGTATTCCCACTCCCTAAACCCGGCAAACCAACATAACAACCAGGGAGCTACAGGCCCATAGCACTAACATCTTAACTGGGCAAATTATTAGAGAAAATTATCAAAAATAGACTCATGTCACACTGCGAAGAACACCACATCCTACCACCCCAACAGAGCGGGTTTAGGAAAAAACGCAGCACATTAGACCATTTGGCCTCCCTACAACAAGAAATTCTAAACACCCACCGCGTAATAAGAACCGAACTGGTGGGAATAATCTTAGACATAGAAAAAGCCTATGACATGGTATGGCACGAAACATTACTCAGTAGGATGGGTGACCTAGGGATATCCAACAAAATGTACAACTTCGTCCAAACCTTCCTGGCCGACCGTCGGATAGCTGTCAGATTAGGCAACGCGATATCCAAAGAATACACCCTAGATAACGGGGTACCCCAAGGATCGGTACTCAGCCCCCTCCTATTTACACTCCTACTCACGGGTCTACAACACGTAGTCAGGAACAGTAACATAATGCAATTTGCAGACGACACGTCCCTAACAGGAAAAACCACGAACAAATGGAAAGGGAATAAAATGGAATTAGTGGGACTTCAAGAACTCCAACTAGACCTGACAAGAGTCGAGACATGGCTATTAAGAGCAGGCCCAAAAATCTCTACTCAAAAGACCCAGGCTATCATATTTCAAACCAACCTCGCCAAAAGATACAAAATAATAACCCCCATGCCTCAGCTTCAAATCGACGGGACCAACGTAGAATACTGGCGGAGTGCGGCCAGAGACCCATCAACATCATAATAGCAGAAAGAGCAGCTAACCTCCTCTACAAAACAATAGGAATGCCGGACGACCACCCGGCCAAACAAACCCTAAACACCAACCACACTCCCAAATGGGAACCCACCCAAACAACCCCAAATAAAAACAGTGGTACAGAAGCTAGAAGAATCCATAAATCTTAAGCTACCAAATAAACCGTACCACCATGGAAACTACCCCAAATAGAAGTAGACCTGGACCTAACCAAGCTCCAAAAAGAAATAGACGGGCCCAAAATGAGACTAGAGTTCGACTTAAAAAGAACAACTACGTATAATAACTTCACCATCATCTACACAGATGGATCCCACGATCCACGCACACACGCAACCGGACTAGGTATTTACGTTCCCCACAAATCGGACAGAGCCATCAAAATACCGGACCACACGGCGGTCTTTATAGCCGAACTCACGGCAATCCTAGGAGCCATCAAAGTAATAAAAGCAGACCTGAAGGCGGCCAAACAAATTCTCATAGCCTCTGATTCCCTATCAGAGATCCAGGCGATCCAAAACCTGGACTCCTCCCGAGAAGACCTAACATATCTTATTAGACTCAGAGTAGCGGAACTCAAAGAATTAGGCCAGGAAATTATGTTTATTTGGGTTCCCTCCCATATAGGGATCCCAGGTAACGAGAAAGCAGATAAAATAGCGAAGAAAGGCCTCGACCAAGAATCGTCCTTCTACAACCTACCCATGTCGGCAGCCGAAAGATCAAACGCCCTCCGGCCAGCCTTTCAAAATCTATGGGAAAAGGAATTCCATCACTCAAAAAGAGGTAGACGTAAAGGAATCACAAGGGTCCTAAACAAAGTACCCATCATACTTTCAGGCAAAAGGAAAGACCAAACCCGACTAACCCAGTCATATGTACATGAGGCCACACACTCACAACAGAACATGTACTCCTAGACTGTCCAACCATAAACCACGCCAGAGCTAGACTAGAAGACATATTAAACTCACCCCTTACACTGGAAGGTCTCATAAACCCCACCCCAGACACCTGGCACACCACCACAAACCACACAATACAACTACTTAACAAACATCCCCTGATCCAACACATCTAAACAAACGACCCGTCACTGACAATAATAATAATAATAATAATGAGTACTTGTATAGCGCCTAACCTCAGATTAGAGCTCTAGGCGCTTAAAAAAACTAATGTACAAAATAACTAATTACAAAAATGCAATTTACAAAAAGTACCAAAAAAAAATACAACGCACTCTATAAACAAGCTATAAAGTCACCATTCAAAAGTGCTACGCTTATGGACTCATACTGGCATTCACACACACACTCACACACACACTACTTCTAACATAGATAGAGATGACATTAACATGACAGGTGTGTGACAAAGTCATTTGTAGCTGACAGGAAAAATATGGGTCTTTAGGGCTCGCTTGAATACCTCTCTCGAATCCACGTATCTCAGTACGCGTGGGAGGTCATTCCAAACAACTGGGCTTTGGTATCTGAATGACCTCTCACCAAACGACTTTGTTTTGACAAGAGGGATACGTAAAACTCGAGAGTCGGCAGCAGAGCGCAAATTCTGTCTTGAGGGCGTATACAGCTGGAGAAGAGAGGCAAGGTAGTGTGGGCAACTACAACTGTGAGTCATGCATGAAATTTGTACTTAATCCTAGCTGTTACAGGTAACCAGTGAAGAGCAGACAGATGGGGTGTGATATGATCTGATCTAGGGACTCTAAGAATCAACCTAGCAGCTGAGTTTTGAATTTTCTGGAGTTTACCAATCAGACACTGGGAACAGCCAGCCAAAAGAACATTGCAATAGTCTAATTTAGACAAAACAAAAGCGCAGACAAGTACTTTAGTTGCTTCAGGTGTCAGATAGTGGCGGACTGAAACAATACGTCGTAGTTCAGTATAGGCGGATCTGCAAACGTTGTTCACATGAAGGCGCATGGACAGACTACTATCAAGTGTGACACCCACATTTTTTACATGGTGGGAGAAGGGGACAGTGGCACCACAGATTTGTAATGACTGGGGGAGTGTCAGCGTCTTCGTCAACCTCGGGGAAGCAATGATCATGGCCTCAGTTTTTCCGTCATTCAACTGTAATTTGTTTGAAGTCATTCACATCTTAGTATCCAAGAACAAGAACGAAGGAGACTCAACTCTCCACACACCCCACCCCCACGACTCGACCTAGGGCGCGGGCGGCCATGATACTTGATTTAAAAAAAAAATATTAAAAAAATAAAATAGCGATGTGCGGGCATCAGCGACAGACAACCAGAGTGACCCCCCCCCCCCCCCAACCCCATGGCCCACCCCTCCCGGACGAAATCAGCGCCAGCTGGAAGTCCTTGTCCCTTCAATAATAGCATAGCATAGCAAGAGGCATATCAGCGCTCAACCACAAGCGCCACCTTGAGAAACAATACGAAAACCAAACAACAAACGCTATGATGTGAAACAAAAAAGGGAAAACATTACGCGCCAGAGCTCGAAACCAAAAACACTGGAGAAAACAAAAATCCCCGGACAAAGGCCTAAAAATCGGAAATAAACCTATCCAACCCAAAACTCACAAACCAACAATACCACCTACTCTCCAAAGGGATAAAATTCATCCCCACCCAAGGAAACAACACACCCCACGGGAAATAATCTCCGACTTTCTTGAAATGGCCCGGAAAATGAGATGCAGATATCAATTCGCAGAACCAAACAAAACCAAAGAACTTCACCCTTTCAGGACGAACTCAGGCTTCGAACCACTGAAGGGAAACAACGCACTAGAGAGAGAGGAATAATGAGTGGACTGAAGCTTCATTATCATAATGACTGAGTTAACCCTCTCAATATTAACTTATGAACCCTCCTTACCCATGTTCCCCACACAGAGTAAATACCATTGGAAGTTACCACTCAAACATTGATATTAAAACATTTACAATTTTATGTTTCCCACAGTAATATTTTAAGGGGTTAACTCAGTCATAGTGTTAATAATACTTCAAATCTCCCCCCCCCCCCCCCCCATAGACAAAACACCCGATCAAACTAGTGCTTGTAACCCAAAGCAATTACATATACATAAACACCTCATGTCTGCGCTTGACTGGTTCTGAAAGACCCCCACTTCAATTCAGGTAAGATATAAATAGACTTGTTCTGAAAAATTCAAAGGGCCTGCAATTATTCACATTTTCATGTCGGGACTCACGGCTGTTCAGTTCTTCTACAAACCGACACATTTAGTTAGGGAGTGCCGCGCTAGCTTATCAAGTGGTGAGCTGACCTAGTTACACACATTCCGATGGGCGTCTGGTACCGCCTGATAGTAGGCCTTCTTTACGCTTACTATTTTATGTGGGCAGAGTGCCAAATTTGTGCAGGCTTTAAACCTTAACTGTGCTTTCAAAATACTTTTGTTTGGATTTTCAATGAGTGATATGTGTTAGTGTAACATAGTGCTACAAGTAAGTGCTTTTCTTTTACTGGATAGATTTACCTGTGATTTTTTATAGAAAGTTTTATAGACCAGCATGTGAGTGTATTTCGCCGACATTTAGAATGGAGTCTGACACACAATATTCCTATTCAAACCACATGGAACGATTGAGTAGTTTGTGCAGGATTTGCCGTGCAGAGCGAGCAAAAGGCAAAGGAAAGACGGACACTTTAAACTGTGTGTTGATTATGTAGACGATCTTTCTGCTTTTCATGGCATTGACGTATGTACAGATGAAGAAGACAAACATCTGAAGGGAATGTGCAGAGAGCCGCCGGTAACAAGTACACGCAGGACTCAGTCTCTCTGTGAAATAAATTGTCTTGAGACTGATACATTTTAGCCTGCACCGACTGTTCTGTGTTTATCTAATTTACGCCTATCAAAATAGCTATTTGATCACCATTAAGAGTGTTTATTATTTTCACTGTGGGTGTCCCATCCGATTTGTAAGATTTAGTAAAGTGGCCGCCGGGGATTGCTCTTCCGATTTTATAAGATTTAGTGGAATGCTAAAGACAACATCACCTATACAAAGTGTGCAACTGACACTGCCGCTAACCCTGCATATGAACTGTGAATTATTTCGAACATTTTCACTGCCTCCGAAATCAACTACGTTTGGAGATTACGTTAACCCAAGAACTTTCCGTCTGTCTAACACTGGATTTTACCAATGACGCATCATCCCATTTCAGGACCCACTGAGATCGCAAGGTAAATCTATCTGACATTTTGAGTAGTGCATAGCGTAGTGGCTGTATACGATGATCGCTGGCCTGAACCATAATTTTCGCAAAAGTACTTTGCATGAGTTAGAACAGTTGAAAGACGTGTCATTTGCAACCGATTTACGTTGTCTTCACGGTAAACTGGGCGCCGGTTGCCTGTCTTCTAGTCCGTTGCATGCATTGCTCATCTTCATTTTCCTAAGCATGTCTAGTGTCTACAGAAAGCTTATTTTCTTAGCTTTTAAGTGTATGTCTTAAATACAAGATACGTTCAGTACAGCTTAAACAACACGCCGTAAATGACCGGTACCATTAAAATGTATCCCGCGTGGCACACTGTCAGTGCTGAGCGTGTACACAGAGAGCGTGCTCACGTAAAACAGTGACAAGAATAGCGCGACTATAGTTGCACAGCCGTAACAGATTGCGCTCAGCTCTGTGCTGCCAGCAGGCGGTATTAACAGAGGCGACACGCTGCGCGGCTCCTTATCTTACAGCGCGGGCACGCGCGTGCGCCTCAAAACTAAATGGGAGGCCTTGAACAGCCGTGGACTAGATTGCCTTTTGAAACCGGGATCGAAATCTTTTGAATCAGATTAATTTGCACCACACCTCACTCGATATGTACCACACCTGACTGGATATTCAAGAAGGGAATTTTAAATTTTTCCAATTATGTGTTCACCTGTTTGATTCTCCATTAAATGTAAATGGCCAACACCCACACAAATACAGTCAATCCCACCCTTTCTTACACGGAAAGAGGCCCGTCATAAAGACAGTAATCATACACCTTTACCCCGCTCTGTTTTATGTCTGTGCTTATAACAACATTACAAGCACTGACAAAAGATTTTGGACGGGTTGACTGGGAATCCCACTCTTTGTATAAACACCATGAAGTCTTTACAGACACAGAGTTAAAATGAGTTTGCAACCTGTTGGAAAACAGAGAAAGGCTTTAAGTTAAGATCTTTCTTGTCTTTTATGCCGAGGGGGGTGTTTACTGTTGACTGTTATTCTACACAGGTTGAAACAGCATGATCAAACCAGTTTAAACATGACTGGTAGCGCATGCACTGACAAAAGTGTAGGTTGATTTTGCTGGTCATGACTACATTTTAAAGGCATTGAACTTGATGTTGGCACAGTAATTGATTTCCGCTCCATGAATACACACAGTGAGCGTCATGAGTGGTGTTTTATCTCTCTGCCTTGTTAGACTGCCTGGTTTTGTCAGCTGATTTTATTCTGCTCGTTTTGCACATTCCAAACCAGCATGATCAAACCAGTTTGAACATGACTGGTAGCGTGCCTTCAAACTAATGTGTGTTAAAATATTTTAGTATAAAACCAAACCCTGGAGCAAGGCACAGTCAATCATGACTCAATATTCTGGTAAAAAGTGCAATTGTACAAAACTGTCTTCTTCGTAAGCGGCTGTGTGCTCGTGAGGAAAAAGTGGCTCGTTTTAAAGAAGTATTGGAGAAACTGAATGATAATGTACAGGAGTTAAACACAAGCTTAAATAATATTGAAGAAGAGATAAAACCTATTACTGATGCAATAATTGCGTGTCAGGAAGGAAACAACTTTCAGTCAATGCCAGCCATGATGAAAGAATATGGCAACCTTGAGGAAAAGGCAGAAAAAATTAAAAAAGCAATTTGTCGAGAACAGCAAAAAATAAGATTAAAACAAAAGGATATAGAAATGAATGAAATGGTTGTAAAAAAAATCGATGCCAAAATAACTCAATTAGAAACTAATAGCCCATTATTCCAAAGATTGCATGCAATTATTGAAAAGAGAAAACAAGAAAAAGCAGCAAGTGGAAGCAATGCATAAATAACGGAGTAGTTTCACAATCGCTTACGAAGAACCGAAATATAAGCGGCTTACATTGCTCTCGGCTTTTGAACATACCATCAAAATTACACATCACATCATATCATATTTAGCGTGATGTGTCAGAGGAAATCGCATGCACGTGGTATGAGTTTTGTGTTCAGTCCCGGGAGTGCCCCGTGCGTCTGTTTTTCCTTGGATAGGGAATGTACCGACAGCTCGCACATTCACACACACGAAACTACATCCGAGAGCAATACACCTGTTTGGCTTTGACATGTGGTCTTTGGTACAATGTAGGTGACCACCAAAATTTTTCATCTACAATGGAGCTGTCAAAGGATAATGTCATTTCTGATGAGACTAATTAAGTCGAAACAGCCCCTCATTTCAAAGGTAAGTGCATTTTTATTTCACTTATTATTAAAAATATATTTTATTATAAAATGGATTCGAATGAAATATTATTATTAAATGATATTGGCGCTTTAGAAAACATAGACTTAGATTCGAAACGGGAAAGACTTTTATCTGTAGTGGTTTCTGGTCATTCCAAAACTTATCTCGGAAAGCAATATTTAACCGACGATATAATATCCCTCACGGCTGATGATTTATTTAAACTTCATTCTAAATATGAACAACACATGGCTTCACTAATGACCCGTGATTTGAGCAAATCAATTGTCTGCTTATATTCAAAAGTTGTGAGTTATGCTCTTCCTGTAGACATTGAAAATCTCACAAATGACCTCGAGAGTCCATTGTAACGAGTGCAATTGGTAAATTAGCTTGCCTTTTATTCTACAGGTTTGGTAATTTGCTTGCTCCACTGGTAACATTATTAATAACGAGCAGTCATATCGATTTTACGAAATTAAATTTTTTTGTTGATAAAAATGGACGACCAACAGAAGACCCCACAAACGACCCCACAGATGAACCCTGTCTCGGACCCTACCCAGACCCCGATTCACACAGTCACAAAAATGAAAAACCCAGGCAGAATTCAGTCTGGTAAACGTTTAGCCGAATGGAACAAGCAGAAAAAGTTACAGCTACAGGCGCTAACAGAAAAGGCTCATGTAAGTGACCCGCCGTCAACACCGTTGGGACCGTTAGGACCGTCAGAACTGGCAGGGCTCTCAACACCCCTGTCACACCCACATCAAAGTGAAAGACCTTCAACCCAGTCTAATTCTGAAACAGCAAAATATGTAGTTGCCGCATTTGTTGTCGGATCTGGTTTTGTAGCTTACCAATTATACAAAAAATACAAGCCACAGACTCGAACAGTGTCCAAAAAAATTAAACACTCCATCATCAAAAACAGAAGTCTCCACATTACCAACAATAACCAAAGTTGTCGACCCATTTATCATGCACTAATAATTTTTTTTTTTAATTTTTATTGTCTAAAAAAATGAATGACTCAAAAAACATAGTGAACCTTGTGTATCATTCTGCTGTAATCAGTGGATTAGCAGTAGCTTATTCTATGCTTGCAAAAAGTCTTCTCAAAATGAGGTCTGTAGACTTGAGCAGATTAGACATTGAAGACAGCGCTAAGCTAATTGCAGTTGTCACAGCATCGATTGCAACAAAAGATTTTCTTGTCAAGCAAGGAATTATTCCCGAAAATGTTTCTATGTAAATAAAATAAGTATGGCGATGAAAGCTATTATGGTGGGAGGTGCGATGGTTAACGCCCTCGCGGTTAGTGGCTCTAATTATCTTTTTTTCTAAAATGGGTAGAGAAGAGAGTGCTGAAGAATTAAAGCGTCATAATGAGGCGTCAGAAAAATTAGCACAGGCAGAACAGGCCTATGAAAAACAAAGAATTGAAAAACTTGATTTCATCAATGACAGACTTAGACTAGAGGGTCACACACAACATACGTTTTCAAATACAGACGAAGCAATTCGTGAATACTATCTTGTCATGGGTGAAGACATGTCTATCCCAAAACCAAAACTAAGTGACTATTACAAACCGAGTACAGAACAAAGAAACGGAGAGATAATCTTTGTTCTAGTGGGAATGATATTTGTTTATTTTACTGGAGTTTTCATTGCTAGAAAAAATGGCAGCCGAAAATAAACTATCAAAAATATATTACTCACCATCAGGGTATTATAAAGGAGCAACCGCTTTTCAGAAATTACATGCCGCTGTGGGCGGAGATATATCACTCAATCAAGTCAAGCAATGGTTACAGAGACAGGCAATTTGGCAGATATACCTCCCTGCTCCAAGAAAAATAACAAGGCCTCATTTTGAGAACACATCACCTAATGACACGCACCAAATGGACCTCCTGTTTCTTGCGCATGACACAATAAGAAAGAAACGATACAAATATGCATTAACTGTCGTAGACATAGCTTCAAGGTACAAAGACGCTGAACCCATATCTGAGAAAACTGCTAACACAGTTGCGACTGCTTTATCAAGTATCTATAAAAGAGGCCCTCTGAAATACCCCAGACTTCTACAAGTTGATGACGGATCAGAATTCAAAGGTGCTGTTAATCAGTTATTTGCGAAGCATGGCGTATTGGTTAGACGAGGCATTCCAGGCGTACACAGATCACAGGCAATTGTAGAGAACTTTAACAAACAGTTATCAGAAAGACTTTTCAGTTACCAGTATTCTAAGGAACTCATGCATGACACCCGTAACACTGAATGGGTTAAGAGATTACCATCTGTGATAAAAGCAATGGACAATGAAGGACACCCTAAGCCTGCTGATGCTATTAAATTGAAAACAATTACAGAGCCAAAAGCAGGACCAACCCCAGCACCAGACACAAGTTTATTTACTAAACAGGTGAGATATTTATATCAGCCAGGGGAGGCTGAAAACGACGACAGACGCAGGGCAACAGACCCCATCTGGTCAACGTCTGTACACAATATAAAAAAAATAATTCCTGGTGCTGATGCAACAATATATTATCTGTATGACCCTGCGCCCCAGAGGGCATTTGTCAGAGAAGAATTACAGATTATTCCCCCAGACACCGTTACTCATTTCAGTAACTAACTCATCAATTAACTCATCAACCAGTTCATCCGCTATTTCTTCAAATAACTTGAGTCTGTAATGTCCAGGTGCATAAGCCTTTTCCTTACTGTGAAAAATTCGTTTCATGTCCCCAACTGCAAGTGACTTCTTATGTGTTTGGATCATTTCAAGATTATGTTTGTTTGATCTCAGTGACTTGTTTGGATAATCAGGCATCAATGCACCATCTAATACTTGCTTGCAATGCTCATGACGAATGTCTTTATTTTTTATCGCTGTTTTTTTGATACCTTTGGCTTTTGACTGACTTCCCTTTTGGTGCAGTATAGAATACATTTTGGATCTCAGTCCAACGTACTCAACTATAGGCACACCATTTAGTTCATCCTTAAACTTACCAGGCACTTTCTTGTTTTGTGTGCTAAACAGTGGGTGATCCTTAGGGTAGTCAGACGTGTCATACATGTGTAATTCTGTTTTCATGTCTTCATAAAAGTCTTCAGTACACACATCAATGATCATAGAGTCAGTGTCAGTGTATAACAATCGACATTCAGGATACTTCGGTTTGAAGTAATCATAGTAGAATTCAAGCATCAGCAATTTTGACAACTCAAGAATTGCCATACCAATGAATACTGGCTTGTCCAGTTTAACAATCTTTTTTTTGAGTGACACAGCATACAATGATGAATGAAACTCTTTGTACCCCGTGTACTGAGGCTTGCCTGTAAGTTTAATTGCACCTGATTCAGTTGTGACCAGTCTCACATCTTTTCTGTGATGAGGATTTTCCATAGTCTTTCCAAAACAGGCATTGTTCATAAGCTTAAAGAAGTCTTTGTCAAATGCAGTGTTGCTGTCTCTGGCACGAAGGGTTGTGTTCTTCATTATGTAATCTTTCATGAAAGCACTCTGATCAAATTGAATACCCCTGTGAACTTTCTTTAGTACTAACCCGTGTCTGATGTAAAACTGTAACAAGCGGTAGTGACACACGTAATTGAATTTATCATTCAGATTTGGTACAAGTTTAGTGTCTTCTTTTTTCCCCGTCATACTCATTTTCTCAACAGCCAACGGATAATCATTGTGGTAATCATGTAGGTGATGTGGGTACTCCAGGTCTACTTCAAAGATCCAACCCTTTGCGTCATTTCGGTCAAGATTCATAATATTGTTTGTTAACCCTGTTACATCATACTGTGACAAATCATACAGACAAAAGTTTTTCAAGGGCAATAACTCACACATTGCGAACCCATAAAGGTTATTAGCGTCAAGGTACGTAATGAATGACCTTGACCTTGAGGGGTCAAACCCAAGGTCACCATGACCCGGGCCCGAGGCGTCCAGATATTTATTATTTGCCTTTGCATAGTTATTCGCTGCAATACTAATGCCTCCCCTCAATCCACGTTCCACCATTTCACCCATCGTACGATCAGACAACAGGTCAATAAATATCTTACTGGATTTCAAAAATGCATCCCATGTATATATATATATATATATATATATATATATATATATATATATATATATATATATATATATATATATATATATATATATATATATATATATATATATATATATATACCGTTATTATGTCATGCCAGGACTAGTTATGTAACAAGCTGGGTCAAGCTTGTAATGTAACAAACCCTTCTCACGATAACTTTCAAATACATCTGCTAGCAAACAAACGTCAGCCTTTAAGTATTGGTCATGGTAGTCACCAATTGTCTGATACCCTAACTTCCCCCATGCATCAAGAGCGTGTTGATATTCAGAGTCAGAAATGCCTTTTCCAGTTAGTGTAGAATAAAATTTCTCTTTTGGTGGCAGTCTCCTTTCTTCAAACACAACCCAGTGATCAATGTACTCGTACGGATAAACACCTTTCTTAATCAAGTCTGGCTCAAAATATTTACTCGTTATTGGATACTCAGTCAGTCCTTCTGCAAGACTAGCCAACCCCAAAGACAAATGTTGCATAGAGTCATAAAATGCTAATTTATCTAACCTAAAAGTCAAGTACTTTTCAGTTGTCTGAGCAATACAACTAATGTTTTTGTAAGACTCATCTACAGCCTGCATGATAATGTGTGAATCATATCCTTTGAGATTGTGAAAAAAGATTGGTAACTTATATGTCTTAGGATCTGTTTTTAATAACAAGTTACAATTGTTATGTGCAGCACCTCTGTAACGCCCTGTTATATGATCATGGTCACGAACTTTATCACCCCCCAGAGGTTGCTCACAAACCCAACACATCTCAGCTGTATCAAATTTCAGTTTGTCTTCTTCTGTCATCACCAAAGGCATCTGACATGTTGTAGATACTGTACTACCTGACTATACAGATGTCTCATTTCTGTTAAAAACAAACAAGCCGCATTTTCACCCCTGTAGATAACAGGTTCTGAATGAAGACCGTCTGACCTAAAATAATGTAACCGAAAGAACACACCACTTGGTCACTCAACTTTATAGTCTTTGGTAATGACTCTGGAACAGGACCCTCATATGGTACTACTAATGATTCAAAATCTGCATACACTACAAATGGCAGCTTTTGTTGATTCCCATAGTTTTTAAAATACACTTGACTACCAGGATCTGGATACTTAAGTACAGTTTGTATGTCATCAGCTGATCTACAATGTAGGGTGTGATTATGTGCTATTTTAATAGAAGAAAATCTTTGTAAACATTTTTTACAAACTTCCTGTTTGCCATTGTGTTTTGTTGTATGCCCATGAATTAGACGTGACATATTTCTGATAATTGTGTAGTGGAAGTTATTGTCATCACTGGTAGGGCCGATTAATAACATGTCAACATGCTTATCTTCTGACTGCCCATATGTTGGTGCCAGTGGGGACACTCTAATTGGTTGTAACTTGTTCTCAGACTCATTATCCCACACATACACATTTACAGATATACCAGGATTTAGTTTTTCAAACAAGTCTATGTCCTCTACCTTAACAGGGAACTCAATGCCACTAAAGTTGAGTTCATTTACAAATTTGATGTAGTTAGATACGCGATCAGGTCTTGACCTCACAAAGTGTAATTTAGCAAGCACACACCACATGAAACAAAAATTGTCTTTGTTCTGTATATTAACGACAGCCTTTTTGTTTGCAACCTCTGTTGGCAGTGGCAACCATGATTTACCTAGTATAGGATGATACCTTGACTGTTTCAATTGTAGTTCATGCACATGTCCTTCGTGCCAACCAGACCCCTTCATTTTTGCACTGTCAATTGCTTGGAGGAAGTCAGGTAATAGTCTGTCTCTAAACACGTTCTCTACCTCCGGTTCCCTTTTTGTGTTAACTGTGTGTTGTCTTGTCGAGATATACGATACAATCACTTCACCGTCCACTCTAGTAAATTCTATTTTAGCAACAATCTGAATTTTCACACTGCCTGTAAGAAGATTATCTTGTATTACAGAAAAAGAGTTTTCTATTGATTCATAGACATTGTTAGTATTAGATATAGGCAAGTCTGTTGTATGAAACACATTTCTTAAACCAAGGCTTGATGGGCCTGATGGGCCAGGGTTTTGAGCATTGTCCGTCATTTTTATTTGTCGGACAAAATAATAAATGAAAAAAAATTCCCGCTGACACACCATATGTAATACTGTATTATCTGTAGTTATGATAAACAAGTCAACTACTTTCCTGGTGTTTGTCTTGAAGTCTTGTCCTGCAGGTGTAATATCACTTTATTAAATGTAACACTTTCAATATAACAATGTAGTTTTCTTAATTGAACAAATATGTCTTCACACAGTACCTCAAACCAACGCAAGTGGCCACTGTTAACATTATAAACTTTAAAAGCATTTGTCTTAAGATCAACAGTCTCATAATCATAACGTGGTAATCCATCTGAATATTCCAAAGTAACATTATATGTCATGTATATTCTTATTGTCGGTGTTGAGAGTTTAAAGCTGGGTCCAAACACACGTGATTTTAAGTCAGTAAAGTGCATAACATCTTTGAAGCATTCTGTAACATCAAACACTTGGGTTTGTCCATCTGTCATTTTTATTGGACAAACAAATGTATAAATTAATTCACTAACCCATACCCTGTGGGCTGATCTGTCTTTAAAATGAGCTTTAGATGCTTAGTTGATTTCAGTTTATTTTTTACATCATCTCGTTCATGCTTATTTGGGATGACGTCGTTCTCTCTGAGACAGTCTTCAAAGCTGTGACGATCCTTACAGTAAAACAAACAAATAAACTTTAACTGTTCTCGAAAATCTTTCAGTACTGCATTATATTTCTGAGTGAGAATCCATACACTTACATTTGAGTGTCTGCCACTGAAAGCAAGTTCTGCTAATGTGTTTCTCTTTTTGACAATGTCTTTCTCTGCAGAACAGTCATCAACAATAAACAGGGTTGACTGTCCTTCAAATTGCTTGTAAAAATATTGTAGGTAGTCGTTTAGTTTCTTTTCAGGGTCAACTAAGTAAATGTTGTTGTCAGTCCAAATGAATAAACGGTTGTGATAAGCTTTGTTGTGTTTGATTGTAGGACAGAATATTACTATGTTTTCAAAATGGTGGATATATTTTGTTTGTAATAAGTCAAGTACAAATTCAGTTTTACTACACCCTGTGGCACCACAAAATAATCCACAGTGTGGGTCAAGGGTCATCAAGCTCCGGTTCATTTTAATACACAATATAATTTTAATATATGTGCCCACTCAGTCTGCTTTCTGCAATATTGAGTTGTGCGTCATATATCAGGTACAAATATATGTTTATGGCTGCAGCAGTTTCAACCTTCTTTTGTATCTGAATTGTTATTCCATCACTGCCATTCTCGACAGTTCGTCCTGACCCATGAAGATAATCATCATCTGTACTACGAAGGTCTAGCCAAAGTGCATATTTATTTGTAAGGTATTGTCCGATCCTAACGTCATACAGATGTAAATCTTTACACGCAATGTTTGCTGGTTTATCTCTAATCCTTCAACCCGCAAAATACTTTGTGATCTCATCGTAGTGCTGATAAGGCAGCATTCCAGATGCGTACACTTGATTAGGGCGGCCTTCGATTGTGCAAGACAAATGTGTAATCTTAGGATTGTAGAATTTTTCTGAATCCCTTTTGTATGGACTCACAGGTTCAACAAACAACATAAGAATACCTTTCAGTGACCTGGCAGGTGTGTTTAAGTTTATGTTCCACATTGGGTCGCTATTGTCTTTTTGCATTAAACTATGTCTAATCACCCTGTCATAATAAATTGGAAGTCTTGACTGGTACTGATTTTGAATGAGTCTGGCTAGTTCAGTGTGTGTGACAATTTCATATTCCAAAGAAATGTTAGAGATCTTATATGTTGCACTAAGATCAGATGATTTTATAACTTTGGAGTAGTCATTGAAAGTTAGTTCAAAGCTCAGATGGTCATTCGGTGCTCCTTGATAATACGGCAAATGTGCTGTTAGGATTTCAAACTCAAGTGGAATGTAAAACCTGGTTCCGTATGTTTCTGCTATAATAACTTCCTTGGCTGCCCCAGTAGTTACCTTATCTGCTGCATTGATTCAAAGTTTACCAACATTATCAGACTGTATGCCTTGATAAGTACGGTCTTCTCTTGTGAGCCACAAATCTTTGTAACAGTAGAATACATCAGCATCGTCAAGACTAAACACTTCCTGTCCTTCAAGTTTAACTTTGATGGTCTTAACAATTGCTCTGCCAAGATTGTCAACCAGTGTTCTGTTTACGTCTGCGTCTGATGATAGTTCAATATTAAATGCAAGGCGTGCAGTGCCAGGAACAATAACGTCACTGGGACCTAAATTTGGAAACTTGACTGTAAGAGTTTGGTTCTGGTCTATGGTACTTGGATTGTTTGTGATGACTATCGATTGTCTAATGGCCTTAACACCCAGAGGCTCACGTAGTTTTCTGTATGGGTCTGACTTTGATCCGTAAGACTGTGTAATTTTTATTATGCACAATAAAAAATAATAAATTAATAAAACAATGGCCGCGGGAGGATTTAATCATGAAGATTTTGAAATGGATGTCATGGATGCCTCAGATACCAGTATCACAGATATGACTGGAATGGGAAATACTTCTAGTATGTATCATGAACTGTTAAAAGAGAAAGTAAACTCATTTTATGACAGTATTGGAGCACGTCCAGATGTAATAGATCCTAATCAGTTTGAATATGATAAAGGACACTTATTCGTAAATACAGACAGAGGGAAAATAAATCTAACACATAAAAACAATCCTTCTAAGTTTAGAGCTTTAAGTACAATTAAAGGTGAAGTCGGTGGTAACTCTGGGTTGGCAAAGTATCTTGGTATTGGGGGGGTCTCCTGTCACGCCAAGACTGGTTAGTGTTCTTCACGACACACAAACAAAGTTTGCCAACAGGACAACAAATTGAAATGGCACCTGTAACAAGCCTACCAGAAATAGCAAACACAGTGATACAAGAAACCTCATTTACTGAAGGACAATTAAATGATGCTATGAAAACAATAGATGACCCACCTTTGTCAATGCGGGAGATTATAGGGTTGGATAAATCATTACAGACAATAAGAGGTGAGATGGTTAATAATGTTGCCAAACTGGGTGAGCTTGATAAACACATAGAACGTGAAAAAGAGAAACTGGCTACCGCAGACAATGGGAATCTTGACACAGAAATGAAAGAAAGAGTACAACACAGATTAAATGATTTGCAGATAGAAAGATCTGGGCGGTTAGAAGTGATTAGTATTGGAAGACAAAAACTAAAATCACAGGTCAACAGAATTAGAGAAACTATTCAAAAAATACTTCACGAAGACACTACTCTGGCTGAGAGACTTAAAACACTTTTCAGAGAACAAGGTATTACAATTGCCAGTTTAATTACTGCTCTGGGATTTATTATCAGTACTGTTGTGTTAGCTGTCTCCGGTGCTGGGGGCGGTGGGGGTCCAACCCCAGCACCGCCAGCACCGGTGCCTCCGGCACCACAAACAGACCCAAAAGATTTACAGTCATGGGTAAAGAAACAGTTGTCTCACATATCAGACTTGCTTAAGAAATTGGTTGTGAAAGCAATGGACGCTTTACCTGGTATAATAGGCACGGTTGTCAGTTGGCTTATTACTACAGCAGCAAAGGTAGTTGGGTTTATGGCAGAACATGTGTGGGTCTTTTTGGTGACAGTAGGAGGGTTAATGGTGGGTTATTTAATGAAACAGATAAAGAAGTAATATACCTAATCCTGTTAATCCTATTGTCAATGCAGTTCTTTCTGCCTCATGAGTGTCAAGGGTTGGTAGCGGCGTTTGGGGTGTTACTGACGTTACTGGCTGTATGGTTGTTGGAGCAAGGGTAGTAACCACTTGTAATGATTTTAATGTTTGTACATGCGCAGTGGTTGCTCCTAAGTTTACAGTTTTATTGAGACATAGTTTTTGATCACTACCAGCAACAATTATTTCATTATTATAATTTGTTATTGACCCCATTTGGAGTTGAAGGTCAGATGGTAACATGTATAACCCGATGCCAACTACAAAGTCAACTTTTGATCTGGCATATCTGAGTACGTCTTGATAGCGTTGTATGCTTGATGGGAGATCGATTGTTGAGTTAATTGAGTCTTCTAAATTTGCGAGGAACTGTTTTTGTGAATCGAACTTTCCACTTCCATTGAAAATATTCGATTTTGTTAGTGATTGTGCACCTAGTAAACACCAGACATATGTTCTGATAGACTCATTTACGCGTTCGACTCCTGCTTGAGTAAACCCGTCAGTTTTATCTAAAATAAATGTGGTCCACGCATTAGACTGCTTCTGCTCAATGGAACCTATCCAGACTTGTGATTTTGATGAGAATGAAGTGTAACCAGGGTAATAATCTTGAGGATATTGTCTGTGACTCAAAGCGTAATACAATGTGCCAATACCATTGTGATCATCAAGTTTTTGTGTAAAGTCATACCTGGGGCTGATGTTAAATTCATTACAGATGTGTTCAAATGCTTTCATATCCATGGGGTTGTTAAACCTGTTGAAACTAGATTCAGTTGGTAGTGGTGTATGGAGTTCTGACAGTATACGTCTAAGCTGGTAATAAACATGAAAACGGTAGACAGACCTAATCAGTTTGTTTGAGTGATTCAAGTGGTCTGTGAATGAAACACCACAGCCTGTAGTTGAGCATAGTATAGCAAAGTTGAGCTGGTTTTGGAACATCTGTAGTGGACTTGAAGACCAATTTCTTGCAGTTGAGTCATCTGTTATTGGAGGGTTTAGGTAATGATCAAATGGATTTGGTACTTTGACTTGAAATAAACCTTGTTCGCTTACAGCTATATCAAGCTGGTTTAGTTGAATTATTTTCTGTTCATAAGTAGGTGCAACATTATATTTGGCATCCACGTTAAATTGAAATGCGTTTATTGTGGTAATGGTTGGTGATTTAAATTCCATCCTTTTTATATGAGATAATAAAAATGTTTATCACTTTAACAAATCTTGACACAAGCAAACCAGTGTGGTTAACTAATGGGATTGATAATCGTGATGGTAGCAAGGCTGTAGCTATCCATGAAATGTTCTATAGTGTAAAATGATTTAATGTTACAAATGATACAGATTATTATATAGATGGATCTTTTATTGCTAATTTAAAAAGAGTTAATGTTTTACGAGCTGGGTATTATGACTTTTGTACTTTAGCTGAATGGCTACAAAATGAATTTAAAATTAAAGCAACTTTAAATTCGGCTAACTTACTTGTTACATTAGATTTTCCAAAAGATACTGAGTATTCATTATCATTAAGTCTTATAAAATTACTTGGGTTTATGGGTAATGTAACTTCTTTTCCAGATGAAGATTGGTCAAAATGGTTAAGTCCAGACAGGCAACAACTACTAAAACCAAAAAAAGAAAAAAATAATTGGAAGATATCCTGTTCATTTGTCAGTACACACAGTGCTAAAAGTTTATTTGAAAGAACTAAACACAACTGAGAATGTTCACAATGGCAAGCCTTCAACTTTGTTGAGATGCTTAACAACTGGAACTGCACCCTATTGCGAAAGTGTGGTTGTTAGATTTCCTGCACAGTTTAAGAAATTAGGTTCTAGTTTCTTTGAGTCACTGTGTATATCTGTAACTAATCAGGATGACAAACCAGTTGTTATGCATGATTTTAGTGTTGTGTTGGAAATTAAATAATTTTATTTTTGTTTATAAAAATGAGTGGTGGTCCAAAGCCGAGAATCATACCAGTTGCATGTCCAGGAACAGAGTTGAAAGATTTGGCTGACGTACAGGATTTTGAGAAGGAAGGGGAAATTGGAGAAATATATGGTTTTGAACTTGATTCAACTGGCATGTACAAAAGAAAAGTAATTGATGACATGAAAGAAGGAACAGAGAGACCGATTCCTAAATTTGGTCAGCTACGTGATGTTACTGTACCTACTCCGCCTGTAAATAATGCGCCCTACAACTTAATACATGTACGTAATAAATGGGTTGTTTCACCTGTGCCTACGCCAGCACCCACAATTGACTGGGACATAAAGATTGAATTTATTAGTCCTTATGTATACACTGATGACGAAGGCGCCTTAGTGTTTAGGAAGGTTGTTAACTCTGGGCCGCTGATTGTAAGCCTTGTTCCAAGCTTTGCCCCAGGCAACAATAGCAGAGAAAAACTGAAAGTGTAAGATTATGAGAAACGGCGGTATCTTCTTACGCACAGGAAGGGTCGATCTGATGCAAAGGTCGTGTTTGCACCAGTAAACTTGTTGATTGCAAGAGAAGCAACAATAGTATTTGAAATTATCATGAGATCTGTAACTACTGGAAAAGAGGCAGATATAGCACAGGGAATAAAACTTAATGGGATGAAACAGTAACAGAATCAACAAAGGTCTTTATTGCCATTAGAAAAAATGTAGATGTTTTTGAAGTTTCGAGCAGTATTCCCGCTGTCAAGATATCGGTCGACAAAACAACTTTTGTTCGTCTAAGTTACATAAATCTTGAACACATTGATATTGTTTCATTTTATTATGCCAGCAAATTATATCCTTTTGAAGAGTTGCAAAATGGAATTGATGATTAAATAAAAAATATTTGTCAATAAAAAATGGTAAAATTTTATCCAATACTACCGATGCTTGAGCCGACTGAATCAATTGCGACGACTAAAACAACGCTTGCACCTGATCCACATGCAACAGCTGTGCCAATTGCATCAGATAAAACATTACAGGCAGACGCATTTCATTTAATGAATATTACAGAAGCAATTAAATATTTGGAAAGTGAAGAGGCGAGGTACTCCAGATGTAAGAGATGGTATAAGTCAGTATTTAATTCTGTTCAAAACACTTCTATGGCTATTGGTGCAGTTTCAGCTGGATGTTCTGTAAGAGGTATTGTTCTGTTTGCCACGGGAATTGGAAGTTTGGCTGGAATAGCAGTTGAGGGTGTTAGCGTTGCTACATGCCTGGCTTGCTTTGGTTTGGAGGCCTTAAACAAGAGGTTTCACACGAAATTACAAAAACATGAAGCATTGAGTACGCTTGCTGGCTCAAAGCTGAGCAGTATGAAACTTATTATCAGTAAGGCATTGAACGATAATTTTATTGATGACGAAGAATTTAAGCGAGTCCAGGATGATTTAAATAATTATAAAAAACAGAAGTCAGAAATACAGAATAAAATGCGTAGTCAATCTCCTGTGAATGTTGAAGAACTGAAGGCTAGTTTTTTAGAGATGGGAAAACAGATCGGTGTTCAGGAAACCACAGAAAAACTACACATTCTTTTAAACAAATAAAAATCAGATTTGGTAATCGTTTATTTTTTCATTACACTTCACAGAGAGATGACATGCCACTTACACAGTTTAGGCCTAATTTTTTAATGCCATCTGCGCGACCAGAATATTATTGAAAAAAAATGTTTTCCATTGCCCTTGTATCTTAGTAAAAAAGACTTAGTATACGTGACTAGAGAGTCAAGTTGTTATTAAGTACTTGTAAGTAATTAGGGTAAGTTATTAATAAGTTCTTAATGATAAGTAGGTAATAAGTTCCTATTGTAACTCACTTTAAGGTAACCTTAAGTTAGTGTAACTTAAAATTAAAACAAAACTTATCTTTAGGTTTAGATGATGTTTCTTAACAAAACACATAAATCCTTCCTAGCAAAACACATCTTGCTTTCAAAATGACTACACAACGTGTAGAGACGACTGCATCAGGCAAACTAGTCAGCCTAACAAGCAGAGACCACTCATGACGCTAAGCAAACACCCTTTGTCAGTGCCTGCGCCACCAGTCATGTTCAAACTGGTTTCGAAATGTGCAAAACGAGCAGAATAAAATCAGCTGACAAAACCAGGCAGTCTAACAAGGGAGAGAGATAAAACACCACTCATGACGCTCACTGTGTGTATTCACGGAGCGGAAATCAATTACTGTGCCAAAATCAAGTTCAATGCCTTTAAAATGTAGTCATGACCAGCAAAATCAACCTACACTTTTGTCAGTGCATGCGCTACCAGTCATGTTTAAACTGGTTTGATCATGCTGTTTCAAACTGTGTAGAATAACAGTCAACAGTAAACACCCCCCTCGGCATAAAAGACAAGAAAGATCTTAACTTAAAGCCTTTCTCTGTTTTCCAACAGGTTGCAAACTCATTTTAACTCTGTGTCTGTAAAGACTTCATGGTGTTTATACAAAGAGTGGGATTCCCAGTCAACCCGTCCAAAATCTTTCGTCAGTGCTTGTAATGTTGTTATAAGCACAGACATAAAACAGAGCGGGGTAAAGGTGTATGATTACTGTCTTTATGACGGGCCTCTCTCTGTGTAAGAAAGGGTGGGATTGACTGTGTGTGTGTGGGTGTTGGCCATTTACATTTAATGGAGAATCAAACGGGTGAACACATAATTGGAAAAATTTAAAATTCCCTTCTTGAATATCCAGTCAGGTGTGGTACATATCGAGTGAGGTGTGGTGCAAATCAATCTAATTCAAAATATTTCGATCCCGGTTTCAAAAGGCAATCTAGTCCCGACATGAAAATGTGAATAATTGCAGGCCCTTTGAATTTTTCAGAACAAGTCTATTTATATCTTACCTGAATTGAAGTGGGGGTCTTTCAGAACCAGTCAAGCGCAGACATGAGGTGTTTATGTATATGTAATTGCTTTGGGTTACAAGCACTGGTTTGATCGGGTGTTTTGTCTAGGGGGGGGGGGGGGGGGAAGATTTGAAGTATTATTAAAACTATGACTGAGTTAACCCCTTAAAATATTACTGTGGGGAAACATAAAATTGTAAATGTTTTAATATCAATGTTTGAGTGGTAACTTCCAATGGTATTTACTCTGTGTGGGGAACATGGGTAAGGAGGGTTCATAAGTTAATATTGAGAGGGTTAACTCAGTCATTATGATAATGAAGCTTCAGTCCACTCATTATTCCTCTCTCTCACTAGAAACATGCATCAACAACACACATGAGGAACTCCTACACCTACAGCAACAGAAAGCAAGAGACAACCTCTCAATAGAAGAGAAACGTGCACTGCAAGAACTTAAAAATAATCCAAACATAGTGATCAAGAAAGCGGACAAAAGCACGTCCATAATCATTCTGACCCGAGGTGACTACGTCAAAGAAGCGAAACTCCAACTCAGAGGAATCCACTACACAAACATCCCAGCGCCTAACATGAGCGACCTACACGAACATCCCAGCGCCTAACATGAGCGACCTACACGAACATCCCAGCGCCTAACATGAGCGACCTACACGAACATCCCAGCGCCTAACATGAGCGACCTACACGAACATCCCAGCGCCTAACATGAGTGACCTACACGAACACCCCAGCGCCTAACATGAGTGACCTACACGAACATCCCAGCGCCTAACATGAGTGACCTACACGAACATCCCAGCGCCTAACATGAGCGACCTACACGAACATCCCAGCGCCTAACATGAGCGACCTACACGAACATCCCAGCGCCTAACATGAGCGACCTACACGAACATCCCAGCGCCTAACATGAGCGACCTACACGAATATCCCAGCGCCTAACATGAGTGACCTACACGAACATCCCAGCGCCTAACATGAGTGACCAACACGAACATCCCAGCGCCTAACATGAGTGACCTACACGAACATCCCAGCGCCTAACATGAGTGACCTACACGAACATCCCAGCGCCTAACATGAGTGACCTACACGAACATCCCAGCGCCTAACATGAGTGACCTACACGAACATCCCAGCGCCTAACATGAGTGACCTACACGAACATCCCAGCGCCTAACATGAGTGACCTACACGAACATCCCAGCGCCTAACATGAGTGACCTACACGAACATCCCAGCGCCTAACATGAGTGACCTACACGAACATCCCAGCGCCTAACATGAGTGACCTACACGAACATCCCAGCGCCTAACATGAGTGACCTACACGAACATCCCAGCGCCTAACATGAGTGACCTACACGAACATCCCGGCGCCTAACATGAGTGACCTACACGAACATCCCAGCGCCTAACATGAGTGACCTACACGAACATCCCAGCGCCTAACATGAGCGACCTACACGAACATCCCAGCGCCTAACATGAGCGACCTACACGAACATCCCAGCGCCTAACATGAGCGACCTACACGAACATCCCAGCGCCTAACATGAATGACCTACACGAACATCCCAGCGCCTAACATGAGTGACCTACACGAACATCCCAGCGCCTAACATGAGTGACCTACACGAACATCCCAGCGCCTAACATGAGTGACCTACACGAACATCCCGGCGCCTAACATGAGTGACCTACACGAACATCCCAGCGCCTAACATGAGTGACCTACACGAACATCCCAGCGCCTAACATGAGCGACCTACACGAACATCCCAGCGCCTAACATGAGCGACCTACACGAACATCCCAGCGCCTAACATGAGCGACCTACACGAACATCCCAGCGCCTAACATGAATGACCTACACGAACATCCCAGCGCCTAACATGAGTGACCTACACGAACATCCCAGCGCCTAACATGAGTGACCTACACGAACATCCCAGCGCCTAACATGAGTGACCTACACGAACATCCCAGTGCCCTCCCCATCATGCAGTGATATACTCATGGCAAAAACGCTAAACGAAGTCACCCAACAATTCCAACAAAGACACAAAATCATGTACCACGGCAGGTACCGAGACGATGAGTTCATGATATTCCAAACGGAAGAGAATGAAATACATCAGTTCTTCCAACTGGCCAACGCCCACACAGAAGGGGTGAACTTCACCTATAAAATCTGCGAAAAAGAAGCAACTTTCTTAGACATAACAGTCTACAAAGGGGGACGGTTCACAACAGATTGAAAATTTGACATCAAACTATACCGAAAACAAACTGAAACCTTCCAGTACCTACACCGCCAATCAGCTCACCCGAGCAGTGTTTAACGGACTGGTCAAGGGAGAAGCCCTCAGAATCGTGCGGAACTGCTCAGACAACCAAGAAAGAGATCAACAAATACAACTTTTCCACCGAAAACTAGTAGAACGAGGGTACGAACAAACGGAATTGACAACACAGACAGAAACGGTGACCACGGGGTATATTATTACAAGTAAGAACACAAAACGGGAAGAAAAAGAAAAACCAAGCCCCACCCTTGGTAATGACAACCAGGTTTAACCCCAGGACCAAAGGACTATCCAAGGCCATTAAAAAACATTGGCACATAATAACGAGAGATCAGGACTGCAAAGAAATTTTCAGCTCCCCACCAATAGTCGCGTACAAGCGTCACAAAAACCTATGAGACCAAATTATCAGATCAAAACTCAAAACTGAGAACAGATGATCACACTGCCTAAAACAAACGCTACAACGGCACATGCCAAAAAAAACTGGAAGCGCGTGGACCTGAACCCAGGCGTGGTATGAAATTAACCCATACACACCAGACAAACGACGCACAACTCCAGAACCAGAAACAATAACAGACAAACTTTTAATGCCTGGACTGAACGGCAAGACCCTCCCAACGCGCCAAAACGGCCTAGAAACATACTCATAACAACAAATGGGGAACATGAACAGGAGGATCAGAAAAACACTTTCAATGAAACAACGCAATGAAACAAAACCAAAAATGGATAAAACCGGCCGCGCGCAGCGCGGAAAGGAAAGGAGGAATGATCAACCAATCAAACGCGCGCCAACAACAAAACTCACTTGTGTCTCACACTGGGCCGCGCTGCGGGTATAAGAATCAGAATCATCGCGCATTCAAGCACGTCATCACTCACTTCGACCTCACAGCCTCTGGGTTGTTTTTGGGGTCTTGGTCACAGCCACGCCTGCTTGCTGAACTTCGCTCACCAGCTACAAGCCAGTCTGCCTCGGCGCCATTCACCACTACTCTTCAGCCACCTGCAGCTTCAGCTACCTACGCTTCCTACGCTTTGCTGCCCTACTACGCTAAACCACAACGCCAGTGCCAGCACCACTACCGCCACAGCCACCAACAACGCCAACGCCTATCGTCAGTCGCCTGCGTCTCACTTCGGGTCGGCCTCTAAATTTCAAAAAAGAAAGCGAAATTAGAGAAGGTGATATAACCTGATTGAATCTGGCTTACTAGCATTGACCATAGTTTTAAAACTGACTTAAAAAAAAAAAAGATAACTAGATAGACAAAATCGCCTGCCGCGCCACTTTGTTGGCTGCGCAGTAGAGTAACCGCTAGCGCCGTAACTGGGTCAGCATCGCTCACCCAGTCGGCGCGGCCTTGTGCACGGGGCTTAGCCCACTAGTTTGTAACAATATCTTGAGAACTACAGCTATAGCCTAGCCTACTAAATAACTGTAATATCTTGCCCGGCAGCGTGACCAATTCCCGGTCACGCTGTCTAGGTGCAACAACTTAGCAAGATCTAGCATCTTACAGTGATAACATGATGGAGGACCTCTTTGGGTCACTATCATCGTTATCCTCTATTGACCAGAACATTTCTGATGAGGACAAAAAGCCCAATAAAAGTGGCCTTCCCACGAAAAAACAGAAAACTAAGAAAACTAAGCGGAACTCTCTTCCGCCCATTCAACCCCGCCGACATCGTCCGGGGGAGCATAGGTTATCTTCCCCCCCCCCCCCCCCCCTGTGGATACCTCAAAAAACTCTGGCTCACAGGCAGAGTCGCTGCCCAGTGACCACCTACAAACACTAGCTTCTCAAGTTAACCAGATAACTCAGCCTTCTGCTGCTAACAATAGTCAGGATAACGGCCCCACTAACTCCCCTGTCAGCCCGCCCGTCCACCGTGTGGAGGAGGGTCTGACTGAGGACGAGGAGGGGAACGACCACCAGTTTCAAACGGTAACTAGAAATAGCCACAGGAAAAACCACAATAACTATCTACCTGAAGAGAGTACCAACGGCTCCTTAGCCACATCGGTTGCGGAGGAGTGGTGCGGGTTTCCAGTCCGACTTTGGGATCTGGGGACCGGCCCCACCCTCATCCGCAATCAGGGAATGCAGCAACCGCATGTTTGCGAGGCTGCTGGAGTTTCACCGTCCGAAATCTCACTTAAACCGATAGGCCCTAACATATGGATAGTCTCTTGTCCTAATGCCAGGGCGCAACAAAAACTTTGTGCTAAAACTAATACTGGGGGGGGGGGGGGGGCACACGTTGAGTGCTCCGTCCCAATTCCTAAAGTGGTGGGCGTGATTCACGGCGTCCCTCACACGGAGGACGCGGTGGAAATCGCCCAAACACTTAAAACTTAGGGCTTCAATGCCACCACTACTAGACTTACCAACCGAGACGGCACTGCCTCTAGGGCCGTTAAAATAGAACTGCATGGATTAACTAGCCTACCAACCAAAATTAAGATAGGAACCCTGCTCTGCCCGCTGTACCCGTATGCGCCCACGGCGGCACATTGTGCCAACTGTTGCCGGTTGGGACATACGGCAAAAGCTTGCAGAGCAAAGCATGCTACTTGCGTCCGTTGCGGAAGCAAGGAACACCGCCGTGCGGACTGTCCCGACACGGCGGTACCAAAGTGCACTAACTGCGGCGGCCCACACAGTGCGGCCTACCAGAAGTGCCCCAAAATAATCCTCTTTCGAGAGGCAAATAAGATTAGAAACCAGAATTATATACCCTACAGAGTAGCACTCTACAGGGCTCAAACTAATGTTAACCAAAGAGAGTCAGCCAGGGAAAGCAAAATCCCAAAGGCTGACTCTCCAAACGTAGACAAGACCGCCTGGGTTAAACCCCCCACTCCACCCAAGCGGACCCAAAACCC
Source organism: Semisulcospira habei (assembly GCA_036245525.1). Taxonomy (NCBI): domain Eukaryota; kingdom Metazoa; phylum Mollusca; class Gastropoda; family Semisulcospiridae; genus Semisulcospira; species Semisulcospira habei. The sequence goes on along the minus strand of BTPG01000002.1, from coordinate 14,853,652 downwards.
ATGGATTCAAAAAAATTCTGTTAAAAAACCAGTACCTGAGGTGGAAACAGTAAGTACACCAGCTAAACAGCAAACCGTTAGCCTTCCACCAATTGCTAGAGCACGTCCCCCTAAACCACCGCAGACTCAAACGGCGGTACCTACCGCCCAGCAAACTGGCAGTCTCCCATTGACTGCTGTTCATGCTGAGTTAAGCCTCTCACAGGAAACTGCCATCCACTGTGATGCGGCAATGGAAAAAAGTCCTCCAAAACTTAGCCCTAGAAATGTTAAAATTATCGAGGGTATTGTTAAACACACGGATTCCCTGGTGAAAGCCATGCATACTAAAAACCTAGAAGAGATTGTTTCGGCTTTGAGTGTCTTCAACGAGACACTGGCAGACCTGTACCGCATAGCCACTCAAAATCGTGACTCGTATGCCCTGGAAAAAGCACGCCAGCCGGCACCTAAACCTACTAAGCGCAAGCAGCAGACTGACCATGCGTAGTGGCGGTTCTGTTCTATCTCTTAAACATAGTCTTAACCAGATTAACCTGACGCGACATTTTAAATACCGGACAGTAGCCCCCGGACTGTAAATAGATTTTTCGTTTTAAGAATTTTATGGAATTTTATTTAAGAGACATTAAAGTATTTTATCATGTCCAAATTGAGAAGGACCGCTGTTTGGGTAGAGAAACGGGTCGGCCTTTGGCCGCCAAAACCTGTAACTAAACATAGATGGCATATGAACTATGAGTGATCCAAGAAACTTTTATTGGTCGTGTGGCTTTGTCCACCGGCCCATTTAGCTAACTTTATTCTGGCCCTCCCCCCCCCCCCCCCTGATCCCCCAAATCATGTCAAAAATGCTAGTCCCTGATACTAGGAATAGTCTATAGGGACAGATTCAAACAAAGCATTCAAGCATACGCAGCTCACAGCCACTTCAGACACGCGTTGCTACTACAGCTCAGCCGTTGCCGCGCCTCGTGCTTTCCTGCTTGACTTCGCTTCTCCTCGTGCTGTCTGCATTGGCTCTTACCATCCACAGCCGGCAGACATCTTGAAACCGCTACCAACTACGCTACGCCCGCCTGCTTCTACAACTCTACAGCCTTATACATATTAGTCTACAGTCCTTTTTAGGACCGCCTTGTACTGAACTGACTCGGTGGCAAGTACTGGTGTCAAAAGGTCAAGTGACTTGGGCTTAAATAATTCTTAACAATTAACTAATTTTTTACTGTTTTAGTCTCTTAAAATAGAATCTTAAATCTGAATCTTTTTAACGTAAACTGGCCCGCTCGAAGTTCACCTATGTGGACTTCTTGTTAGGGTCTATGTCTTCTTCTATGGAGGAGACCGACAAAGGATCTGGTTCCTCGTCGGTCATTGAGAATGGATTAGACACCCCTGCTAGGGGAAAGAGAAAGAAAAGTGACAAAACTAGACGCAAGCGGACTAGGGTTAGGGCCAGCAATGTCTCAAACCTACATGCACCGACATCTGCTGTTAGTTTGGAAGGCGATATTAGTCTGCCTGCATTATCCCCTGACCGGGACTCATTAGGAGGTCCGGTAGGGGGAGAGCTTAGGGTATTTTCTTCCCCTCCCCACTCCCCGGACATTGCACGTGCCTCTGGCACAGTCCCGGGAGAGCATAGGGTTAGCATTTCCCACCCACAAACCTTTTTGGATAACGGAGGAGGAGGGGGACTTGTCGACGCTTCTGTGATTGACTCTACACGGCGCCGACTGTCCCCACTCATCCATCAAAATTCTCTTGAACAGACTAGTTTGGATGGATTCCCGCCCCCTCTCGTTGTCGACGTGTCTGTTGGGGATGATGAGTGTGGTGGTGAATTCCACAAGTAAAACTGATAGCGTTGAGGGTGACCTGCCTCCTTCTGACGGTGGTGGTATATCTGCTGCTGGTGGGAGGGAGGACGGAGACCCCCCTCCTAGAACTCCTTTTAGAATAGTAGCTAACAAAAAAGCAATTAAGCAGCGCTCTAATCAAACCACAATGGATAAGGATGGGGGCGGCACCGGTGCCGCTGCTGAGGTGTGGTGCACCTACCCAGTTAGGGTTCATGACCGGGGGACTGGCTCTTCCAGACTCCGAGATCATGGCACGCATCAGCCCCACCTTTGTGAGGGTGCCGGGGTCGCCCCGTCCGAGATCACTTTAAGACAGCTAGGCAGGGATGTTTGGATAGTCTCTTGCCCTAACATTAGATCTCAAAAACTGCTAGCTGCAAAGAAGAACCTCGGTGGGGCGGATGTTGAGTGTACCATCCCCACACCTAGGGTCGTGGGGGTGGCCCACGGGATCCCCCTCGCTGAGGACATTAAACAGATAAAAAGCCTTCTGGGCAAACAGGGTTTCCGAACAGAAGTGACTAGGCTCACTAATAGGGAGGGGACCCCTTCGAGAGCGATAAAGATTGACTTCTATGATTTAACAAAGCTTCCTCCTAGAATTAAAATAGGAGTACATCACCTCCCGGTCGAGCCGTATGCCCCTCCTGCATTGCGCTGTTCTAAGTGCTGCAGGTTGGGGCATGCGGCTCGAGCGTGCAGGGCAAAGCAGGCAGTGTGTGTCAGGTGTGGCGGCCGAGATCATGCTCGGGATGCCTGCTCTGACACCACAGCTCCTAAATGTGTAAATTGTGGTGGCGCACATAGTGCAGCTTACCAAAAATGCCCTCAAATTATTCTACATAGAGAAGCCAACAAAATCAGGAATGAAAATTATATTCCGTACAGGGAGGCCTTGAGGAGGGCCCAGATTAAAATTACTAACAAAAAGGATGAAGGTGCAAACAAAGCTTCACTACCGAAAGATCTGGATGCCACAGCATGGACCAGATTTCCTGCTACTCGTTTGCACCCCGCTCACAAAAAACCTGCTACACAGGCTAAAAGTAATCAGACAATCTCTTATAGAGATATCGTAACTAAAAATATCCAACAAACTAAAACAGTAGTTATAGAAGATGATAAATCTCCTCCCCTACCACCTCCACCTCCATCGTTGATGGAGGGGTTGGAAGAGCAGAATCCACCTCCCCGTAGATCTCTTAGATTCGGAGAGGTTAGCCGAGGTGACGATGGCCCTGGGCTGAAGGATTTCATGCTCATGGATATCGTTCAACAAACACAAAAATTGACTGAGGCAGTTGCTGATGGAGATGTGCAGGGGATTGTGATGGCCATGCTGCAGTTTAGTCAACTCATCATGTCTATCCTGGTTCCTCTGCTTGCAAATCCTAACAGTATTTGACTAGCCAATGTTAATAATGAAATTCAAGATTATGGAGATAGTTTTTTTCCGCCGTCATGGGTGTATTGAATAGCGACAAGTTAAAAATCCTTCAATGGAACTGTCGTGCGATAGGTTCTAACATCCACTATTTAATTAATTACCTGAAAAAAAATGAATTCCATGTAATCTGTCTACAATCCCTGCTTAAGAATAAACCTAAATTACCTATTATCAGGGGATTTCACTATCCCCCGGTAGTTGAGTATTCTACTAAATTTAATGACAAAATTTATACAGCTACATGTATAAAAATAGGGATTGATCATTTAATAATGCAATCACCAGTTCCTATGCATGAAACACATCCTATTTATAGTAATTATATTCAAATTAAAACTAACACGCATAAAGTTATTAATATTCTTAATCTTTATGCACCTAAATCGGTTTCTCCAACAGGTCTGGAGTGGTTGCGTGCCCTTCCGGGGGGGGGGGGGGGGGATGGTTGGTTATGGGAGACCTTAACATCCACCACCCGCTGTGGCACGCAAAAATTCCTGACACCCGTAATATAGCTCATAAACAGGCTGATGATATATCTAAATCAAATCTTCTTATTTTAAATAGTGGTGAATTTACCAGAATCCCCGACAGAAAGCAATTACACCCATCAGCGGTGGATATGACCTTAGCCTCCAACAATATTTTTCTTGATGTTTCTTGGGTGCTGGGCGATGATCCGATGGGGAGTGATCATTTACCGATATCCTTGGAACTTGACCTTGAATCTCAACTGACTAATAATCTCCCCCAACTTAATAAAAAATTTCAATACGATAAAGCAAATTGGTTGTTATTTCAGGAAAATTTTAATCAAAATAAAAATGATATAGATTTTACTAATGTTGAAACTCTTAACAGCTCCCTAATTAAAGTGATACTTAATGCAGCTGAAGTAGCTATTCCTCGTAGCAGGGGATTTCCACATGACAAACCTTCTAATGCCTGGTGGAATGATGAATGTGAGAGGGCTGTAAAGGAAAATAAGAAAGCTTATAACAAATGGAAAAAAACTAAGAATTTAGATGACCATGTGGCTATGAAATCGGCAAATATTTTATGTAACAAAACCATTGCCTTGGCTAAACTTAAATGTCTGGATAAAATGATAATTAATGAAGTTAATTCCCCCACGGACATGACCAGGGCATGGAAAATTGTCAAAAAGTTTAAAAACATAAAAAACCCTTCCCCTACTCCATTGGTAGTTAACAATTTAACATATACTACTGACCAGGATAAAGCAGAAGTCCTGGCTGAAACATTTGCTAACATCTGTACCATGGCCAAACTTAACCCTGCCGCTAAAAATTTTAGAGCGGCGGAGGAAGATAAGCTGGTACTAGATGGTTTGACAGTTCCTGAACCGGGAGATACTGCCTTGGTTAACCTCCCTTTTTCTATGGAGGAACTTAATTCTGTCTTGTCCCAAATCAGATCTACGAAAAAAACACCTGGACATGACAAAATAACTTATATTATGTTGAAAAACCTTCCCCTTGAAGGAAGGAAGTTTCTACTAAATCTGTATAACCAATGTTATGAAGAGGGTCATTTCCCTTTGGCCTGGCAGCATGGTTTGGTTGTTCCCATTCCTAAAACTAAAAAACCACGAAATTTAGTTACCTCGTACAGACCAATAACCTTAACATCGCATATTAGTAAAGTACTTGAGCGATTAGTTAAGAACAGATTGGAATATTTTTTGGATAAGAATAATATTATCCCTAAAGTTCAGGCTGGTTTTCGGAAATACAGATCTGTATCCGACCAGCTATACACCTTATCATCTTCAATTAAGCAGGCCTTTAAAAGGACTCAAAAAGTTATGGCCTGTTTTTTTTTTTACGTCAAACGAGCGTTTGACCTCGTTTGGCATAAAAAATTGCTGTATAAGGTCCGTACACTTGGCTTAAATGGAAATATCTATAACTATTTTGAAAATTTTCTAAGACGAACTTTCCAGGTCAAATATCGGCAGGCCCTCTCCAGAACTCATAATACTGATTGTGGAGTACCACAAGGTACCTGTCTGGCTCCAACTTTATTTAATATTATGATGGCGGATCTCCCGGCCTATTTAAAAGCTAAATTAGATAAATCTACTAATAATTCCTTTAAAATATTTCAGTATGCCGATGACATAGCAATATGGAAACCGGTTAAAACTATAAATGCTCGAGAAAGAGAAATATCTCGGGAAAAAACTATGAAATTTCAAAAGGCTATTGACCTCGTAAAACAATACTTGGAAAATAGTGGATTTGAGTTGGCTTCAGGAAAAACCCAATTGATAATTTTCAGTACCCAGAAGGCAAAATTTAGTATCCCAATAACTATTAGTAACTTTGATATTAAACATTTGGTTACCCCGCTAACTCAAATCAAATTTCTGGGTGTAATTTTCACGTCCACGTTAAACTGGACACCACACATAAATAGCCTTATTTGTAGGGCTAATAAAGCAATAAACATAATCAGAATTCTTAAGCACGAGGTGTGGGGCAGAAATATAAAGCTACTCTTGCACCTCCACCATGCGCTTGTGCGTTCTAATCTCAATTACGGTGCGGAATGCTTTCTTTCAGCATCAAAACGAGTTCTCAAAATGCTAGAATCCGCTGAGATGAGATCGCTGAAGTGCATAATGGAGGTGCCAGATTTTACTTCAAATAAAGCTGTATATGCCCTCACCAAAATACTTCCCTTGGATCAATTCCGTTTAAAATTCTGCACTAATTATTTAAATCGTATATTTCATACTTCTAATAACGCCCATGAAACATTTCATAGTGAACTCAACATGGATCGCCTGGAATTAGCCATCCATGCAATTCAAAAACGTAATATTCAACCGTCTCTAACTTCTTTGGTCCATGAAGTCCTAACTAAGGCTGATGTGACTCCCCAGATAATCAAACCGGTTCCGCTTTCTCCATACCCACCTTGGACCCTCCTCGCGGCCTCGATTAGTACGGATATACCTAATATTAGCCAAAAAAGTGATCCAAATCTCCAGAAACTTGTGACTCTGGAGTATTTGGATATTCATTACTCACACTCGCTCACTGCATATACCGATGGGTCTATTAATGATGCCGGAGATGCGTGGAGGGGTGTGGTTATACCGTCCTTAACTAAAATTATTAGTTATAGTCTGGGCAGCGGCTGGGAGATTTGCACGGTAGAGCTGGTGGCCATACTTATGGCCCTTGATCATGTGCTAACCCTGCCGCTGCAAATGTATCAGTATTTAATCTGCACAGATTCACAATCTGCGTTGCAGAGCTTAAAACATAGTGATCGCTCAGGCAGGCCTGATATTGTACTTGAAATAGACTTAATGATCAATCAACTCAGTCTTAGGGGGATCAGTGTCGCTCTCCAGTGGGTCCCCTCCCATGTCGGAATCCTAGGTAATGAGGCAGCTGATCGGGCCGCTCGGGCCGGTGCATCCGGTGAGCCGGGTGCACGGCCCGTGCGGCTCAGCCAGTCCTTTCAAAATGCCAAAAACAAAATTAATAAAGTTATAACCGAGGTAAATAATGATAATAATTTATTGCTGGCTAGAGAGTTTCCAAACACCCTTGCCTATAGAATTACAAAAAATCATCCTATATATAAATTACCCTTTGTAGACGGGGCAATAAATAGGATCTGCACTGGCGGCTGGCGTGCCAGACTGGCTCGCCCGACGTGTCTCTGCGGCGGGGACTTCACCCCCGACCATGCGGTCTTGAGGTGTGTGGCGTTCGCCGCTGATTGTGCTAATCTTAGAACCGCTTATCCGGATGCCTCGTCTATTCAATCAATACTTGAAAACGCTGACGCTAATACTATTGCTAAAATTACAGCTGTATTAAAACTTCCTGTTTTTTTCGAAATTAATTTGATAAATGTAACTTATCAGCTTAGTAGTGAGCACTGCTGGCTCTGATCCGCATCTATCTTGAACGCTGTTTAGATTGTCAGAAATATTGTTGCATACAATAGTTTTAGTTATCTTATATTTAGATTGTTTTTATGGATGGTCCTGAAATTTTAACTGAATTTTAACCAAAGTTTCTTGTATTAAAGTAGTAGTTTTCTTAGATATATGACCGTGGTTTTTTGGGTGAGAGACCAAACTTAGTTATCTGGTGTATATAAATGATTCTTAACAACAGTTTTTATCACTTGACCTATAATAGTATAATGCATGTATAACTAACTAAAGCTGTTATAGCTAGTCCCCGATCACTATTAGTGCCAGTGGGACATTAAAACGGCTGCGGCATGCTGGGGAAGTCCACTTGTGACGCGATGTGCGACCTGGAGTGTCCTTGGTCAGTGAACTGTGAAGGGGCGCGGCCAGACGAGTAGTTGTATGGTCGCGCTGGGGCCGGGCCGTGGTGTGACGTCATGAAGGGCCCGCCGTGACCCTGCTCAGGTCCGTGGAGAGAACCGGGTCCTGTGTGGGGGTTGTATCGGTTTCGGTTTGCCAGTTTCTGATATTTGGGAAACTGACCGGCGCCCCGGGGAGAAGCGTCATGATGACTGTCCTGGCGAGGATAGCATCTGGGCTGCTTACTGCCACAGACTTGTCGGTTTTCACCTGCCTCAGGTGTGTTGTGGGGCGGCGTGGAGCACCCGCGAAGAGGATGTTCATGGCGAGTTTTATGGCACCGACAGGACTGGGGTGAATGCCATCCTGGTACAGCTTCTTCCTTGTGGCTCCGTTGGCTGTGAGGAAGGTGGGGGTGTTGTCGATGAACAGAATTTTCATCTGATCACAGGCCTCCATAAGGGCATCATTAGATTTGGAAGCGGGGGCGGAGAGGGGGTGGTTTTGACCTCTCGGGGGCAAGATGGAAGAAACGTGAATGCGGAAATTGGGGAAGACGGAAAATTGGAGGCGGATGAGGTGCATTCACGCCGGCTTGGTGACGGGGCCCTGCTGTCTGCAACTGTTGATGCCAACGTGGAATGTCACCAGGCGAATGTGTGGCATCGTTGGCTCTTCACGGAGCCACTCAGCGAGCTCACTGACGCTCAGCCCCGACACAGACAGATTCTGTACCTTTACTCCGTCAACAGACATCCTTTGTACGTCAACCCATTTCAGAACCGAGTCGCCGATAAGTAAACGATCGACATCAGTTTTCACGGTCTGAGCTCGCAGGTTGCACAGCGGGGTGCTCGAAGAGGAATTCGAGCGGCCTTGGCTGATTTCACGGGAGTTCTTGGCGGCATTAGTTGTGGTGGCATCACCGGCATCACCGACATCGACATCATCACCAGAGTTGTGCTGCTTCTTGCCAGCACCGATACCGGCACCAGAGTCCTGCTGGTTCTTGCCGCCTTTAGACAGGACAGCGAACATATTCTTCACTGTGATGTCAGGGTGTGGTGTGTGCTGAACATTACAGCTAGGAGACAGAGAATGGACGGATGGTGATGATTTGTTTGAGGGACGCGCAGTATGAGCCGTGGGAGTAGCGGCAGGAGCCGGATTGGCATGTAGTTCTGCGGCTGGGGTTAGCGCCTTTAGCTGCCTTTCGATCTCGTGGAGCTTACTAGCATGGCTGTCTCTGGAGGAGGTCAGCTGGTTCACGTGATCAGCGAGCCCTTGCTGCTTCTTCGTCACAGGCTGTAGTGATGTTGATGGCCTCTGTGACGATGTTGTCGGTGGCTCTGGAGCAGTTTTTTTGTTTAAATTTTTACATCGCTGTCTCGGGCGTGGGTGTCGAGCTGCGTCTGTAGGTCGTATATAGCGGCACAGCGTGATTTTAGCTGTGACAGCTCCCTGCGTGTTTCCTCCAACGCAGCTGTCAGTGTGCGGATGGTGGCCGAGTTAATCTCCAGCTGTTTCTGCATCTGGAGCATGCACTCTGGATTGATGACACTAGAGGTGAGGGGAGTGATGCAATCAGGGCGCTTCGTGACCTGATCAGGCGTGTTATCAGTCTGGTCGCCGGAGCGGGGAGGGGGTCACGGTTGGCAGAGTTATGCGAGTGAGGTTACTAATACAAATAGTCGAGTCCCGAGCCGCCATTAAAAAGTCGCTCACGGGTGGCTGCGCGGGTTCATCTCGCGTAGCGGTGAGTTGCTCGGGGTTCAATGCGTCCGTCGCTTCGGCCTGGGGGCACTCAGCCGTGACAGGATTAGCGAGGGAGGGTGAAGGGTCGGCTGGAGTGGGCTGGGAGAGCAGTCTGCTGGCCATCTTGGTAACACTGTCCCTCGGGGCTTCAAACTCCTCGTCAACCCAAGTTTGGCAGCAGTTACCTTGGGCTAGACCGGTCCCGGTGGTGTAATACAGTGTAATTGTGATCAGTCTCCGGTCCCCATTCAACAACTGGATAATTGTTTGAGACAGTTCTTGGGATAGGACGACTCGAACGGAGACTTGACTGTCAGGTTCTCGTGGAGTTGATTTCTGTCTCTCCATAGGAGGGTGACACCAGGTGGCAGAGGTACATCCATGTAGAAAAAATGTAGAGCTTTTCTCCACAGGGGTAATTTCCAGCCCTCAGTCTCAAAGGTCACTTGGATCGGGTCATTTGTTCTAATTATTCTTTCCAGTGAAAGTATAGAGTTAGCCGCTGTGGAGCGTGTTATCGGGCGCATAGTGGAAGGATGGTGGTGGTGCCATAATTAGCTTACGCGTGGTGTATCGACATGTTTATCACGGCTGTTTGGCCCAGCGCTAGTACGGCGCACTTAGTTTGTTCCAGGCGAGCAGAGAAACTAGGTAACAGCTGCATGGTGCCCGCGCGCGGATGTAACAAGACTTTTAGCTGCCAGGCCGGCTGGCAAGCTGGCCTCCCGACAAGCGCAGTGCGGTAACTTCGGAAAATTATTGTGAAATATGAAGTTTACAGTCCTAAAACTACACCATAGCAGAAAATTCACTAAGCACAAACAGTCTGCCAAGAATCATAATTGCAGAGTTAACTTTGCCAGCACAGTATCCAATTGAATGCAGAGAAACTTACACGCGATGCGCACATAAGCAAGATGGCGCCGAGAGAGAGAGAGAGAGAGAGAGAGAGAGAGAGAGAGAGAGAGAGAGAGAGAGAGAGAAGAGAGAGAGAGAGAGAGAGAGAGAGAGAGAGAGAGAGAGAGAGAGAGAGAGAGAGAGAGAGAGAGAGAGAGAGAGAGACGTCACATCGACGAAGCTGTCGACCTTCTCTTGGACCCCGACCCTCTCCTGATCTTGCATCCCATTTCGATTCCTCCCTTCGAAAACTCCTATACACCCATGCCCCTGCCACCACCTGCTCCATACCCAACCGACTCCCCTCCACCTGACTCATTTACGACATAGCTGAGGCCAAGCGCGAGCGCCGTCAAGCAGAACGCCGATGGCGCTCTTCCGATCTCACCGTTCACAGACAGATCTTCAAAACCACCAGAACCAAAGTGTGCACGATGATCTCCGACTCCAAACGTAAACACCTTCAAAACAAAATCCGGGAATCCACTTCTTTCAAAACTCTCTACGCTACCATGAACACACTCCTAGGCACTTCTAAAGACTCTCCTCTCCCCAGCACACACAGCAAAGAAGAACTCGCATGCGCTTTTTCCACCTATTTTTACGACAAAATCCAAAATATGCGCAACACACTCGATACTCTGCCATCTCCGTCTTGCCCTCCCGACACCCCCCCCCCCCCCCCACGACCCTTTTCCGGCACTCCCCTCTCGTCCTTCCGCCACCTCAGGATGAAGTCCTCAAAACCATAAAGTCCATGCCTTTCAAACTATACCCCATCCCAGCTTGTCTCTACCGGGACGGCCTTCCAAAACTTCTGCCCTTCATTACCGACATCATCAAAACATCTCTAGAGAATGGCTCCGTCCTCGATATCTTCAAGTCGGCCATCATCTGTCCTCTCCTCAAAAAACGCAATCTCGACCCAAACGAACTCAAGAACTATCGCCCAGTCTCCAATCTCTCTTTCCTGTTCAAGCTTTTTGAGAAGGTTGTTCTCAACCAGCTCAACCTTCCTCGCCGACAACAACCTCCTCAATCCCTTCCAATCTGCCTATCGCAAACATCACAGCACTGAAACAACCTTTCTACATATCCTAAACGACCTGCTCCTCTCCACGGACTCGGGCAACATCTCCCTTCTTATGCTACTCGATCTCTCTGCCGCCTTCGACACTATAGACCACTTTATCCTCCTCCACCGCCTTCACCACTCCCTTGGCATCACTGACTCTGCTCACTCCCGGTTTCTCTCCTACCTCTCCGACAGACAGCAGTCCGTCACCATCGACGGCGTCTCCTCCAAGCCAGTCAGGCTCTCCTGCGGAGTTCCACAGGGATCCGTCCTGGGCCCTGTCCTTTTCACACTCTACACCTCTCCCCTGTCCAACATCATACAGTCTCATTACATACATCACCACCTCTACGCCGACGACTCACAACTACTAGACAAAGACAAACTCGACAACACTCAGTCACTACTGACTCGCACGGTTAACTGTTACGAAGACGCGAAAAACTGGATGACAGCAAACAAGCTTAAACTGAACGAAGACAAAACGGAAGCCATGCTGGTAGGCACTCGCCAGAAACTTTCCTAGCTCCCTCCCTCTCTCCACCTTCAACTTGACAGCACACCTATCTCCCTCTTTGACTTGCCAAGAACCTCGGCGTTATCCTCGATTCCTCTTTTTCCATGACCAGCTTTGTCTCCGCCACGGCCCAGTCATGCTATTTCCACCTCCGTCGCATCAGTCAGATCAGAAAATACATCACCTCCGAAGCTGCCACCAAACTTGCTGTCTCTCTCATCTTATCTCGCATCGACTATTGCAACTCCCTCCTTTCCGGCCTCCCTCACTCCACCACTTTCACTCTCCAGCGCGTCCAGAACGGTGCTGCCCGCCTCGTCCTCAGAAAGTAAAATTCCGACCACATCACTCCCCTGCTCAAAATCCTTCACTGGCTCCCAATCCCCCAACGCATCCAAAACAAGATTCTGTCTCTCTGCTACAAATCCCGGAACAACTACGCTCCTGCCTATCTCTCCAACTTTCTTCACCCCTACACTCATTCCCGCTCCCTCCGCTCCGCCTCCGACCCTCTCCGCCTCCACATCCCCCGCACCGTTCTCAGCCCTTTCGGCCTCCGCTCTTTCGCTACGGTCCATCCACCTGGAACACTCTCCCACTCTCTCTCCGTCAGAAACACTCTCTTCTCCTTCCAGTCCGTCCTCAAAACTCAACTCTTTCAACAGTTCTAGCACTATATAACCACACTCCCCACCCCAAGCTGACTGTCGTAATGGATTAGTGTTACGTGAGTCATTATCTAAAGCGTGCGCATGCGTGCGCGAGTAGTGAGTGCGCGCTTATAATTATAATTATTATAAGATAAGCGCATTATAAATACCGTAATTATTATTATTTATCTAAAGTATTGCGTCGATGTATGTGTGATGACGAAAATTCTGCTTCAACGTCACCATCACTGTCTGACTCTCCAGAAGTCGATGTTTTTTACTTTAAAAAAAAAGTATTCATATAATTTTTTTTCTAAAAATGTTCAACAGATACAAAGCTGGCTAAGGAACTCATCCAATGTCTTTATCCAACCCGGCTATATCCAAAACCGCAAGTGAATATACATAAAAAATAACGGACTCTAATGTGTGTCCACCGACTTCCTATAAACGGCCAATGAACTCTTCAATGGGACATCAAATTTCAAAATGCTCGGAGGGGCTCCAAGCAACCCCCCCCCCCCCCCAAACCCAAGAGAAGCAACTCCCCTAATTTCAAACTTGTACGTACGCAAACTTAGGCGATTTTTTGGTTTACACACACACACACACACGCACGCACGCACGCACGCACACACACACACACACACACACACACACACACACACACACACACACACACACACGGTCTTTCGCACTAAAAGTACGTTTTACAGCGAGGTTTCGTAAGTAGACATGACGTAATTTTTTATTTTATTATTTCACTGTCAAAGTTTTAGTCTAGCCCGCCGTGATGATGTCGTGTGTGTTCTTTTGAAATCGCCCCACCGCGTCTAAAAAGTCTCTTCTATAAATAGAAGATTCTTAAACATGAGGATGATTTCATCCCAAAGACTACCGTGTTCTTTGGAGCTCAAATGCGTTTTTCTGTTAGGAACATTCAACCTTCATGTTCCCAAACTCTGATTAAAACACAACGCCGCACATAAATAAAAACGAACTCATGGCGCTTCCCGCCATAGTACGCTCTGTGTTCTCATGTAGCGACAGGAATTGTGAAGAGGATTAAGAGCACGAGCAGCAAAATGACGTCACTATAAGCTTCACGTCATGAGGTCGTCTAATAGATGCCCCTCACAGACGATCAGCCGTTTACGAGATTGTTATTTTCTTCAGTGTAACATATGTGTTGGTATGTCAAAATGAAGTATAGTATGAATAATAGCAGTGCGCACTCATTTTAAACCGCCGGAGGATGGAAACATTTTTCTGTAGTACATTTTGTTTTCAGTACGTCTGCAGACGAAACCAGGACCGTCGCAGCCATGTTTTTTTTCGGAATCAGTAGTTTACACGGGCCTCTTTGCTCCTGTGTTCAGTTGTAATATGCACTGTATGTTACTTAAAATGATTTCAATTTATTTTTTAAGTATATTTTCACACTTAATTATATTAGGAGAAGAAACAATTACGAAAAAGCATGCATTGTCCTCAAATATCTTTACTCAACAGTAAGGTATCCCAAATGGACTCGATGCCGTGAATGTAGGTGAGCCGACGAGTTCATTCGATTTGTTCTACACAAGTTTGTTTTTCCCCCAACTATAGCGACCGTGTAAAGCCGCTGTGTGTATTTTTCCGTCTTATTAAAGGTTTGTCACGTTTATTTCCATTCACTTTTCATTTCGACACCACAGCACCAAAACAAAATGCAACCCATAAAAACAAACGCTGTCTTAGAAACCGATGTCCGAAATGCAATATGCAGCATGCTGTACAAGAGAAAGAGTGCCACACCACTTGGGTTGAACTTTCATGGCTGAACAAAGTTTCGGAACTTGAATAACTATATATTACTGTAACATTTAATTCAGTCGGTTGCACTGGTAAGCTATGTTGTGATGTGTGATCACTGCCAATGCAGTCTTAGTGATCACTGATGGTACATTACAATATACACTGAAAGAGTACACAGCACAATGTGAACAAGCTGCAAAGTTAATGCAATGTTTTGTTTAAAATTAATCCCTATCTCACCAGCAGTCGCCTTGCTACACAAAAAAGGAACTGTATTTTGCTGCTGCGTAATTTGCAGTTTGTCTGCATATTGACATTTGAAGTTCACTGCAATGATTTTTAGCACCTGGCATTAGCACTGACACTCATATATATTGGAATAAAACGAAAAAAGAAAACAGAGAAAGATGACACAGAGATGATTTAATTTAATACATCAGTCAGTCAGGTGATCAATGAATATGTTTTATGATGAACAGCTGGTTTTAGGGGTGTGGGTAGGAGGGTGCGGGGGGGGGGGGGGGAAGGGAGGAGACACGTACTGCATAATGTACACGTTATATTTCTTTCACACATTATTACTAATTCTTTTTGTGTTCTTATTACTATTTCTATTTCTTTCCATCACCCTCTCATAACACCATTGAGGTCTCATGTTTTATTTGGGTGATTTGCAAAGTATATACTTGCTGCTGTTATCTTATTTTCTTACTAGCGTTGACATTTCGCTGGAAAATATACAGTCAATACATTAAGCCTGTCTCACTTAACACACACGGAGGTTGTCTGTATCATTGATATGTGTGTGTAGATAGCGTTTTGTTTGAGGTGGCTTTTCTCGCCTCATCTTTAATTTTGGTGCCCCTATGCATGTAACGACCAGTACTATTTACAGAACTGATGGCTGCATGTGCAGGCTAGTTCACCGTATTACTGATCAATGTGTATTGGACAGCCTATTGTTTGAAGTGTTCAGTGGTGGCATCATCCATGATGTCTGTATGCATTTGGTACTGTTTGTAAAGGTGCTGTTTACAGAACTAGTGGCTGTGTCTGTATATTAGTTCGGTTGTTGTTATCCGATGTGGCATCATCTCTAAGTTTTGATGCCCCTGAGCACAAGGGCAACAGCACTTTTCACCAAATTTATGGGTGCGTGTGCAGTGTGATTAACTGTAAACATGAGATTTGTAGGTTGGCAGCTAAAACACAGGCAGTCAATGCAAGCCACTTTCTTAACCTCAAGTTTCTATACAAGTTTTACAGTTCAATAATTCCCATCAGTATACAATTGTGAATGTCTTTGGTGGGTGTTCCGCAGTTTTGTCTGTATATGTGGGGTGGGGTTGAGAGCGGGCGGTGTCACGACCCCCGCTTCTGGGGCGCGAACTATGAGGGCTACCACTCGAGTACACGCACCAGAGGAACAATTACGACAACATTTATGACAATTAAAACTAGCAACAATCCAAAATACCTTCACTCAATCCTAACCATGCGCTCACACATCACATTCACACACACACACGTCCAAACTCCCCAGCATGAATATTCAAAAGTACACAATACACAATAATACCAAATAACATCAAACAGATAATAAAACAAATATCCTTAATAAAATATAAAAATAAAAATTGAGGAAAACGAATATAATTCACAAGCTACTGAATCTTCCTGGCGGGAGCGCGAACTACAAGTTCAAATTAAAATAATGCTCTCGCGTCCGCAAAAAAGAACTTCATAGCACAAGGCTCCTTTAAATAACACAATATTTCAGAATACACAATATCTATAATAAAACAAATATCCCTAATAAAACACAAATGAGAGTTGAGCAAACTTAATATAGTTCAGAAGTCACTGGACCTTTTCGACGGAAGCACAACCGTCAAGATCAGCTCAGCTTAACGCTCTTGCTTCTGCGATAAGGTCTTTCGTAGCACATGGCTGCTTTTAAATAATAGAATATTTCAAACTCTTCCTGTCACTGTGACAATGTTCCTCTCATAATATTGTCTCTACGAGGAAATTACATCAATCTCACAACGTCCTTTACAATTTTACAAATAGACAAGACGTTGCTTAAATAAGTTAGTAAATACTGACCTGGCTAAACATGGGGGTTGCCGCGACGCTCGCAACAGCGCTCAGGTACGGCGTCGTAACCCACGAGGCAGAGTGACACAGCCAGCCTCCACTCTCACAACGAACCACCCATGCCTTCCGCACAGCACGGCGGCAGACTTAGCCAGTTAGTTCTTTAGATCATTAGGTTTTTGGGTGCACTAAAACAAGGGTGCAAAAATACACATATGAATAACTAACAACAAAATAAAGGTAATCACCTCACCCTTCCCACTACTTTAACTGCCGTCTTCTATATTTCTTCACCTCGCCTCAAACAACAATAATAAATTCAAACTCAACAAAATATATATTTACACGTCACCTTACGACTCGCTTCCAAATTTACACTCCGACGCTAGATGCTACCAAATAAAATAAAACGACACTTATACATTCTGTTCTTACACTTGCCCCAAGATACTCACTAACTAAAATAATAAAAATAACAAGCAAACCCAAACAACAACACCCCCCCCCCCCCCATAGCAAATGGCCATTAAAGAATTGTTGCGTGTACTCACTGTCATCCGTGAAGACGCCCCGGCTGGGACGAAGCCAAACAAAGACAAGACAAGCCAAGGGCTAAGTCGTCGCAGCTTTTCTCTCTCTCCTCTCCAGGGCACCGACTCCAGGATGACCAGAGCCGTATTGCAGGGCCGTTACAGAGGAACGGCACAACTGTTTGAGGGCTTCAGCTAATGGCGAACGACGCCTGAAAGACCTCCCTCGGAGACTGCTCTGTTCCGCTGTTAGAAAGCGACTGCCGACTAACAATTTGGATATCGTACGGTTTAGTAAAACTTGCGCTCAGTGACCACCCGATCGCGCAAGGAAATCGCGTGCGTCACACGCCGTCCTTCGACACTCGTACGGCAGCAATTCCTCGTGTAAAGGCGAAACAACTCACCCATTATATCGTTTTACCCGGTGACTAACTAATCTGTCACCCCTCTAAATTTAACTCCCCTACAAACATAGGAAAAATAAACCCGTGTCGTGACACACCTCTTTAAGACAAAACTACTAGTTTTTGTTCCTTCATATTACTTTCACGACTCAATATTTCTACTTAATAAATCAGCGGGTACGTACTGGTCTGTCATCTTCCAGCCTTATCTCGCACTCGTCCAACGTAGTGCGCAGTGGTAAGTCGGTACAAATGTCTGCGTACTGCTCAGCCCAGTCTCTAATGTCCGGTGTACGTCTAGACACTCAAAACCTAAGTGAACGTCTCTGGGTGTTTCAACTGCTGTCAACGTCACTGTCAGTAAATTGTCGACATCGGACACTTCTTCCCAGTCTTCACTTTCTTCTATGACTACAGCTATGCACGCTCTCTCGTGGAAGAGTTTAAACAGCTTAGCATGGAGTAACTTCGTTTTGCTCCCCTCCTTTACGTGGTAGTCACACTCCCCTTGTCGCCCCACCACTTCATAGGGACCTCGCCAACTCATTTCTATGTGCTTGGTGGGTAGAAGAAGTAGCACTTTGTCTCCTGCTTGGAAATGGCGAAGTTTTTCCTTAGCGCTGGCTTTCTTCAGGTTTTCCTTAGCTATTTGACAGAATTTTTCTATCCTGCTCCTCAGGTCAATTACGTACTGGCTGCTAACCTTGACCTCCTCGCCCTTGAACTCTTTCGTTCATAACTCCCTCAAGATGGCCATGGGACTCGTACTGTCTTCCCGTACAGCAGCTCGAAAGGCGAAAAGACTGTGCTCTCCTGTACGCAAATAGCAACGCCGGGATGTACCTATCCCATGATCTCGGTTGTTCCTTGGTGTGTTTTCTGAGCATAGATACCAGTGTCCCGTTAAACCTGTCCACCAGCCCGTTGCATTAGGGATGATAGGGTGTAGTACACTTCCCCTTGACGACCAGTACTATTTACAGAACTGATGGCTGCATGTGCCTCGTTTATAACACTAGACATGAACTGCGTGCTCTGATCGGTCAAAAACTTCCTTATATACTCCCATCCTAGTCCAGATTTCCCACAACGCTTCCGCGACAGGCT
This sequence comes from Semisulcospira habei, assembly GCA_036245525.1. Lineage (NCBI taxonomy): Eukaryota > Metazoa > Mollusca > Gastropoda > Semisulcospiridae > Semisulcospira > Semisulcospira habei. Next base: position 14,835,181 of record BTPG01000002.1, on the reverse strand, counting down.
CTGCTTCAATGCCCTTTAAGGAGTGCAGCGTCGGGGTATCGGGTAGTGTAGTCCACTACCACAAGGATGTACTGATTCCCTCGATTTGACTTGTGTGATGTGGAGCCTACGATGTCCACCGCGACCCGCTGGAGTGGTTCTGCTACTAAAGAAATCTGTTGCATCGGGACTTTTGATACCCTGCCTCTAGGTACTGTCTTCTGACATTCCGGACAAGACTCACAGAAATTCCTAACACCCGCACACATTCCGGGCCATTTAGAAGTACCCCAGATTCTCTCCTTGGGTCTTTTTCGTCCTAGATGCCCTGCCATTGAAGAATCGTGTGCTAGACGTAGCACGTCCCCCCTAAGTTGCTGTGGTACCACTAACTGCGATAGGTCCGCCTCCTCTTGCAGATAGATTCTGTACAAAACTCCCTTTTTGACGCGGAACTTCACTGACGCTCTACCTGATTTCAGGATGGTTCTTTGCTTAGCACAGTTTCTAGCTTTAGCTAAAGTCTCATCCTCCTCTTGCCACTTCTTCAGCTGAAAAGGAGTCACATCAAACTTAAGCAATTCTGGGATGGCTTGTGGCTTTTCTCCCCTGCCCTCTGCCCTCACCTGAGCTCGGGATTGTATAGCAGCAGCTATGGCACATTCATTCTCATCTACAGCCACGGGACTACGCTGGCCTTCCTTGAAGACTACCCAGTTGCACACACACACACACACACACACACACACACACACACACACACACACACACACACACACACACACACACACACACACACACACACACACACACACACACACACACACACACACACACACGGCGATTCCCGCCATATGTACGTTTAACAGCGCGGATAGCGTAGCTAGGCATTACGTAATTTTTATTGCGTTACTTCACTGTGAGAGTCTGATATGTGCCCGCACATTTTCGTCATTATGCATGCTACGGGACGTGTTTCGACCAGCCCCATCTCAACGTCTACCGTATTTTTAATACGGTAGACAAAACACAAGGTAGGCTTTGCTCAAACGGACTATACTTGTGATGTGTGAAATGTATTGATAATGGACCATCAGGATTTTTCAGTGTTTCGATGATTCCAAAATGTCGCATTTCTTCTGATGCTCAGTATGTGTTGTACGGGAGAACAAAACATATTTTTCGAAAGTTTAGTGAACGACCAACCCAACAGCTGCATTTGACGTAACGTTTTTAGCAAACTGTATAATTGTGAGATACTTGAAGCACCTAGAGGGGGCAACAGCAGTTACAGAAACAGGCGACCTTCATGGCTTGGTTTCCATCTTTAACCCGCCCAGTGCCCGCTAACGCACACCGTGTTTCTGCAATCGTCGTTAATTCAACACAAACCCCCAGCTGCCCCAGCAACATAGACTCATTGGTGTTGGCAAGAAGCATAGATCCTCATGAGCCCCCGCAACTGCGGGGGCTCATGAGGATCTATACCTCTTGCATTTGGGTGGTGTTTAAATGTTCTTGGCACTGAACGGGTTTAATCTTTGTGTCTGTTTTGTCGCCATGCCCAAACTTACAAGCTGACAGGTTGACAAGCTGACAGTTGACAGGCTGACATTAGTCTTTATCAGTTAAACACAGTTAACTAATCTACCAAGTACCAGTTACAAGATGACAAGTTGACAAGCTAACATTAGTATTTATAATTAAAATACAATTAAGTGCGGTGAACCGCCCAGCACCAGTTGTAAATTGATTGTAGTCACTATTATAATCCAAACACAGAAAATGAACTGAACCACTCTGGACCGTACCGTCCACGTGACGGTGACCGGCGGATGTCCGGTGTCCAGGAAATGACCGCACATGAGCATCACGTGCCATTGTCCGGTAGAATTGTCCCAAACCGCTCCGGGCAGCAGCTCAGCTGACAAATGGACATTACTGGTCACTGGTGGGTCTGTAACATAGAGAATGTTAAACACAGAATTGACAGACAATAAATGCCACGTAACAGGCGGCCATCACTGATGTATCTGTAACATAGAGAATGTTACATACAGAATTTAAAGGCAACAAATACAATGTAACACACGGCCCTCACTGGTGGGTCTGTAGCATAGACAATGTTACATACATAATTGACAGGCAACAAATACAATCTAACACACGGCCCTCACCGGTTCGTCTGTAGCATAGAGAATGTTAATACATAATTGACAGGCAACTAATACCATGTAACACACGGCCCTCACTGGTGGGTCTGTAGCATAGACAATGTTACATACATAATTGACAGGCAACAAATACAATCTAACACAAGGCCCTCACCGGTTCGTCTGTAGCATAGAGAATGTTAATACATAATTGACAGGCAACTAATACCACGTAACACACGGCCCTCACTGGTGGGTCTGTACCATAGATAATGTTACATACTGAATTGACAGGCAACAAATATCATGTAACAAGCGGCCCTCACTGGTCAATGGTGGTTCTCATAAGTTTATAGAGACTTTTACAGACAGAACTGACAAGAAATAAATACACTGCGACAAATGACTGTCATTTGAAATGCAGGTAAGTTGGCAACGTGACATTAGTAGAGGTGTTTATTTTCACTGAACAGAAAATGCTTTGAGTGCCGAACTTCACCAAAAACTGCGTTCTCATTGTTGTCCTGGGAGCTTTCTACCTTCATTTTACCGGTTTTATGAGCAGGAACTCGTATTGTCCGTTTGCCTCGCGTTTCTCCCAATTAACCCTAACCCATTGGGTGTGGGTAGCTGTTTTAGTCGCGATGATTCCAGCAGGATGTCAGGATGTTGTTATTCCTGCAGGAATAATCGCGACTAAAATCACTACCAACACTCAAAGGGATAATGAAGACATATTTTAAAACAACACTAAGAACATAAATTGATCACACAACTTGAATCTAATTTAATGTTTGTTTTCAATAGTGATGGCTTCAAGCCGAACAATGTGGTCACTACCCTTTCCTAAGATTTCCGACCATCGCAAATGCGACTTGATAGTTAGTCTTTTACGTTCGATTTACGTCATAGTAACGTAGGCACCAACGTTTCTGCGGTAAATAAACGTCACCCTAACGTTAGTTTGTAACCAGTAAGTAACGTCGCTTTTACTACGGTAATAAGCGTAAAATTATCGTTAGTTTGTAACGTTTGAATTGTAACCACTGCTTAACATTAAATTAACGTTCGCATTCTAACTCTAATCATGGTTTAACAATGCTAACCATTTCTAACGTAATTCTAACGTAGACTTGTCATCTGGGTTACCCATCAAAGACAATGCAGACGACAAACGAACGGGACAGCTCTTTAAAAGAAAAACACAGAACCGTTCTCCTGCTGCACCTCTCACAGGCTCATTAACCCATATCATACTGAGGCTAAAAGCTTCAAATTTGTACACATATGCAAGCTACATTATAGTACTTACAGATAAGGATATAGACCAATGGCTTTAGTTAAAGAGTGGTGCTAGAATAGCTTGGCGCCTAGAGGCGCCAAGCTATTCTGGCACATCCCTTGAACTATTTTAGTCAAACTTATTTCACACACTGGTGTATTCCGAATGATAAGGGTTAACCGTCTGGTTATGATTTTGCGAGACGCACACCTGAACTAAGGGAATCGTTGGATTGACCCCTTCCTGCCACTGTACGTACACTGTACGTACGTTTTTGTTTCTGAAATCTTGGTTTATTCAATAACCAAAAGCCAACACCGTCCAAGAAACATGGATACAAACTGGTCTCAGCAAGAGACATAGATCCTCATGAGCCCCGCAGTCGCGGGGCCTCATGAAGATCTATGTCTCTTGCAGCTGAATCGTGTTCACGTTTGTGCGGCAGTGAAAGTGTTAAAGAACTGAATCGACGCTGATTCTTTACGTTTGAAAGCATCATGCACGCAACGTGGTCACTGGCTTTTTGATGATCGGATTCTGGTTGTGAACAATTCAATAAACCATAATCTATCACTGTCGTTCCGTCTTCCGTTTCTTTAATATTTTTATTGTGTTGCTCGATGTATATTTATGTGTTTAGTGTAGCAGGACAGTTTGTAATAGAGGCATTCGCATGCCTAAACCTTTATACTGAATAAAAACGTTTCATTATCATCATCATCCCATTGACGATACACTGACCATACACTGCTTATACAAGCTTTCCAAAGCTACCAATGTCATTGGGTGTAAAGCGAGTACACCGGCCATGCGTCAGGGGTATTGCTCCTTGTTGAATAACTATTCACACATACGCTGATTCAGATTGTAAAAAAAAAAAAACACGCTGATATATTTACCTCTCAAGAGAATGGAAACTAATGTATTGATCGTTTCACTGAACTTGTATTTAATGTTCAAGATTGTAAACTCACATATACTGCTGCATATTACCTGGTCCTAAAAGCTCTATCTGCTGAACACCTTTCATGTTAGATCCATGCAGATCATAGTTGATACGCACGTTGTATACCCCGAACTGAGACTGGGACACGTTCAGTAGCCTGATGCCCGCGTTGGTTACAAACTCCAGAGTGTGGCTGGCAGTTGGAATCTTGAAAAAGTTGCCGGCAATGTACGTGGCAATCAGGGAGTCAGACTGGCCTGTCAGATAGAGGCTGTTAGAGTCATTTCTCATTCAACATATGTGTGTTGGTACGTGAATCTTGGCCTTACAGCTATAAGCCATAGGGTCCAGAATCACAGATCAACACACATCATGCTACATTTAGTGTTTCAAAGAATCTATATGTATCTATGCAGATATGAAGAATGAGAGCAAAATGTGAATGGTGTTGATTTCAATTGTTAAGCGATATTAAGCATTACATCGTGACTTTACACTACAGCTTGACGCTATCTATACAGTTACTAAGCACGAGATCGAAAATTGCATCATAATGAGATCTGTCTAAAATTGCATTATAATCATAATGCGATATGTCTAACATTGCATTATAATGAGAACTGTCTAACACTGCATCATAGTGTGATCTGTCTAACATTACATTATAATGGGATATGTCTAACATTGCATCATAACGAGATCTTTCTAGCATTGCACCATATGATTTCTGTCTAAATTTGCGTCATTATGAGGAATATCTACCATTGCATTATAATGCGATCTGTCTAGCATTGCATTATAATGAGATCAGTCTCACATTGCACTATAATGAGATCTGTCTAACGTTGCATTATAATGCGATACACCCTAGCACTATACTTAAAATCTGTGTATCATTATATTATATTATTTATTTATAATGACTGATACAGATTTATACAGATGATGATGTTTGGAAATGATTGATCATGATTTTGATGATTGATAATGATGTTAATGGTAATAATGAAGGTAATGATGGTAATCGTTGATAATGAAGATAATTATTGATAATGAGTGATAATCGTATGATTAATAACTATCATGATGATCGATAATGATGGTAATTATTGATAATGGTGATAATGATTGGCAATGCTATATTAATGATAATAGTGATTGATTATGATGATACCAATTTAAAAAGTTGATGATAATAGAGAATATGATGACGAGTATGATGATGATGATGATGGTGATGATGATGATGACGATGATGATGATGATGATGATGGTGATGATGATGATGATGATGATGATGATGATGATGATGATGCTGATGCTGATGCTGATGATGATGATGGTGATGGTGATGATGATGATGATGATGATGATGATGATGATGATGATGATGATGGCGATGGCGATGGCGATGGCGATGGTGATGATGATGATGATGATGATGATGATGATGATGACGACGACGACGACGACGATGACGATGACGATGACGATGATGATGATGATGATGGTGGTGGTGGTGGTGGTGGTGGTGGTGGTGATGATGATTTATGATGATGATGATGACGATACTGCCCACCTTGTTGATGAAAGTACCACTCAACATTCAGCACGTGTTCAACAGCGTCTGTAGAAAAAGACCAGGGAAGAACGACTGTGTCTCCCTCGCAGATATATATCGTGCTCCCATTCGTTACTGCACTGTTAGACGTCCACTGCAGGCCCGTGCACACTGGGTAAACAATAACATCATGTACAGTAGGGTAATAAAAGACAGGTACCAACCAGGTATGCATCCTGTCGTTCTGGTCCCTATTACTAATTATAATAGACTTACGGTACCGTGCACTCTGTGTGTGTTGATAAACCACCACCATATAGTTTGTTGAGTACAATGGTTTGGAGAACATTTACAGATACAGATATATACAGATGATGATGTTTGGAAATGATTGATCATGATTTTGATGATTGATAATGATGTCCAGCGCTGTGATTCCCCTTGGTTTGAGTACTGAGAATTCTGCCAGCGCTAGCCTCACCTATCTGGTTTGTGAGTACGAATATTATGGTTTTGGATTATCGCTTAGAGTCTTCATGACACAAATGTTATGAACAAGCTTTCAACTTTAAAAAAAAAGAGTTAGTTAGTGTTCCCCCCCCCCCCCCCCTTCCCGCGTGGCTAGTTTGTCTTCAAAATCCTACACTCGCGATTGCGTTCATACAGCGTAAGAGTGTAGCCTTCTGTTCGTAGGGTGGAAGAAATGATGACGTCATAGTTCAAACGCAGTGTGTTCTGTGCTGCGTCATAGTACCACACGAAACTGTACAAGTAAAGCTGTCATCAGTATGGCATAAATTCATTATACGAAAGGTGTTTGTCAAAAGAAGGGGGAAAACGCACAGGCTTGAACTAAGAGTTTAATGTATGGGGTGTCAAGGGAGAGAAGTGTGCATGATAGACCAATGATCATAGATCTACTTTGGTCCATGCACACAAAAAAAAAAGATAGGAAAGAGGGGGCCGCTAAGTAAGAGACTGAAAGCAATGCATATGGAAGCCCCCCCCCCCCCCCCCCGAAAGGGGCGTATCACATATCCACTGTTCCAGCCCCTAGGTGCATGGAAATTTAAATCTAGGTCCCCCAAGCGGGGGTCCAGATATTGAGCCGGTGTGGACAGCTGTTTCGGTCTTGGCGACCTCGTCAGCACACCATCGGCAATACTGGAGGAAGAGAAGGAATTTCTGCTTACCTGCAAAGAAGACCACATTTTACTGTGGTTTCTGCAGGGGCATACATTCCATGCCTCCACCTAGAGCCAAATTTTCATGCACCCTAAGAGAGAACCTACTAAAAAGGGGGAAGGGGATGCAGTCGAAATTGTAGTAAAAAAACTAGACCGAAAGGGTTGACTGCCAGTGCTTGTAATTTAGAAAAAAACTACCAAGTGAGTAGGAAAAGCACTGTCAAGGGAGAGAAATGTGCATGATAGACCAATGATCATAGATCTACTTTGGTCCAAGCACACAAAAAAAAAGATAGGAAAGAGGGGGCCGCTAAGTAAGAGACTAAAAGCAATGCATATGGAAGCCCCCCCCACCCCGCCCCCCGAAAGGGGGCGTATCACATATCCTCTGTTCCAGCCCGTAGGTGCATGGAAATTTAAATCTAGGTCCCCCAAGTGGGGGTCCAGATATTGAGCCAGTGTGGACAGCTGTTTTGGTCTTGGCGACCTCTTCAGCACACCATCGGCAATACTGGAGGAAGAGAAGGAACTTCTGCTTACATGCAAAGAAGACCACATTTTACTGTGGTTTCTGCAGGGGCATACATTCCATGCCTCCACCTAGAGCCAAATTTCCATGCACCCTAAGAGAGAACCTACTAAAAAGGGGGAAGGGGTTGCAGTCGAAATTGTAGTAAAAAAATAGACCGAAAGGGTTGACTGCCAGTGTTTGTAATTTAGAAAAAAATACCAAGTGAGTAGGAAAAGCACTGTCAAGGGAGAGAAGTGTGCATGATAGACCAATGATCATAGATCTACTTTGGTCCAAGCACACAAAAAAAAAAAAAGATAGGAAAGAGGGGGCCGCTAAGTAAGAGACTGAAAGCAATGCATATGGAAGCCCCCCCCCCCCCCCCCCCGAAAGGGGGCGTATCACATATCCACTGTTCCAGCCCCTAGGTGCATGGAAATTTGGCTCTAGGTGGAGGCATGGAATGTATGCCCCTGCAGAAACCACAGTAAAATGTGGTCTTCTTTGCAGGTAAGCAGAAATTCCTTCTCTTCCTCCAGTATTGCCGATGGTGTGCTGACGAGGTCGCCAAGACCGAAACAGCTGTCCACACCGGCTCAATATCTGGACCCCCACTTGGGGGACCTAGATTTAAATTTCCATGCACCTAGGGGCTGGAACAGTGGATATGTGATACGCCCCCTTTCGGGGGGGGGGGGGGCTTCCATATGCATTGCTTTCAGTCTCTTACTTAGCGGCCCCCTCTTTCCTATCTTTTTTTTTGTGTGTGCTTGGACCAAAGTAGATCTATGATCATTGGTCTATCATGCACACTTCTCTCCCTTGACAGTGCTTTTCCTACTCACTTGGTATTTTTTTCTAAATTACAAACACTGGCAGTCAACCCTTTCGGTCTAGTTTTTTACTACAATTTCGACTGCAACCCCTTCCCCCTTTTTAGTAGGTTCTCTCTTAGGGTGCATGGAAATTTGGCTCTAGGTGGAGGCATGGAATGTATGCCCCTGCAGAAACCACAGTAAAATGTGGTCTTCTTTGCAGGTAAGCAGAAGTTCCTTCTCTTCCTCCATTATTGCCGATGGTGTGCTGAAGAGGTCGCCAAGACCGAAACAGCTGTCCACACCGGCTCAATATCTGGACCCCCACTTGGGGGACCTAGATTTAAATTTCCATGCACCTAGGGGCTGGAACAGAGGATATGTGATACGCCCCCTTTCGGGGGGGGGGGGGGGGGGCTTCCATATGCATTGCTTTCAGTCTCTTACTTAGCGGCCCCCTCTTTCCTATCTTTTTTTTTTTTGTGTGCTTGGACCAAAGTAGATCTATGATCATTGGTCTATCATGCACACTTCTCTCCCTTGACAGTGCTTTTCCTACTCACTTCGTATTTTTTTCTAAATTACAAGCACTGGCAGTCAACCTTTGGGTCTAGTTTTTTAATGTATGGGGTGTATTTTTGAAGTGCTTCAGTAGTTAGGAGTCGTGGTTTTATGTTCTTGCGCGGATGTGCATGATATACATGTGTGCGTTAAGATGTCGCGGCACCAAGACATGTCTGACAGTCACAAGTAAGCCTCGCTTTTGTTTTTTATGACTTTTATGTGTTAGTGAATCGAGACAAATTCGTTGTTTTGATTTGCGTCACTAACTGGCGCTTCTTTTAAAATTGAAAGCTTATTAAATAACATTTCTTTCATGAAGACTATCAGCGATAAGCCAGAGCCATAATAGCAGTTTAGTAAATAATCTCCAAACCATTGTACTCAACAAACTATGGTGGTGGTTTTATCCTAAGAAAATGGAGTGCTCGGTAACATGAATCTTTTACTATTAGTAATAGACTTACAACCGTACTTAAAGAAATGGAACCGTCCGTAGTCCACAATCAGGACAAAGTCAATATCCATGGTTTCGTACAATCAGTATGCTATTGGGACCTGTCCCCACACCTTTCGAGTTGAATGGTTTTAGCCAACGTCTTACTTAGTCCATCAGCCAGTCCTGGCTACCGTGCCCCCCCCCCCCCACCCCGCCCCCACCACAGTATTCAATAAGACGGTTTCAAAGTGTACCTTAGTATGTTTAAGCCATGTTCCCCTAAAATCTGTAGGAACTCGCCAGAGATATAGCCGATGGTGCAAGGGTACCGCCATTAACGCTCTTTGCGGATGCTAAAATAAGGTTGAGAAACATTTTCCTCAAAAGAAATCAGAATTCATTTCCAAAAGCCCAAATCAGGCAATAGTACGTTAAGGCACACATCTGCATCATCTTCAAAGAACAGAATGAAAATATAATGAATCTCTGGCTCACAGCGAAGGTATTTGTGCACACAATAAAGGGTCATTTTCGCAACAAAAAAACAAAAAAAATGTGTCAGATCCCTTCAGCCTTTTTCTATAGCACTGGCAGGCGATTTTAAGGCTTACATCATTACAACAGCATGTCACAAATATTATAAACTTGACTAGGTGATTTTGTGATTACTGTGAGTGCCACAGTGGTTGATTTTGTATCCCTACCCCCAAGTTGTAAAATACACAAAATTAATTAGAAAAAATTACTAAAGTTATTCCATTTCATTTTAATCTCTCTTTACCTATTATGTTTCACTAATGTGAGCATAACGTACAAGAAACTAAGGAACGTCGGCATCCTTAACGGTACATTCGAGGTGAATGATATATTTTTTTTTTCATTTAAAATTGCCGAATTGGGAAACGTATGTTGCTTTCGATGCCCTGAGACGTTTTGTATACAACTGATAGGCCTTTTCTTTAGGTTTTATTGATCAGGATGGAGTATCACATACTCTCAACCTTATTTTATGATGCTGTGTTGTATTTAGGGGCCACAGTGGCTAAATCTGCTGCCCTACCCCCATTTTACCAGTACATAAAGGAACGGAAAATGATCATAACAATTGCTTATGTCATAATCGTCTGTTTAAATATTTTTCCCTCAGTTTTCTCAACAAAGTATGCATATTAAGCATACAATTTGTGGTCATTTCATTTATTTCAATGTGACCCATCAATTTAATTGTAACTATACTGACTACCATTAAAAATGCGAAAAGTGTCTGTAAGTGTACCCGCAAACAAAGAGCCACCCTGACAGCAAAACAAGAACATTTTATTTGTTGCTTACTTGAGATGTTCAACCTACTGTCTGAGATACCTTCACACAAAAATTGGATAAGTTATCTCACATGGCTACCTTGGAGGACACAGGGCTTCATTTGTGGTGAAAATAAGCAAAACTGTACACACTCTGTGAAGCAAGTTTCCTGTGATATGTTTAGCGAAAAAAGTTGTGTGGATTGCTTATAATGTTATTTACTGCCTTAAACGACATTTGACTCGAAAATTTCATTAGAGAACCAGAACTTCCGGTGCACATCATTTTCTTAATAAATCTTATTTGACTTAATGTGAATTACTTTCAAACCATTTTGTTATGCTCCAGTGACTGACACAGAGATAAAGAACACACCCGAATCCATTAGATCAGGTAAATAGGGCCGCTAACCTAAAAATTAAGAAGTTTTTTAATTTTATTGTTTGTATATCATGTTGATTTTGTAGGTGCCTTTGACAAACGAAACGTAGGTCAAAACCAAACAGGCCTGATTTTCATGCACACGAACCCTAGTGACACTTCACATTGGTTGGCTTTCAGCTGTGTTTTCAATATCCTGTGACAGTAGTGTCACTAAGGACGTCATAAGTCATCAATGTGAGATTTTATTAAGACTAAATATTCTGTTTGCACATGACATAACACACTCTTCATAACGTTTAAACGGATTAAAGCATATTTACCAAGAAAAGGGCTATGGTGAAAAATTGGCGTTTCTTTTGTTGATCAGTATATTTTTAAACTGGCTGGTCCTTTAGGTGATATTTTACCTAGCGTACGGCGGGTCTAGTAAGGTCTCCCCTTTTCTTTTCATTCATTTTTATCTAGAAAAGTTTAAATATGAATATGTGTAATAAATTTTTATGGTTCCTAACAGCCAAGACAATGTTATCAAAATACTTAGTTTCCACATGTCCAGCACGAGATCACCACTTCCACCCCCATTTTTGGCCTTCTTCTTCTGAAACGTTCAATTCCGTGATGGCCGTCTTAAATCTTATATGGTTCTGGCTGCCAATAAGTGAGCTGTCAAGTGCTCGGCAGCATGTTTTCAGAGTTTGGTGTACAGGGGCGTGTCTTCTGGTCAGAACTGCCAGCGGACCGCTTCTCTGTATGGGCAGTTCTGGAGAATGTGCCAATGTCACGGTTAGTGACTGTTTTGTCAGAGGTAGTCGAAAGTTGCCGAAGCACCGGTCACGCAGAAATAGTGAGTTGCTGACAAGTCGGTAGAGTCGGGCTAGTGTTCTTTGTTTTGCACGTGCGGGGCGCGCTAGTGAATGCGGCAGTGTGTTCACTTTAGAGTTTACCTTGTCGGGAGCAAGGGGGTGATATTTTAGTTAGCAGCTGTACTCGGTTGGACTAAGTTGTCTTGCCTAGCTGACTGTTGGGAGTCAGTGACTGACCGTCTGTGAGAGTCAGTGACGCAGCGCCGATCCAGTCGCGGGGTCATTGGAGGCCGGAGACTGGGGTTGTCTTGCCTACGGGTGGCGGCGTTTTGTGACGAGTCGCAGAGGAGGTTCCTGCTTTTGTTTTGCATTCGTTTTCTGGGTCGGGACCGGTTGGAGGACCGACGGGCATCGGGACCAACCACGGCTCGCTGGACCGAGTGTCGGCGTGGAAGGGGCGCGGTCGTCTATACTGCCGAAGACTCCGTGTCACCATCGCGGCCAGACCAAGCGCCAGGAAAACAGGGGAACAGAGAGAGAGAGAGAGAGAGAGAGAGAGAGAGAGAGAGAGAGAGAGAGAGAGAGAGAGAGAGAGAGAGAGAGAGAGAGAGAGAGAGAGAGAGAGAGAGGAGAGAGAGAGAGAGAGAGAGAGAGAGAGAGAGAGGGAGAGGGAGGAAGAGGAGGAGGAAGAGGAAGAGAGAAGACCCGCGAAGCTGAACGACCGTTAAGGAAGCCGGACGGGAGGGATCCACAGACGTTCGTCGACTCACCACGGTGGTCCCATTCTTATTCAGCTTTCCATTACTCACTCTGTCTTGGTGTAGTTCCATGACTCTTGTATTTGAACAGTACGTTGTAAATGACGTTTTTTTCAGCCGTCAGTTCGGAGGACTGTAACCTGACTTCTATTGTTATTGTGGAACAACAGTGCTGCGTAGCGTGAGGGAGTGCTTGTTTCCACCATTCGATGCAATGCTGATGCTGTGGAAGTAGTATTAATGCTGGTTTAATTTTGTTTTCTGTTTTTTTTTCCTTTGTTTTTTTTCCGGGAGGAGGGAGCAGGGAGGGGAAGTGTCGGTGGGAAGTGTGGGAAGGAAGGAAAGGGGAATAGTTAGTGTAATAAGTAATAAAGAGTGAGTGTACGTGTAAAGTAAATGTGTTGTGTTGCTTGTGCTGAGCTGTAACCTGTCTTGAGGCAAGACCCTAAGGTTCTTTATCTGTCTTCTTCCGCTCTTCTACTCCTAACTTTCATCCTCGTCTATCTCTCTTTAGTCGGGACATTTGGGGGTTTTACTTCTATTCTATCTTTCAATCTCGTCTGTCCCTCCCTAGTCGTGACAGCCAAGGAGACTGATTTTTTACACCACATTCGCATAGGGCTGTTTCCAGAAGATCAGTGCGTAGATGAGAGATGGTGGCCTAGCTCTCCCTGTTCGGGTTGTAGATGTCGTCTGCTCACGGGCTGCAGCCGCCGTTCTGCTGTTGCCAATCACTTTGTTGTCACTCCCCTGCTCAAACTCCTTCACTGGATCCCCATCCCCCAACGCATCCCATACACGATTCTGTCTCTCTGCTACAAATCCTTAAACAGCTACGCTCCTGCCTATCTCTCCAACTTACTTCACCCCTGCAATCCTTCCTGCTACCTCCGCTCCGCCTCCTACCCTCTCCGCCTCCACATCCCCCGCACCAAACTCAGCACTTTCGGCCCCCGCTCCTTCTCCGTCTATGGGCCATCCACCTGGAACACTCTCCCACTCTCTCTCCGTCAGAAACACTCTCTCTCTCCTCCTTCCAATCCGCTATCAAAACTCACCTCTTTCCGCAGTTCTAGCACTATAACATCACCACACTCCCCACCCCAAGCTGACTGTCGTAATGTAGTTGTGGTACGTGAGTCATTGTCTAAAGCGTGCGCATGCGAGCGCGAGTTGTGAGTGAGCGCTTAAAGTTATAATTATTATAAGATAAGCGCATATAAATACCGTAATTATTATTATTATTATGTTATGTCTTGGTTTCTTTACATGAGGCTGTGATCTTGAGGTAGTCTAAAATCTTCAATTTCTTGAGAGAATGCGATATTTTTAACAAGATCTGAGCATTCATAGGCTATGTGAATTTCTTTATTTTGCCCTTTTTGAGAGTCTGTAGACGTTTCTTTTAAAGGCTTGTGCGACATTTTAGCCTGACATATTTTTAAGATATATTTACATCATGTCTTAAGACCTTGCTTTTAGTCTGGGTGACCAGATTTTACCCATCCCGCCGTGAGATGGCCTTAGTCGATTGCTCGGCGTTAAACCCAAATAACTAAACTTGAGGTAGTCTAGCGCCTGCTTTGGCCAGACTGTTAGCCTTTCTGTTCCCAGCTACTCCAGAATGCACTGGAATCCACTGCAGCACTATTTTGTGAACCATCCAGTCTATCTTGAAGCTTTCTGGTGAGATAAGTGGATCAAGGTGCCGCCTTATCCTAGGTAGTGTACTGCTGTTGTGTTGAGCACCTGCAGATCTGTACGATAGTTGGAGCTGCTGTCGCCCGCTGGTAAGGAGAGGGAGGTAGTCGTGCGGTCTGAACAACAGATGTACACGCCACTTCCTTCATTCCGCATGGCGTCTTGTGCGGACCCCCCCTGTGTAGATGTAAGCACAGCTGATGTGAGGGTTGCGCTTGTGCATAATCTCCATCGAGATGGCTTTGTGCAGTGCCACGACCTTTGGCAAAGAGTCCAGGAACATCGTTTTTGTTGTCAAGAAGGCTCTTTGGAGGTGTCAGGTATCTGAAGGGAGCTCTTCACACATCTTTGGGCTCGGTTCCAGAACGTCAGTCTTAGCCCTTTGCATGACCTTCAGTTGGCGGTTCAGACTTGAGCATTTTTGACGGTTGTTGGTCTGCTCCTGTAGTCTCCAGTGCTGTCTGTGTTTAGTAAGTCTCTTCATCGTGTGTGTTGTTCTGCGTTCCAGTGGCTCCAATGTCCTCCATTTCCTAAATCGGGGTGCTCCAGATGGCTTTAAGAATCTCCCTGCATAATGACAATGACCCATGTTCTGCATCTTGTAAAGCCTAGCTTTTTTGGTTTTGTAGCCAATGTTTCATGTTGTCGATGTGTCTTTTTTCCGCACTACTGATCTGACCAAGATGGTGTTTGCTTGTGCCAGTATGCTGTAATTTGTGCCAATGTGGTCCTCACCAGTTTCGTCATCAGAGACCTTTTTTTCGCAGCTCTAGCTTCCATGGCTTCGATGTGAGTCCTCCGTGTGAATCCAGTAATTTATTTGTTGCCAGTAAAGGTGGCCTGTCTGTCTTTGGTACTGGAAGGTCTCCAGTTTCAAGGTGACCTCTTCCATTTGATTAAAAGAGAGAACTAGCTCAGTTTGAGGGGCCATCTTTCAGTCCAGCTGCTGACTCCATTGGCAGCATCCTGGATTCTGCAGGATGCTATTTCTTTATGTTCTGCTTCGCTCCACACTGCAAAGTCATCCGCATGGAGGATGTTCGAGACGAACCTTGGTACTGCTGCACTGATGTCATTAATGTAGACCAAGAACGGCCTCCGACCCTCTCCGCCTCCACATCCCCCGCACCAAACTCAGCACTTTCGGCCCCCGCTCCTTCTCCGTCTACGGTCCATCCACCTGGAACACTCTCCCACTCTCTATCTCCGTCAGAAACACTCTCTCTCCTCCTTCCAGTCCGCCCTCAAAACGCACCTCTTTCAACAGTTCTAGCACTATAACATCACCACACTCCCCACCCCAAGCTGACTGTCGTAATGTATTTGTGACACGTGAGTCATTGTCTAAAGCGTGCGCATGCGTGCGAGAGTTGTGTGTGCGCGCTTAGAGTTATAATTATATAAGATAAGCGCATTATAAATACCGTAATTATTAATTATTATTATTATAACTGAAGAGCGCCCATATTAAGATCAACACATAAAACATACATACATCACAGTCAAGCAGACTCTAAAATACCAAACCACACATAAAAGTTATGTTTAGCAGTCATTCTACTAAATATGCACACACATCTAAGTAAGTAAAATAAGATAAATCTATAGCATAATAACCATATTTTGATAACAAAAACCGTCAAGTGAGCCGCAACGAAAACAGATTAGCTAAATTCATATGTATTTGTAAAACTGTATATTATTATCCTGTCTACGAAATGGCAAAGAGAGCATATAAACAACTATAAACAGCTAAGATAGGCTGTAGGTAATTCTAAAGGGACTTAGAGTCAATCTGCTGAGTTAAATCCTATCACAGCCACATTAGACAGGGCCTGAACAGTCGAGGGATAAAAGCTTTTCTGAAAACGTGTGGTTTTGGCCTTAATGGATCTAAAGCGTGAGCCAGATGGTAAGGTCTCGAACAGGCAATGTACAGGATGGTGCTCGACATGTATGATAGAGCTCGCTCTTTTGATGGTGCGTGCATGGTATAGAGATTCCAGCGAGAGGAGATCACTTCCAGCAATATGAGATGCTGTTTTGATCACCCTTTTTTATATTCTTGCGGGCTTCGTCGGTTGCGCCGCAATACTACACCGTCATTGAGAAGGTAAGAACGCTCTCAATGGCGGCACGGTAAAACTGCACCATGATCTGCTGACTGACGCCAAAAGACTTCAACCGCCGAAGAAAAAACAGGCCTTGCTGGGCTTTCTTTACTAGCTGTTCAATATTCTTCTATATGCATAGTTCTGTAAACAGCATCTTCGTAAATAGTGCCAGTTGCCAAATTCACACAGACATCATGGATAATGCCACCACTGATCACTTCAAACAATATCTGCCCGGTTCACATTGATCAGTGATACCCTGAAAAAACCCTGCACATGCTGCCATCAGTTCTGTAAATAGTACTGACGGCCACATGCACAAGGGCACCAAACTTAACTCATATCATACTGAGGCTAAAAGCTTCACATGTGTACACTGCCATATGCAAGCTACATTGCAGTACTTACAGATAAGAATATAGACCAACAGCTTTAGTTCAAGGGTGGTGCCAGAACTCACCTCTTTCAACAGTTCTAGCACTATACCACCACACTCCCCACCCCAAGCTGACTGTCGTAATGTATTTCACTATTTGTGGTACGTGAGTCGTTGTCTAAAGCGTGCGCATGCTTGCGCGAGTTATGAGTGCGCGCTTAGAGTTATAATTATTATAAGATAAGCGCATTATAAATACCGTTATTATTATTTTATTATTATTAACTTGGCGCCTAGAGGCGCCAAGCTATTCTGGCACTATCCTTGAACTATTTTAGTTAAACTTACTTCACACACTGATGTATTCCGAATGATAAGGGTTAAACCTGAGGCCACTACTGCCACCTCAAACAAACGCTACCTACACACACATATCAATGATACAGTCAACCTCCATGTGCGTTAGGCTGGACGCGCTTAAAGTATGGGACTGTAAATCTTACAGAGAAATGTCAAAGCCAGTAAGAAAATGTTGTAACAGCAGCAAGTACATATATTTTGTAAATCACTCAAATAATACATGAAAACTCATCGAGCCCAATGGTGTTATGAGTGGGTGATGGAAACACTGAAATAAATAGTATGTGCACATTATAGAGTATGTGCCTCCTCCCCTTCCCACCCAGCCCCTTTAACTAATGGGTAGACCATCGAAAACCGATGATGTTGTCATTGTGCATGACGTCTATTTGTGGGTGCGGGTGTGACTGGCCAAGCCAATCCTGGAGCCACACCTGTGAGGGCAATGGGGCCACTGGAACGTAGCTGTGGGGAGAGTCGATGCTGTCTTTCTGCGAGCTCTGGCACTGGTCATCCGTTGGCGCCGATTGTGTTCAAAGAGCGTGCAGGCTTTCCTGGTGGCGGCACGCCAGCCAGATCTGTCTTATGCTTGAGCTTCAAGTTCCTTTACCGGGAAGACGCAGTACTTGAGGCTGTCTTTTATGCAGTCTTTGACGCGTTTCTTTGGCCGTCCTTGCTTCCTGTGGCCTTTTGAGAGTGCACCATACAGGAGTTGGCGAGGCATGCGAAAATCATCCATGCGTATGACATGACCCGTCCAGCGAAGTTGTGTCTTTAAGATCAAGGCTTCAACACTCACTAAGCCAGCATTATCCAGGACTTCTACGTTTGTCACCTTGTCTTGCCATTTGATGCCCATGAGTGAGAGCAGGGATCTCATGTGGAAACGTTCAAGCTGTTTGAGATGCTTTCTGTACAGCGTCCATGACTCACAGCCGTAGAGGAGACTGGGGAGGACTACTGCCTTGTAGATTTTGATCTTGGTGGAGAGCTTGACGTTGTTATTCAACACACGAGTGTGCAGACGACCCAGGGCTTGGCTGGCTTTGTTGATGCGAGCTGCGATTTCCATATCGATAGTACCGTCAGAAGAGATGAGGCTCCGCAGGTACCTAAACTGGTCGGCAGTTTTTAGCTCTGTGCCTTCGATATACACTTGGGGGAGGGGGGGGGGGGGCTCTTGTGCCTGGGGCTGGTTGGTGCAGGACCGCGGTCTTGTTGAGACTGATGGTGAGGCCAAACAGTCGAGAGGAATCCGAGGACATGTTGACGATGATCTGGAGGTCAGACTCCGTGTGCGCCATCAGCGCACAGTCATCGGCAAACCGCGCCTCAAGGATTATTCTCTCGGTGGTCTTGGTCCTGGCGTTCAGTCGACGGAGGTCGAAGAGAGAGCCGTCTAGTCTGTACTTCAGGTACACTCCCTTCTTAAGGTCACGTACTGTATGGGTCAGGACACACGTGAAGAACAGGTTGAACATCACAGGGGCAAGAACACAACTTGTTTGACACCGTTGGAAATGTCGAAGGGTGCGGATGTGTCGCCGTTTGACTGGTCAACTCGTACCATTCCATCATGGAAGAGGCGGATGATGTTGGTGAACTTCCTGGGGCAGCCGAGCTTTGCGAGGATGAGCCAAAGCGCTTCTGTGTTTACGGTGTCGATGCTTTGGTCATATCTTTGAAGACAACGTAGAGGTCCATGTGCTGCTCAATGCATTTCTCCTGGACCTGTCTCACATAGAAGACCATGTCGACTGTGCTGCGGCCGGGTCTGAAGCCACACTGAGTCTCTGGGAGTGCTTCCTCAGATACAGAGCTAATCAGGCGGTTGAGGATGACTCTCGCGAGGATCTTGCCAGCAATGAACAAGAGTGAGATCCCTCGGTAATTGGCACAATCTGCTTTGCTGCCCCTGCTCTCCCCCCCCCCCCCGCCCCCTCCCTTTAACTAGCTGTTTATCATAAAACATATCTCATTCATTTGATCACTTAACTGTTTTATTACATTATATATGTGACACCTTCCTCCGTTTTCTTTCTCGTTTAATCCCAATATATATGAGTGTCAGTACTAATGCCAGCTGCCAAGAATCCTTGCAGCGAACTGCAAATGTCTACATGCAGACAAACTGCAAATTAAACAGCAGCAAAATACAGTTCCTCGTTTTTGCACTAGGCTACTGCTAGCAAGATAGGGTTTAATTTTAAACAAAGCATTGCATGAATTCCTACGCGTGTGCACATTGACTTTTGTATTTTTTTTCAGTGTGAAGTGTACTGTACCATAAGTGATCACTGAGACTGCATTGGCACTAGCAGTGATCAGACATCACAACATAGCTTACCAGTGCATCTGATTGAATTAAATGTTACAGTAATAAATAATTAATCAAGTTCCGATACTTTGTTCAGCCATGACAGTTAAAACCAAGTGGTGTGGCACTCTTTTTTCTTTTACAGCATGCAGCATGTTGCACTTCGGAATTAGGTTTCGAAGATATCGTTTGTTTTTGTGGGTTGCGTTTTGTTTTGGTGCTATGGTGTCGAAATGAAACGGACAAAACGATGGTAAAGTTAATAAAAATAAACGTGACTAACCTTTATCAAGACGTAAAAATTCACAAAGCAACTTTGCACGTTCTCTTTCTTGGGAAACAAACAAGCTTATGTAGAACAAATACAAAAAGAACTTGTCGGCACACCGAAACTCACGGCAACGAGTCATAATGTATCTTGTATCATGCGTCAATCACGTGATTTGGGATAGTTTATTGTTGAGTAACGATATTTGAGCTCAAGGCAAGCTTTTTCGTAATTGTTTTTTCTATTAATATAATTAAGTGGGAAATTTTACTGTAAAAATAAACGAATTCCTAATAAGTGACATATAGAGCATACTACCACTGAATACAGGAACAATGAGGCCTGTGTAAACTACTGATCCCCAGTGAACATGGCAGCGACAGTCCTGGTTTCGTCTGCAGCCGTACTGGAAACAAAATGTGCTACAGAAAAATGACTCCATCCTCCGGCGGTTTAAAACGAGTGCGCACTGCTTTTATTCATACAAGACTTCATTTGATATACCCAAACCTTTGTTACTCTCTAGAAAATAACTATCTCGTAAATGGCTGATCGTCTATGAAGGGCAGCTGCTAGACTAAAAGGCACGCTCTTCCCGAGCTGACGTTTTTGTTCCACACAACTCCTTCCAGGGCTGACTGTTTGATGTGAGTAAATAGTGGCTCCAAAACTTGCAAAAATGAACTAATGTTTATTCAAAACGTTGAAGAGGTACAACGCTGAATTACAAACTCATTCAGTATCTCCCTTTAATCCCCCACCCTACCCCCACCCCGCCTGATACGTACGGCAATGGCACACACAAACACAAACGGCAGAATGGCACACACAAACACAGGCGGCAGACACACGGCACTTCCTACCGGTTATACGTTCTGTGGGCTGGCGGAGCCCCAGCCATTTTGACGAATAAGGTGGAATGGCCCATGCCCACAAAGCCTCTTCTGTATGACCTTGCATGCATATTTTACCTTTTCTACAATACGTTCGAAATATACAACAAATAAACGATGGAGAACATCGCGCCAGCTCATACATATGTAAAACACTGACATGTTTGTGACTTGCGTCAATTTTGAACATTGTATAAAACAATGACGCGTTTGGTTCTTTTACGTCACCGTCACTGTTTGATTCTTCGGGTGAAATCAAGTATTCTTATTTATGGCATTTTTCCGGCCTCACCATTTTTTTCAAAAAGATTGAAGAAGTACAAAGCTTGCTAAGGAACTCTTCAAATGGTTTTCTACAAACTAGCCATATCCAAAATGTTAAGTGTATATAATCAAACTGCGGACTCTAATCTGGGTCAAACGACTTTCTATAAACGGTCTTCTATGTCTTCAATGAGACATTCAATTATAATATGCTCGGAGGCTCTCTTCAAGTAGCCACCTACTTAATATAGTATTTCACCAAGTTTCAAGTTTGTGCGTACAGTAATGCCGGCGATTCTAGTGTTTACATACATGCGCACACACACATATACTAACGCACATCCCGCCAAAACGACGTTCAACAGCAAGGCTAGAGTGTCTAGACGTGACGTCATTTTTATCTTGTTACTTTCGTGCCAGACCATGAGCCCCGCCTGTTATGTCCTCTGCATTATACGGAACGCGCTCCGATCCGCCCCATCCTAAAGTCTACCGTATTTTGTGTTGCATAACCCCCTCAGATTTTGTCTACAGTAGACAAAAGTTCAGGAGGCTATGCAACCCAAACGTTATATAATTATGTACACGTTAAGTGCTACTTTCATACAAACAAACAAAAACTCGAAATGGAATAAGTTTAACAATACTTTCGACTGAAATCTCCACTCGGAGCGAAAGCCACGTTTCACCAGTAAATGTTCACTAAAACTGAGAGTTGCGTGGCCTGAGTACTGAAAGTTCTTTGCACGGGTCTATTCAATGGGCCTCTACGTGCATTTGCATTCGCTCAGTTGAAAACAAAATCGATGTATTTCGAGTTAGGCTTTGCCAGTGGTTCTCGCCTCTCGGGTCCGGGGGGGGGGGGGGGGGGAGGGGGGCGTAGGAGGAGGTGGGGAGGGGGGCGTAGGAGGGGGGGGGGGGCAATATCGGAGGTAAGTATCTCGGGCTAAAGCCCTCGATTCTTACCTACCTCCGACATTGACCCCCCTGACCGGACCCTGGAGGCGACAAGAACCACTGGCAAAGCCTAACTCGTAATACAATTAATACTGTCTCCTGTGTTTGTGTAGGTGCAACCTTGAAACTTAAAAAAGCGCTTTCTTCATAATATTTAAATGAGGGCCTCCGAGCACATTAGAAATCTCATTGAAAAGAAAAGTCGTTTGCACGGGGGGAGGGGGGGGGGGAGGGGGTGGAGGAGGATAGAACAAAGGAGATAGGTTTTGGGACACCCATCCATTGTAATAAGTTGGTCCTAATTAATTAGTCAATTAAGCAGATCAATGCCCGCATGATCGTTGCTTTAAAAGAAAAAAATCAACAGATCCTTTTTAGTACACTTAGGGAAAATAAATATATAAGAGATTTCCAAATCACCTAAAATAATAATGCGGCATCGACCTCTAAAATAAGGTTAATTAGAATATCAACGGCCACAGCCTTTACCTTTCCAAATGCATTCAGCAATTTTCAAATCAGCAATCAGCCGTTAATATCAGAAACCGGCTTGCCTAGCTGTCCGCTTACGGTATTGCATAATTCTGATGATGATAGTTAAGTACTCAAACGATACGGCTAAAAAATAAACATTAAAGCTTTTTTTTAATCATCACACCACCCACAATACACATCTTACGTGTTTCCTGAATACTTTTTTTTTTTTTGGCATCCTGTCTCGTGAGACAATGGAGTATATGCGCTTGCTGGGTCAGTCACTGGAGTGACCTCTCCAGGGCGCAAGCCTGGGCGAAGTGTATGGAGATCCTGGGGTGCCCAGTCGTCAAGATCCCCCTCTCGGCCTCGCTGATGTATCCAAAGGAATGCAAAGCAGTACGTTTGGCACCAGTTTGGCTGCAGGAGCTGCCAGAACAGTGCGTGAATACAGGCAGCTGTATGCCTTCGGGGCTCCACTCCTGATTTGAAGGGTTTACTCCCCCACATTTGGCCGTTGGATCCAACCTGATCTCCTCCGTCCTCTAGCCGTTGGCTGTCAGAAACAGCTCATCCGCCTAGTGGTGCAATGTGAACACCACCCCCTCACGTGGTTTAGCCCACCAGCTGAGGTGGTTTGCCAGGGTGTGGCGCTTGGAGCCAGCACGTGAGAGATTAAGGAGATGGATGAGGACCAGTGATGCCCGTCCGTCCTATGTAGGATGCAGCTGCCGAACAGCAAAGGTGCTACCTCTATCCAGAGCCCCCTACACCCCCTGAATACTAAGCAAACGGGAATTTCCGTTAGGCACAATGAGGCCGGAAAAAACACATATATGAGCGACTGCCAGCACACGAGCTCTCTAAATTGGTACGTCATTGTCACCAATAGAAACCGCCACGTGACATTTTGTCAACACGCGCCGAGCCGCTGGTCGATTGCGTTTCATTTCAGAATGTGGCAGTTGTGTGAGAAGGACGTGTTTCATTTAAGATACCACAAATGACGACTTGTATAGTCAGTGTTAACAAATCTTGCGGAATATTAATACGGTGAGTTCGATAATTTAACTGTTGTACTGAACGGTATTTTTTAAAAAAAAAAAAGGTTAGTGAGCCGAGAAAACTTCGTTTGTATATAAAACAAAATCTTACTGATAGATCGTTAGATAACCTAATTTAGAGAATGGCTCCGTCCCCGATATCTTCAAGTCCGCCATCGTCGGTCCTCTCCTCAAAAAACACAACCCCGACCCAAACGAACTCAAGAACTACCGCCCAGTCTCCAATCTCTCTTTCCTGTCCAAGCTTCTTGAGAAGGTTGTCCTCAACCTCCACCTCGCCGACAACAACCTCCTCAGTCCCTTCCAGTCTGCCTATCGCAAACATCACAGCACTTAAACAGCCCTTCTACAAATCCTAAACGACCTGCTTCTCTCCACTGACTCGGGCAACATCTCCCTTCTTACGCTACTCGATCTCTCTGCCGCCTTCGACACCATAGACCACTTTATCCTCCTCCACTGCCTTCACCGCTCCTTTTGGCATCACTGACTCTGCCCACTCCTGGTTTCTCTCCTACCTCTCTAACAGACAGCAGTCCGTCACCATCGACGGCGTCTCCTCCAACCCAGTCAGGCTCTCCTGCGGCGTTCCACAGGGCTCCGTTCGTCCTGGGCCCGGTCTTTTTCACACTCTACACCTCCAACATCATCCAGTCTCACCAAATACACCACCACCTCTACGCTGACGACTCACAACTACTAGCCAAAGACAAACTCGACAACACTCAGACACTACTGACTCGCACGGCTGACTGCTATGAAGACGTGAAAAACTGGATGACAGCAAACAAGCTCAAACTGAACGACGACAAAACGGAAGCCATGCTGGTAGGCACTCGCCAGAAACTTTCCCAGCTCCCTCCCTCTCTCCACCTTCGACTCGACAGCACCTGCATCTCCCTTTCTGACTCGGTCAAGAACCTTGGCGATATCCTCGATTCCTATCTTTCCTTGACCAGCTTCGTCTCCGCCACGGCCCAGGCATGTTATTTCCACCTCCGCCGCACCAGTCAGATCAGAAAATACCTCACTACCGAAGCTGCCACCAAACTCGCTGTCTCTCTCATCTTATCTCGCATCGACTACTGCAACTCTCTCCTTTCCGGCCTTCCTCACTCAACCACTCTCACTCTCCAGCGCGTCCAGAACAATGCTGCCCGCCTCGTCCTTAGAAAGAACACATCCGACCACATCACTCTCCTGCTCAAGCTCCTTCACTGGCTCCCCATCCCCCAACGCATCCAATACAAGATTCTGTCTCTCTGCTACAAATCCCGGAACAACTTTGCTCCTACCTATCTCTCCAACTTACTTCACCCCTACACTCCTTCCCGCTCCCTCCGCTCCGCCTCCGACCCTCTCCGCCTCCTCATCCCCCGCACCAAACTCAGCACTTTCGGCCCCCGCTCCTTCTCAGTATACGGTCCATCCACCTAGAACACTCTCCCACTCTCTCTCCGTCAGAAACACTCTCTCTCATCCTTCCAGTCCGCCCTCAAAACTCACCTCTTTCAACAGTTCTAGCACTACATCACCACACTCCCCACCCCAAGCTGACCGTCGTAATGTATTTTCACTATTTGTGGTACGTGAGTCATTGTCTAAAGCGTGCGCATGCGTGTGCGAGTTGTGAGTGCGCGCTTAGAGTTATAATTATTATAAGATAAGCGCATTATAAATACCGTAATTATTATTATTATTAGACGAATGGAATATGTTCTCAGTTTTATTGAATACCTTAAAAACATATTTAGTGGCCGGCTGCATGTTATTACAGGATACTGAACGAAAAACCTGTCAATTATTATTGTCGGTTGAGCGATTTGAGGCTCAGTCAAGGGCTAAGCCAGTCCAACGCGGCGGGTCAAAATCTACTGAGCAACGTGTGTTGAAGGGTGTAAACAGAAGATTGAGCTTCAAACAGAGCCATTTGCTATCACTTCCGTTGCCAGTGAACAACTAAGAAAGGAGAGGCAGAACATAGAGTTAAATGTCTCTTAACACAAGTCTTCAGTCTTCTGTTTACACCCTGTGGTTACGCCGGCACCGCGGTTTCTAATGTAGACAAAGAGAACTGGCCATAGCAACCACCGCTGACGGCGTTAGCGCAGGTGTAAACAGAAGATTGAGCCTTATCTAAACAGAGCCATTTGCAATCACTTTTGTGTCATAAACAACTAAAAAATGAGAGGCAGAACACAGAGTTAAAATGACTCTTAATACAAAATCATCAATCTTCTGTTTACACCCTACGGTTACGCGGGCAACGCGGTTTTTAAGGTAGACACAGAGAACTGGCCCTAGCAACCACCGCTGACGGCGTTAGCGCAGGTGTAAACAGAAGATTGAGCCTTATCTAAACAGAGCCATTTGCTATCACTTTTGTGTCGTGAACACCTAAAAAATGTGAGGCATAATGAGTTAAATGACTCTTAATACAAAATCCCTAATCTTTTGTTAACACCCTGCGGTTACGCCGGCACCGCGGTTTCTAAGGCCAGACTATTCTTGCCAACCACCGCTGACAGTAAACAGCGCGGCTGCAAACTAAAGTGGCAATGACAATTTGTGTACGAAACAGGACGCAACAGTCGCAATGCGGAAGTTGACAATACACCCACATGATATATTTAGCGGTAGCGTGCGCGTGTATTGGCAACCCAAAATGAGAGAGAGAACACAGAGCTAAATGACTCTTAACACAAAGTCTTCAGTCTTCTGTAACACCCTGTGGTTACTCCGGCATCACGGTTTCTAAGGTAGGACTGTGAAATACGACACAGAGCGCAACACAATGCGAAAGTTGTCATTTCTACATGTGACAAACCGCTGAATCTAAAACTGAAGTGTTGTGTTCTGACTGAAGTCCACAATAAATATTCATGCATGTTGAATATAGATTTTGTGTGCTTGCGTGTGTCTAAATGTGCGTGCTTGCCTGTGTGTGTATGTGTGTGCGCGTGCGTGTCTCTGTCTGTATGTGTGTATGTGTGTGTGTGTGTGTGTGTGTGTGTGTGTGTGTGTGTGTGTGTGTGTGTGTGTGTGTGTGTGCCTGTTTGTGTGTGTTTAAATGTGCGTGCTTGCATGTGTGCCTGCATATGTGTGTGTATATATGTGTGAGTGTGTGTGTGTGTGTGTGTGTGTGTGTGTGTGTGTGAGAGAGAGAGAGAGAGAGAGAGAGAGAGAGAGAGAGAGAGAGAGAGAGAGAGAGAGAGAGAAGAAAAAAGATTATAATGACCATCTATATCATTATCTCCAAGCAAATACCCTAAAAACAAGGCTATTTTTTTAATGACCAAGCACAACTCACAAACAATTGGTATCAAGTACCTACGTGCACTTGATAACAAATTTTCAAAGTTACCTACATGCACTTGATAACAAATTTTAAAAATTTTCTACAGTACCTGATAAAAAAAAATGCAAACAGAGCTACACCCTTTACAGAGCTTCCAGTGGAAACCATATCCACAACCATTGCTGTGTTTTGAATGGAATTGAAAACTGTGCTATACCATCTTTTACACCTTGAATATGTTTTGCCTCTTCAACTTCCAAATACTTGAAGACATCTTTAATATTTATTATTCGGAATGAGTCTGCCTGTAATCTTTCATCGGGCGCACGCGGTATTTGCGGATTTATATTTAATCAGTGATTACATTTTGCAACTCCTCTGGGGTATACAATTTGCTAGCGTAATTAAACGAAACAAGATCTATGTGTCAGGTTTATGTAATTTAGATAAACTAGAGTTGTTTTATCGACTGATACCTTAACTGCTGTGTTACCGCTTAATAATTCTGCATCTGCACCTTTTCTAATAGCAATAAATACTTTAATAAATGCAATAAATAAATACTTTTGCTGACTCTGTCACTGAGCTATCACATGTAAGTTTGATTCCCTGTACAACATCTGCTTCTTTAAACCCTCCAAAGGTCTCATGATAATTTTACAAACTATTATGGCTTCTAGAGCTATGGTAATGTTTGCTGGTGTAAACACAACAGAAGAATCTGATCTAACCTTTCTATTTGTCTGGATTGTATTATCCATTATTAGGGCATCATTTTGTGAGCGTCCGCTGAGTACTTAGCAGATACTCTTGCAGTTTTTGTTTTCTTCAGAATAGCTCGGAACAAGACTCACAAGCAATGGCCCAGAGATAATAACTTTCCTAAATGTTAAGTGTGCTTCATCAGTATATACATAAAAACTAATAAATTCAAACTGTATGTCCCAGACGATTGCGGGTGCAGGAACAGGTGCAGGAACAACTACCCACTTACTACCCACATGTTTTAAGTTGCAGAGCGCATTATTAACAAGAATGGGTACAGTAACATCACGAAGCTGATTAATCTAACAACTACGCTTTCACAATAGGGAGCAGTTGCAGCGGGCAAGCATCTTAACAAAGTTGTAGATATACCATTGTTTACATTTTCAGTAGTGTTAAGTTTTTTTAGTTGAACTGTATGTACTGCCAAATAAACAGGACCTCTTCCAGTTATTTAAAGTTTTTTTTACTTCAACTCCATAGCTGAATCAATAGCATTCAATAAAAACAAATCCTCATTCACACCATAGCCTACTAAACCAAGTAAATATGTAAGTTCACCTGAAATTTCAGTTGGTCCAAGTTTCGGAAAATCTAAAGTACCAATTAAATTGGCTGGATTTATAGTGGCATTAATTTTAAATTCACTTTGAAACCAGTTAGCTATAGTATAAATGTCATAATATCCAGCTGGTGTAGCCTGGGTCTTATCATCATAACTTACATAATAATTTGTATCATCTTTTACATTAAACCACTTTACAGTGTAGTACATTTCATGGATATCTATGACATTGTTACCATCACGGTTATCAATTACATTAGTTAACAACACTGGTTTGCTTGTATCAAGATCTGTTAAGGTAATAAACATTTTTTATTATCGCATATAAAAAGCACAATGGAATTTAAATCACAAACAAACGTTAGTACAAACCTATTTCAATTTAATGTGCATGCCAAGTACAATGTCGCACCTACTTATGACCAGAAAATAATTCAACTAAATCACCTCAACATTGCTGTGTGTCGGAAGGAGATTCCTTTCAAGTAAAAGTACCCAACACTTTTGATCGATACCTAAACCCACCAATTACAGATGATTCAATTGCAAGAAAGTGGTTCTCAAGTCCACTACAGATGTTCCAAAACCAGCTTAACTTTGCTATACTGTGTTCAACTACTGGGTGTGGTGTTTCTTTTACAGACCACTTAAATCACTCAAACAAACTGATTAGGTCTGTGTATCGTTTTCACACATATTAGCAGCTTAGAAGAATACCGTCAGAACTTCATGTCCCACTACCCACTGAATCCAGTTTTAACTGGTTTAATAACACCATGGGTATGAAAGCGTTTGAACGCATCTGTAATGAATTTAACATTAGCTCTAAGTATGACTTCACACAAAAACTTGACGATCATCATGGCATGGGAACATTTTATTATGCCCTCAGTCACAGGCAATACCCCAAAGATTACTACCCTGGCTACACTTCATTCACATAGAAAACAGAAATCTGGTTATGCTCAATAGAACAAAAACAGTATTAATATCTGGACCACATTTATCTTAGACAGAAGAGGCAGGTTAACTCAAGTGGCCGTCGAACGCATTAATGAGTCTATCAGAACTTATGTGTGGTGTATACTAGGAGCACAAGCTCAAACAAAATCTAACATCCTAAACGGGAATTGCAAATTTGAAGCACAAAAACAATTTCTTGCAAACCTGGAAAATTCTGTTAACTTAGTAGTAGATCTCCCATCAAGCATACAGCGCTATCAAGACGTTCTGAGGTATACCAGATCAAAAGTTGACTATGATTTGGCATTGGGTTGTACATGTTGCCTTCTGACCTTCAACTCCAAATGGGGACAATAAAAATTATAATAATGAAATAATTGTTGCAGGGCATGATCAGAAATTAGAACTCAATTAATCAGTAAACTAAAGTCCAACAACCAGACACTTACAGACACCATCGGCACTAATTACGCCAGTTACACCAGCACCAACGTCAGTTACACCAGCACCAACGTCAGTTACACCAGCATCAACGTCAGTTACACCAGCACCAACGTCAGTTACATCAACACCAGTTACACCAACACCAGTTACACCAACACCAACACCAGAACAACCACTTGCGCTACAGACAAACACAAATGCGTCAGAGAGAACTGCGTTGGTAATAGGCCTTACTGGGTTAGGGATATTACTTCTTTACCTGTGTCATTAAATATCACGTGATTAATCCTCCTACTGTCATTAGAAAGATACACACATGCTCCGCCATAAACCCGACTACCTTTCCCGCTGTACTGATCAACCAACTGACAACACTAACTATTATACCGGGCAAAGCATCCTTTGCTTTCACAGCCAATTTCTTAAAGGCCCTATACCGCCTTCAAAAAACACCACCAATAGCCTTATATTGCGGTATTTCGTTTTAGGTTTAGTCCATTTAGACACTCAGGTACACAATTTTACATCAGTTAGTGTGACGACTGATTCCCGGTCTCCAACTACCTTCACCATGAGGAGTAACTGTAGCCGTATAAAAATAGATTACAAGCAGACGATATGATGGTTTCTGTCGCCACTGACATGCGCATAGCATTCAGAAGCACGGACATGCGCATAGTATGCGATCAAAATGTCATCACAGGAGATAGGAGAAAGACTTCGAAGCATGCGTCCGAAAGGTACGGTGCTTGTTGAGCCAAAACAGACTCCGCCTCCGAGCGAAAATGCACCCGGGCCACTGCATTGACGGCATCCGCGAAAAAGCCAAGACGAAACGTGTATGACAAGACATTCCGGGCCAAAACTGGCAATGTGCCGATTCGGAATCAGTGCCAGTGGTGGACGGAAACAAAGGAATCCCTCAGCTGTTTGAGGGCCATAGGGGTAGATTTTTAAAAAAAAACTCGCAAAACTGCTTCTGGACTTGTAAGTACACTAACGGATATTTCGTTATAACATAATAGCAGACAAAAGGAGTATTCAAAGAGGGATGTGTGTGTTCTCCTGTCGCCCATTGGTAGGGTTCTGGCGCATTTCAGCCCCCTCATCGCCACCTGTATCGGAACCATCTTAGACAAACGTGGGACGCATGCCTACAGTTTGCATGTGCTAAATGTTGTGTAGTGTGAAAGTGGATGATAAACGAATGCGGCAGTTGTTATACGCACTCGGTTCATGAAGGTGCTGGACAGGCACCACAGGAACGTGATTTGGACATGTACTCACATGTTTCTTCATCAGCCATCCTGTATCGTGCAGGAAAAAGAAACGCTAAAATCACTCGCTGACAAAGTAGACTGGGCAGGAACGAAAAGTGCCGTGCACGTGCATGTCCTGTGTTTTCTGATCACAGTTTAAGCAGTTATTCAGTCCAGACGGGTATTTAAAGCCGTGATTTCTGGGCCTTTGCAATCATGCCCCAAGAAGAAGACTGAGTGGGACTAAGTGTGGAATATCGGTGGCGTGGCTTCATGAGGGCGTGGCGTTACGGGAAGTTGGCAGGCTATTCGGAGTGACTCTCTCCGTCATCCAAAGGCTGGGGAGCTCGCCGACATGGGCGACCACGAATAACCACAAGACATGAAGACCGCTGCGTCGTCCTGTCGTCCCCGAGGAATAGATCCGCCACCGCCAACACTCTGAGGGGGATTGGGGGGGGGGGACGCAGCTTCATGCAGCCTACAATGTCAACGTCAGTGATCACACGATTCGTAACCGGCTGTACGAGGCTAACATGCGATCAAGGCGGGCTGCTGTGCAAACTCCATTTACTCAATCACACCGCCCTGGTCGTCTTGCCTGGGTCCGTCATCTGGGATGGACAAGGCAGCAGTGGTCCAGGGTGCTCTTCTCCGACGAATCCCGCTACAACCTGTCCTTAAACGACGGCCGAATCCGGATCTGGAGACGTCCAGGGGAGCGCTTCATTGACGCCGCAGTCAGCAAACACGACCGCTTTGGTGGTGGGTCTTTGATGGTGTGTGATAGCTACAGCCTGCTCCACAGGACACCCCTGCACCGTGTCCAAGGTAACCTGGCCGGCATTGGCTACAGAGACGACATTTTGCGGCTTATCGCGCTGCAAGCACTTCAGATCGTGGGACAAGTTACCATCTTCTAGGACGACAACGTCACAGCGCACCAAGCTCGCGTCGTCAACAACTTTCTGCAGCATCAGCACGTCACGAGGATGGACTGGCCAGCTCGTTCACCTGATTTAAATCCGATTTAGCATCTGTGGGACGTTCTAGGGAGGCGGATTCGAGCCAACCACACACCTGCAGCCAACCTTGACGGCTTGTTTCCGGATGCTGCAGCTGGAGTGAAAGGCGATCCTACAGAACACTCTTCACGTGCTGGTCAGGTCCATGCTAAGATGAGCATACAGCGTTGTATAGACGACGTCCTGTCCTTGATGACTAGCAACACACTTAAGCTTAACACTGACAAAACCGAAGTCGTGCCTGCTGGCTCTCAGTCTCGCCTTTGTCTGATTGACAGCGATTTCGCAAACATTGGTGGCTGCAGCGTTCGCTGCCTGAACTGTGTTAAATATCTGGGTGTGAAGATTGATTCGACGCTCTCCATGCATGATCATATCAGCGTCTGCCGAGCTGGTTTCCTTGAGCTGCTTAACGTTTCTTCCCTCAGACCGTATCTCACAGAGAGTGCGGCGTCAAGACTTGTAAATGCATTCATTACGTCCAGGTTCGATTATTGCAATTCTGTACTGGCAGGTTTACCGGCGGACCAGATTTCACGCTTGCAGACGATTCAAAACAATGCGGCGCTTCTCGTCTTGAAGAAAAGAAAGAGAGACCATGTTTCGCCTCTACTGAAGCAGCTGCACAGGCTGCCCGTAAAATTCCGCTGCCAGTACAAATTTCAATTTTCGACTATCGGCATTTTGACGGATCTCTCCCGCCGTACCTTTTCTGCCAAGCTGTCTGTTTATCAGCCATCACGCACCCTCTGTTCCTCCAGTGAAAAACTTTTTTTTTTAATACCGAAGCTTAACATGAAAACTGTCGGGGAGCGTTCTTTCGCCTTTTTAGCCCCAAGTGTGTTGAACTCTCTGCCAATTGAAATGCGGAATCTGCCCACATTGTCACAGTTCAAAGCTCACTTAAAGACTTTTCTTTTCTGTAGGGCATTTAACATTTAACATTTAGCTCACCTTTAGCTAACTGTTGCCTGACTGCCTTTTATTCTGATCCTATAGGGAAGTAGATGTATGATGTTGGGAAGGGATGGGGTGGATGAAAGTAGCGTATAATTGTGCGTGTGTCTGAGAGAGAGGGTGTGCTGTTGTGCATGCGCAGTGATTCCAGTGTTTTCCAAATTGAATTCGGTCCTGAATTTCGACATCGTGGGCGTGTCCATTTCAATGAAATTTTCCTGAACGTTTATTGGCTACTGTTGATAAAATTGTCACTGACTGATCGACAAGTGAATGCTTTAAAGTGATATTGACTGTTGAACACTGTCAGTGTTGTTTGTGCTGAAAAGTGAGTGAATAATTGAGTGACCCTTGAATTCTTTTGAGTATTGTAATAATGAGTTTTGCTTACGTTTTGTGTTCTGATTGGTTGAGTTGTGTAGTTTGCGGGATTGTTCTCGAAATCTGTAATAGGAGATGTTAAATGAATTGTGTGCCTGCAATTTATGGAATCCGCATTGTACCAGAATTGTCGATGCATTGTAGAGAGACAGTTTACCAAAGCGTGGATGCATTTGTGGATGCTATGTGCTGAGATTACATCGTGAGAATAAAAGATTGTTGGAACTGTTACTCCATTGTGGTCTACAGCCTTGTGCCACGTGTTGCAGCTGGGTGAAGTTTCTTTACAAGAACCCTACGTTAGTGCATCTGTTGTGATTGTATCATACTACGACAATCACGTAATAAATTCCAAATATTGTGAAGTAAAAACAAAAAGTCCAATTTTTGCCATATATTATTGTATTGTATTGTGTGGCCCCATTTATTTATAATTATACGGGTTTCACTGTATCATAAACGTGTGTGTGTGTGTGTGTGTGTGTGTGTGTGTTTGTCTGTGTTTGTGTTTGTGTTTGTGTGTGTGTGTGTGTGTGTGTGTGTGTGTGTGTGTGTGTGTGTGTGTGTGTGTGTGTGTGTGTGTCTGAAGATGGCGTTGTACAAGAAACAAACTTACCGCTGCAAGAAGTGATGACCAGCAAAACCCAGACAGCAAGGACACACGCCATCATTGTCATCTCTAGTTCAGCTTTTTTCTGGCCACCAACTTTGTCGTATCGTGATAGACGGGCAGAACAAGTGTGTGGATTGAGACTACTTCTGTCACTAACAACGGTGCAGCGACACGCAGCTGTTTAATACGTGACAGATAACGCCTTCGGCCCACTGAGTTGGCTTGTGTGGTCAGTAATTCTGGACGTTACGGGTTTCAACCGTAAGTTCCAGAATCACAGATCAGCACACCTATCAGAAAGACACAGGGTGAGTTTTTTAAAAGGCCATTAAAGTCTTGCATGCACAGTAGTCCAGCGCCCGAAGTGTGGCCAAGCGGTCAGACTCAAAGTTGCCTTCTCCACAGCGCGTTTTGAGTGCTGAAAATCGCCAAGAAAACGGGTTCACAATGTTTGTCCATCCCTGCAGTATGACTTTCCTACCCATCTTGTCACCGCCCAGTTAAGTATGAGGTATACCTAACCGAGTTGTCGTTAATCCCTTTCCTGACAATGTAGTACATGTTCGTTTCTGTAACCTGTGTTCATTCAACGACCAAAAGCCAAAACCGTGCAAGAGTTGTGAGGGCTTATCAGGATCTATTTCTCTTGGATCGTGTTCATTTGTTCTTGGCAATGAAGAGGTTAATTACGACACACGGTGAGAGTGTTCAGGACGAGAAGCGCAAGAAACTCTTTTATTTTACGACTCTTAGATTTTATAGTAAACACAGTTAAGTTAGTCATGTCGTGCATCATTATTACAAGACATGCCAAGAGCATTAATGAAGCAGACATTGCGAAGTGTTGACCTTTGTTGCCTGGACAATGTCGCGTAGAAGCAAATGTGGTTCCTGCTACTGAACATCGTGGGCTCAAGAGGATATAATCATGTGTCTGGCTACATTTATATCTGCGGGCCCCGTGTAGAACAGTTTTCCGATTTAAAGTCTGCATTCATTTATTCATTCGTTTATTCATTTTTTCTTTCTATCTTTCTTTCTATATCTTTTAAGATCAACATTTTCCTTCATATGTCACGGGCGGATCAGTTATCTCGGAGGTGGGGAGGGGGTGGGGGGGAGGAGGTTCTAACTTTTTGTTCGAGACCTTGAACCTGACACAGTCCTCCCGATGTTAGACATTCCTTCCATTGGCCGAAAAATAAAACAACAGAGAGGAGGGGGTGGGGATGTGGGGGTGGGGGTTGGGGGGGGGGGGGTTCTAAACTACTAGAATATGGACTTTCTTATAACATTTTCAAGTACTTGGGATCTGGAGGTGGTTTCCGGAACCCCTGGACCCACCCACACCCACACTTCCCCCGATCCGCCCCTGTGTGGATTCAGTGTGCAGACGCCAGCAGTCAATGATCATGAATCTGGTCTTTCCTAGTGTCAAAAGCTAAACGTTTGATAACCGTTCTGTTTGGAGTTTCTGCTCTGCATGAACCCAGCAGCTTAGATCCTCAGTAGCCACGGTGACTGTGCTGAAGCTGGGTCGCGTTCCCGGCCCACAAAATAACATAGAGCGGGTGTACTCGGTAGACATTTCGCTGATAACCCACTGGACCCCCATTGTCTATGCGCTATGTGTATATGGGTTATGGCAGACGACAGGTGCAGAAGACACGGACGTGAACACACTGATCGACACAATTAACACTGTTGTAACCCAAACAGCCAGTGAGATCCTTGGCAAACACCGACAAGCAAAGAAACCTTGGGTTACAGCTGACATCTTTGTTCTATGTGACAAGCGTCGAAAATTAAAGAAAAAGAAATCAGAGGTCGAAGGAGCTAAACAATACAGGGAAATTAACCAGGATATCAAGAAAAGCATGAAAAAGGCAAAGAATAAGTGGATTGAAGATCAGTGTAAACACATAAAAGTAAATCTGAACAAAAATAATAGTAAAAAAGCATACCAGCTGGTGAAAGACCTGACCAGTGTAAAACAAGGACGCTCCTCTATCATTCAAGATAGGGAAGGGAACTGTCTTACGGAAGACCAAGACATACTGAAGAGATGGACAGAGTACTGCTCAGATTTGTACAACCACCGAGCTACAGGGGACCCAGGCATACTTGTCAACCCACCCGTGACCAACAATGGCAACTATCCCATCCTCCGAGAAGAAGTAGAGGCTGCAGTGAAGTCGCTGAAAAAAGGGAAGGCAGCAGGAGCAGACAACATCCCTGCAGAGCTAGTCCAAGAAGGGGGAGAAGACGCGATAAGCGCCTTACTAACAATCTGCAATAAGATCTGGCAGTCAGGGGATTGGCCCACACCATGGACCCAATCACTTATAATAACTCTCCCCAAAAAAAGGCAACTTACATCAATGCCAGAATTATCGCACTATCAGTCTTATATGCCACCCAAGCAAAGTCATGTTAAAGATCCTGCTGAACAGGCTGAAGCCACAGGCAGAGGAGATCATAGCTGAGGAACGGGCAGGCTTCAGACCAGGGCGCAGGACAACTGAGCAGATCTTCAACCTGAGAGTTCTATGTGAGAGGTACCTCCAGCACCAGCAAGATCTCTATCATGTCTTTGTGGATTTTAAGAAAGCGTTTGACAAACGCTCTGAAAGATCATGAAGGATCTGTCAGTATTGGAGGCAGAACAATCACGAACTTGCGCTTTGCGGATGACATTGATGGCCTTGCAGAAACAGAGAAGGAACTAGCTCAGCTGGTGGAAAAGCTAGACAGAACAGCCATTGCGTACAGGATGGAAATCAGTGCAGAGAAGACCAAACTGATGACCAATAACACCAATGGCATTGGCACTGACATTATGATTGGTAGCCAAAAACTGGAAACCGTTAATAAATTCAAATACTTAGGAGCCATTGTGACAGATGATGGATCAAAACCAGAAATACTGTCCAGGATTGCGCAGACAACAACAGCACTGACAAGATTGAAGACCATATGGAAGGACAGAAACATCACACTCTGCTCCAAGATCAGACTGATGCGCTCCTTAGTCATCTCAGTGTTTTTGTATGCCTGCAAGTCGTGGACCCTCACAGCAGACCTTGAAAGGAGGATACAAGCCACTGAAATGAGATGTTTTCGAAGGCTGCTTGGCATTTCTCACAGAGATCACGTCACAAACGTGGAAGTGGGAAGCAGAATCAGGCAAGCCATCGGGTCATATGAAAACCTATTAGCCACTGTGGAAAAAAACGCAAACTGAAGTGGTATGGGCACGTCACGCGTTCAGCAGGGGTTGCCAAAACAATCCTGCAAGGCACTGTGCAAGGAGGTCGAAGGAGAGGAAGACAGAGGAAAAGATGGGAGGACAATATCTCAGAGTGGACAGGACTGAAGCTGCGCGATACGCTAAGAATGGCAGAGAACAGAGAGGAATGGAGGGAGCTGGTTGCCAAGTCATCAATGGTGCCCCAACGGTCGGCAAGACTACGGGATATAGATAGATAGATAGATAGATAGATAGATAGATAGATAGATAGATAGATAGATAGATAGATAGATAGATAGATAGATAGATAGATAGATAGATAGATAGATAGATAGATAGATAGATAGATAGATAGACGACAGATACGTGTGGGGCTACACCCGACATTAAGTTCAAGGAACATTGACATGCTCCTTAACCCCTTCCCTGCCGCTGTCCGCACATTGTTGTTTCTGAAACCTTTCTTCATTCAGCCACCAAAAGCTCAAACCTTCTAAGAAACATGAATATACATTGGTCTCAGCAAGAGGCATAGATCCTCATGAGCCCCCGCATTCGCGGGGGCTCATGAAGATCTATGTTTCGTGCAGTTGGACTGTGTTCACGTTTATTCGGCAGTGAACGGGTTCATTAGGACACACGGTGAGATCGGTGGGAACTCTTCAGGACGAGAAAAGCAGGAAACTTGTATTTTACGACTGTCCAAGTTTATGCTAAACACAGTGAAGTTAGTCATGCTGTGTAGCATTATTAAAGACGTTCCAACCCTTTGCGTGTCGGTAGCGTTTTTTTTTTTTTTTTTGTCGCGCTGTTTCCTTGAATCGTCGCGACTAAAACCGCTGCCGACATGGAGGGTTAATACAGATACTTAAGAAGGGATCCGTTCACATCCATTATGAAGAAAAAGTGAAGAAGTGCGCTAAGGATGAGACAATTGACGTCATTGTGTCAGGGCAGTGTCATTTGCACGATGCCTTGCGTACACAATCCACATCACATGTCTGACATAGTATCACGGCGTCGAGCGAATATCGATGTCATGACGCGAAACTGATAATGACGACATAATTTATTTCCTTCTCCTCTCACTCATCTTCTTTAGGATGGACCTCACCGGTGCGCGCATTTTCAGCCAATAAGAAAATAGAAATAAATTGCCGCAGCTCGGTTTTGTTGCTGGGTCCCACAAGCGTTCCCGTAACTAAGCAAGGAAATGACGAAGCGCGATACTGTTTGTGCGTATACATTTCACTGAAATGGTCAGGCATTGCCATTGGGGTACCTGCAGTCGGGACGATAGCTTCCCTGAAACCATCAAAGAAAAGCTTCTGGCTTTTTTCCCCTCCCGAAACCAACGCAAAGGGCTGAATAAAACTGAACTTCCTGTAGACCGCACACTGATCCGCGGCATCTCAACATCGGGATACTACCCCCCTAGAGGACAATAGCAAACGCAGAGCTGTTTGTATGCGGTAAGTGTCATTTTTCTAGATTGTTCTGAAAATGGTTACAATTCACTTGCGGAAGTGGTACATAATTCAGCGATCGAGTTATCACGGCCGGACCGTACTGTGGGCCTACAATAATGTGCAAGCACTCGCTATCAGGCAGTACCGCTACACTGATCTGCACACTTGGGATAAGTGTGTGTGTGTGTGTGTGTGTGTGTGTGTGTGTGTGTGTGTGTGTGTGTTTGTGTGTGTTTGTGTGTGTGCGTGTGTGTGATTTTAAATGTGGAATTAACTCTCCAGAAACACCATAAACAAAGGTGTATGCCCTTACGTTTCTTCAGTTTGCACTCTCTCACTCATTGTAACAAATCACGACAAGCACAAATAGACACATCACTTCTACAGTAACACATTTCATCAGATCTATTTATGATGAGCATATATTCATGCAACGTTTTTCTTCTCAGCATTTGTGGGATGGCGAACCCAGTGAGTTGCACCCCTACCCATTCCAGCAGACGAGTCACCTGCCTACAAATCCAGACTGCTCACAAAAGGGGGCAGTACAGATTCCGGCTGTAAAATCTTTGCAGGCAGATCAAGTCTTGCAACATACACCTGACACTGTAGCTGGTAAGTGTGGGGCAGCAGAACAATGAGGCATGTATATCTTTGTGTATATATGCTGACAATAACAGCAGAGGTGCATACCTAACATTTCGCTTACACTCTGTGATGACATTTCACTTTCCAAGTCGGACTTTCATTGTTCTTTGTAGAAAGCTGACTGTGTGAAACAGTGATGCCATGAATGGAATGTCTGGTGTGATTTGCGATACATTTACATCCCTTTGGGTAAAAACAATAACCTGTGATATTTAGCTGGCCTTGCACCTGCGTGTGGTTCGAATATGATTTCTCCAGTCCCATGCTGGTGTTGTCAGCTAATTTCACACAAAATCCTGGTAACTGACATGCCTCGAGTATGGTAGAATTTATGGATGCGGGTGGGCATTTGACTTTGATTATGCCTGTCTGGCCACTGTCGCACACTTCGAGTTGCTCATAGAAATAGGAACTGTGGATTAACCACAATGCTGCGCTTGTGCAGGTGACTGCCAGGAAGTACTTCTAAATATTTACTCTTGTCAGTGTCCTCACGTCGTTTACATAAAATGTAGCTGCAGCTGAGAAAATAAAGTGTGTGAAAAGATTATGTCAAGAAATTTGTCAGAAACGTTTGCTTTTCTATTTAGATCTATGTGGAAGTTGCATGTTGCTAGTTTCTTGGGAGTTTTTGTTTGTTTGTTTTTCCCTCTACCCAATGATTAGACCTGGTCAGTTCTCTGTTCTTTCCTCACGTTTCTCAGGATTTGGACACTAACTGGTCAAGCAAAGGCGATCCAGTTCTTGTAGGAGATCAACTGGGGACCTCGTTGTGACACACGTCAGCGACCCTGTTGATTCCCTGACATTGGCTCTCTTTTCAGTCTCCTGGTCTGTGGACAAATATTGAGTGCAGCTTTAGAAATACGTTTGACGTTTTAAGTTAATCATAAACATATACTGTTTAAAAGAAAATAAAGTTCTCTTTTAGGGAGTTCACCATTAGACTACCTGGCCAACGCTGCAGAGTGCAAATTCTGAAATAGCAAGCTAGAAGATAAAGATAGATCTGCTGGAGGAGGAGATCAGATCAAGAATTTGAAAATCTGAATGCATCTCAAGGGTGCAAAGAACTAATGGTGTGCAGACGCAACCAGCAGAAGAAGAAGTATTTGGAGCAGACTTTGTGAGAAAAAAAGGAGAGACAACTAAACAACCTGTTCCAGTTCAACGCTGCAGTAACATATGTTTGCGTTTTGGCTGTTTTGTCATTTGTGTTGCCAAATGGTCAATCTTTTAAGCACAAGTATAGGGAAAAGGGACACACTTTCAGCACCTACACTGTAAGTGCTGAAAGTCTGCCCATTTTTCACTATACTTGTGCTTAAAAGATTGACCATTTGGCAACACAAATGACAAAACAGCCAAAAACCAAACATATGTTAATGCAGATGTAATACAGCCACACGATAGACAGTTTCTCACTCTTTTTGATTGAGAAATTTTGAAGACTTCATAATAAAATGAAAATGAGTTTTGAATCTAGTATTCCTATGCTATCAAATTGTAAGTGTCACTGTGAATCAGTCATTTATGACCTGAACCATTATTTCTCTGTGTGTTGTGTTTTGGCATGTGAACCACTCATATTCCAGAATAAAATATAATTTACCAGTTAATAATAGTTTGATTTTATTTTAGGTAATGTTTACTTCTTGCTTGTGTTGATGTGGCATGTTATGAGCCTTTTCGTCCGCTTCTCCGATGGCCTGGCTAGCACACCATAGTTTTATTATTGGGACAGATGCGATCTTGGTGCCTTTTGATATTGCTGCTCACCAGGCTTGTGGCATGCCCCTGCAGCTCAGTCGATTAGGCACATGGGTCAAACAGTTTAGCTGCCTTGAAATACTGAAGAGATTTCTGAAGCCCAATGACATGAGAACAGTGACCATTGAACCTGAAATACAAATCATACATGCATGGTTATTTATTAATAATCTCTCTCCCCCTCTCTCCTCTCTCTTTCACACACACACACACACACACACACACACACACACACACACACACACACACACACACACACACACACACACACACACACACACACACACACACACACACACACACACACACACACACACACACATCGATTCTGTTTGTGAGTGA
Source organism: Semisulcospira habei (assembly GCA_036245525.1). Classification (NCBI taxonomy): domain Eukaryota; kingdom Metazoa; phylum Mollusca; class Gastropoda; family Semisulcospiridae; genus Semisulcospira; species Semisulcospira habei. The sequence continues at coordinate 14,793,963 of BTPG01000002.1, read as the reverse complement.
AAGTAATCAGCTCAGCCTAACAAATACAGCCAGCAATAGAGAACGCTGAGCAGCACTGCCATCCTGCTACGATGAGACAAGATGGACTAAAATGGCTCGGATAAGTGTGCTATTTGTTTTTAAGCAACACCAATAACAAAAACACCTACCCGGCTCTGCAGGCACTGACAGCTTCTGTGACCTGTGCTTGTTGATGCTCATTTTCCACGTACAGTTTGTGTGGATCGGCGCCGCGTTCTTGTAGATCTGCGACCGGTCAATACGGATGCAACTTGAACGGAATCACTGCCAGTTGTGTGATAAATACAAATAGCATCAATGAAACTTGACGCAAACTTGCTTTGCCTCGATCTAGAGCCGTTTTTGACATATATTATTTGTATCCTGGCATAAATGTAGGCTTGTAGAATTTGCAACGCATTCAGTCGAATCACACGCGCTATCGTCCGCCATATTGCCCAAGCGACAGGAAAGCTTGTGGCACCCAGCAACAATTGCTAGGGGGCGTGGCGTTTGTGGCGCGTGCTCGGTGGGGTGCATGGCTGGGGATGGATTCCTACATTAGTAGGCATATAGGATTTTTTGTTTGTTTATGTAATTAATGTTTAATCCCGTAGTGGAGGAAAACCGTTTACGTTCCATATATGTTTATGACTGGGACCTAGATTTCAAGTCACAGACGTCAGGTGTCTCTCATTTTGTCAACCTTTTGATAAGAAGGGGGCTCCGTTCTAATACACGATACAAGGAGTGCTTTGGACGACAGGTGAGCGCTGTTCTGTCATTTAAACCTTAAGTCAAACAGCTGGCGTTCAGCCATAAGGTCTAAAATGACAGATCATCAGACGCACTCCGATTACATGAACACCAAAAAATAAATGAGGACATCTTCCGACGCATCGTACGTACCAGTAAACAGCGGACACAGATGTAAACTTGGTGACTCAGTAGCAGGGGCTGCATAGTCGACAACGATTTAACTCATTTCACCCTACACGCCATAGCTAGGTATGGCTCCACCGTGACAGTTCAACGGTGATGCCAGAACAGCTTGACTGCTATGGACGCCAAGGTGTCGCCACCCTTGAACTATCATGGTCGATATGTCGAAGACTACAGAGGAAGTTGGCCTTAGTGTACAAAGCGTTAACCCATTCTACCCCAACACCGAAATCCCTAAATTTTGCCATTGTCCTCTAAAGACTGCTTTGCAGTGCAGGATACAGATCGACCATGATATTTCAAGGGTGATGCCAGAATAGCTTGGCGCCCATAGGCGCCAAGCTATGCTGGCATCACCCTTGAACTATCATGGTCGATCCAGATCTTGCTGTGGTGTGTCTGGGGTAGAATGAGTTAACCCATTTTAGTCTAGACAAAATTCGGACAATTCGAATTATCCAAACAGTCTTTGAATCCACCGACTACATAAAAAAAAAAAAAAAAAAAAAAAACTAATGATAATAACTAACACATCGTTTTCGTTTTGATTATTTACACTTTGTCCTCACTGGCCTGTCTTTGTATGCCGTTTCCCCTGGTCGCCGGTTCTCAAGGCAACGGGAGTTTCCTTATCACATGTTACCAAAGTATTATTGACAAGTAGACTCAGACTCTACTTATCACATGTTACGATAACATCTACTCGCTGAGCAAAACGTTTTTCCCCAAATAATTCCCTAACCAATCACAATTCTCAACTGGAACAAACATCTTCATTCCGTGAAACCTCTAACACAAATATGCTGATAACAATTTAGGGGGTTAAAAAAATAAACTGTATTAAGTGATATGATACCTTTTGGTACTAATACATAACTGAAAAGGTGAATGAGTTAAATAATGTCTACGACAGAAACTTCCGATATGATTCCCCAAGTAGGCTGTACCTACTGACCATGTAGTCGAAACGGCGGAGAAAACAAATCAGATAAATACAGGATGAAAGTTTAATCCCAAAGTCTACCGTATTGTTTGGAGCTCAGATGCGTTTATCTTTTAGGAACATTCGGGGTTGTTCATATTTTAGGCGTATTACGCTGATCCATTTCCCTCCTCTCTAAGCAACACACACGTCGGCGCACACAAATAAAGACGGACACAAGGCGCGTCCCGCCATTAGTACGCTCTGCGGGCTCGTGTAGCAAAATGCATGCTAATCACAACACGCCAAAAGCATCAGCTCCGCCCCCCTTCACTTAGCCTCTCTTTTGATAAAGTTCTCATTGAGCAAGTCAAAGAATATCGTCTCCTCGGGGTAATTGTTGACGAACAACTGTGCTGGTACACAACTAAGGAAAACATTATCAAAGAAGCTATTTTTACTGTCGAGATTAAAATCTATGATTGGAACTAAGTCACGTAAGCTATTTTTCAGCTCCTACATAAAACCTCACATTGACTACGCGCGCATCAACTATTTGGGACAGCTGCAGTGAGGCTAACCTTAAGAGGATTAACTGTCTATACAAACGCGCAGTTAATCTGATCCTCCAAATCCCCACTCTAACTTTGGAGGAAAATCTTCAGGCAACAGGGCTTCTTTCCTTTACATCAACACCTTAGTTTAAATAAGTGCGTACTTCTGCACAAAGCACTTAACGGGAAAACCCCTGGCTAAGCTTTTCACTGAGAGCGAAAGGGTTTACAGCACTTCGAGGAACAGACTCGTCATTGACTTGACGAATTGACTTGTTTAAATCCAACCTTTCGTGCTCGGGTGCCTATATATGGAACTCACTACCTCCACATACAGCAAACGAGACATCTTTCATTGTTTAGGACGAAAGCTTTTAAATAGAAGAAGAACTCACGTCCGCGTTTTCCACCTATTTTTTTTTTGACAAAATCCAAAAGCTGCGCAACACACTCGATACTCTGCCTTCTCCGCCTTGCCCTCCCGACCCCCCTTTTCCGGCACTCCCCTCTCGTTTTTCCGACCCGTCTCTCAGGATGAAGTCCTCAGGACCATGAAGTCCATGCCTTTCTAAACCTGCGAACATGACCCTCTCCCAGCTTCTCTGTATCGGGACGGCCTTCCAAAACTTTTGCCCTTCATTACCGACATCATCAACACATCTCTAGAGAATGGCTCCGTCCCCGATATCTTCAAGTCCGCCATCGTCCGTCCTCTCCTCAAAAAACACAACCTCGACCCAAACGAACTCAAGAACTATCGCCCAGTCTCCAATCTAAGAATAATAATAATAATAATAACAACAACAACAACAGTAATAATAATAATAATAATAATAATAATAATAATAATAATAATAATAATAATAATAATAATAATAATAATAATAATAATAATAATAATAATAATAATAATAATAATAATAACGGTATTTATACTGCGCTTATCTTATAATAATTATAACTCTAAGCGCGCACTCACAACTCACGCACGCATGTCCACGCTTCAGACAACGACTCACGTACCACAAATAGTGAAATACATTACGACAGTCAGCTTGGGGTGGGGAGTGTGGTGGTATAGTGCTAGAACTGTTGAAAGAGGTGAGTTTTGAGGGCGGACTGGAAGGAGGAGAGAGAATGTTTCTGACGGAGAGAGAGTGGGGGAGTGTTCCAGGTGGATGGACCGTAAACTGAGAAAGAGAGGGGGCCGAAAGTGCTGAGTTTGGTGCGGGGGATGTGGAGGCGGAGAGGGTCGGAGGCGGAGCGGATGGGAGTGGGGAGAAGTGTAGGGGTGAAGTAAGTTTGAGAGATAGGCAGAACCGCAGTTGTTCAGGGAATTGTAGCAGAGAGACAGAATCTTGTATTGAATGCGTTGGGGGATGGGAAGCCAGTGAAGGAGTTTGAGCAGGGGAGTGATGTGGTCGGATTTTTTCTTTCTGAGGACGAGGCGGGCAGCATTGTTCTGGACGCGCTGGAGAGTGAAAGTGGTGGAGTGAGGGAGACCGGAAAGGAGAGAGTTGCAGTAGTCGATGCGAGATAGGATGAGAGAGACAGCACGTTTGGTGGCAGCTTCGGTAGTGAGGTATTTTCTGATGTGACTAGTGCGGCGGAGGTGGAAGTAGCATGCCTGGGCCGTGGCGGAGACGAAGCTGGTCATGGAAATAGAGGAATCGAAGATAACGCCGAGGTTTGTGGCCGAGTCAGAGAGGGAGATGGGGGTGCTGTCGAGTTGAAGATGGAGAGATGGAGGGAGCTGGGAAAGTTTCTGTCGAGTGCCTACCAGCATGGCTTCCGTTTTGTCGTCATTCTGTTTAAGCTTGTTTGCTGTCATCCAGTTTTTCACGTCTTCGTAGCAGTCAGCCGTGCGAGTCAGTAGTGACTGAGTGTTGTCGAGTTTGTCTTTGACTAGTAGTTGTAAGTCGTCAGCGTAGAGGTGGTGGTTTATGTGGTGAGACTGGATGATGTTGGACAGGGGAGACGTGTAGCGTGTGAAAAGGACCGGGCCCAGGACGGACCCCTGTGGAACTCCGCAGGAGAGCCTGACTGGGTTGGAGGAGACGCCGTCGATGGTGACGGACTGCTGTCTGTCGGAGAGGTAGGAGAGAAACATGGGGAGAGAGCAGAGCCAGTGATGCCAAAGGAGTGGTGAAGGCGGTGGAGGAGGATAGAGTGGTCTATAGTGTCGAAGGCGGCAGAGAGGTCGAGAAGTGTAAGAAGGGAGATGTTGCCCGAGAGAAGCAGGTCGCTTAAGATATGTAGAAGGGCTGTTTCAGTGCTGTGATGTTTGCGATAGGCAGACTGGAAGGGACTGAGAAGGTTGTTGTCGGCGAGGTGGAGGTTGAGCTGGTTGAGAACGACCTTCTCAAGAAGCTTGGACAGGAAAGAGAGATTGGAGACTGGGCGATAGTTTTTGAGTTCCTTTGGGTCGAGGTTGTGCTTTTTGAGGAGAGGACGGACGATGGCGGACTTGAAGATATCAGGGATGGAACCGGTCTCTAGAGATGTGTTGATGATGTCGGTAATTTTGTCTGAAAAATAGGTGGAAAAAGCGGACGGGAGTTCTTCTTTGCTGTGTGTGTTGGGGAGAAGAGAGTCTTTAGAAATGCCTAGGAGTGTGTTCATGGTAGCGTAGAGGGTTTTGGAAAAAGTGGATTCCAGGATTTCGTTTTGGAGGTGTTTACGTTTGGAGTCGGAGATCATTCTGCAGACTTTGGATCTAGTTGTTTGGAAGATCTGTCTGTGAACGGTGAGGTCAGATGAGCGCCAGCGGCGTTCCGCTTGTCGGCGCTCGCGCTTGGCCTCAGCTATGTTGTCAGTGAGCCAAGGGAAGGGTGGTCGGTTGGGTATGGAGCAGGTGATGATAGGTGCATGGGTGTCTAGAAGTTTTCGAAGAGAGGAGTCGAAATGGGATGCAAGATCAGGAGAGGAGGCGCGGTCCAGGAGAACGTCGACATCTTCGTCGAAGAAGCACTCTCGGTTGACAGATTTTAGTTTGTGACGAGAGACAAGGAGCTTGGTTTTTTTCGGGGGAGGTAGGTTGAGGGAGAAGAGAATAGCGAGGTGGTCAGAGGGAAGCACAGAGGAGGTGTCAGAGTCGAGAAAGAGTTGATCGGAGGTGCGGGTGATGATCCAGTCGAGGATGTGGCCGAGTCAGTGGGTGGGTTTGGTGATATGTTGTGTAAGATTGTGGTTTGAAAGTGATGTGCAAAGGCGTTTTGTGTCAGGGTGGTCGGGTTTGTCGAAGTGGAAGTTAAAGTCGCCAAGAAGGATGTATTTTCCGGGTCGTGTGCTGTTGTGGTCGAGGAGGAGGTCAAACTCGGTGAGGAACATGGAGTTTGTGAGTTTGTTTTGAGAGCTTTGAGGGGGGCGATAGATACATGAGAAAATGAGGGACTGGCCAGGGAGTGTTGCTACGGCCTCGACAGATTCAAAAGAGGGATGAGCAAAAGGTAGAGACTGAGAGAAGGAGAGGTGAGTGGAAAGACAGTCCCTGTAGATGATGGCAATGCCACCCCCTCTAGAAGCGCGCGGGAAGGAGGCCAGGCGGTAACCACTCGGAGTGACGCTGGCGATAATGGGTTCATCGACAGCGGAGCGGAGCCACGTTTCGGTGATCACGACAACATCTAGGTCATTGTCTAGAATGAAATCTGAAATCACGTCGGCTTTGCCATTTTTGCAGACAGGCTGTGCATTTAACAGACAGTTTTAGGTTGGGTGAGACAGAAGAGGAAGTAGAAACGGACGAAGAAGAGGACAGAGGAGGAGGCGGGTCGGGAGGGGGAAAAGAGGATGGTGGGGGAACGATGAGGGAGGGGGGGAGGGAGGAGGAGGAAAAGACGGGAAAGGAGAACCGGGCAAGAATGAGGATGCGAGAGAAGGGTGAGGGGGGAGGAGAAAGGGGGAGGAAGGAGAGTAGGAAAAGATGAGGAAGATCGAGGGGGAGGGGGAGGAGAAAGGGGGAGGAGGGGACGAGGATGAAAAAGCAGGCGAAGGAGGAGGGGGTGGGGGGAGGGAGGGGGAGGAGGAGGCAGCCGAGGAGAGCAGGGAACGGTCGGTGGGGTAGACAGGAGGAGAAATGGTAGAAGAAGGAAGGGATGGGGAGAAGACGGGGAGGAGGGGGGAGGCGGAAGGGGTGGAAGGACATAAGAAAAGGGGAAAAAGTGTGGTGTTGTGGGTGAGGTGGTGAGTCGTGCCTTCTGCTAATGCCACCCTTGCAGCCTCTTTTTCGCGAACGGATGCCACGGAAGGCATTTGCAACACTGTCGGCGGCACCGGTCGCGCAGTAGGTGGCGTGGCGACGCAGAGATAGCAGTTGTTGGCGTGCGTATCTGATGAGCATGATTGTCTGTGAGAACAGGACGAGTGTGCAGTAGGGTGTGTGTGTTTGTGTGAGTGCGTGTGTGTGTGTGTGTGTGTGTGTGTGTGTGTGTGTGTGTGTGTGTGTGTGTGTGTGTGTGTGTGTGTGTGTGTGTGTGTGCGTGTGCGTACACTAAATCACTGAAATGGGTTACTTTCTTTACCAACCTTATGCAAAATGGGTGTGTGTAAAAGTCTGGGTGACCAAGTCAGACACCCATTTTTTCTGAGGGTTGTTTCTGTATTATCTTTCATTCAAAAGTCAGAAAAAAAATATCAAAATACGATGTCCCCATTTTGACAGATTCACTTGATGGTTGTGTTTCGGCGATGCCCTGGGCCTGTGTGTTGACACGGAAACGGCCGGAGTGTTTTCAGATCAATTTGATGATCGCTGATTGGTTAACTCAACACCGATGAACGGAGTTGTTTCCCTTGCTAAAACGTCTTTCGTCTCCAACCTGACCGGCCATTCTTTCGTGTTTGCAGAGGTACTTTATGCAATATTTCTTAGTTAAGAGCACGCCCAAATGTACTTGTTCGGTGCAGTTATTTAACTGACAAATGCCTCCAATCCCCGATACCCGTTTGGCCCAGAAAATTAAGGCGTCCGATTCAGCGTGGCTCGGTCCGTGTCTTCCTCTCTCTGACCGTTGAGTCTTGTAGTAAATGATAATAGAATCCCACGATTTTAACAAAAGCTTTCTTCTTCAATGAAAGGAATTCGTTCAATAACCCCATTACAAGGTCAATCTGCCACGCGATTTTGTTTCTTCTTTTTTTCCTGACATGTGTTAACTTGCCACATGCACAGTATCAGTTGACTTTAAAAAAAAAAAATGGCGCCAGATTTCAATCCTCGTTAGCAAAACTGCCTCGCGATTCGAAGAACAAACGTCCACAAACAGGTCTTTCGGAATGTGCAACTGAAGTGTAGCTTTTTACTGTATTACCAGTTTTTAGTTCTCAGGGTCACCCTGGTCAGCCCCACAGGGTGGGTTTTTCTCTCTATTCTTGGGCATGTGTTTCTGTCTACCCTTTGTCCATTCACCTGTATTTGCCTTTTTAAAACTCTCCCTACTGTCTGCACTGCCTGTAAATCTTGATATTGGATGTGTGTTGCTAAATGGTATTAGCTGTATTTAGGCCCCATGTGTTAGGTTTATTTAACATATTTGACCGGCAGGCGACATACATGGCAATGTTCTGTTTAGGTGGGTTTTTTTTTTTCACAAGCAGTGCAGGCACGTCCTGAGAAAGCCTTGTTGCTGTCGGGACGATAAGCAATGTACAATCAATCTGATTCAAAATGTCAGTTGGTTTACATGGTTGTATTGGACATGTTTGCAGCAACACCGTTTTGGTCACACCGGCTCAGGACTTTCTGCACACACCCAGCGCCGGATGGCAGCAGGATGTCCAAACACATCGGGATCTATGCTGCAGAATCATGGCCCCCCCAGCCTCTGCCACAGAGGGTGCGTCTGGTAGGAGGGTGCATGGACGGCAGCGGAATGCTCCCAATTACAAACTGGTAAGTAACGTGATTCTATGATCATCTTCATTTTATTGGCTGGCGTGCGTGCGAAGCAAAAGTGAGTTTATGTTCTGGGCCAGTGGTCGTCCGTCCGTCGTCCATGGTAAACTTTAACTCATTCTACCCCAACACCAAAATCCTTAAATTTTGCCCCTGTCCTCTCAAGACCGCATTGCAGCGTAGGACACAGATCGACCATGATAGTTCAAGGGTGATGCCAGAATAGCTTGGCGCCCGTAGGCGCCAAACTGTTCTAGCATCACCTTTGAACTATCATGGTCGATCCTTATCCTGCTGTGGTGTGTCTGGGGGTAGAATGAGTTAATGGTGGCATTTTCTCGGAGACTATTCAAGCCACATTCTTCAAGCTTGGTCCAAGGATACTTTGTGGCAAGACCTTTTTAAACATGCCAATTTGAGTGACCTCTCTCAAAGGGTCACGCAGGGTTGATAAATGTGTGAAAACTGCTTCCATTTTCAGAAAACGTGGATTTTACTGCTGCAGAAGCCAGCCCTCGTCACCGAGGTCACACATATGTAAATCGGTCATACACGGGATTACTATTTTTATTCTTGTGCAAGGCCCCTTAAACCAAAATTGGGCTGTTTCTGTCCTAATGCAGCTTTGGCTTCAATCTTTCTTTCTTTCTTTCTTTCTCCAGTTGGCAAATGGTGCCTGGGATGGACCCGAGACTGAGAGTAGTGCCAGCGCATCGCAATACGACGGCAGTGATGACCAGGAGTTTGTTCCTGGCTCGAGCTCACCGGATTCAGAGGGTGTGTCGGCATCAATTGCTGGGATCTCTGACATAGACAGTATTGTATCGACTATGTTAGATTTCATCAAAGTGGCAGGTTCGGGGTGGCCAGGTGTTGGTGACGCTAGTACCAGCACCAGCAAGGTGCAGTGTGCGTTGGGGGGTGGCAATGAGAATGTGGATAGGCAGGAGGAACATGATGCTGGAAAGAGTGGGGAAAGAGCACTTACAGAAGAAACCTTACAAGATGTCCATGCAGATGAGGCAGACGTTGCTAAAATTTTGTCGATGAAAAAAGGGACCAAGCAGAGACGTCGAGCATGGATCAGACTACAAGATGAGGGTGATTACATGCAGAACGTTGCTGTTCTTGAAAACAAATCAGGATGTTTGATTCCTAAGTATCGCACCAAAACTAGTAAGGTAGACGACCTTCTCGCCTGTAGCCATTGCAAAGGGCTCTATCAAAAAAGGCTGATCTCTGTACACTCAAAACGTTGCTGTCAGAAGCCAGGAGGGTTTCAGATCACTCGGCGAGGGGACGCGGCGCGCCGTGGTCGGCTAATGCTTCCAATACCCTTAGACGTTGAATTTTCCTTCTATCACAAGGTCTTGGCCAGCCAGAGAGATGATCAGATAAGCAGTATCATCAGAACTGACCCCTTGCTTCTTGAGTATGGAAAGAGATTATTTGACCGCAGGGACATTGAAGAACACACGGCTGGACAAATCAGCTCCAGAATGCGGGAGTTAGGGAGACTATTAAAGATTATCAGAGTGAGGTCAGAAATGAAAATCGCAAGTTTAAATGCTGTGATCAATTCAGCTAGCTTTGATCATGTTGTCCTGGCTGTAAAAGAGCTAGCAGATTTTGATGAGGACACACATCAGTTCAAAAAAGGCAATCTCGCAATGCGCATAGGCCATGCTTTGAAAAAGTGTTCACAGATCAAACAGTCACAGGCATCCAAACAGCTTGGGCAGGGTTCAGACGACAGGTGGCGACAGGAGCTCTCTGAGGCGCAGCGGTTTGACTCTGTCTTCAACGGGGACTGGTATGACTGTGTGTTCGCTACAGCAGCCCAGTCGGTCGGGAAAATGACCATGAACAAACCCAAGCTGATCCCATCATGTGAAGATGTGAGGAAGGTCCAACAGCTTCTTGAGACAAGGATGGTTTCGGAAGATTATCCGACAGTGGTTAAAGCAATTCTTTGTGCTGTATCACTTTTCAACCGAAAACGAGGGGGAGAAGTTCAGAGAATGAAGGTGTCAGACTTCCAAAATGCTAAGATTGGATCGATCACCAATCAAGATATCTTGAAAGGTCTCACAGAGGTTGAGAAGAAAATGGTGAATCATTTTCAGCGAGTGGAAATCAGAGGCAAGTTTAATAGGAGCGTTCCCGTTTTGCTGACGAAGAAGATGATGACAACTGTGGACAGAATCCTTCAAATGAGGCAATCAGTGCCAGCTCTCGCTGATTCCCAGTACATCTTTGCCACACCTTCTGGTCAGAGGCCTTACAGAGGCCATGATGTTCTGAAGGCCCATGCCCTAGAAGCAGGGGTGTCATACCCAGCCATGTTCACATTTACTCAGTTGCGGAAGCAGGTTGCAACTCTGGCTCAGTCAATGGCCATCTCGGAGTTAGACCAGGATCAGCTGGCAGATTTCCTTGGCCATGATATTCGGATACATCGCCATATCTACCACCAACCTCAAGACGTCCTTCAAAAGGCAAAAGTGGCAAAGATTCTTCTGTCAGTTAACAATGGTATGACAGATTTTGAGAGTTGCATTAGAGCTGAGCTGGGCGATGATGAAGAGATTGACTGTGACAATGAAGACACATGAGAAACTGGCAGAGAGGTCTCGGGGGGAACAGCACCTGTGAATGAAGCAAGTAGCAAGTCAACAACACAGGAATCGATGAGCATGACGGAGAAACGACGTCCAGAGCCTGATAACAATCTAGATAGTTTTGATGATGACAGTACTGCGTCAGCTCCTGTTCGAAAGAAAGCTAGATTTACAAGGAAACCAAGGGGGAAGCTGAAGGGAAAGCTGTTCAAACTCGTTTCAAGACACACCTCGTCATGAACAAACTTCCTGGAAAGGCCGAGATACAGTACGCAATGGCAGAGGAGCCTGCACTTAGACATAGGCGCTGGACAAACATTAAGGATTACGTCCGCAACAGACTGAAAAAGTTACAAAAGAAATGAATTGAGGTTTCCCGCCACTCGTGGCATTTTCGATTTCATACAGATTTATTACAAGAGTGTTGTTATTATTGGGGTGGTTTCAGCATGTATAGCCTGCTTTTTTTATCTGATGGACGCCTGGATCATTTTGTATACTGTATAACCTTTGGATTTGCAAAACGAAACAGCCGGGTCCGGGGACAAAAGACAATAATAAGATAAAACCATTGACAATGTAAAGATTGATTACAAGAGTGTTATATGGGGGGGGGGGGGGGCGGATCATTTTGTAATATTATACTGCATACCATTTTTAAATAAAGGCTGAAGTTTCAAGTGATTTCTTATGTTGTCAGTTAATTAATTAATGTCAGTGTTCTGTTCTGTCATTTTAACTCGTTCTACCCCAAGACCGGAATCCCCAAATGTTGAAGTCGTCTTCAGAAGACTGCGTTGCAGTGCAGGAGACACAGATTCACCATGATAGTTCAAGGGTGATGCCAGAATAGCTTGGCGCCCATAGGCGCCAAGCTATTCTGGCATCACCCTTGAACTATCGTGGTGGATCTTTTATTTTGCTGTGGTGTGTCTGGGGTAGAATAAGTTAAGCCCAAATGTTGAAGTCATCTTCAGAAGACTGCGTTGCAGTGCAGGAGACACAGATCCACCATGATATTTCAAGGGTGATGCCAGAATAGCTTGGCGCCCATAGGCGCCAAGCTATTCTGGCATCACCCTAGAACTATCGTGGTGGATATTTTATTTTGCTGTGGTGTGTCTGGGGTAGAATAAGTTAAGCCCAAATGTTGAAGTCGTCTTCAGAAGACTGCGTTGCAGTGCAGGACACAGATCCACCGCGATAGTTCAAGGGTGATGCCAGAATAGCTTGGCGCCCATAGGCGCCAAGCTATTCTGGCATCACCCTTGAACTATCGTGGTGGATCTTAAATTTTGCTGGGGTAGAATAAGTTAAGTGTTAGTTTCTTCATCTGGGTCTTTTTCTATCTTTCATATTTTTCCACACTTTTTGGCCCGCATCATAGTCATACTGAGGCTAATAGCTTCAAATTTGTTCACTGCCATAATTCTATGCAAGCTACATTACAGTACTTACAGATGAGGACATAGACCAATGGCTTTAGTTCAAGGGTGGTGCCACAATAGCTTGGCGCCTAGAGGCACCAAGCTATTCTGGCACTAACCCTTGGACTATTTCAGTCACACTTGTTGCACACACTGGTGTATTCCGAATGATAAGGGTTAATATTCAAAATGCTCTGTTGCTGTTTGTCTGAAACTCCAGAGTACCCAAAACCAAAAAAAAAAAGTCCTTTAATTTCCAGAATACATTATGTTGATTCTCACATCAATGCCATGATAAACTGTTTTGCTTCAGAAGGACAAAACGCAGCAATGTTTAAAAGATTTCCTCTGTAAAAATCATAATCGAAAGATTTCGGGCCAGTGTTTATTGAATTTTGCACCATACAATGTAAAAAATGTTAAAGTACACATACACATTAAGTTGGGGGAAAAAATTAATGTGAAAAAGAAGTATTCCATGAACTTGACCTTATTACAGACGCCTACTGTTGTGAAGACACCCATTTTGACTGTAATGCCAGTTTTGGTGTGAGAGAGACACCCACCCACTTTATTGGCAGAAACCCATTTTTTCGGCACCTAGTGGCTCTGTTTCTAGAAAATGTCTATTTTATTTTAAGTTATAGAGCTTAGTTATAAGGTGAGTTCTAAACATTCGCATCAATTCCAGAGCCCTAGAATAAATAGAAATATGGGAACCCATTTTCAAATGAAATGGTAGGTAACCCACTCTGATGGTTTTGTCTCCTTGTGTGTGTGTGTGTGTGTGTGTGTGTGTGTGTGTGTGTGTGTGTGTGTGTGTGTGTGTGTGTGTGTGTGTGTGTGTGTGTGTGTCGGTGTGTGTATAAGCGGTGTGGTAGGAGAGAGCCCTGGTAATACGCAAGGGAGAAAAAGTACAGTAGGTGTGTGTGTGTGTGTGTGTGTGTGTGTGTATGTGTGTGTGTGTGTGTGTGTGTGTGTGTGTGTGTGTGTGTGTGTGTGTGCCGGTGTGTGTGTGAGTGTGGTAGGGGAGCGATGCTGATAATACGCAAAAACCAACACTGAAAGGGCAGAAGGGATCTCACTGGCTTGACTTCGGGAACGAAGATTTTATAGGAGTTGACCACGACGTCTGCAGGCTTGTTCGTGGCTGCGGAGGCCAATCCGGGACAGGCAGGTTCGACCGCAGTGGCTGCAGGGGAAGGTATGGCCAGGGTTCTGAGCTGCGGCATCTCTGTTTTTTCTCCTGAGCCGCTTGTCCTTAAGGCTAGCTCTGTGAGAGTCCTCAAAGGAGACAGCTGCCTTGTAAATGGTGGAGCGCCAGGTGTCACGGTCCGCAGCAAGCGAAGACCACTGGTGGTGGTCGATTTGGCAGGCACTAAGTGACTTCTTGAGACAGTCTTTGTATCTCTTCTTTGGTGCCCCTCTGTCACGGTGTCCAGTAGCAAGCTCGCCGAACAGTGTGATCTTTGGTAGGCGACGATCCTCCATCCTGGAGACATGCCCCGCCCAGCGGAGCTGTGTCCGCAGCAGCAAAGACTCGATGCTCACAGTTTCAGCCTGTTCAAGGACCTCGACGTTGGTGACATAGTCACTCCAGTGAATGCCCAGGATGGTACGCAGGCAGCGCTGGTGGAAGCGTTCGAGGAGTCGTAGTTGGCTGCGGTAGAGGGCCCAGGACTCGGAACCATACAGCAGGGTGGTGAGGACCACAGCTCTGTACACGCTGATCTTGGTGCCTGTTTTCAGCTGTTGATTGTGCCACACCCGCTTGAAAAGTCGCCCGAAAGCGCTGTTCGCTTTTGCCAACCTGCTGTCAAGCTCCTTGTCCAGCTTGGCGTCCGACGTGATAATGCAGCCAAGGTAGGTAAACTGGTGCACTGACTTTAGTTCAGACTCGCCAATGGTGATGTTAGGAGGCGATACACTGTCTTGGGTGCCGGCTGATGGAGGACCTCTGTCTTTTTCAGACTGACCTCGAGTCCAAAGAGCTGGGCAGCATCTGCGAAGCAAGACGTGATGCGCTGCAGGGCTCTCTCTGTGTGTGCAACGAGGGCAGCATCATCAGCAAAATGCAGCTCACGAATCAGTTGGTCTAGGGTTTTAGTGTGGGCCTGCAGTCGTCTGAGTATGAACAGGCTGCCATCGAGACGATACCTGATGTACACTGCATCGTCATCATCGAGGTCCACTGTGGCCTGCTTCAAAATCATGCTAAAAAAGATGGTGAAGAGGGTCGGTGCCAGCACGCAGCCCTGCTTTACGCCGTTGAGAATAGGGAATGGTTCTGAGAGGTCATTGTTGAGTCTGACCTGGCCTTGCTGGTCCTCGTGTAGCTGGACAATCATGTTGAGGAACTTTGGGGGACAGCCAAGTCGCTCCAGGATCTGCCACATGCCTTGCCTGCTCACAGTGTCGAACGCTTTTGTTAGGTCGACAAATGTTACGTACAGCCCTTTGTTCTGCTCGCGGCACTTCTCCTGTAGCTGTCTCAGCACAAAGACCATATTGGTGGTGCTCCTGTTTGCTCTGAAGCCACACTGGCCCTCTGGGAGTTGGTCTTCAGCGATGGCAGGTACCAGCCTTGCAAGGATTTTCCCAGCAATGGACAGCAGGGTAATTCCCCGATAGTTGGAACAGTCAGACTTCTTGCCTTTGTTCTTGTACAGGGTGATAACGACTGCATCACGGAGATCTTTTGGTAGTGTTCCTTCCTCCCAGCAGCAGAGAAAGAGGTCATGGAGCTTGTAGTGCAGTGCTGTGCCTCCATGTTTCCAGATCTCTGGCGGTATTCCATCAATGCCTGCTGCTTTGCCACTCTTGAGCTGGTGGATGGCTGTGAGGGTCTCTTCAGCGGTGGGCGGTTCGTCCAATTCAACCTTTACTGGGAGGTGTGGGATTTGTAGGACGACTGCTTCTTGAACAGTGCGCTCAGCGCTGAAGAGGCTCTGAAAGTATTCCGACCAGCGGTTCAAGATGGATGTATTATCTGTGAGGAGTGCCTGGCCATTCGCGCTTCGCAGAGGACTTTGTACCAGGTGCCTGGGGCCATACACTGCTTTCAGTGCTTCGTAGAAGCCCCTGTAGTCACCACTGTCAGCGCAAAGCTGGGTCCTCTGTGCAAGTCTGGTCCACCACTCATTCTGGAGATCTCTGAGCTTGCGCTGGAGACTGCTGCAGACGAGGCGGAAGGCAGACTTCTTCACAGGGCAGGAAGGCTGGGCTAGGTGGGCCTGATGGGCGGCTCTTTTTTTTTGCTAGGTGTTCCTGGATCTCTACATCGTTTTCGTCAAACCAGTCTTTGTTCTTTTTTCTGGCGAAACCCAAGACTTCTGCAGAGGATTTTGCAATAGCAGTTTTCAGTTGTTCCCAAAGTGTTTCAGGGGAGGAGTCTACTGGGTCCGCTGTGTCTTTGAGCCTGCGCTGTAAATCTGTTTGAAAGGCAGCTTTCACATCGTCTCGCTGAAGGCTGGCAACATCAAGCTTTTTCTTGGGGGCCCCCATTTCTTGGGTTTTGGCTTGAAGTGGAGCCTGAGTTTGCAGCGGACAAGGCGGTGGTCAGTGTGGCACTCTGCGCTGGGCATCACTCTGGTGAGGAGGACGTCACTGCGGTCCCTCTGACGCACTAGGACATAGTCGATAAGGTGCCAGTGTTTGGAGCGAGGATGCATCCAGGTGGTCTTTCGACTGTCCTTTTGCTGAAAAGTAGTGTTGGTGATGAGCAGTTGCAGCACCGCACAGAACTCCAACAGTAGGCGGCCATTGTCATTGCAGTTCCCCACGCCATGCTTGCCGAGGACTCCTTTCCAGGCTTCAGAGTCCTGGCCCACTCTGGCGTTGAAGTCGCCAAGGATGATGACTTTGTCGTCTGCAGGGGTACTCTGTAGGAGGCTGCGCAGGTCAGTGTAAAACCTGTCCTTTTCAGCAGGCTCTGCCAGGAGGGTTGGGGAGTAGACACTGAGAAGGGTGACGTGTTGCTGGTGTCTCAGTGGGAGTCGCATGGACATGATGCGGTCTGAGTGGCCCGTTGGTAGGTTTTCCAGCTTAGTCGCAATGGATGTCTTGACCATGAAACCCACGCCTGAGAGCCGTCTTTCTGATGCAGGCCTGCCTGACCAGTAGAGGGTGTACCCAGCACCAAGTTCTTGGAGGCTGCCTTCGTCCGGAAGGCGTGCTTCGCTGAGCGCGGCAATGTCGATGTTTAACCTCCGCAATTCATGGGCAATGAGGGCGGAGCGACGTTCAGGGCGTCCTCTGTCTGCTTTGTCGAGCATGGTTCGGACATTCCAGCATGCTACGTTGAGTCCGGTCGTGGTCGTCATGAGAGTGGATCCGTTATTATTTCTTGTTTTTTGACCGCAGGAGAAGATGCCCGTTGACCGCGGCTAGCCAACTGGGGTTGCGAGGGGACGAGCTTTGGTTAGGACACCTTTTCTAGGCCCCTCTCCGTGTGGAGCAAGCAGTGATGTCCCTAGAGAAGGCTGCTTGGTCGTTCAGGGTGTGCCGAGTGATGTTGTCATCCCCAGGTCCACATCAGGCGACCAATATCCTGAACCGCCTGTATGCAGGTTTGAGACTCTGGCTTCCAGTGACATCTTTCACCTGCCGTTTCGCCCCTCGCCCGTCGCTACAGGACTTGGAATGGTCAGTGTCATGATCCGTGGACGTTTCCTAAAGCCTGCGCGGTGGAGCTTTCTGGTGGAGTGCAGTGTGCGCAGTACTGGCCCCACCCTTTAAACCCTTGGTTCATCTGCCATGGCCTAGCAAGCTTGGACGATGGCATCGAGGTCCTCGGGTCGTAGGTTTTATATCAGACTGACCTTGTCCTAGTCTCTGGCTCAAAAGGCAGAAGGGATACAGGGGAAAGAAATTACAAGCGGACAATCCCGGTCGGTCAGCGGCGAGATCACAGGGGGGAGGGGGTGGGGGTGGGGGGGCGATATGTCGACGTGAAGTAACAAATTTAGGGCAGCGCACGTAAAACTTATAGGACGGTAGGAACACGAACAACAACCCGCAATAGATGCGGGTAGCGAACAGACTCACACAGTAAACACTTTGCACACTAGCGCATAGCACGTAAAAACAGGGCAACGGAAAAGGCCTGCAACCGGCCACGCTACGGGGGAGGCAAAATGGCGATGTGAACAAAGTTCAAACGATAGACACTATTCAATACGATACTAAATCAGCAGCAAGCAGATCCGACGAAAAAACAAGCATATAATCCTCATCAGCACACTCTTATGCGATACTCAGTAGACTTTCAGCACACATAAACACAGTACATCCAACGAAAAGCACTAAAACACTGGGAACACAAAACACGTGGTAGCAAAAGTGTTACCCTACAGCCAAACGCAAGGGTGTATGATGGAAGACGCAGCCAGACAAGAGTGAGTTTCCAGAAGATTCTTTTATTTCAGGTACATGGTTCTCCTTACTAGATTGGGCAGGACCAATCTAGTAGCGAAATCAACAATCGGAGCTTTCTGTCCTGAGCTCTCGTCAGAGCTCCTCTTCTCCTGAGCTCTTCTTTCCTCCTCCCTTTCGTTCTGAGCTCTCCACAATATATACCCATTTGGGGAACCCGGCCTTGTTGTTACAAACATCGCTTCTGGCCCCCAATCTGTCAAAAGGGTGCTTTACTGTCACCCATTAAATTTTACAAAACACGATCTTCCTTCAGGCCGTACCTATTACATCGTTAATTAGGTATATTTCTCGATCTTGGCCTTACTTATTCAGTACTTTACGCCCCAGGCAGTGTGGTCCATGGTCAATGATGCACGCTCACAAATTCACAACATGGGAACCTGCGTCATTGCCCGATCGTGCCCTTCGGCCGTTAACACTTTCAGGGTACGTTAGGACGTTAACACTTATAGTGTAACATTCATCCCCATCTTACCAGGAAAAAAAAGGAATCTTAATTCATAAGATTCGTCTTTTTTTTCATTACATAATCATTTATAATACATTAACTTCCCACAATTAAACATAATAATAATTCTGCACATACAACTTATTCTTTTCTAAAAAGATGTATCAAAATAGGATATAGTCACTCTGATTAAAACATAATAATACAACTAATTGTCCGGCGACATTACGCCAATGAGTGTTCACATCCAAATCATAGTTCTTCTTCACCCTAGAGACGGGTAAAATTTCACAATGTTCGAGTCTGGGAGTAACCGTACTCCGTCCTCCAGCATCGGCGTAGAGTCCTTCACTCTCTTGACGTCATGCACGTCCGCTGAATTCACAGCCGCCGAAGTCAACGTAGGCTCCGTGACCCTACGTTTACCCTTCCCGAGTCTTGATAGTATGGTGTTAACATCAATCTATCACTAGTAGCTGTACACGACTCCCTGAGACGAATGAGCGATAAAGGTGGGTTGACCTGTTGGTACGTGACCCCTTTACCATGACAGCTAATACTGACCTTTAACGGGCTGTGGGTACTAATAACCCAGATCCCATCCATTATGTACCTTGCCATAGGTAACACTGTACCTAATTTGACCTTTGTTTGACAGTGCGTTGCAATTACGTCTGTATTATTTAAGAATAGAGCCGTAATACAGAACTGAATAATATTCATAGGGTATATTGCACTTCTAATGGCGCAGAATCCTATCAGAGGTTTGGAACAGGCTTCAAGTTCAGCCTCCGTGAGGAACGCGAACCGTGTGCGTTGCGCATCTACTGCTATCGTTGTCGATTCCAAGTCATACTGGGCCGTCATAGATTCTGGCACAGGCCGACTTGAATCTCCTGTTACTAATGGTACTGGCAAGTTGTGTACCTTATAAATTTCAAATTTCTCATTAAAATCGAGCAGTGGTATAGGTATAATTACTAGAATTCGTGAATTTTCCAAAATCGTTGTACAAGTAAGAAATTGATAAAATTTCCATAACTCTTTCTTGGGATCCCCAGGTAGGTGTAGGGGAGACTCTAATCGTAATTCAACCTCCGTTAACAATTTTCGAAGGTTATGCGGAGTGATCGTACTTGGAGCCAAACGGCCGAGAGATAACATGTTCAACTGAAGTTGAAGATGTTCAAAATATATCGTCAGGCGTTGAATCATTTGTTTGACCTCTTCAATGACCAAATCAATTTGGAGATACGTTGAAATAAACGTTTCTAACTCGTAGACCTGCTTTTGCATTTCCTGCGTTATGTTACTTAACTTTTGATCGAGTTGCGTCACACCTTCCATTAACTGATTAAGCGTGTGTCTGTTTTCCGAAATCTCGACACGTGATGCATTAATTATGGTCAGACTTTCGTCCACTACATGTGCCAACTCTTGTTGATTATTTGCTAGAACTTGTACATTGTCTTGCACGGCTCTCAAATCCGATTCAGAAACAGTACCGAAAAGGAAATTGAGGGCACTACCTACAAACGGAATTAGTGATCTCCTCCTTCGTCCATACAGCGTATTGTATTCCGCAAAGGACTCAGATATTCCATTATAGGTATCCATAACTATTTTTAATTCTTGCCCTAGTTGCACGAAGTTCTTTACGAACTGCTTCCTTTCCTCAAAATAATGCGAAATGACATTCCAAGTGTTGTCAGTGACATTTTTCACATCTCTATAGATCTTATTGATTGCGTTATGGTATGGCTGTAAGTCAATGACAAAAGTTACCAACCATCGCGACCTAGTCGTAGTAACCTCATCGAGTTTCTGAAATACGACGTTGTGATTGATATTTAAGCCCTGTACTAGCCCCAAAACTATCAGACTCAGAAAAAGCTTCATCATCTTGTTGTCTGCAACACACAAGATACCACCAGAGACTTACATACCATTGTCTCTGACAATGACCCAAATCATGTGCCATGATTTACATATTTACAATAAGTCCTCTCTCAGATACCGCCTGAGAGTAGCATTTTCTAATTTGAAGCCTTCTGTGGCAGAAGAGTCAGTATCGCTTCAAGTAATTCCCTAACCCCGTTAGTCTGTAAACTAGGCTGAATCGAACGATCCTCGTCGATTTCCACATCATCAGAACTGTCTGAGGTGCCCTTATTACAACTAACTTTTACTGCTGAGAGAGACCTTCTCTCTTTTGTTTTCAGGCGCTTTCGTAATTCCATCAACGGAATGTCCTCCTCGCTCTTGTTCTCCTAATTTCATTCTTTTACTCACGACACTATATTCAAAGATCTAAATCATTAATCCTTTAAAATCCATATCAGTATTACCATTTCTTATACACCTTATTTATTACCTTCCTGACTTTAAATAAGGTTCATGCTTATGTGTCAACCTAATGCTGTCAACATCGACATTTCCTAGATCCGGATAGCTACTCGCTTATCATATCAAAACACACGATACCAGTACAACGACTGCGGACCTAATGTCAAACCCACCTTGGGCAAAGCCAATACACAGGCTTATCCCATTCTCACCTGACCCAACAGACAAATATCAGTATGACTCAACAGCATTTCAAACCTTTTATCTTCCGTACTCTTAAATTTATACAAATTTTAGCGCTAATTCAATAGTTGTCTTTACGAACACCGTACTGTGTCCAAATAATACTAAAACCCAGCCAAAAATACAACTCTTTCCAACTGTTCTCTACACTACACTTCCTTTATACTTTAATCACCTATACACTAGTAAAATAACTTAATAATTTAATTTATTTCAAACACATTATCCTCGACTCCTCTAGCTTCTATATCAGTTGTACTGCGACATTTCTAATGCTCCAATTTTAAAACCATACTCGTCGGACTCCTACTATATTTATGCTGAACGACCGACTCTTTTTCTTTCCTTGGTTCTGTGCAGTGACTTTGCGTGCAGCCGAACCCGCTAGTTTTTCCGTCAACCGTCCCTATCATTTGGCCTATGCCTTGGGCGCTTGTAGCCCGATTGATCACCTCTACCTTTCCACCCAAAATCATAAATATTTCCGCTGCCATTTTTTTTTTCTTCTAAATATATCAACTATACAGCCTAGCTAATTGGTCTGGCCCCCTCTTCAAGACTCAGCAATGGCAAATAGTAAGGTCACTTACCCCGTGATCCCTTAGGCTGATGCTGGCCTTTTGGATGAGTCGCGGACGTACGTGGTGGGCTCGAACTTTTGTTGCCTAGTCGTGGGCTCGAACTTTTGTTGTCTAGTCGTGGGCTCGAACTTTTGTTGTCTTCTCTATTCTTCCTGCTCTTGTCTGGTTGTTGTCTTGACTCTTGTTTTCTCTTGCTGGTCTGCACTTCCACACCCTTACGTTTTATTTTGGCTGTAGCTTTTGGTCCTGATAGTCTAGTTTTTCTTCTCTTTCTTTTCCCGTTCTGAAGATCCTGGTCACGGCACCAAAAAGGAATAGCTTTGTTACCCTACAGCCAAACGCAAGGGTGTATGATGGAAGACGCAGCCAGACAAGAGTGAGTTTCCAGAAGATTCTTTTATTTCAGGTACATGGTTCTCCTTACTAGATTGGGCAGGACCAATCTAGTAGCGAAATCAACAATCGGAGCTTTCTGTCCTGAGCTCTCGTCAGAGCTCCTCTTCTCCTGAGCTCTTCTTTCCTCCTCCCTTTCGTTCTGAGCTCTCCACAATATATACCCATTTGGGGAACCCGGCCTTGTTGTTACAAACATCGCTTCTGGCCCCCAATCTGTCAAAAGGGTGCTTTACTGTCACCCATTAAATTTTACAAAACACGATCTTCCTTCAGGCCGTACCTATTACATCGTTAATTAGGTATATTTCTCGATCTTGGCCTTACTTATTCAGTACTTTACGCCCCAGGCAGTGTGGTCCATGGTCAATGATGCACGCTCACAAATTCACAACATGGGAACCTGCGTCATTGCCCGATCGTGCCCTTCGGCCGTTAACACTTTCAGGGTACGTTAGGACGTTAACACTTATAGTGTAACAAAAGGCGACGTAAACGAAGTTCAAACGATAGACACTATTCAATACTATACCAAATCAGCAGCAAGCAGATCCGACGAAAAACAAGCATACAATCCTCATCAGCACACTCTTATGCGATACTCAGCAGACTTTCAGCACACATAAACACAGTACATCCAACGAAAAGCACTAAAACACTGGGAGCACAAAACACGTGGTGGTCGTTCAAACAAGATTCTCCCTTTCCTGTCCAAGCTTCTTGAGAAGGTCGTTCTCAACCAGCTCAACCTCCACCTCGCCGACAACAACATCTCAGTCCCATCCAGTCTGCCTATCGCAAACATCACAGCACTGAAACATATCCTAAACGACCTGCTCCTCTCCATCGACTCGGGCAACATCTCCCTTCTTACGCTACTCGATCTCTCTGCCGCCTTCGACACTATAGATCACTCTATCGTCCTCCACCGCCTTCACCACTCCCTTGACATCACTGACTCTGCTCACTCCTGGTTTCTCTCCTACCTCTCTGACAGACAGCATTCTGTCACCATCGACGGCGTCTCCTCCAACCCACCAGGCTCTCCTGCGGAGTTCCACAGGGGTCCGTCCTGAGCCCGGTCCTTTTCACACTCTACACCTCTCCCCAGTCCAACATCATCCAGTCTCATCACATACACCACCACCTCTACGCTGACGACTCACAACTACTAGACAAAGACAAACTCGACAACACTCAGTCGCTACTGACTCGCACGGCTGACTGCTACGAAGACGTGAAAAACTGGATGACAGCAAATAAGCTTAAACTGAATGACGACAAAACGGAAGCCAAGCTGGTAGACACTCTCCAGAAACTCTCCCAGCTCACTCCCTCTCTCCACCTTCAACTCGACAGCACCCCCATCTCCCTCTCTGACTCGGCCAAGAACCTCGGCGTTATCCTCGATGCCTCTCTTTCAATGACTGGCTTTGTCTACGCCACGGCCCAGCCATGCTATTTACACCTCCGTCACAACAGTCATATCAGAAAATACCTCACCACCGAAGCTGCCACCAAACTTGCTGTCTCTCTCATCTTATCTCGCATCGACTATTGCAACTCTTTCCTTTCCGGCCTCCCTCACTCCACCACTTTCACTCTCCAGCGCGTCCAGAACAATGCTGCCCGCCTCGTCCTCAGAAAGAAGAAATCCGACCAAGTCACTCCCCTGCTCAAACTCCTTCACTGGCTCCCCATCCCCCAACGCATCCAATACAACATTCTGTCTCTCTGCTGCAAATCCCAGATCAACTGCGCTCCTGCCTATCCCTCCAACTTACTTCACCCCTACACTCCTTCCCGCTCTCTCCGCTCCGCCTCCGACCCTCTTCGCCTCCACATCCTCCGCACCAAACTCAGCACTTTCGGCCCCCGCACCTTTTCCGTCTATGGTCAATCCACCTGGAACCCTTTCACACTCTCTCTCTCTCTCTCTCTCTCTCTCTCTCTCTCTCTCTCTCTCTCTCTCTCTCTCTCTCTCTCTCTCTCTCTCTCTCTCTCTCTCTCTCTCTCTCTCTCTCTCTGTCAGAAGCACTCTCTCTCTCTCCTCCTTCCGATTCCGCCCTCAAAACTCACCTCTTCCAACAGTTCTAGCACTAGCACCCCCCCCCCTCCCCCCCCCCACACACACACACCCCAAGCTGACTGTCGTAATGTATTTGTGGTACGTGAGTCATTGTCTAAAGCGTGCGCATGCGTGCGCGAGTTGTGAGTGCGCTCTTAGAGTTATAATTATTATAAGATAAGCGGATTATAAATACCGTGATTATTATTATTAAATACATCTCAGAGCAAAAGAAACGTTGATAATGTGTCCGAAAGAACCATGTCAATGGTTTCCTTTTTTAACGCATTGTTGTGGTCCTCCGTTTGCACTTGTTAGTTTTTATATATCTTCAGCGACTTGTGAACTTATATCGTAATGTAACACAAGTCACCTGTGGGTGTAGCGGCTTGTTTGTGCTGCTAACATGTTGTTTTAATGTTGTTTTTAATGTTGTAGTTTAGCAGGGACAAACACAAAAAGAGGCCTGTACGCCTATTGTTTCCATCCTTGAGAAATTCGTTCGTTCGTTCGTTCGTTCGTTCGTTCTTTCGTTCGTTCGTTCGTTCGTTCGTTCGTTCGTTCGTTCGTTATCTCTCTCTCTCTCTCTCTCTCTCTCTCTCTCTCTCTCTCTCTCTCTCTCTCTCTCTCTCTCTCTCTCTCTCTCTCTCTCTCTCTCTCTCTCTCTCTCTCTCTCTCTCTCTCTCTCTCTCTCTCTCTCTCTCTCTCTCACCATTACACAAGTAACTGAACATCGCCTACTTGGAGTTATTGTTGATAACAAGATGAAATGGCTATCTCACATTAATGTTGTCTGTAAAACTGTGTCCACAAATGTTTTATGCTGTCAAAGCTAAAATATCTTATTGATATCGACGCTCGCGAACTATTCTACAATGCCCATGTCAAATCCTACATCTAATATGCCTCCTCGAAATGGGACGGCAGCGGTGACATACACATGGAGAGGCTTGCATCGCAGAGCAGTGAAGCAGATCCTGCCTGATCCAGCCCTTTCTACCGACCAAAAATTTGGGGAAAAAGAACTAAAAATGCTTCCTCTTGACAGGCACCATCTCTTTAACAAAGGGGTAGTCATGTATAAAATCTAAAATGAAATCCACCCAGAATATTTGTGTAAGCCCGTCACCAAGGCAGCTTCAGGCTGGCTATTCAACATCAAGGCGTAACTTCATCACACCAAGTCCGAAGATAGATTTATTTAAAACCACCCTTTCTTTCTCGGGCGCCTCGTTTTGGAATTAACTTTCCAGCGCACATAACACACACTGGTTCACTCCACTCATTCAAGGAAAGCCTCTTCAAGTACCTGTCATCTAACAGCTCATTCACCAGTTTGGGTATCCCCATCGCCTCAAGCCTTGATATTAACCTCCGCGCGCACGTGTGCGTGCGTGCGTGTGTGTGTGTGCCTGCGGCGCGAGCGCGCGCGCGTGTTTGATTTCCATGAAAAAAGGAATTTTAAAGAATATCTGTTTTCCATTCACCTTGTTAGCAATCATAATCGGTGCCCTCCATTTTGCCTTATCCCTTTTTTTCTTTTTTTTTTTTTTTGAAATGACTTGCTATATTATGTGCACGTGTATGTTAGTAGCTTTGTACCTTTGTATGTTAGTAGCTTTGTACATTTAGCAAAGTTGTACCTTTTTTTAGATTAGCAACGGCAAGCGTGAAAAATGGCACATGTGCTAACTGCTTCTTTCGTTCAGAAATAAAGTTTCATTTCATTTCATTTCATCTCTCTGTCTCTGTCTCTGTCTCTCTCTCTCTCTCTCTCTCTCTCTCTCTCTCTCTCTCTCTCTCTCTCTCTCTCTCTCTCTCTCTGTCTCTCTCTCTCTCTCTCTCTCTCTCTCTCTCTCTCTCTCTCTCTCTCTCTCTCTCTCTCTCTCTCTCTCTCTCTCTCTTGCTCTCGCGCGCGCACGCCTTTGCACCGATTGATTATTAACTCCTTCACTGACGGAAAAAGGTCAACAAGATCCAGTCCCAAGAGCATAGACCGTCATGAGCCCCCGCAATTGCATGTGTGTGTGTGTGTGTGTGTGTGTAGAGGCAATTGCGGGGGCTCATGAGAATCTATGCCTCTTGCTGAGGCCACTGTGTGTCGACTTTCCTTCGAACGGCTGCATCCTTGGCTTTGGATTCAGAAAGATTACAGACACACAACACGCGCCCAGCGGCAGACGGGATACAGTGTTGATAAGGTGTGACACAGGGACAGTGGTATAGATGTGTGAGGACCAGACTTTCAGTACAGCCACGCTCACCTGGCCCGCAGTCCACAATTCATCAATCTCCACAAACGTATCGAATGCACGTGAACCATCGTCAGTTTTTGTGAAAAGCTGTGCTATATTGTTAAACCAGGTTGTGCTCTTGACCCTGCGATGTTCAACCTGTTCTTCACGTGTGTCCTGACCCATGCAGTACGTGCCCTTGAGAAGGGAGTGTACCTGAAAGTACAGACTAGACGGCTCTCTCTTCGACTGTCGACTGAACGCCAGGACTAAGACCATCGACAGACTGATCCTTGAGGCGCTGTTTGCCGATGACTGTGCGCTGATGGCGCACACGGAGTCTGACCTCCAGACCATCGTCAACAAGTTCTCGGAAGCCTCTCGACTGTTTGGCCTCACCAACAGTCTCGACAAGACCGAGGTCCTGTACCAACCAGCCTCAGGCACAAGAGCCCCCCCCCTCCCCCCTCCCTCCCCCCCCCCCCACACACACCCAAAGTGCATATCGAAGGCACCGAGCTGAAGACTGTCGACCAGTTCAGGTACCTGGGGAGCATAATTTCTTCTGACGGTACTATCGATAAGGAAATCGTGGCTCGCATCAGCAAAGCCAGCCAAGCCCTGGGTCGTCTGCGCACTCGTGTGTTGAATAACAACAACGTCAAGCTCTCCATCAAGATCAAAGTCTACAAAGCAGTAGTCCTCCCCAGCCTCCTCTACGGCTGTGAGTCATGGACGCTGTACAGAAAGCACCTCAAACAGCTTGAACGTTTCTACATGAGATCCCTGCGCTCACTCATGAGCATCAAATGGCAAGACAAGGTGGCAAACATGGAAGTCCTTGGTAATGCTGGTTTTGTGAGTGTTGAAGCCTTGATCTTAAAGACACAACTTCGCTGGACCGGTCATGTCATACGCATGGATGATTCTCGCATGTCACGCCAACTCATGTATGGCGCACTCTCAAAAGGCCACAGGAAGCAAGGACGGCCACAGACACGCTTCAAAGACTGCATAAAAGACAGCCTCAAGTACTGCGTCTTCCCGATAAAGGAACTTGAAGCACAAGTCAGATCTGGCTGGCGTGCCGCCATCAGGAAAGCCTGCACGCTCTTTGAACACAATCGGCGCGAACGGATCACCAGTGCCAGAGCTCGCAGAAAGACAGCGTCGACTCTCCCCACAGCTACGTTCCAGTGCCCCCATTGCCCACGCAGGTGTGGCTCCAGGATTGGCTTGGCCAGCCACACCCGCACCCACAAATAGAAGTCATGCACAATGACGACAGCATTGGTTTTCGATGGTCTACCCATTACATTACATTGGCAAGCGCACCAAAGGCAGACAAGTGGAAAAACTCGGTAAAGTTCTGATGCACGTGCTAAAGGGGTCAGCCGTGAACACTGAGCACTTCTGTTTCGCTTCAAATACCGGTACAGTAGGGCCATAATTGCCACTGTCCTAACCATGCCATCACGACGAAACCTAACGCCAGCAGATCAAGGCCGGGCGCCAGCATGGCTGCAGAATGGAATTTCCGGACGAGAAGTTGGGAGTTGGGAGACGTCTTGCGGTGTCCCATTCAGTGATTCAGAGGCTGCTGGCACGATTCCAAGAAACTGGAAGGGCAGAACGACGACCCTGCTCAGGACGCCCGCTCTGTGTGTCGGCTCTGCGCGACCAAACTGTCACGCCAATCACTTTGCGACGTTAACTGATGCAAGCTGCAAACGTTAACATCAGCAGAAGCACAATCTGCCGACGTCTGCGCGAAATTGGCCTGGCTCCATGCAGAGAAGCAGTGAGAATGCCCGTCACTCCAACTCATCGCAGAGCCGGGTTGCCTGGTGGCATCAACATGTAATAATAATAATATTAAATAGTTCTTGTATAGCGCTGTTCTCCAGGCAAACACTGGACTCACTGATCATGCACAACAGCACACCCTCTCTCAGCCACACGCACAATTATACACTACTTTATCCCACCCCGTCCCTGCCCAACACCTTACGTCCACTTCCCTCGATAATCAGAAAGAGAAAAAAAAAGGCAGCCAACAGTTACCTAGAGGTGAGCTAAATGTTAAATGCCCGACAGAAAAAAAGTCTTTGAGTGAGCTTTGAACTGTGACAATGTGGGCATATTCCGCATTTCAATTGGCAGCTAGTTCCACACACTTGGGGCTAAAAAGGTGAAAGAACGCTCCCCGACAGTCTTCATGTTAAGCTTCGGGATTTTTAAACGTTTTTCACAGGAGGAACGGAGGGTGCGTGATGGCTGATAAACAGACAGCTTGGCAGAAAGATATGGCGAGAGAGATCCGTCAAAATGCCGATAGGCAAAAAATGCAATCTTGTACTTGCAGCGGAGTTTCACGGGCAGCCAGTGCAGCTGCTTCAGCAGAGGCGTAACATGGTCTCTTTTTTGTTTCTTCAAGATGAGACGCGCCGCATTGTTTTGCATCGTCTGCAAGCATGAAGTCTGGTCTGCCGGTAAACCTGAAATTACAGAATTGCAATAATCGAGCCTGGACGTAATGAATGCATTTACAAGTCTTGAAGCCGCACTTTCTGTGAGATAGTGTCTGAGGGAAGAGATTGTGGGTAATTCAAGGAAACCAGCAGGGCAGACGCTACTGATATGATCATGCATGGAGCGCGTCGAATCAATTTTCACACCCAGATAATTTACACAGTTCTGGAAGCGAACGCTGCAGCCACTAATGTTTGCGAACTCGCTGTCAATCAAGGTAAGGCGAGACTGAGAGCCAGCAGGCATGACATCGGTTTTGTCAGTGTTATGCTTAAGTTTGTTGCTAGTCATCCAGGACAGGACGTCGTCTATACAACACTGTTCGCTCATCTTAGTGGAGCTACAATGGCTAGGCGCGCTACTTTTTGACAATTCAGTATAACTTGTTAAAATCACATTCATGGGCAGCAATTACATCAGACAAAGGTTGTGAATACAAAGTGAACAAAACAGGCCCTAATACGGAGCCCAGTGAGACCCCACACAACAAAAGACTAGAAGCAGATAGATGGCCATGTACAATAACAGCCTGAGAACGATCTTTAACGTACGAAGTGAACCAGACCAGGGCGGTACAACGGATGCCAAAGGTCACCTCTAACCTCTTCAGCAAAGCAAAATGATCGAGCGTGTAGAATGCTGCGCATGTGATGTGGAACCGACTTCAGTGGACTTAGGATCTGTTTACTGATGAGTCACGGTTCACTGTGTCCTTCAGCGACGGCAGGGTGAGGGTCTGGAGACGCCAGGGCGAGCGATTCACGGATGGATGCGTCAAAGAGGTGGATCGCTACTGAGGAGGCTCAGTCATGGTCTGGGCAGAATTCAGCATTGAAGGCAGGACCTCCCTCCACGTCATCCGAGGCACCCTGACTGGACTGCGCTATCGGGACGAGATTGTGCAGCCCCTCATCCAGCCAGCTCTCCAAGTCATAGGCGACAATGCTGTTCTGCAGGACGACAACGCTCGACCTCATCGCGCCCGTGTGGTGGATGAGTACCTTGAGCAACGGGCATCATGAGGATGGAGTGGCCAGCTCGATCACCGGATCTTACTCCCATCGAGCACCTCCAACGTGTAGTCAGAAACCCCCCCCCCCCCCCACCACCACCACCACCACCACCTCAAGGTGTCCCCCAGCTGACTCAGTTCCTGCATCAAGAGTGGGAATTGATCCCACAACATGTTCTCCGAACTCTGGTCAACTCCATGCGTCAAGGCTGCATTGAATGCTTGGCTGCAAACGGTGGGTACACTCGCTACTGACTGGAGCAGTCTTGTGTGACTTTTCAAATGAGGGGTGGGTGAACATTCTAACGTACTGCTGTTGTTACAATTGCTTGATTGAATTTAAATGAAATTGTTACTGAATAAATTAGCAAAGTACTGACTCAAAGTATTGTTACATTATCTGTGTGGCGATGTCGATGCGTCTGCGATAAAAAAGTGACCCTGAAGTTTTGATCATTAGTATATTTCATTATTCAATGCCGCCTGTGGTACAAGTGAAATAACACAGACAACAAAACTAGTCACAGTGCTTTCAGGAATGAGTTGTATCATCAAGTGCGCTAAACTTTTCTGATTATATGTATTACAGTTCTTGAGCTGTATCGCCAAGTGTGCCAACCTTTCTCTGAGTATATTAATTGAAGTTCCATTGTCTCTTTATCTGTATCATCAAGTGTGCTAACTTTCTCTGAATATATTAATTAAAGTCCCATTGTCTCTTGAGCTGTATCATGAAGTGCGCTAAACTTTATCTGATTACAAGGATCAAAGTTCCATTGTTTCTTGAGCTGTATCATCAAGTGCGCTAAACTTTCTCTGAGTATGTTAATTAAAGGCCCATTGTCTCTTGAGATGTATCATCAAGTCCGCAAGACCTTCTCTTAACACTTTCACTGCTGATAAAATGCCGACACCACTCAACAATTACTGCCATGTAAATGCCAAAGCCCCACGAAGGGTGCGCATCACACAATATACCAGATTTCGATCTATTTCCCCCTATTGTGCGTCCAGATTGCATTGAGCTGTGCGGGCAGCTGTTTTGGTCCCCGACTGGTTTCATTTATAGGTCGATAATATAACTCGTTTTACATGGTAAAAATAACAACATAATGTTTCTCGACTGTGGCTTGTGCCGTGTAGGTAAGGCATCTTTCACTCCGACACTGATAATACAAGATATCGCATGTTGACTATGATTAGTGAAATTGAGCGACAAGTACATTACTAAACCTTACTTGAACGGAGCGTTTTAACTCTGTCTGCCGTTGCCGCACAGCGAACAACACCAAAGGAAAGAGGTATAGATCTTCATGAGTCCCGCAGATGCGGTGGCTCATGAAGAGCTAAGCCTCTTGCTGCCCCATGTATGTCACATTCCTAGGTTGGAAGTGGTTAATATACGGTGTTGACTGTGACGTGTTTGCAAATACACGGGAGGGGTGGGGGTGGGTGGGTGGGGGGTTGGGGTTGTGGGTGAGAAAGAGAGAGAGAGAGAGAGAGGGGGGGGGGGGGGAAGGCAAAGGATGATCGTTGTGTAATGGTATATGTCCAAAGTCTGGCTAATTTTCGTTTTGAGACCTACATTTGCGCTGCGAGCCGACAATGCCGAATGCTGCCATTTTCAACACGATGCTTCGCTTTGTGAACAGTAAATGTATAATGCTGTCACGTGCTGTTGTAAAGAAGTAAATTTCCACTCCAGCCAAATTTCACTAGTCTGCTGTGGGTCACAGCATGTGTTGTGTGTATGGAGTGGAAGTGCATGTCATCAAATGAAGGATGATGTGATAATTAAAATTGTAAGTTCCAAAACACACACACACACACACACACACACACACACACACACACACACACACACACACACACACACACACACACACACACACACACACACACACACACACACACACACACACACACACACACACACACACACACACAGTACAGAAACGCGCACACGCGCACATTACAGGCAAAGAAAGAAAACTCAAAATGCGCTGGCACTTTAATCACTTCCAGCTATAAACTAAAACCACATGTAGATTTTACCACGCTGGCAATAGTTATAAATAGCTATAAGAAACGACCCTCTTCTAATGGTAGAAAATCAGAAGCAATTTATCGTATCGAGTTGATCAAAATCAGAAAGGTAAAAAAAAGAGAGAAGCTTGCAAACTGAACAAACACAAAACACATCCTGTTTTGATATTAACATCAGAGTTGTGTTTCTGTTTCTGAATATCATAAATGAAGGTTATATTGTGATTAAAATAAATGACATAAAATATGCAACCGTGAATACACATCACCAAAGCCACATTATTATTTGTTATTTAGGACCAAAAACAACAACAACAACAAAACCCACCAAAAGCTATGCTTTAAAATGTCTTATACAAGCAGAGAATGTGATAAACCCTTACATTCAGTCCATACACTTCAAAAATGTCATAAACCTTTACATTCAGTCCCGACAGTTCAACAGCAGAATTATCTATCATTATAGTTCAAAGGTGGTGCTACAATAGCTCGGCGCCTATAGACGCCAAGATATTATGCCTCCACCCTTAAATCAGAGACGTCAAGCTATTCTGGCACCACTCTTGAACAACGGGCACCAAGGTATTCTGACACAAACTTGAACTACGGGCGCCAAGCTATTCTGGCGCCACCCTAAAACCAGAAGAGCCAAACTATTCTGTCACCACGCTGAAATGCAGGCGACATGCTATAGTTTTGGTACCAATCTTTAACCAAAGGCACCAAGCTATTCTGGCACAGCCCTTCAATTGCAGGCGACATGCTTTAGTTCTGGCACCACTCTTCAACTAAAGGCGACAAGCTATTCTGGCACCACCCTTGAACTGCCGGCGACATGTTATAGTTCTGGCACCAATCTGGCACGTTATAGTTTTGGCACCATCCTTGAACTATCATGGCTGATCTTCTCCTGAAACAGCGTGCGGTCTTCACAGGACACGTCCCACACTTGGGGTGGTCAGGAATGAGATGGGCTGCTATTATAAGGGGTGGAAAGTTGGGGTGGGCAGGAATGAGGTGGGGTGATGTTATAGGGGGCAGAACGTTGGGGTGATGGGTGAAGGGGTGGGGGGTGGGGATTGGATGGCTGGGTGGGGTGGTTTATTGGAATCAGATAAATATTTATTTATGTTAACACACCAGTAACATAGGAAGAATGATTATATCATATGTGTGCTGTTCTGTGATTTTGTCCGTAAGGTGCACAATCACAGACCTTCAAACACAGCCTGCTGCTTCATACGAGAATGTCTACACAAGGGATAAACATACAGTGCTATGCAAAACATGTTTTCAAATTAACGATCCTTCTCATTTGAAATAATGATAAAGATAACACAGAAGCGGATGGGACAGGGGGTTTCAGGGATATTGCCCCCCCCCCCCTCTAGCCCCCCTCCTACTCCGCCTCCAAGAAGGCTGTATCGAAATCCATTTCTGGGGGGAGACTGAACAATCCCCGCCTTCCTCCCAGACACACTAGCTCCCCCGTGAGCAAAGGCCATCGAGCCGACGTCGGCGACAAGGCAAAAGCAATCTGTGAAGATCATGTGCACACTCAACACCCCACCACCCCCACCCCCAAGCCCACCTTCCCCTCTTTTTCGGCCAGTCGGGAAGCAAGGTCTTGCAATCAGGGGGCCTTTCGTGTCAGGCTGAAGGTCCTACATACAAAACTGCCCCCCTCCCGCCCCCTCCTCCCCCCCCCCCCCCGTTCAACTCCACATTCCGGAGGTAACTGATCCGTGCCTGTATAACAATAGGAAATTTACACAGATAGTCACACTGTATATAACATTTATTTCATTAATTAATCATATAATTTATTGATTGTCTGATTAATTGATTGATTGGCTGATTAATTGATTGAGCGATTATTGATTAACCACTTCTAGATAATTAAGTGATTAATCAATTAATTCAAATATAATATTGTCAATGGACAGCCTGTCTGAAATAGCAGACAACAGCTCAAACAAAGAAACATATCTGTGTAATTCCGACGAAGGTCGGAATTGTACCTACATTAGGGCTTTTTTCCCAGCAAGGGAAAGCATCTGTAAAATAACAAAAAATAGATAGTTGCTTCCCTTCGAATGTTTCGGAACGTTCAGCACACGCCGCATTTCCACTCTGACTTCGCCACAAAAATTTATAAAAAACACGTCCAAGGCAAAATTGTCAACGTGTTACTATGAAAAAACTTTTTGTTTAAATAAAAAAATGAAATAAAATACAAATTAAATGATAAATAATTTTTTTTTTTTTAAATGAAATTCTGTTTTTTTTCTTGTTACTTGCTGACCAGACCGTTCATCCGGTCCGCGTGCTCCCAGTTTAACTGACTGATGCATGAGCAGACCGACGAAGTTAACTGACAAACAACAAAGGAAAAAAAGTATTACGCGTCAACAACTTTAACCCGTTGAGTGCAGAGAAAAATTGAACACCACCCAACTGCAAGAGGTATAGATCCTCATGAGCCCACGCAGTTGCACTAACTTACCGCAGTTGCGAAGCTCATGAGGATCTATGCCTCTTGCTGCCATCACTTGGAATCCATGTTGCTGGGACAACGTGAGTTTTCAGGTGTTGAATTAACAAATTAAAAAAGTCTGCGTCCGCTGGCACTGAAGGGGTTAACACCATGACGACAAACTGGGAAAAGAATAGCTGTTCCGCGTTTGCCATTCGTAGATACTGATACAGGATTAGATAAAACAATAGCTTATGAATTGTATGCCCCTGCAGAAACCGCAGCAAAATGTGGTCTTCTTTGCAGGTAAGCAGAAGTTCCTTCTCTTCCTCCAGTATTGCCGATGGTGTGCTGAAGAGGTCGCCAAGACCGTGTCCACACCGGCTCAATATCTGGACCCCAATTTGGGGAAACCTAGATTTAAATTTTCATTCACCAAGGGGCTGGAACAGTGGGATATGTGATACGCCCCCCTTCGGGGGGGGGGGGGGGGGGCTTCCATATGCATTTCTTCCAGTCACTTCCTTAGGGCACCCCCTTTTTCCTATCTTTATTTTGGTGTGTGCTTGGACCAAAGTAGATCTATGATCAATTGGTCTATCATACACACTTCTCTCCCTTGACAGTGCTTTTTCCTACTCACTTGGTAGTTTCTTCTAAATTACAAGCACTGGCAGTCAATCTTTTCGGTCTAGTTTTTTACTACAATTTCGACTGGAACCGCTTCCCCCTTTTTAGTAGGTTCACTCTTAGGGTGCATGAAAATTTAGCTCTAGGTGGAGGCATGGACTGTATGCCCCTGCAGAAACCACAGTAAAATGTGGTGTTCTTTGCAGGTAAGCAGAAGTTCCTTCTCTTCCTCCAGTATTGCCGATGGTGTGCTGAAGAGGTCGCCAAGACCGAAACAGCTGTCCACACCGGCTCAATATCTGAACCCCCACTTGGGGGACCTATATTTAAATTTCCATGCACCAAGGGGCGGGAACAGTGGGATATGTGATACGCTCCCCTTCGGGGGGGGGGGGGGAGGGGGGGCTTCCATATGCATTGCTTCCAGTCACTTCCTTAGCGCACCCCCTCTTTCCTATTTTTTTTTTTTTTGGTGTGTGTGTGCTTGGACCAAAGTAGATCTATGATCAATTGGTCTATCATGCACACTTATCTCCCTTGACAGTGCTTTTTCCTAAACACGTTTTTTTCCACGTTCACCATTCATAGATACTGATCCACGATTAGATAAAGCAATAGCTGTTCCACTTTCACCATTTATAAATACTGATACATGATTAGATACAACAATAGGTGTTCCACGTTCCACATTCATAGATACTGCAGCTAATACACGATTAGATAAAACAATAGCTGTTCCATGTTCGCCATTCATAGATACTGATCCACGATTAGATAAAGCAACAGCTGTTCCACCTTCGACGCAACATGATTAGATACAACAATAGGTGTTCCACGTTCCACATTCATAGATACTGCAGCTGATACACGATTAGATACAGCAACAACACTATAAGAAGCAAATACAAACAGAGCCAAACAATACAGCAGCTAAGCATAATACGAATGTACATAGTATGGCCAAGAGTTCGAGAACTTTCGACAAGACTAAAAAATTCAATACGACAATGCAAACGTCAATAACAAACAGCAGCTGACCTTAACACGAAATGATGTAGGCCTAAAAATCACCAACATGAGGAAAATTACTTCTGACAACTTAAAAAAAAATATTAAAAAATCTCCAAATCAGAACTAAAACCTTAACAAACAAACGAAATCTGTCGGATTGACATCCAGCGACTTGTCACAATCATAACGGCCAGATGAAACCTTAAACACAGTAAGTCCATTTCAGAGAGAGGAAATATGAGAGGAAAAAAGCAATTTATATACACCCCCAAATTTCCATTGTTTTTTACCACAAATCGCTCATCTAATAACACACCCCGTTTTTCTAAGATTTTTTTTTCAGTAAAATAAAGGTTTCTAAAATCAATGACATTTAAAATTAATATTTTTATTATAAAATGAACCAAGACGAATTACTTCTTCTAAATGATATCAATGCTGTAGAAAACAAAGACTTAGACTCGAAAAAACAGCGCCTTCTTTCTGTAATTGTCTCAGGCAAGTCAAAGACTTATCTTGGGAAACAATACATGACAGAGGATATTGAATCTCTCACCGCTGACGAGCTAATCAAGCTTCATTCTAAATATGAAAACCACATTGCTTCACTAATGACTCGTGATTTGAGTAGATCTCTAGTATGCCTATACACAAAAGCAGTGAGTCACTTTCTACCTGTGGATAGTGACAGTCTTTCACACGACCTTGAAAGCAATCCTATTGTTTCAAGTTCAATTGGTAAATTAGCATGCCTCATGTTTTACAAGTTTGGAAATTACCTTGTACCTGTGGTAACATTACTAGTTACTGGTAGCCATATTGATTTTTCAAAAATAAATTTTACTGCAGAAGAAAATGGACGAGACACAGACGACTCCACAACTGAACCCCGACCCTGTTTTGACACAGGTTCAAACTGTGACTAAGGTTAAAAGTCCAGGCCGCGTTGAGTCAGGAAAAAGAGTGGCTGAATGGAACAGGCAAAAAAAATTACAGCTTCAAACACAAACAGAAAAGGTTCATGAAACTAACCAGGTGTCAGGACCATCAGGACCGTCAATACCGTCACTCCCTCATCAAAGTGAGAGACAAACAACCCAGTCTAACCCTGACCCCGATCCTCAATCAACAAAATATATAATTGCCGGATTTATTGCCGGATTTGGTTATTTAGGGTATGAATTATACAAAAAATACAAACCACAGACTCGTACAGTGACCAAAAAACCAGACACTCCAAAAACAAAACCAGAAGTCGCCACATTACCAGTAACACCCAAAGCCGTTGACCCATTTTATATGCAGTAAATAAAAATATTATTTTAATTTTTATTGCCTTAGAAAATGAGCAACAACAAGAACATAATGAACCTTGTGTATCATTCTGCCGTAATCAGCGGACTAGCAGTAGCGTATTCTATGCTAGGAAAAAATTTACTCAAAATGAAATCAGCAGACCTGAGTAGATTAGACTTTGAAGACAGTGCTAAGCTAATTGTAGTTGTTACAGCATCGATTGCGTCAAAAGATTTTATTGTCAAGCAGGGAATTATTCCAGAAAATATATCTATGTAAATAAAAATAATATGGCAACTTTGGCAGTAATAATTGGAGGAGCGATGGTCAACGCCCTGGCATTTAGTGGCTCAAACTATCTCTTTTCAAAAGTAAGTAGAGAAGTATCAGCAGAAGAAATGAAAAGACATAATGAGGCATCAGAAAAACTTGCTCAAGCCCAGCATGATTATGAAAAGAATAGAATTGAGAAACTTGATTTCATTAATGAAAGATTGAGGCTAGAAGGCCACGCACAACATACATTTTCAAATACAGACGAAGCAATTAGGGAATATTTTCTTGTCACGGGTGAAGACATGTCTATCCCAAAACCGAAACTAAGTGACTATTACAAACCGAGTACAGAACAAAGAAACGGTGAGATAATCTTTGTTCTAGTGGGAATGACATTAGTTTATTTTACAGGAGTTTTCATTGCTAGAAAAAATGACAGCCGAAAATAAACTATCAAAAATATATTACTCTCCATCAGGCTATTGGAAAGGGCAAACTGCTATTGAAAAATTACATGCCGCTGTGGGCGGAGATATATCACTCAATCAAGTCAAACAATGGTTACAGAGACAAGCAATATGGCAGATATATCTCCCTGCTCCAAAAAAGATATCTAGACCCCATTTTGTAAACACTACCCCCAATGACACACATCAAATGGACCTCCTATTCCTACCACATGATACAATAAGAAAGAAACGATACAAGTACTCTTTGACTGTCGTAGACATTGCTTCAAGGTACAAAGACGCTGAACCCATATCTGACAAAACAGCTACAACAGTTGCTACAGCATTAACAAAAACATATAGTCGAGGCCCTTTAAGATACCCCAGACTTGTGCAGGTCGATGACGGATATGAATTCAAAGGTGCTGTTAATCAGTTATTTGCGAAGCATGGCGTAATGGTCAGACGAGGCATTCCAGGTGTACACAGATCACAGGCAATTGTAGAGAACTTTAACAAACAATTATCAGAGAGACTTTTCAGTTACCAGTATTCTAAGGAACTCATGCATGACACCCGGAACACAGAGTGGGTAAAGAGATTACCACATGTGATAAAAGCAATGAACAAGGAAGGACACCCCAAACCTGCTGATGCTATTAAATTGAAAACAATTACAGAGCCAAAAACAGGACCAACCCCAGCACCAGACACAAGTTTATTTATTAAACAGGTGAGATATTTATATCAAACAGGGGAGGCCGAGAATGACGACAGACGCAGGGCAACAGACCCCATCTGGTCAACGTCTGTACACAATATAAAAAAAAATAATTCCCGGTACTGATGCAACAATATATTATCTGTACGACCCTGCACCCCAAAGGGCATTTGTCAGAGAAGAATTACAGATTATTCCCCCAGACACCGTTACTCATTTCAGTAACTAACTCATCAATTAGTTCATCAACCAGTTCATCGGCTATGTCTTCAGATAACGTAAGCCTGTAATGCCCAGGTGCATAAGCCTTTTCCTTACTATGAAACACACGTTTTGTGTCCCCAACTGCAAGTGACTTCTTATGTGTTTGGATTATTTCAAGATTATGTTTGTTTGATCTCAGTGACTTGTTTGGATAATCAGCCATTAATGCACCATCTAACACTTGCTTGTAATGTTCATGACGAATGTCTTTATTTTTTTATTGCTGTTTTTTTAATTTCTTTGGCTTTCGACTGACTTCCCTTTTGGTGCAGTATAGAATACATTTTTGATCTCAGTCCAACATACTCAACTATTGGCACACCATTCAGTTCATCCTTAAACTTTCCAGGCACTTTCTTGTTTTGTGTGCTAAACAGTGGATGATCTTTAGGGTAGTCAGACGTGTCATACATGTGTAGTTCTGTTTTCATGTCTTCATAAAAGTCTTCAGTAGGCACATCAATGATCATAGAGTCAGTGTCAGTGTATAACAGACGACACTCAGGATATTTTGGTTTGAAGTAATCATAATAAAATTCAAGCATCAACAGTTTTGACAACTCAAGAATTGCCATACCAATGAATACTGGCTTGTCCAGTTTAACAATCTTTTTTTTGAGTGACACTGCATACAATGATGAATGAAACTCTTTGTACCCTGTGTACTGTGGCTTACCTGTAAGTTTAATTGCACCCGATTCAGTTGTGACAAGTCTCACATCTTTGCGGTGATGAGGATTTTCCATAGTCTTTCCAAAACAGGCATTGTTCATAAGCTTAAAGAAGTCTTTGTCAAATGCAGTGTTGACGTCTCTGGCACGCAATGTTGTGTTCTTCATTATGTAATCTTTCATGAAAGCACTCTGATCAAATTGAATACCTCTGTGAACTTTCTTTAATACTAACCCATGTCTGATGTAAAACTGTAACAAACGATAATGGCAAACTTAATTAAATTTGTCATTCAGATTTGGTACAAGTTTAGTGTCTTCTTTTTTCCCCGTCATACTCATTTTCTCAACAGCCAACGGATAATCATTGTGGTAATCGTGTAGATGATGTGGGTACTCCAGGTCGACTTCAAAGATTCAACCCTTCGCGTCGTTTCGGTCAAGATTCATAATATTGTTTGATAACCCTGACTGTGTTATGTCATACTGTGACAAATCATACAGGCAAAAGTTTTTCAAGGGCAATAATTCACACATTGCGAACCCATAAAGGTTATTAGCGTCCAAGTACGCAATGAATGACCTTGACCCCGGGCTTGAGGGGTCAAAGTCCGGGCCATCCAGATATTTGTTGTTGGCCTTGGCGTAATTGTTCGCTGCAATACTAATCCCACCCCTCAATCCACGTTCCACCATTTCACCCATTGTACGATCAGACAACAGGTCAATAAATATCTTACTGGATTTCAAAAATGCATCCCATGTCATGCCAGGACTAGTTATGTAACAGG
This sequence comes from Semisulcospira habei, assembly GCA_036245525.1. Lineage (NCBI taxonomy): Eukaryota > Metazoa > Mollusca > Gastropoda > Semisulcospiridae > Semisulcospira > Semisulcospira habei. The sequence continues at coordinate 14,753,677 of BTPG01000002.1, read as the reverse complement.
CAGGGTCAAGCTTGTAGTGTAACAAACCCTTTTCACGGTAACTTTCAAATACGTCTGCTAGCAAACAAACGTCAGCTTTCAAGTACTGGTCATGATAGTCACCAATAGTCTGACACCCTAACTTCCCCCATGCATCAAGTGCGTGTTGATATTCAGAGTCAGAAATACCTTTACCATTAAGTGTAGAATAAAATTTCTCTTTTGGTGGCAGTCTCCTTTCTTCAAACACAACCCAGTGATCAATGTACTCATACGGATAGACACCTTTCTTAATCAAGTCTGGCTCAAAATATTTACTTATTATCGGATACTCAGTCAGTCCTTCTGCCAAACTAGCAAGACCTAAAGACAAATGTTGCATGGAGTCATAAAATGCTAATTTGTCTAACCTAAAAGTCAAATATTTCTCAGTTGTTTGGGCAATACAACTAATGTTTTTGTAAGACTCATCTACAGCCTGCATGATAATGTGTTAATCATACCCCTTTAGATTGTGAAAAAAGATTGGCAACTTATATGTCTTAGGATCTGTTTTTAATAACAAGTTACAATTGTTATGTGCAGCACCTCTGTAACGCCCTGTTATGTGATCAGGGTCACGAACTTTATCACATCCTAAAGGTTGTTTACAAATCCCACACGTCTCAGCTGTATCAAATTTTAGTTTGTCTTCTTCTGTCATCACCAAAGGCATCTGACATGTTGTGAGATACTGTACTATCTGACTATACAGATGTCTCATTTCTGTTAAAAACAAACATGCTGCATTTTCACCTCTGTAGATAACAGGCTCTGAATGAAGACCGTCTGACCTAACAAAAATGTATCCAAAAGAACACACCACTTGGTCACTCAATTTTATAGTCTTTGGTAATGACTCTGGAACAGTACCCTCATATGGTGCTACTAATGATTCAAAATCAGCATACACTACAAACGGCAGCTTTTGCTGATTCCCATAGTTTTTAAAATACACTTGACTACCAGGATCTGGATACTTAAGTACAGTTTGTATGTCATCAGCTGATCTACAATGTAGGATGTGATTATGTGCTATTTTAATAGAAGAAAATCTTTGTAAACATTTTTACAAACTTCCTGTTTGCCATTGTGTTTTGTTGTATGACCATGAATTAGACGTGACATATTTCTGATAATTGTGTAGTGGAAGTTATTGTCATCTCCTATTAATAACATGTCAACATGTTTATCTTCTGACTGCCCATAGGTTGGTGCCAGTGGTGATACTCTAATTGGTTGTAACTTGTTCTCAGACTCATTATCCCACACATACACATTTACAGATATACCAGGATTTAGTTTTTCAAACAAGTCTATGTCCTCTACCTTAACAGGGAAGTCAATGCCACTGAAGTTGAGTTCATTTACAAATTTGATGTAGTTAGATACGCGATCAGGTCTTGTTTTTACAAAGTGTATTTTAGCAAGCACACACCACATGAAACAGAAATTGTCATTGTTCTGTATATTAACGACAGCCTTTTTGTTTGCAACCTCTGTTGGCAGTGGTATCCACGATTTACCTAGTATAGGATGATACCTTGACTGTTTTAATTTTAGTTCATGCACATGCCCTTCATGCCAACCAGACCCCTTCATTTTTGCACTGTGAATTGCCTGGAGGAAGTCAGGTAATAGTCTGTCTCTAAACACGTTCTCTAATTCCCTTCTTGTGTTAACTGTGTGTTGTCTTGTTGAGATATACGATACAATCACTTCACCATCTACTCTAGTAAATTCTATTTTTGCAACAATCTGAATCTTCACACTGCCTGTAAGAAGATTTTCTTGTATGACAGAAAAAGAGTTTTCTATTGATTCATAGACATTGTTAGTATTAGATATAGGCAAGTTTGTTGTGTGAAACACGTTTCTTAAGCTTGACGAGCTTGATGGGCTTTGAGCATTGTCCGTCATTTTTATTTGACGGACAAAATAATAAATGAAAAAAAAAATTACCACTGACACACCATATGTAATACTGTATTATCTGTAGTTATGGTAAACAAGCCACCCACTTCCCTGGTGTTTGTCCTGCAGGTGTAATATCACTTTATTAAATGTAACACTTTCAATGTAACAATGTAGTTTTCTTAATTGATCAAATATGTCTTCACACAGTACCTCAAACCAACGCAAGTGGCCACTGTTAGCATTATAAACTGTAAAAGCATTTGTCTTAAGATCAACAGTCTCATAATCATAACGTGGTAATCCATCTGAATATTCCAAAGTAACATTATATGTCGTGTATATTCTTATTGACGGTGTTGAGAGTTTAAAGCTGGGTCCAAACACACGTGATTTTAAGTCAGTAAAGTGCATAACATCTTTGAAGCATTCTGTAACATCAAACACTTGGGTTTGTCCGTCTATCATTTTTATTAGACAAACAAAAGAATAAATTAATTTACTAACCCATACACTGTGGGCTGATCTGTCTTTAAAATAAGATTTAGATGCTTAGTTGATTTCAGTTTATTTTTTACATCATCCCGTTCATGCTTATTTGGTATGACGTCGTTCTCTCTGAGACAATCTTCAAAGCTGTCACGATCCTTACAGTAAAACAAACAGATAAACTTTAACTGCTCTTGAAAATCTTTCAGTACAGCATTATATTTCTGAGTGAGAATCCATAAACTGACGTTTGCGTGTCTGCCACTGAAAGCAAGTTCTGCTAGAGTGTTTCTTTTCTTGACAATGTCTTTCTCTGCAGAACAGTCATCAACAATAAACAATGTTGACTGTCCTTCAAATTGCTTGTAAAAATATTGTAGGTAGTCATTCAGTTTCTTTTCAGGGTCAACTAAGTATATGTTACTGTCAGTCCAAATAAATAAACGGTTGTGATAAGCTTTGTTTTGTTTTATCGTTGGACAAAATATTACAATGTTTTCAAAATGATGGATGTATCTTGTTTGTAATAGGTTAAGAACAAATTCAGTTTTACCACACCCTGTCGCCCCACAAAACAATCCACAGTGTGGGTCAAGTGTCATTAAGCTATGGTTCATTTTAATACACAATATAATTTTAATATATGTGTCCACTCAGTCTACTGTCTTGTATATTGAGTTGTGCGTCATATAACAGGTACAAATATATATTTATTGCTGCAGCAGTTTCAACCTTTTTTTGTATCTGAATTGTTATTCCATCACTACCGTTCTCAACAGTTCGACCTGACCCATGAAGGTAATCGTCGTCTGTACTGCGAAGGTCTAACCAAAGTGCATATTTGTTTGTAAGGTATTGACCAATCCTTACATCATACAGATGTAGATCTTTGCACACAATGTTTGCTGGTTTATCTCTAATCCTTCCTCCCGCAAAATACTTTGTGATCTCATCATAGTGTTGATAAGGCAGCATTCCAGACGCGTACACTTGATTAGGGCGGCCTTCGATTGTGCAAGACAAGTGTGTAATCTTAGGATTGTAGAATTTTTCTGAATCCCGTTTGTATGGACTCACCGGTTTAACAAACAACATAAGAATACATTTCAGTGACCTGGCAGGTGTGTTCAAGTTTATGTTCCTCATTGGGTCACTCTTGTCTTTGGGTATTAAACTGTGTCTAATCACCCTGTCATAATAAATTGGAAGTCTTGACTGGTACTGATTTTGAATGAGTCTGGCTAGTTCAGTATGTGTGACAATTTCATATTCCAAGGAAATGTTAGAGATCTTATATGTTGCACTAAGATCAGATGATTTAATAACTTTGGAGTAGTCATTGAAGGTTAGTTCATAGCTCAGATGGTCATTCAGTGCTCCTTGGTAATAAGACAAATGAGCTGTGAGGATTTCAAACTCAAGTGGAATGTAAAACCTGGTTCCATATGTTTCAGCTATAATAACTTCCTTGGCTACCCCAGTAGTTACCTTATCTCCGGCATTGATTCGAAGTTTACCAACATTATCAGACTGTATGCCTTGGTAAATACGGTTTTCTCGTTCTTCTCTTGTGAGCCACAAATCTTTGTAACAGTAAAATACATCTGAGTCGTCAAGACTAAACACTTCCTGTCCTTCAAGTTTTACTTTAATAGTTCTAACAATTGCTCTGCCAAGATTGTCAACCAGTGTTCTGTTTGCATCTGCGTCTGATGAAAGTTCAATATTAAATGCTAGGCGTGCAGTGCCAGGAACAATAACGTCACTGGGACCTAGGTTTGGAAACTTGACTGTAAGTGTTTGATTCTGGTCTATGGTGCTTGGATTGTTTGTGATGACGATTGATTGTCTAATGCCCTAAACACCCAGAGGCTCATGTAGTTTTCTGTATGGGTCTAACTTTGACCCGTAAGACTGTGTCATTTTTATTATGCACAATAAAAAATAATAAATTAATAAAACAATGGCAGCGGGAGGATTTAATCATGAAGATTTTGAAATGGATGACACGTATGATTTTGGTAATACAACATATGACAGATATGACTGGTACAAGAAATATTTACAGTTTACGTCATGAACTTTTAGAAACCAAAGTGAACTCGTTTTATGATCATGTTGGTAATCGCCCAGACAACATAGACCCTAACCAGTTTGAACTTGATGGCAAGGGTTATTTATATTTAAATACTGTTGACAAAGGAAAAGTATTATTGACTAACAAAAAAGACCCTGGTAAGTTTAGGGCATTAAGTACAATAAAAAATGAAGGTGGTGTTGGTGCCTTGCGTCAACTTGGTATTGGTGGGTCTCCTGTCACGCCACGTCTTGTTAGTGCGCTTCACGACATGCAAACAAAGTTACCAACAGGGCAAGAAATTGAAATGGCACCAGTAACAAGCCTACCAGAAATAGCAAACACAGTGATACAAGAAACCTCATTTACTGAAGGACAAATAAATGATGCTATGAAAACAATAGATGATCAACCTTTGTCAATGAGAGAGATTATAGGGTTGGATAAATCATTGCAGACAATAAGAGGTGAGATGGTAAACAATGTTGCCAAACTAGGTGAGCTTGATAAACACATAGAACGAGAAAAAGAGAAACTGGCTACCGCAGACACAGAAATGAAAGAAAGAATACAACACAGATTAAATGATTTGCAGATAGAAAGATCTGGAAGGTTAGATGTGATTAGTATTGGAAGACAAAAACTGAAAACACAAGTTAACAGGATTAGAGAAACTATTCGGAAAATACTTCATGAAGACACTACTCTGGCTGAGAGATTGAAAACACTTTTCAGAGAACAAGGTATCACAATTGCTAGTTTAATTACTGCTCTTGGATTTATTATCAGTACTGTTGTGTTAGCTGTCTCTGGTAGTGGTGGCGCAAGAGGTGGTGGGGGTCCAACCCCGGCACCGCCAGGTCCGCCAGGCCCCCCGGCTCCAACAGACCCAAAAGATTTACAGTCATGGGTAAAGAAACAACTGTCCCACATATCAGACTTGCTTAATAAATTGGCTGTGAAAGCAATAGACGCGTTACCCAATATAATTGGCTCTGTTGTCAGTTGGTTGATTAGTACTACAGCAAAGGTAGTTGGGTTTATGGCAGAACATTTGTGGGTCTTTTTGATGACAGTAGGAGGGTTAATGGTGGGTTATTTAATGAAACAGATAAAGAAGTAATTTACCTAATCCTGTTAATCCTATTGTCAATTTTGTTCTTTCTGACTCATGTGTGTCAGGGGTTGGTAGTGATGTTTGGGGGATTACTGACTGTATGGGTGTTGGGGCAGGGGAAGTAACCACCTGTAATGATTTTAATAACAGTACAGGCGCAGTGGTTCCTCCTAAGTTTACAGATTGATTGAGACCGAGTTTTTGACCAACACCTGCAACAATTATTTCATTATTATAATTTGTTATTGTACCCATTTGGAGTTGAAGGTCAGATGGTAACATGTATAATTCGATGCCTACTACAAAGTCAACTTTTGATCTGGCATATCTAAGTACGTCTTGGTAGCGTTGTATGCTACATGGGAGATCTACTCTTGAATTAATTGAATCTTCAAGATTAGCGAGAAACTGTTTTTGAGATTCAAATTTCCCACTTCCATTCAAAATATTTGATTTTGTTAGTGATTGTGCACCTAGTATACACCAGACATATGTTGTGATTGACTCATTTACGCGCTCGACTCGTGCTTGAGTAAACCCGTCACTCTTGTCTAAAATAAATGTGGTCCAGGCATTAGATTTTTCTGTTCAATTGATCCTAACCGTACTTGTGATTTTGAAGAAAATGAAGAGTAGGGAGGCCAGTAATCTTGAGAATATTGTCTGTGACTCATAGCATAATACAATGTACCCATGCCTTTGTGATCATCAAGTTTTTGTGTAAAGTCATACTTTGTACTGATGTTAAATTCATTACAAATCCGTTCAAATGCTTTCATATCCATGGGGTTGTTAAACCTGTTGAAACTGGATTCAGTTGGTAGTGGGGTATGCAGTTCTGACAGTATACATCTAAGCTGGTAATAAACATGGAAACGATACACAGACCTAATCAGTTTGTTTGAGTGATTCAAATGGTCTGCGAATGAAACACCACAGCCTGTAGTTGAGCATAGTATAGCAAAGTTGAGCTGGTTTTGGAACATCTGTAGTGGACATGAAGACCACTTTCTTGCAGTAGCATCGTCTGTTATTGGAGGGTTTAGGTAATGGTCAAACGGATTTGGTACTTTGACTTGAAATAAATCGTGTTCGCTTACAGCTATGTCGAGCTGGTTTAACTGAATTATTTTCTGTTCATAAGTAGGTGCAACATTGTATTTGGCATTCACATTAAATTGAAATGCGTTTGTAGTGGTAATGGTTGGTGATTTAAATTCCATCCTTTTTTATATGAGATAATAAAAATGTTTATCACATTAACAAATCTTGACACAAGCAAACCAGTGTGGTTAACTAATGGGATTGATAATCACGATGGTAGCAAGACTGTAGCTATCCATGAAATGTTTTATAGTGTAAAATGGTTTAATGTAACAGATGATATAAATTATTATGTATCTGTTAGTAATGAATCCTCTCCTATTGAGAACCATAAAATAACATCTGGGTATTATGACTTTTGTACATTAGCCAACTGGTTTCAAAGTAAAATAAAAATTAAAGCAACTTTAAATCCAGCTAACTTACTTGTTACATTAGAATTTTCTTCTGAGCGTAGGATAACATTTTCAGATGATCTTCTATTATTACTTGGTTTAATAAATGAAACTGAAGCTAAAACAAAGCTTTGGAAAATAGAGATGATTGATGGCAAATTAACTGGAAAATATCCTGTTCATTTGTCAGTACACACAGTATTAAATGTTCATTTGAAAGAACTGAACACAACTAAAAATGTTCACAACTTTGTTGAGATGCTTACCAACTAGAACTGCACCCTATTGTGAAAGTGTGGTTGTTAGATTTCCTAATTTACAGTTTAAGAAATTAGGTTCTAGTTTCTTTGAGTCACTGAGTATATCTGTAACTAATCAGGATGACAAACCAGTTGTTATGCATGATTTTAGTGTTGTGTTGGAAATTAAATAATTTTATTTTTGTTTATAAAAAAAATGAGTGGTAGTCCAAAGCCGAGAATCATACCAGTTGCATGTCCAGTAACAGAGTTGAAAGATTTGGCAGACGTACAGGATTTTGAGAAGGAAGGGGAAATTGGAGAAATATATGGTTTTAAACTTGATTTGACTGGTATGTACAAGCGGAAAGTAATTGTTGACATGAAAGACGGTGAAAGACAGATTCCTAAACTTGGTCAGCTGCGTGATGTTACTGTACCTACTCCACCTGTAAATAATGTGCCCTACAACTTAATACATGTGGGAAATAAGTGGGTTGTTTCACCTGTACCGGCACCAGCACCAACAATTGACTGGGACATAAAGATTGAATTTATTAGTCCTTATGTATACACTGATGACAAAGGCGCCTTAGTGTTTAGGAAGGTTGTTAATTCTGGGCCGCTAATTGCAAGTCTTGTTCCAAGTTTTGCCCCAGACAACAATAGCAGAGATAAACTGAAAGTTGAAAATTATGAGAAATGGCGGTATCTTCTTACAACTAGAAAGGGAAGATCAGATACTTCTGTTGTGTTTATGCCAGCAAGCTTAGTCGTGGCTAGAGAAGCGACATAAGTATTTGAAATTATCTTGCGATCTATAGCTTCTGTGAAAGAGGCAAATATAGCACAAGGAATCAAACTTACATGGGATGAAACAGTAACAGAATCAACAAAGGTCTTTATTGCTATTACAAAAAATGCAGATGTTATTAATGTTTCGAGCAGTGTTCCGGCTGTCAAGGTGGTGGTCGACAAAACAACTTTTGTTCGTCTAAGTTACATAAACCTTGAACACATTGATCTTGTTTTGTTTTATTATGCCAGCAAATTGAATACTTTTGATGAGTTGCAAAATGTAATCACTGATTAAATTTAAAAAAAAATATTTGTGAATAAAAAAAAAATGGTAAACTTCTATCCTCAACTACCGACGACGCTTGCGCCTGAGACTGTGTCGTCGTTTGCGTTTGATCCACATATGCCAATTGCATCAGATAAAACATTACAGGCAGACGCATTCAGATTAAATAATATTACAGAAGCATTTAAATATTTGGAAGGAGAGGAGGCAAAATATTCACAGTGTAAGAGACGGTATAAGACCGTTTTCAATTCTGTTCAAAATACTTCAATGGCTGTTGGTGTCGTTTCAGCTGGTTGTTCTGTGGGGGGTATTGTTCTGTTTGCCACAGGAATTGGAAGTTTAATAGGAATTGCAGTTGAGGGTGTTAGCGTTGCTACATGCCTGACTTGTTTTGGTTTGGAAGCCTTAAACAAGAGGTTTCACACGAAATTACAGAAACATGAAGCACTGAGTACGCTGGCTGGTGCAAAGCTGAGCAGTATGAAACTTATTATCAGTAAGGCATTGAATGATAATAATATTAGTGATGATGAATTTAAGCGAGTCCAGGATGATTTAAATAATTACAAAAAAACAGAAGTCCGAAATACAAAATAAGATGCATAGTCAATCTCCCGTAAATGTTGAAGAACTGAAGGCTTCTTTTTTAGAGATGGGGGAAAAGATTGGTGTTCAGGAAACCACAGAAAAGCTACACAATCTTTTAAACAAATAAAAATCAGATTTGGTAATCCTTTAATAATGTCATACACTTCACAGAAAAATGTCATGCCACCTAACTATTTAACCCCATCAGCTCCACCACCACCACCAGACTATTACTAAAAAAAGTTTTTTTCATTGTCCTTGTATCTTGTCAAATCTGTCTGAGTAAGTTGTGACTTAAGTCAAGAACTTACAATTTGTTATGTTTAAGTTCTTATAAATTCTTGACTTAAGTCACTTATAACTTATTTATAAGATCTTAAAAGGTTACCTGTAAAGTTATTTGTCAGTTTTAAAAGACTTTGGAAATTTGTTATCAAGTATCTGTAGGTAACTTAAATAATTTGTTATCAAGTGCATATAGCAATGGGTTTTTTTTGTTTGTTTGTTTGTGTGTGTGTGTATATATATGAATATGTGGTCATTGACTAAAAAAAAAATGGTATAAATGGTATTGGAATGTATTTTTTTCTATCTCTAATAACTAATTAATATGCACACGTATAGGCAAACAAAAACACAGGCACACACACAGACAGATAGACATGCACACATACATACTCAAAAACATGCACTCACACACACACATACACGCCTACATACGCAAAAACATGCACTCACACAGACGCACATACACATATAAACACATGCACACACGCACGCATACACACTCTCACTCACACACATATACATACACACACACACTATGGGTTGTAACCATACAAACCGGGGACGTCCCCCGTTTACTGGAAGTCCCCGGTTGTGGGTGTATAACCCGTGTGTGTCCCCGGTTTACGGGATTTACACACACACACACACACACACACACACACACACACACACACACACACACACACACACACACACACACACACACACACACACACACACACACACACACACATTACAGGCAGACGCATTCCGATTAATATAATACACACATGCGCACATACAGACGTATGCACACAAACACGCATACAATCACATACATGCATAATCACGCACACGCACTCACGCACACTCACACACAGACAAACAAATACAATGCACGCACACACACCGAGACAAAGACAAACACACACGCACATATGCACACACACACACACAGACAAAGACAGACAAACAAGGCAGACAGACAGACATATCCACAGACACATGCACTCACACTTCAGTCATGGTTGTATGTCAAGCGACATGCAAGGACTGTACACTCGTTTAGCCACCGCACACTTAGTTTCGTTTCTAAGACGCTACGTCATTGTATACGCTGGATACAACGATCACATGAGATTACACAGCTTGCTACTGTAAGACCCTTGTAAACATAGACATTTGACTCTGTGTTTTGTCTTAAATTTATTAGTTGTCCACGGTATGGAAGTGATAGCAATGACTATGATTGAAAAAATCAACATTCTGTTAACGCCGCGCCGTCCAACACTGTTGATTAACACAGCTTAGTCAACAGCGTTATGATCCGGTTACTTACCGCGCGGTTGTTAAGGCCCACGTGACGTGTAGTTGGCCGCTGGTGTTAAGATAGCGCTAACTTTGTAATAACACACAGAGACATTGAGTGACTCATCGGAATTGAAGGCTTGTCTTGACTCAGGTACTACACACTGAGTTAAAAATGACTAATGCAACATACCACCATCTCTCACAGTAAATTTTACTTACCTTTCGTTTTGGTTGTTTCAACTTCGTTATATCCATTGCTTCTGCTTCCACTTACTGTGTCATATTCAACCGCATCTTATAGATTGGGTGGGGGGGGGGGGGGGGGGGGGAAATTGTACTTTTTTTTTCCACGGAAGTCTTTTGCTTTCTGTTCATTCAGTTACCATGATCGCATGAGATAGTTACCATCCTTTGTAAACAGAATCAGAATACCGTCTTGCTCAGACATTTCTTAGCTATAATTTCGCTTTGCTTTTCTTAGCGTGCCACAGATTAAAGCTGATATTATATGAGTCGGGGTGTTAACATATAAACATTTTTAACAAAAATCCCGTCTATTATCTGATTCTCAATGGCCTTTTCAAGGGAGGATTCAAACATGCCCCCCCTTGGAAAGGCATTGAGAATCAGATGCGGTGTTCCGTCACCTAGACGGGATGAGGGAAGGATGGACATACAGACGAACACACACACACACACACACACACCCACCCAGCCCCCCTTAACCCCCCTTAACCCCTCCCCCTTAACCCCTTACCCCCCCTTATCCCTCTACCCCCCTTATCCCCCTTATCCACCCCTCCCCCCCCCCCTTTTTACCCGTGCGCACAATTTGTTTTATTTATTTATTTGCCGGCATTTTTTAAATTATTTAAATTATTGGATCGTCACACCCCAGTTAAAATCTCACAGCTCAGACATTTACCGAAACGAAAATTTCTGAGATTTTGAGGTGATTCGAACCGCGACGCCACACACGTACCTAGTAAACTGGCCCAAGATCTACTCGGTACATGTGTAACGGGGCCGAAACCACCAGGCCAGTCTCGGCCCAAGATAATGTAGTTATTTTTACCTACTTAAATATAAGCAGATCAATACCGGATATGGTGCAATGCGTCTTTCCGGCGACCAGTTCTGTATTGATCGATTTACAGGTCTGTAGCGTTAACTAATCATATAACTGATTGAGCTGTGAACATTGTTAGTAGTCTTCTTAACTTTGTTTTAGTCGGTTGTCATAGATAAGCGAGTAATTGTGTATTTATATTCTCAGAAATGTGAGCAGCGAAAGTGGTAAGCAGCTAAAAATTGATTTCTAAGGGAAGTAACTACTGTTTTGGCAATAACCAAATCGGAAATTCCCAAAATACACCACACATAAGCTACGCAAATGGTCCGCGCTGATTTACTGAATTTTAGTGTGTAAATGTTTACATAACCAATGGATTAATTAGCTCATGTGTTAACCCCCTGTTGGTAATACTCTGCTGAGAGGTACATAAAATGGTGACTGTTCAAATAATAATGCAGTGGCATGTTCAGTAGCGGACGGTAATTAAGATAAGCATGCCGAGGCGCTGAAAAAAAATGGGCGGAGTAAAGGTGTGGTAGTTTGTGGTCAAAACAATGGAAATTTGGGGGTGTATATAAATTGCTTTTTTCCTCTCATATTTTCTCTCTCTCATTTCACATATACTGGACTTACTGCACTTTGTTTTCAAAGGGCAGACTATTATTGTACAATTAAGTTATATTTAAATTCAATTCGATGGCAAACAAAACAAACTTTCAGTCATAAAATTCAGCACACGCGTAATAGAACAAGATTCAGTGCAGTTGCATACAATTCTGCCAGCGCTAGCCTCACCTATCTGTTTTGTGAGTGCACCAGCTGCATAAAAAGTTGAAAAAGTTTAAAGTGCCAAACAACCCTAAAACAGCCCGCAGCCGGAAGTACAATTAAAGGCAACATTTCAGTGAAAACAGAATACCGTCCACTCCGATTATAACTAGATCGGATATAACACAAGCCGAATATAGCAGCACTTTTATTTAAAGGCCCCAACAGCAGTTTTTCAACGTAAATTACTTCGCTTATAACAAACATCGGATATAACAACAAGAACAATTGGATCGCCTGGCGGTTTGTTATATCCAGAGTTTACTGTATATTCATTTGATACCGGTGAGTGAGGAGAGAAGATAACGGGTAGAAACCAGAGCGCGTAGTGCGAGAAGAAAAGTGAAAACAAAGTATTTATAGCTGACCACTTTACAGACAGTGCATGCAGACCGTGGTTTTCAGATCATTGTCAAATCTGCGTCAAAGATCCACCGCCTAAAAAGGACAGAAAAATGGTCTCAGCAATCATTTATTTTCAATCCCTGAACAACTACGCTCCGGACTATCTCTCCAACTTACTTCACCCTTACACTCCTTCCCGCTCAATCCGCTCCGCCTCCGACCCTCTCCGCCTCCTCATCCCCCGCACCAAACTCAGCACTTTCGGCCCCCTCTCCTTCTCCGTCTACGGTCCATTCACCTGGAACACTCTCCCACTCTCTCTCCTCCTTCCAGCCCGCCCTAAAAACTCACCTCTTTCAACAGTTCCAGCACTATATCACGACACTCCCCACCACAAGCTGACTGGCGTACTGTATTTCACTATTTATGGTACGCGAGTCATTGTCAAAAGCGTGCGCATGCGTGCGTGAGTTGTGAGTACGCGCTTAGAGTTATAATTATTATAAGATAAGCGCATTATAAATACCGTAATTATTATTATTATTATTAACTCATTCAGCCCCGAAACACTACAGCTAGACGTGGATCGGGCATGATAGTTCAAGGGTGGTGCCAGAATAGCTAGGCGCCCATAGGCGCCAAGCTATTCTAGAAACACCCTTGAACAATCATGCTCGATCTTTCTCTATAATTTTAATACAGTCCTTCAGAGGGCACCATTTAAAAAAATGTGGTGAGTTCTGTCCTGGGGTAGAATGTGTTAATTTACCACTGTAAACGCTTCTGATACTGTGCAGTGGGCAAGTACATGGGGAATAGCATCATCAGTTACTAACAGTGAACTTAGACTTCTTACTCTCTCTACGTTATACACGACCCTTTCACTGCCGTAAAAACTGCAAGGGGTATAGATCAATAAAACAATACTCAACTACATGGGGTATAGATCAATAAAACAATATTTAGCTACAAGGGGTATAGACCAATAGAATAATACTAAACTACAAGGGGTATAGATCAATAGAATAATAATAAACTACAAGGAGTATAGATCAATAAAACAATACTCAACTACAAGAGGTATAGACCAATAAAACAATACTCAACTACAAGGGGTATAGATCCTCATGCTTACCTGTAGTTGCTGGGGCTCATGAGGATCTATGTCTGTTGCAGCTGGATGGAGTTCAATATTTCTCGGCCGTGAAGGGGTCAAACAATTAAACAACTTGGTGTGTGTGAGTTGTGTGTGTGTGTGTGTGTGTGTGGGGGGGGGGCCTTTGTGTGTGAGTTGTGTGTGTTTGTGTGTGAGTGTTTGTGTGTGTGTGTGTATGTGTGTGTGTGTGTATGTGTGTGTGTGTGTGTGTGTGTGTGTGTGTGTGTGTGTGTGTGCGCGTATGTTGTATGTGTTTGCGTGTTAGCTGATAGTCTTTTTTTTTGTATCAGCGCTTAGATCTACTTTTTAGAATAAGCGCTTCAGACATCTCCTTTATTATTATTATTATTATTATTATTATTATTATTATTATTATTATTATTATTATTATTATACAGTTTAAAAGTATGAAACAAGATTACAACATGCGACAAGCCAGGTGATTGAAAAATGTAATAAATATTATGATATATATCGAAAAATTACATATTCAGGCAATCCTAAAACTACTGGCACCCTGACGGAAGAAAAACAATCATTTCGGTAACATAAAAATAAAACAACAGCAACAATCAAACAAACAAACAAATACTTGAAGTTAATACAAGTGCAAAAGGCCACCGTGACGTGTGCCTACTCAGACGGCTTGTGAAAAGAAGGGTAGAAAAATCTTAGTTAAAGCAAGACAACACTGAGAACCTGGTCCGTTGTATAGGCGAAGGCCCACCTGAGAGCAGGTCGCTTTAATGTTTGTTCGAACTTACAGAAGAGTGCTTATTTACTGGAGCGATCAATAACGAGAATACTTGCGAAACAAAATTAAATTTATTAAATTTATTATTCAAGCTAAAGGTGAGTCGCATCCACATCGCTGAAAAGGAGTCTCGGGTTGGTTCGGGAGTGAATGCTTAATCCACCCCAAAACAAAACTTTGAATTATTTTCTGTTTTTTTTTTAATAAAGTGGAAACGTGTTAATCAACTATATCTACATTAACTAGGTACCTGTAAGACATTTGCAGAACTTTATATTTTTTACAATCTGAAACTGTGCTTATAATAATAATAATAATACCGGTTGTTACATAGGGGCTTTCTAGTTTGAGGTGCATAGCGGATGGTGGGTGAGTTGAGGTGTGTACCAGTTTTGGCGGCGCTTGGGTGTAGGGTTGGTACAGAATCATGTTGATAGCCAGGAAATGAGACGTTGATGTGGTTATTTTATTTTATTTTATTTTATTTATTTTGCGCATGACAAATGTGCAGCAAGTGGGCGGTAGTGTTGATTAGAGGATTGAAAAATTAGGAGATGACTGGGACAGACTAAGACTAAGTCATTATAACAGATGGGACTGCAGGCGAGGCCCACTGTGTACTATGACCTGTCAGAGGCACCACATGCCATAAATTATGTGACATAGACCAGAATCTGGTTTAATGTAACCATATAATTGATTTTGGACTTTTGCAGTTGGAAAATTAAGAAAATCATGAAAGATTTGAAATTTTGCCAAAAAAACCCCGCTTTGTTTGCAGGTTTTTTTAGGTGTTGTTGCATGTTTTGCGTCGCAGCACCCTGTTTACCTACACTGTGGCCCATGATTACTGTGTTTGTTCATATATTTTTGGTTACAAGTATTCATGAGTCTGGCCTTCCTCCTTGAGCTGTGACCTTTGACGTTGACCTTGAAAGGGGTGGGGTTTTTTGGGGGTTCAGTTTGATAAATGCAGGGGAAAAAAAGCACTCATTCAGGTATTGAAGTTGTGGGGCGGGGGTGAAGGGGAGGGGGGTGGGGTGGAGGTGGCGGGGGGGGGGAGGAGGGGTAAGGTCAAAGGTTAAGATCAAAACTACAATGAAACAGTTTCAGCAGGTTCTTTTCCTTAAACAGCTGACCTCAGAGTGAAATCAGCCGCCAAAATAATGTGACATGCAGAAGTTATATTGCATGATCCAGCTACATTTGTATACAACATAGGCTTCATCTCAGGTGTCGTTTTGCTGTAATTGTAATGAGGGATGTCTCTAGTGTCTATTCTGAGCCAAACACAAGCACTTTTACACTGCGTAAAGCTCATTATTTTGAGTGCCTTGTTATGGGAGCATCAGCTGCAACCACCATCACAGGCTTTTATAGGAGTGTTCACAGGTTTGGCACACACATGCCTGCTGCATTTGCAACTTGAGTTGAGTTGTTTTGAGACTCTGACAAGTGTGCTTTATATAAAAATGAACTGTACATATCCATTTTTTCTCTGCTAACTCCTAACTAATCACTACAGACACTTGTTTGGGTATGGGGTGCGTCCTGCGTTGCATAGTTTTGACTGTTTTGTGTGGTCTTTTGGCTGTAGGATAGCTCAGTAGACTTAATGTTTAAATTGCACAGCTGTTTCATGACTCCTTTTGCCTGGGGGCGGAAGACAACCAGCCAGAGCCACCAGCCCCACCCAACAAGCACCCACCAGCTCACAGAAAAACACACAGGCACGCAACAAGACGACCACATACATCACCAAGAGATGCACACGATCGCCCCGCCCCAAAACCGCGTATTACTCCGTGAGCCGGAGACCGGGCGCCCGACAGGGATGGGCAAGTAATCCAACTAAACGTTCGGCCAGCGCTGAGAAAGTCCCCAGGGGAAATGTACAAATCAACCAGCGTCAACATAACCTAACTGGTTAGTGAGTAGTAAAACAGTGAGGTAAAGGTACAGTTAGCAGACACAAACAAGGTAAAAAATGTTAATCTTTCATATTCATCCCGAGTGGCGCCACAGTGCCCAGTATATTAATCAGAAATTTTTCACGGTCTTTCCTGGCCCAGACAGTACTGGATTGCATAAGCCAGAGGCCTTTAACCCGAATGTCCGAGATTGAGATGTCGTCTGACCGGTCTGTTGTATTGGTACTTGACAGACTGAAGATGTTCTTTGAAACGGTCGTTGATGGTTCTTTCCGTCTCTCCAACATAGAGTTGGCCGCATTTCACACAGGAGATGACATAAATCACGTTGGTGGTTTGACACGTGAAGTATCTGTCTGTGTTGAATTTGTAACGTGGACCAATCACCACGGTGGAAGGGCAAATAAAAGGACACGTCTTGCAATTAGGAACATTGCACGGAGTGGAGCCGGAGGGTCTGGTGGTATGACGAGGCTTGAGAGTAGAGCGAACAAGCATGTCCCGCAAATTAATATCCCTCTTGAAAGCTACCAACGGAGGTTCAGAAAAGATAGCAGCAGATTCTTGACTGAATGACAAAAGACCCCAGTTAAAAAGAAGGATTTTACGAATCGGATTGGTGTGGGGATGGTAGATCATGGTTACGATAGGCCTGTCACTATCAGCGGTAGGTTTAGTCTGCAGTGTACTCGCGCGAATAAGTTTTTGAACCGTTTGGAGAGATCCTTGAACAACAGTATGTGGGTAATGTCTGTCGATGAAAAATCCAGCCATTTCTTTGGATTGAACATGAAAATCTGATTCTTCGGAACATATTTTTTTTAGCCGAAGAAACTGGGAATAAGGGATGCTGTTTTTAGTTTTGGGGTTGTGAGAAGATCGGTAGTCGAGGTAGGAATGTGAGTCGGTAGGTTTGTAATATATTGAAGTTTTCAACATTCCGCAGTCAATCCTGATGTTCATGTCCATAAATTCGACTGAAGTAGCTGATATAGTGTATGTGAACTTGATGGATGGGTGGAAGTCCTGCACGAAGTGAATGAAGTCTAAAAGTGCAGCTTGGGTCATGTGTGTAGCTCCTAAACCGTCATCGATGTAGCGTTTATACATCTCAGGGACAGGCCCGGTGTATTGCTGAAGAATCTGTTGCTCAAGGAAACCCATGAAAAGGCAAGCATAGCTGGGTCCCATTTTTGTGCCCATCGCTACGCCACTGCACTGAGCGAAGGTGACGCCATCAAAGGTGAAACTGTTAAGAGAGAGAACCAATTCAGCCAGACGTAGAAGTGTATGAGTAGGAGGCTGTTTATGACTTCTTTGGTTGAGGAAGTATGCAAGTGCATTGAGGCCGTCATTGTGCGGTATAACAGTATATAGAGAAGTGACATCAAGGGAAAACAACAGTTCAGGTTTGAAAAGTTGTTTCTGGTTGACTTGGTCTATGATCTCCAGAGCATGGTTGGTGTCTTTAATGTAGGTAGGTAGAGACTGGACAAAGGGTCGGAAGATGATGTCCAGGTATTCGGAGATGTGTTAAGTCGGACAGCTGCAAGCTGACACTATGGGGCGGCCGGGATTGTTGAGTTTGTGAATTTTTGGGAGAAGGTAAAAGTTAGGTTGCTTAGGCCGCTTTTTTATGAGGAGATTAGCTGTGGAAGGAAGCTCTCCTTTAAGAATCATCTCTTTGACTGTCTTAGAGATGCGCTTTTGATCAGCTTGGAGGGAGCATTCGTCAAGGTGTTGGTAGTGTTCTGGGTTCGTAAAATCCTTCTTTCTAACTGGGGTCTTTTGTCATCCAGTCAAGAATCTGCTGCTATCTTTTCTGAACCTCCGTTGGTAGCTTTCAAGAGGGATATTAATTTGCGGGACATGCTTGTTCGCTCTACTCTCAAGCCTCGTCATACCACCAGACCCTCCGGCTCCACTCCGTGCAATGTTCCTAATTGACATAGACAGATACTTCACGTGTCAAACCACCAACGTGATTTATGTCATCTCCTGTGTGAAATGCGGCCAACTCTACGTTGGAGAGACGGAAAGAACCATCAACGACCGTTTCAAAGAACATCTTCAGTCTGTCAAGTATCAATACAAGAGACCGGTCGGACGACATTTCAATCAGGCCGACCACTCCGTCTCGGACATTTGGGTTAAAGGCCTCTGGCTTATGCAAGCCAGTACTGTCTGGGCCAGGAAAGACCGTGAAAAATTTCTGATTAATAAACTGGGCACTGTGGCGCCACTCGGGATGAATATGAAAGATTAACATTTTTTACCTTGCTTGTGTCTGCTAACTGTACCTTTACCTCACTGTTTTACTACTCACTAACCAGTTAGGTGAGGTTGGCGCTGGTTGATTTGTACATTTCCCCTGGGGACTTTCTCAGCGCTGGCCGAACGTTTAGTTGGATCCCTTGCCCTTCCCTGTCGGGCGCCCGGTCTCCGGCTCACGGAGTAATACGCGGTTTTGGGGCGGGGCGATCGTGTGCATCCCTTGGGGATGTATGTGGTCGTCTTGTTGCGTGCCTGTGTGTTTTTCTGTGAGCTGGTGTGTGCTTGTTGGGTGGGGCTGGTGGCTCTGGCTGGTTGTCTTCCGCCCCCACCCCACCCCTTTTTCTTTTTTTTTCCTCTCTCTCTCTCTCTCTCTCTCTCTCTCTCTCTCTCTCTCTCTCTCTCTCTCTCTCTCTCTCTCTCTCTCTCTCTCTCTCTCTCTCTCTCTCTCTCTCTCTCTCTCTCTCTCTCTCCGTTGGGTATTTCGTAGTAAGAGGATTTGTTTTTTGCTTTTTTTTTTAAATTTTCTGCCTTTTTTGGCATTTTATACAGAGGCAGTATGTTGGAATTTGCTTAAAATCTCTTGATAGATGAAAAGAGACATGTTTGGTGCTTTGATTCATACCAGTCTTCATACGCGACAGCGGGGACTCATGAGGATCTATGTCTCTTGCTGAGACCAGTTTATATCCATGTTTCTTGAACGATTTTAGTTTTCGGTCGTTGAGTGAACAAAGATTTCAGAAACAGAAACGAAATTGAACTCTTAAAATGTGCATTTTAGTGTGTAAATGTTTACTATTTAGTTCAGGTGCTAATTTTGCTTAAGACATAAATTGCATTGATTTTGGAAATCTTTTTTTTTTTTTGCAGAGTGAAATACGGGGGGGGGGGGGGGGGGGGGGGGGGAGGGGGGGGGGGGCGAATTTGGGTAAATGTGAGCGATGTGGTCATTATGAGAGATGTTAGCGAAAATAGTAAAATAAAGGTTGTTTAATTAAGATAATTAAAGACGAAAATAAATTCTCTTGTATTCTCTCTTCTTTGTGAGCGAATACATTGTATATAATCTGTTAGTGTAGGGTCTGGTGAGTGCAGACATTGTATATAATCTGTGAGTGTCTAGTTTGGTGAGCGCAGACATTGTATATAATCTGAGTGTCTGGTCTGTTGAGTGCAGACATTATATATAATCTGAGTGTCTAGTCTGGTGAGATCATACATTGTATATAATCTGTCAGTGTCTGGTCTGGTGAGTGCAGACATTGTATCAGTGTTGAAACGTGCGTAGGGGTTGTTTGTTTACAACGAAGTCTTGACAACAGAGTCATGCCATAGGCACTGTTGTGGCTGAGCTTGCGTTGTACATGGTATTTATCATGACCCGTTCCCTGCCACTGACAACAAGATCATGCCATATGCACTGTTGTGGCTGAGCGTCTGTTGAACACAGTATTTATCATGACTCTTCCCTGCCACTGACAACAGTATCATGCCACAGACACTGTGGTGGCTTATCGTGCGTTGTACACAGTATTTATCATGACTCTTCCATGCCACTGACAACACGATCATGCCATAGGCACTGTTGTGGCTGAGCGTGCGTTGTACACAGTATTTATCATGACTCTTCCCTGCCACTGACAACACGATCATGCCACAGGCACTGTGGTGGCTGAGCGTGCATCACGTTGTACACAGTATTTATCATGACTCTTCCCTGCCACTGACAACACGATCATGCCACAGGCACTGTGGTGGTTGAGCGTGCGTTGTACACAGTATTTATCATGATGCTTCCCTGCCACTGACAACACGATCATGCCATAGGCACTGTGTTGGCCGAGCGTGCGTTGTACACAGTATTTATCATGACCTTCCCTGCCACTTCACGACTATTTTCTATATGAAATCTGTCTTCATTCAACGACCACACGCCTCATCCGTCCACAGGACATAGATACAAATTTGTCTCGGCAAGAGGCATAGATCCACATGACCCCCGCGAATGCGGGGACTCATGAGGATCTTTGTCTCTTGCAATTGGATCATGTTCAATTTTTTTTTCTCGGCAGTGAAGGGCTTATGAATACTTGAATTTGTGTGCCCAAATAATCCTTTAACGTTCTGTGTGCCCAGAATATCCTTTTACATTGTGTGTGTGTATGTGTGTGTGTGTGTGTGTGTGTGTGTGTGTGTGTGTGTGTGTGTGTGTGTGTGTGTGTGTGCCATAATTAGCGTGTGTGTGCGGGTCTGTGATTTTGGACCTGACGGCTGTAATTCGGCTGTAAGCTGTAAAGTCACAAAATCACAGAGCAGCACACACCTGTTGTTTATCTGCACCAGATGACAGCCTCAGCTACTACAAAAACACGCAGTTCTCCACCTCGGACCGTGACCATGACCAGAACTCTCGCCAGTGTGCTGTGGAATTCAAGTCGGGTTGGTGGTTTAACGCCTGCTCCTACTCCAACCTGTACGGGACGGCCAGCACCAGGGACAGGCACTACCTGTACTGGTACTACTGGCATAACGACTGGAGGTCATACAGACGAGCGGAGATGAAAATCAGACCCCGTCACTAAGTACACCCCGATCGATTCAACGCTTAGATTTGACTACCCTTTGAAGGCGAAACACACGACGTCCAACGTGAGGATGATCATGCCAGGCCTACGGTGTTGTTTGTCCTCAAAGGGAAGTAATCCTTTCACTGCCCGCCGACAAGCATTAACCCCGTCCCTGCCACTGTACGTTCATTTTTGTTTCTGAAATCTTTGTTCACTCAAGACCCAAAACAAAAACCGACAAAGAAAAGTGGATATAAACCGGTCACAGCAAGAGACAAAGTCGTGTTGACTTTTTCTCGGCAGTAGTTGTGTAGATCGGACTGTAAAACAACTGCCAACTCATGGGCAAGTAACTGGAAACGTGCGAGAAACTCCGGTGGACGTACAGTAAAGCCTGGATATAACAAATTCGCAGGGCACCGAAATTTTCTGGTTGTATTAAGCGGAATTTGTTATAAGCGAAATGTCAGACTTTCTAATGTAATAATCCCAACATACCGACAAAGTCTTGTTTTTAACCTAAGTTCATTTATTTACAGGGTCATTGTAATGTAGAATCATTTAATTAGATTAGTGTGCAATTATCATGTGTAAACGATAGTATACTTTTTATATTTATCTTTTTCGTAAAAATCATGGGGAGGAGAGGGCGTGGGGATGTCAGTCAAATCCGCTTCTCTCCACATTGGTGTCCATTCTGATCCTAACGTCCCTTCATTGCGGTGTGGGTGCAGGTGTCTTAGCTTCGATAATTAAATGATTTTTTTTCTTTTCGCTGATTTGATAAGTTTTTTTTTCACCATTACAGCAAACACCGGATATGACAAAATGCTGGGGGAAGCAGCATTTTATGTTTAAGTTTCAGATTGTAAAAAAATAAAGTTTTACAAATGTCTTACAGGTACATCGTTAATGTAGTTACAGTTGATTACCACGCTTCCACTTTATTTAAAAACAAAAAATAATACCAAGTGTTGTTTTGAGGTGGAGTAAGTGTTCACTCCCGAACCAAACCGAGAATCCTTTTGGCGACGTGGATGCAACTCACCTTTAGCTTGATTAATAAATTTTATTTCGTTTCACAAGTATTTTCGTTACTGATCGCTCCAGTAAATACGCACTTTGCTGTAAGTTCGAACAAGCTTACTGGCTGGTGCAGGAATAAGCTCGCTCTTGCAACTGACTCCGGGTTCTCATTCTCCGGGTTCTCATTGTCGTCTTGCTTTAACTAAGAATTTTCTACCGTTCTCTTCACAACCAATCTGAGTAGGCACACGTCACGTGGTTTTCTGCTGCTTCTGGTACTTCTGGTATAGTGGGGTGGGGGCGGAGGAACTGTCCTGCGTACTCTCTTTTTCCGTTTTCTGCGTCGTATTAACTGCTAGTATTTGTTTGTTTGTGTGTTTGTTTCTGTTTATGTATTTTAATGTTACGGAAATGATTCTTTTTTTCCTTCAGGGTAAAAATAGTTTTCTCATTACCTGGATATGTAATTTTTCGATTTAATATTCTATATATTTTTCAATCATATGGCTTGTCGCATTTTGTAATCTTGTTTCCTACTGTTGAATTGTATGCTGTAATGTTGTATTGTTTGCTCTCGTATTACATTCAAAAGTAACTTGGATTGTCTCAGAGTTTGTATTCCGCCCTTTGAAAGCACCACACAGTAACTGCAGCATATTGTTGATGGACTGGCTCCGTTTCGCTTTTAAAGGGCTGATTTTTGATTACAGCAAGTCATTGCCTGTCACTGCGTAACATTTGTTTTTTTCTTGTAATTTTTTATTTAGTTTTTTTTGTTTGTTGTTGGTTTGTTTTTGTTTTTATTTCATACACATATCCCTCCTTTACACATACAACACACACACACACACACACACACACACACACACACACACACACACACACAAACACACACACACACTCACAAACACACACGCGCACGCGCACACACACATACAAAGTTGTTCAATTGTCCACCGCTTCACGGCCGACAAAAATCGATCACCACCCTGCTGCAACAGATATACATCCTCATGAGCCCCAGCAACTACAGGGGAGCATGCTGATCTATACCCCTTCCAGTTGAGTATTGTTCTATTGATTTATACCCCTTGTAGTTGAGTATTGTTCTGTTGATCTATACTCCTTGTAGTTGAGTTTTGTTCTAGTGATCTACACCCCTTGTAGTTAAGTGTTGTTCTATTGATCTACACCCCTGTGTCGTTAAGTATTGTTCTGTTAATCTACCCCTTGCAGTTGAGTATTGTTCTATTGATCTATATCCCTTGCAGTTGAGTATTGCTTTATTGATCTATACCCCTTGCGGTTGAGTATTGTTCTATTGATCTATACCCCTTCTAGTTGAGTATTCTATTGATCTATACCCCTTGTAGTTGAGTATTGATCTATGCCCTTTGTAGTTGAGTATTCTATTGATTTATACCCCTTGCAGTTGAATATTGTTCTATTGATCTATACCCTGTGCAGTTGAGTAATGTTCTATTGATTTATACCCCTTGTAGTTGAGTATTCTATTGATCTACACACCTTGTAGTTGAGTATTCTATAGATCTATACCCCTTGTAGTTGTGAATTTTATTAATCTATCCCCCTTGTAGTTGAGTATTGTTCTATTGATCTATTCCTCTTGTAGCTGAGTATTGTTCTATTGATCTATCCGCCTTGTAGTTGAGTATTGTTCTATTGATCTATTCCCCTTGTAGTTGAGTATTGTTCTATTGATCTATTCCCCTTGTAGTTGAGTATTGTTCTATTGATCTATTCCTCTTGTAGTTGAGTATTGTTCTATTGATCTATTCCTCTTGTAGTTGAGTATTGTTCTATTGATCTATACCCCTTCCAGTTTTTACGCAGTCAAAGGGTCAAGTATAACTTACTGAGAGTAAGAAGTCTAAGTACACTGTTAGTTTGTAACTGATGATGCCATTTTCCATGTACTTGTCCACTGCATAGTGTCAGAAGCGTTTGACAATGTTAAATTAACACATTTTGCCCCAGGACAGAAATCACCACATTTTAAAAAAGTTGCCCTCTGAAGGACTGTATTACAACTCTACAGACAGATCGAGCAGGATAGTTCAAGGGTGGTGCCAGATTAGCTTAGCGCCTATAGGCACCAAGCTATTCTGGCACCACCCTTGAACAATCATGCTCGATCCACGTCTTGTTGTGATGTTTCGGGGCTGAATGAGTTAATAGTAAATACATGCTCACTGAGAATACTTTTGTGTCCTTTTTAGGCTCGTTGACGCTGATTTGACAATGATTTGAAAACCACAGTCTGCATGCACTGTCAATAAAGTGGTCAGCTTTAAATACTTAGCCTTTATCCTTTTCTTCTCGCACTACGCGTTCTTGTGGTTTCTATCCGTAATCTTCTCTCCCCACTCACCGGTATCGAATGAATATACAGAAAACGCCGGATATAACAGATTACCAGGCGACCCGATCGTTCTTATTGTTATATCCGATGTTTGTTATAAGCAAAGTAATTGACTTTGAAAAAACTGTTGTTGGGACCTTTAAATAAAAGTGTTGTTATATACGACTTGTGTTATGTCCGACCTTGATAAGCGGAGTGGACTGTATTCTGTTTTTGCTGAAATGTCGCCTTTAATTGTACTTCTGGTTGCGAGCTGTTTCAGTATTGTTTGGCACTTTAAACTTTTCAATTTATATTCAGCTGGTGCATTGAAGCTTGTTCTATTTCGCGTGTACTGAATTTTACGATTGAAAGTTTTTATTGTTTGTCCTCTAATTGAATTTAAAATTAACTGAATTGTACAATAATAGTCTGCCCTTTGAAAGCAAAATGCAGTAAGTCCAGTTTATGTGAAATGGACTTACCGTGTTTCAGGTTTCATCGGGCTGTTTTGATTGTTACAAGTACTGGATGTCCATCCAACAGATTTCGTTTGTTCATTAAGCTTTCAGTTCTGATTTGGAAAGTTTTTTTTTTTATTTTTTTATGCTGTCAAATGTAATGTTTCTGATGTTGATGAGTTTTGAGGATTTTGCAAT
Source organism: Semisulcospira habei (assembly GCA_036245525.1). Lineage (NCBI taxonomy): Eukaryota > Metazoa > Mollusca > Gastropoda > Semisulcospiridae > Semisulcospira > Semisulcospira habei. Next base: position 14,728,094 of record BTPG01000002.1, on the reverse strand, counting down.
AGCAGTTTTCAGTTGTTCCCAGTGTGTTTCAGGGGAGGATTCTGCTGGGTCAGCTGTGTCTGTAAGCCTGCGCTGTAAATCTGTCTGAAAGGCCGCTTTCACGACCTCACGCTGAAGGCTGGCAACATCAAGCTTTTTCTTGGGGGGCCCCCATTTCTTGGGTTTTGGCTTGAAGTGGAGCCTGAGTTTGCAGCGGACAAGGCGGTGGTCAATGTGGCACTCTGCGCTGGGCATCACTCTGGTGTGGAGGACGTCGTTGCGGTCCCTCTGACGCACTAGGACATAGTCAATAAGGTGCCAAGTTTTGGAGCGAGGATGCATCCAGGTGGTTTTTCGACTGTCCTTTTGCTGGAAAGTGGTGTTTGTGATAACAAGCTGCTGCTCTGCACAGAACTCCAACAGTAGGCGGCCATTGTCATTTCAGTTCCCAACGCCATGCTTGCCGAGGACTCCTTTCCAGGCTTCAGAGTCCTGGCCCACTCTGGCGTTGAAGTCGCCAAGGATGATGACTTTGTCGTCTGCAGGGGTGCTCTGTAGGAGGTTGCGCAGGTCAGTGTAGAACTTGTCCTTTTCTGCAGGCTCTGCCAGGAGGGTTGGGGAGTACACACTGAAAAGGGTGACGTGTTGCTGGTGTCTCAATGGGAGGCGCATGGACATGATGCGGTCTGAGTGACCGGTTGGTAAGTTTTCCAGCTTAGTCGCAATGGAGGTCTTGATCAGGAAGCCCACGCCTGAGAGCCGTCTTTCTGATGCAGACCTGCCTGACCAGTAGAGGGTGTAGCCAGCGCCGAGTTCTTGGAGACTGCCTTCGTCCGGGAAACGTACTTCGCTGAGCGCGGCGATGTCGATGTTAAGCCTCCGCACTTCGTGGGCAATGAGGGCGGAGCGACGTTCAGGGCGTCCGCTGTCTGCTGTGTCGAGCATGGTTCGGATGTTCCAGCATGCTACATTAAGTCCGGTCGTGGTCGTCATGAGGGTGGATCCATTGTTTTTACTTGTTTTCTGACAGCAGGAGAAGATGCCCGTTCACTGCGGCTAGCCAACTGGGGTTGTGAGGGGATGAGCTTTGGTTAGGCCACAATTTCTAGGTCCCTCTCCGTGTGGAGCAAGCAGTGCTGTCCCTAGAGAAGGCTGCTTGGTCGTTCAGGGTATGCCGAGTGACGTTGTCATCCCCAGGTCAACATCAGGCGACCAATATCCTGAACCGCCTGCATGCAGGTTTGAGACTGCGGCTTCCAGTGACATCTTTCATCTGCCGTTTCGCCCCTCGCCCGTCGCTACAGGACTTGGAATGGTCTGTGTCATGGTCCGTGGATGTTTCCTAAAGCCTGCGTGGTGGAGCTTTTTGGTGGAGTGCAGTGTGCGCAGTACTGGCCCCACCCTTTAAACCATTGGTTCGTCTGCCATGGCCTAGCAAGCTGGGACGGTGGCATCGAGGTCCTCGGGTCGTAGGTTTTATATCAGACTGTCCTTGTCCTAGTCTCTGGCTCAAAAACCTTCCACGGAGACACGGAGGCTTTGAGGTCAAGGTTTTCCTCCCTTAGCCTTTCCGCAGCCCAGGTGCAAAGCTTGCAAGGCAGCAGGCAGCATTTGGTTATACAATACCTAACCTGCAAGGCAGCAGGGGACTCGTGGAGGGCGGGGTCGTCTATGTCCCGTACAAATGTGAACATCTGCCCACTGCCCACGACTTGGCGTCTATAGGCGCAGAGCTATTATAGCACTACCTTTGTACTATAATGATAGATAATTCTGCGGTTGAACTATCGGGACTGAATGTAAGGATTTATCACATTCTCTGCTTGTATAAGACATTTTAAAGCAAATTTTTTTAGGGTTTTGTTGGTGTTGTTGTTGTTGTTTTTGGGCCTGAGTAATTTTATAATTTGGCTTTGGAGATGTTTATTTACGGTTGCATATTTTATGCCATTTACTTTAATCAGAATATAACCTTAATTAATGTTATTCAAAAATAGAAACATAACTATGATGTTAATATCAAAACAAGATATGTTTTGTGTTTGTTTGGAAGCTTCTCTCTTTTTTATTTTGATCAACTCGATAAGATTAATTCGATTCTGATTCTCTACCATTAGAAGAGGGTCGTTTCTCATAGCTATTTATAACTATTACCAGCGTTGTAAAATCTACATGTATTTTCAGTTCATAGTTGGAAGTGATTAAAGTGCCAGCACATTTTGCGTTTTCTTTGTATGCCTATAATGTGCGTGCGTGCGCGTTTGTGTACTGTGTGTATGTGTGTGTGTGCGTGTGTGTGTGTGTGTGCGCGCGTGTGCGTGTGTGTGCGTGCACAAAACCCCTAAAATGCGTGACTTTTCTTAACCATCCTTATGAAAAATGGGTGTGTGTAAAATTCTGGGTGACCAAGTCAGGCACCCGTTTTTTTTCTAAGGGTTGTTTTTGCATTATCTTTCATTCAAAAGTCAGGAAAAAATATCAAAATAGGATGTCCCCATTTTGAGTGGTTCACATGATGTTTTTTGTTTGCAACACACTCCGCCAGTGTGTTTCGACGGAAACGAACTGACCCCTTGCTTCTTGAGTATGGAAAGAGATTATTTGACCGCAGGGACATTGAAGAACACACGGCTGGACAAGTCAGATCCAGGATGCGGGAGTTAGGGAGACTAATAAAGATTCTCAGAGAGAGGTCAGAAATGAAAATCGCAAGTTTAAATGCTGTGATCAATTCAGCTAGCTTTGATCATGTTGTACTGGCTGTAAAGGAGCTGAAAGAATTTGATGAGGACACACATCAGTTCCAAAAAGGCAATCTCGCAATGCGCAATGCACATATCAAACAGCTTGGGCATGGTTCAGATGACAGATGGCGACAGGAGCTCTCTGAGTCGCAGCGGGTTGACTCTGTCTTTACCGGGAACTGGTATAATTGTGTCAGATACAGCAGCCCAGTCGGTCAGAAAAATTACCATGAACAAACCCGAAGCTGATCCCACCATGTGAAGATGTGACGAAGGTAAAAGAGCTTCTTGAGACAAGGATGGTTTCGGAAAATTATCCGACAGTGGTTAAAGTAACTATTTGCGCTGTATCACTTTTCAACCGAAAACAAGGGGGAGAACTTCAGAGAATGAAGGTATCAGACTTCCAGAACGTTAAGATTCGACCAATAACCAATCACGATGTCTTGAAAGGTCTCTCAGAGGTTGAGAAGGAAATGGTGAATCATTTTCAGCGAGTGTAAATCGGAGGTAAGATTAATAGGAGTGTTCCCATGTTGCTGACGAAGAAGATGATGACACATGTGGACAGAATACTTCAAATGAGGCAATCAGTGCCAGCTTTCGCTGGCTCCCAATACATCTTTGCCACGCCTTCTGGTCAGAATCCTTACAGAGGTCATGATGTTCTGAAAGAACATGCGCAGCAAGCACAAGTGCCAAACCCAGCCATGTTCACATTTACTCAGTTACATAAGCAGGTTGCAACTTTGGCTCAGTCAATGGCCATCTTAGAGTTGGATCAGGATCAGCCGGCAGATTTCCTAAGTCATGATATTCGGATACAACGCCATATCTGCCGCCACCTCAAGACGTCCTTCAAAAGGCAAAAGTGGCAAAGATTCTTCTGTCAGTTAACAATGGGATGACAGATTTTGAGAGTTGCATTAGAGCTGAGCTGGGCGATGAAGAGATTGACTTTGACAATGAAGACACATCAAAAACTTGCAGAGAGTTCTCCGGGAAAACAGCATCTGTAAATAAAGCAAGTACCAAGTCAACAACACAGGAATCAATGAGCATGACAGAGAAAAGACGTCCAGAGCCTGATGAATATCTAGATAGTTTTGATGATGACAGTACCGCGTCAGCTCCTGGTCGAAAAAAAAAAGCTAGATTGTGAAGGAAACCATTTGGGGAACGCTGAAGAGAAAGCTGTTCAAACTCGTTTCGGGACGCACATCGTCGTGAACAAACTTCCTGGAAAAGCCGAGATATAGCAGGCAATCGCAGAGGAGCCCACACTTACACATAGATGCTGGACAAACATTAAGGATTACATCCGCAACAGACTGAAAAAGTTACAAAAGAAAAAATTGAGATTCTTCTAGATAACACACTCGCAGCATTTTCGTTTTCATAAAGATTTATTACAAGAGAGCTATTTTTGGGTTGGTTTCAGTGTGTATAGCTTCTTTTCTTCTTCTGATGGAAGCCTGGATCATTTTGTATACTGTACAGCTTTGCAACAAAAAAAAAACAAAAACAGAGGCTGGGGACGAAAGACAATAATAAAATAAGAAAACCATTGTCAACATAAAGATTTATTACAAGGGTGTTATTATGGGGTTGGTCCGCCTGGATCATTTTGTATGCTGTATAACTTTGCAAACGAAACAGCGGCTGGGGACGAAAAACAATAATAAGATAAGAAACCCATTGTCAACAAATGATTTAGAACAAGAGTGTTATTATTCGGTTGGTTTCACCGTGTATAGCATTGTTGTTATCTGATGTCCGCCTGGATCATTTTGTATAATTTATAACATTAACCTTACTTTGCAACTAGACAGTGGTCCCCACCCGGGTCTGCCCTGGGGGACATGGGTGAGGGTAACAACTTCTTAATTCCCAGGGTCACCTGCTCAGCCCCACCGGTTGGGTTTTCCTCTCAATTCTGGGGCATGAGTTTTTGTCTACCTTTGGTCCATTTACTTGTATTTTTCTTTTTTAAGCTCTCCCTGATGTCTGCGCTGCCTGTATGTCTTGAAAAGAAGTACCCAATGGAGAAAGAAACACGCATAGAAAAGACAGTTACAACACAATTTATTAATATTTTGGGTAAATACCCTTTGTCAAAATAGACAAACAAACAGAGAGATCAGTCGCTTCTTATCTTCATTCGCATAAGGAATGTGCCAAATTCCTTCCGCGAATAAAGAGAAGTAGTGACTGAACTCTCTGTTTATTTGTCTATTTTGACAAAGGGTATTTACCCGATATATTAATAAATTGTGCTGTAGCCAACTTTTCTAAGCATGTTTCTTTCTCTGTTGAGTACTTCTTTGCATTTTACACACACTTGGCAGTCACCTGTTTGTTTTGAATTAAGTGTTTGTATCTCTCTTGATGTTGGATATGTGTTGCTAAATGGTGTTATGTTTATTTAGCATATTATACCAGCTGGCACCATAAATTCAATATTCTCTTTATTTTTTTTTTCACAAGCAGTGCTGGCACGTTATGACAATGTCGTGTTGCTGTCGGGATGTTCATCAATGTACAATAAATCGGGACGAAAGACAATAATAAAATAAGAAAACCATTGTCAATATAATGATTTATTACAAGAGTGTTATTATTTCAGTGTGTATAGCTTGTCTTTAACTGATGTACGCCTGGATCATTTTTGAAATGTCTCTAACTTTTTTGTTACTATAAAGTACACTTTACATGCTATGGATTGTTTCAAAGGTCACATTAAAGCTTAGAAACAGTAAAAAAAACTCCGCCCCGCACGTGTTTTAAAAAACTTTGCAGGACCCAGCGAGGGCCCTGTCTTCGTGAACGTTCGGCTAACTTCGGCAAACCGGTTTGCAACTCAGTTGACTGAGTTTTCAACTGCGTTTGTCGTGCTGGCAAAACTCCCGTGAAAAAGACAGGCCACTTCCTGTATGCAGCGAGTGGGCACCGCGATCACTGATCTAAATCAGCGATATTTCTACTGATATCAACAGTAGCAGACGACACTCGACCACCCGACGGACAGAGCACGCCATTTGTGTCTTGCCTGGACGCAAACTGGATATGGACCAGGCCGAGCTATCCGTAAGTTACACAGTACAGCCTGAAGCTTTATTTGATATCGGAAGGGTGTGGAAGGAGGGGTTATTTGTCGTTTTGTGTTTGTTGTTATATCTTTTCATCTGGAGTGGCCTACAGCAATATTTTTTCCATACGAAGGGCAGCTACTATAATTCAGCTTGACCCATGGCGACCTAAGATTGATATCCCTTTTTGGCATCTATGTAAACAGTCGATTGTCTCTCTCTCTCTCTCTCTCTCTCTCTCTCTCTCTCTCTCTCTCTCTCTCTCTCTCTCTCTCTCTCTCTCTCTCTCTCTCTCTCTCTCTCTCATCCAATTTACTGTGTTGGCTGTACATAACAATGCTTCTTTATTTATTTATATTAGCCTATATTGGACTTTCAAGTCCGGATTTTCAACTCCAATGTAAAAGCAGTTCTCCTATATGGAGCAGAGACATGGAGATTGACAAAAACCACAGTCAACAGAGTACAGACCTTCATGAACAGTTGCCTTAGAAGAATTTTGAAAATCCACTGGCCAGAGAAGATCAGCAACGTCAGACTCTGGGAGAGAACAGAGCAGATAACAGCAGAGAATGAAATTGGGCGAAGAAGATGGGGATGGATCGGTCACAGTCTGAGAAAGCCAGCTTCCAGTATCACTAGGCAGGCATTGTCATGGAACCCCCAGGGAAAGAGGAAAAGAGGTAGGCCGAGAAACTCCAGGCGTCGAGACCTCCAAGCAGACATCAAGAGACTGGGAACCACCTGGAGTAGAATCGAAGGAGAAGCACAGGACAGGAGTTGCTGGAGGTCTCTCGTCGACGGCCTATACCCGGGTAGGGGTGACAGGCGTAAGTAAGTAAGTAATATTGGACTGGATGTACGTGTTGTACAAATTCGTTCACAACTACAAAGTGTCAGGAGTCATACTTACAGCTTGTACAGCCGTACATTCTGCCATCATCCCCAGCGCGTAAAAATCCGTGGCTGCCGGTCAGTTTCAAAGTGTCACATAATCGTCTGCTGTTGTCCGATCTGCTAATCGCGATGTTTTCCGTGCAACAGGAAGTGGTCTGTCGTTTTCCGAGAGTTTTGCAAGCTCGGGATACGCAGTTGCCAACTCCGTCAACTGAGTTACGAACGGATTTGACCCACTTAGGGGCAGGGCCCAAGCCGGGTCCTGTAGAGTCTTTTTAAAACACGTGCTGGGCGGGTTTTTCTCATTGCACCTCAGCTTTAAGCATAAACCTTAGCTGAGTTGCTATACCTCGCCTTCTATATAGGTTAAACGCATCAGTGGCGCCATTGTTGCTATTTTAGCACCGGAAATGCGCGTGCAGGTTGGCTTCTGCACTTGTAGTATGGTCTTGTATGTTCACGCGGACGATTGTGATCACAGTCGGAAAAAAAAGGTTCATTTGCGGGTTTACTTTAAGCTGCGCCTTTTACCTCCCCTAACACGCCAGTGCTGTGTAGAGATGCCTCACGCCACTGAATCAAGTCCATTGTACTTGTAGTGCGCTCATCTCTCTCAATGAAGAATAAGAAATCGTCCGGGCCATATGAAATCAGCCCGAAAATACTTAAATTAGCTATTCCTTATGTTATTGAAACAATAACCTATATTTATAACCTTGTGCATTCAAACGAATATTTTCCCCAAAGGAACCTAAAAAAGCCAAGGTTATACCCCTCCCGAAAACAAGAGATATGACTGATGTTAATAACTATAGCCCCATCTCACTATTGTCCATCCTTAGTAAACCACTTGAACGGCATATCCATAAACATCTCTTGAAATATTTAGAAAATCATACATTAATCCATCCCCTTCCGTCTGGATTCAGACCAAAGCACAGCTGTCACACGGCCCTAGCACGTCTAACTGATGTGTGGCTACGCTCAATAAATCAGGGCGAATTTACTGGCGCTGTATTTATTGACTTACAAAAATCCTTTGATCTTGTGGACGATAAACTTCTACTTTCCAAGCTAAATGTGTACTTCGGTAGTTCGTTTGGCAATAAACGCATTTCTTCCTCAAATAACTACAGCCAGAAATCTCTTTACCACCATGGCACAACTCCACTTTTCGCCTCATATCTTAGCGACAGACAGCAGCGCGTTATGGTCAATGGATCATACTCTTCAAGCGGATTAGTATCACGGGGAGTTCCCCAGGGATCAGTCGTAGGGCCTCTTCTGTTTTGCCTCTTTATAAATGACCTGCCGCTACATTTGACTAGCGACAAAATTTCCTGTGATTTAATCGCTGATGACGCCACAATTCACATCCCGGACAAGAGTATTGATTCTTTAAATGGCCGTTTGCAGCAGGGTTTGAGCGAAATTTCCACTTGGTGCGCAAACAATGAAATGATTTTAAATCCTTCCAAAACAGAATGGATGACGATAGCAACCCGTCACAAGCACCAGCTCAAGCGACTTACACTCAGCCTGACTATCCATAATGACATCGTTACTCAGGTCACGGAACACCGATTACTTGGTGTAATTGTTGATGACCAGATGAAGTGGCAATCGCCCATAAATGCTGTATGTAAAACTGTGGCCAGAAATGTTTCTATGCTTTCAAAGTTGAAGTACTTTATCGATGTTGATGCCCGCAAGTTATTTTACAATGCACATGTCAAATCCCACATCGATTATGCGTCCACGATATGGGATGGCAGCGGTGACATACACTTGAAGAGGCTTAACTCCCCGCATCGGAGAGCAGCGAAACATATCCTGCCTGATTCAGCACTGACAACTGACGAAATACTTGAAAAACTGAAAATGCTACCTCTTATCAAGCATCACCTCTTAAACAAGGGTGTGGTTATGGATACAATCTGGAATGAGATTCACCCAGAATATCTTTGTAAGCTCTTTACCAAGGCAAGTTCAGGTTATTCTACTTCAAGACGAAACTTTATTACACCTCGCCCCAGTATAGATCTATTTAAAACCAGTGTATCTTTCTCAGGCGCATCTTTCGGGAACAAACTGCCTAAATGTATAACACACGCTAGCCCCCTCTCCTCTTTCAAGGAATGCCTCCTCAAGTACTTGTCTGCTGATACATAATCTACCACAAGTATCCGTATCAAACATGTGCTTATCGTATAATCAGTGCATGCTGCTGTATGGTTTGTCCATACTAATAATAATCGCTTAATTACATAATTCAAGTTTCTATTATAATCCAAATAATTTTAGCTGTCTGAAGTGAATTTTCACTATGATCCAAATGATTTGCTTCGTATATAGGTCAAGTTATCATTAGCGCGTGTCTGTGTGTGCGCGCGAGCGTGTATGTGTGTGCGCGCGTTGCATGTACTTTCTGTTTTTCGTTTGTTTTGTATGGCCGAATGAATGAAAAAAATTTGTTTAATGTCTCTTCATGTTTAATGTCTCCTAATTTTTCTTTGTGTACTTTGGTACCCTTAGTATTACAATTATTATCCTGTGTTTGTAGAGTAGCAACGGCAAGTATGAAAAATGGCACACGTGCTAATTACTTCATCCGTTGAGAAATAAAGTTTCTTTTCATTTCATTTCATTTCATTTCATTTCTCTCTCTCTCTCTCTCTCTCTCTCTCTCTCTCTCTCTCTCTCTCTCTCTCTCTCTCTCTCTCTCTCTCTCTCTCTCTCTCTCTCTCTCTCTCTCTCTCTCTCTCTCTCTCTCTCTCTCTCTCTCTCTCTCTCTCTCTCTCTCTCTCTCTCCCCCCCCCGACTTGGGGCGTGACGTTGCCTGCACTGAAAGCGACAGAGCTAAAATTTCAGCTCTGTAGTTTCTCCTGGGTTTTGTTTAACTTTGTTAGCGTTCATCAGCATTCATTTGTTCTTATTTGATTTTCGTACAATTTTTTTTTCCCCCACATGTTGATTCATTATGCCTGCCTATAACCCAACTGTGCCCCAGTGTTCGCTGCAAAAGCAAGATTTTTGGATAGGGCATCTTAACATTTATCATTTGTACAACAAAGTGCCCGACGCCACTGTTTTACTTTCACAACCCCAACCCTTTCAAGTATTTGGATTTACGGAGTCTAGACTCAGAGAATATATTAGTGATGACTCGATCTACATTCATAACTATACTATATTTTGTAGAGATGCATCACCTGCTGGTCATACCGGTATAGCTGTGTACATTCATAACTCTATCCGCCAATGCGTTACCTGCCGCATGGATTTAGAGTCTAGTCACGTAGAAAGTTTATTCCTTGAATTGAAATGTGGCAAATCTTCCCCCACACTTATCGGATTTATTTATCGCACCTCTACAACCACATTCTCATGGTATGATGATTTTGTCACCATGATGGATAAGGTGCAACTACGTAACATCAAAGACATACACCTTCTAGGCGATTTTATTATTGTCCTTCTAAAGACTGGTCATGCAGCGTGGAATTACACCACCTCATTATTTGGCCTGCAACAGATGGTTCGGACTCCAACAAGAGTTTCTTTTTCATCCGCCACATTGATTGACCAGATCTACACTACAAATATATATATGTTGTCAAGAACGTTCATGTGCCGAATGTAGCCATTAGTGATCACTTTCCTACTTGTTTTAACCTTTCAGTTAAACGTGATAAACCCCAGCACAAACAACACACTACTATCACCTACAGATCTTACAAAAAGTTCATCACTGATGACTTTCTTCATGACCTATCAAACACGCCCTTTCACCTAATTTATAACACTAATGATCCCAATGAAGCCCTAGCGCTTTGGTACAAGCTGTTTCTTTGGGTCCTTGATAAACATGCCCCACTAATGACTAAACGCGTTAAACACCATAACCGTCTGCCTTGGTTGTCAAAGGACATCATTAACGCAATGAAAATAAGAGATGATTTAAAACGGCAGACAAAAACTTGCAGATTTTAGGAAACAACGTAATTTTGTAAAATCCTTAGTTAGAAAAGCCCAGAATACACTTGCGGAAAAGGTTATCGCAGAGGGTAAAGATACCCGATGTGTCTGGAATGCAATCAATTTGTTTACAAAGAGGAAACGTTCCTTCAATGCTGCTACCTCTCAAGGCATGGATCCAGATGACTTCATTCCCATTTTTTAAATATCGCTGTCCCTTGTACAGTCTTTTTCCACTAGCAGTGATAGTTTCAGTTGTTCTGATAAACTACGCACACACTGTGAGTCTGCAGCAGGTGCGTCCTTCTCCATACCACCTATGACGGTGTGTGAAGTTGGTCAATATATTTCTACTCTGACCAGTAAATCGTGTGGCCTGGATGGAATAAACATCATGGTACTGAAATTGTCACTTCCTTACACAGCTGAAACCTTGACATTTATCTTCAACCTTTCTATCACGCAAGGTATTTTTCCAGCTGCCATGAAAGATGCTAAAGTTGTCCCCATTCCCAAATGTAGAGATCCCAACAGTCCAAACGATTTCCGTCCTATTTCAGTGTTATCAATATTATCGAAGCCATTAAAAAGACACGTTCACAAGCACCTACTCCAATTATTGCAGAATCAACGCCTACTTATATCTCTTCAATCCGGTTTTAGACCTAATCACTCATGTCATACTGCACTCGTTCACATCGTCGACTCTTGGCTCTCATCGATAAACAATTCCAAATTAAATGGTACAGTTTTTCTGGACCTAAACAAAGCATTTGATTTAGTCGATCACAACATTCAATTAATGAAACTTTCAGTATATAAGCTTGATTCTAACTCTTTAGCGTTTTTCTCCTCTTACCTAAGTAACCGCCAAAAGAAGGTTTACTCGAACGGAAGGTATTCGAAAGGAGGTATAGTGAGGCACGGAGTTCCCCAAGGATCTATCATATGACCTCTTTTATTTTCTTTATTCGTCAATGACCTGCCTCTTTCCATCTCAAATCCTGAGGTAAAATGCGAACTCTTTGCTGATGATTCAACGCTGCATACACCAGACAATCGTGTCACGAAGCTAAATTATATTCTCCAGCAAAGTCAGTCTCGATGAAGTGTCAGATTGGTGTACGCAAAATTGCATGCTATTCAGTACTTCTAAAACCAAAAGCATGTTGATAGCAACCCGCCAAAAGCAGCAGCTACATCCTGCCCCTCTGATACTTTCACTTGGCAATAAACCTATCCAACACCTATCCAAGTACCGCCTACTGGGGGTTGTTATTGACGACCAGCTCCACTGGTCATCGCATATCGACAGTTTGTGCAAAACCGTGTCCAGGAATGTATTTCTGCTCTATAAACTTAGACATATTTTTAGTACAAAGTGCTGTGCATTGTTCTTTCACGCACACATTAAGAGCCACTGTCACTATGCGTCCTCTTTGTGGGACGAATGCAGTGAACGTCATATAACAAAAATCAACTCGCTGTATTGTCGTTCAGTGAAAATAATTATTCCAAACCCTACTTCCACTGACGAAAAAAATAAAATCCCTTGGCCTGCATCCACTGACGAAACAACTCAAATTTAACAAATGCGTCATCGTGCACAAAATATTTTATTATCAGATCCCCGAATATCTGTGCACGCTATTTAACTTCAGCCCTAGGCATCAACTACACACGAGACATGGCTTGCTTTATTTACCCCGTCCCAGGATAGAGATCTATAAGTCAAGCCTTAAATTTTCAGGTAGTTCTGTCTGGAACTCATTGCCTTTAAACATTAAATGATGTTTAGGTAAGACCCAATTTAAACGTGCTTTGCACACGCACTTCCATTCCGCCTGACTTTACAGTTTGCCAAATGAGTACTACTGCTGATAACACGTGAACGTCAACTATTTTTGCTTTCTCCTTACATTTGCTAACTGATATTCTTTGTCTTTTTGGTGTCGCTATACGCTCTTGATGCTGCTGATTCTAAGGCACTGTCTTAGATGAGTATACTATTAATGCTATGCACTCATTTATTTCCCTTGCTTTTTGTATTGGTGACAGTTATAAATTCTCCAATGCCATTTTTTTCTCCTTTCATTAATTCACCTTTTATGTTTTTTTTTCCCCGTAGTTTTTCTTCCTCTTCTTCTTCTTCTTTTTATTCTTATTATTATTGTTGTTATAATAATAATAATAATTAATAATTACGGTATTTATAATGCGCTTATCTTATAATAATTATAACACTAAGCGCGCACTCACAACTCGCGCACGCAAGCGCACGCTTTAGAGAACGACTCACGAACCACAAATAGTGAAATACATTACGACAGTCAGCTTGGGGTGGGGAGTATGGTGATATAGTGCTAGAGCTGTTGAAAGAGGTGAGTTTTGAGGGCGGACTAGAAGGCGGAGAGAGAGTGTTTCTGACGGAGAGAGAGTGGGAGCGTGTTTCAGGTGGATGGACCGTATAGCGAGAAGGAGCGGGGGCCGAAAGTGCTGAGTTTCGTGTGGGGGATGTGGAGGCGGAGAGGGTCAGAGGGGGAGTGGAGGGAGCGGGGAGGGGTGTAGGGGTGAAGTAAGTTTGAGAGTAGGCATGAGCGCATTATTTGCATGCTATGTTTATTTTCCCGTTATGTTGTTTTGTTTTCAGGACAGCTTATAAGACAGGCATTGAGTTGTCTAATAGCTTTATCCTGAATAAAAAATTTAAAAAAAGAAGGATTCATCAACTTTAAATATGACGGTGTTTTCTGCCGGAAACGACGCAGATGTCGCAAAATCACCTCAATTGAAGAAAAAAAGCTTCTTTTTTTTTTAAATCTGCCAAATCGCGTAATGATGATAGCATATGGATGGATGCATTATTGCCGGATTGCATATGGGAAAGTGTTTATTCTTTATTCATGTTATTTTGCAGCAATCAAACGACGGTCAAGTGATTCTTTCTCTGATGTTACCCATTACAGGTTGCATCGCACATTTGATTGTGAGATACACAAAGGCAAGTCATTAATAAAAATTAAAAACAAGAGAGGGCCTAAAATAGACCCCTGGGGTACTCCATGCTTAATGACACCTTCTGAGGAACGCTTACCGTTGACAAAAACATACTGAGATCTATTGTTTAGATAAGATTTAAAGAAGGCAGCGGAATCTGTGTCTATGTGGTATGCCAACAGCTTCTGTAGGAACAGTTCATGGTTGACTAAGTCAAAAGCTTTAGAAAAATCTAAAAATACCGCACCGGTCATTTCAGAGTTGTTTATTGAAGTTAGCCAGGTATTGGTCAGATGAGACAGAGCCGTGTGACAAGAGTGGCGGGATCTGAAGCCTGACTACAACGGATAAATCAAGTTATGTGTCTCCAGGAAGTGACTCAGGTGCCTGTGGATATGTTTTTCTATAGGTTTTGACAAAGTTGATAAAAGTGAAATTGGCCTGAATTTGTTGGGGTCAGTGAGGTCTTTAGTTTTAGGCAGCGGAATGACTTTAGCTATTTTCCAGCTTCTTGGGAAAGTACCTTGCTGGATTATAAAATTGTAGATAAATGTAAAAGATTCGACCACATAGGGGACAGGCATTTTTAAAAAGAAACTATTAATGCCGTCATGACCAAGGGAGCGTTTATTTTTCAGCTGACTAATAGACTTGCCTACGTCGAAAACAGTTAAGTACGAAATACTAAAAAAGTCGTTTGGAGAGAGAGTTTGGAGAGAGAGAGAGAGAGAGAGAGAGAGAGAGAGAGAGAGAGAGAGAGAGAGAGAGAGAGAGAGAGAGAGAGAGAGAGAGAGAGAGAGAGAGAGAGAGAGAGGGAGAGAGTTCTTGCGTGCGTGTATGTGTGTGTTTGTTTAGTCAAGAGGAAGTAAACGTCTAAATAATCTTGACGTTTATGTTTACAGCTTTGCGATCAATGTACTAGATGTAGTCTGCGACGGGTCGCGACTCGAGTCGTGACAGCCTAGCATCTCACACTGACGGGCCGCGCCTTGAGTCGTTTTAGTGATACGAGGTAGAAGACTCATGTTTGCTCCCCCGTTTTGAAGCTTGCCAACAATTGAGTTGTTTCCCTTGATAAAAGAATTGCAGCCACATTCCCTCGTGTTCATATCAGCGAAGGTTTGCGGCATATTTAGATGAAAAAGGCGACCTATGTCAAGAGATGAGATTCCTTGGATGCTGGATCTTGACGATCCTGCCTATAGGGATTCTGAGAAGTCTTTTTCGCATCTTGAAGTGTCTTGGAGGTAGGCTCAGGCTGACAGGAAGATAAAGCTATGGCAGCGCTAGTCACAATAGTGTCAACAGTGTGCAATGTATATGTATGTGATTATTATGTAGTTGTTTATCATGTAACATGTGTAATGCATATAACGTACTTCCGTGTGTGTTCGTGCGTGCGTGCGTGCATGCGTGTGTGTGTGTATGTGTGTGTGAGTGTGTGTGTGTGTGCAAGAGCGTGTGCGTGCCTGTGTGTGTGTGTGTGTGTGTGTGTGTGTGTGTGTGTGCGTGCGTTTGTGTGCATGTGTGTTTCATTTCATTTCTCTCTCTCTCTCTCTCTCTCTCTCTCTCTCTCTCTCTCTGTCTCTGTCTCTCTCTCTCTCTCTCTCTCTCTCTCTCTCTCTCTCTCTCTCTCTCTCTCTCTCTCTCTCTCTCTCTCTCTCTCTCTCTCTCTCTCGGAGTGAGTTCGAGCTCACGAATGTAGCACACCAAAAAAAGTTCAGAGTCAATTAGCGATGCAAAATTAGGCCATTTCGTCACTAATCAAAGTTCTACTGTTTGGATTTTACCACCAGTGTCTTGGCCTATCTACGCTGATCACAACGGTGTAAATTTCGACTTTGTGCGACCACAGACTTCTGCCATCTGACTGGTTTTCCTGTAGTATCGCCATTGAACTGAGTACGACAATCGTCGGTGTGACTGTTAGTACAGCACTGCCAGCTACGTGCACTGTGTAGTACTGTGTATTACTGTGTAGCACTGTTGTGTCAATCGAACTGTGCTAAGATGGCAGACAAAGAAGCTCTATCCGCATATCCACTCGAGGTCTCTGGAACTACATCACCTTTAGTTATTGTCAGTGACATTCAGCGTATAATCGACAAGCAGACACAGGTGATTGACGAGAAACTGGGGTCTCTTCGTGCTGACCTTTGTGATGTGCTGACCTCTATACAGGCGATTGGCACCGACATTGCTGACTTGAAGCAACGCGCTCGCAGCCTGGAGGACACCTGCAAGGAACTGACTGAGAGGCAGGAGGAGGTTTCCGAGTCTGTAGAAGACTTGCAGGAGGATATGGAAGATCTGCGGAAACGCTACGAGGAAGAACTAGACAAGCTAGAGGCGTTCTCACGTAGGGACAATCTGCGACTCTTTGGAATCGTGGAAACGCCAGGCGAGACCTTCGATTCCTGTGCCATCAAAGTACTGGAATGTCTGCAGGGCACAGTGCCAAATAAAACCTGGACTGAGGACGATTTGGTACGCGCACACCGGGTGGGGAACAAACCGGACTTTGCTTCTGTAGCAGCCAACCGTGCCAGAGCCAACAACAAACCCCGCCCCATGATCGTGAAGTTTGCGAGATGGAGGGACAAGATGGACGTCCTGACCAAGGGTCGTGCTGCACTCAAGCAGAAAGGGGTTAATGTTGCTGGTGACTTAACCAACCGACAACACGAACAGATCAGACTGCACCGGGAGAAAGGCATGCGGGCGTACTACGCTGGACCCCTAGTGCAACGGAACCACGACACCGACAACTTCGGCCGCCGTCATGCAACAGACAACCGCGTCAACAGAAGACCGGACTACCGTACCCAAGAACTCGGTGCCGCCGCAGCTACTGGTCAGCAGGTCAACGCAACACCGGCACGTGCGTCACACTCGGTATCCCCGTTACAGCCTTCACCTAAACCAGCGAAACGGCGCCGACCACACAGTTCCCCTACAATTGAGGTCGGGGACGAATCCAGTGACCTGTGATATGTCGGCCAAGCCGCGTCTCCCACCTCAATTGCACGGGATGTGTCACCGATGCGCGCGTGTGTTGTAGAGCAGCCAGTAGAAAATGTGTTGCATACACTGACCTTTCTGTCATGGAATGTTGATGGACTGTTGAGCAAGCTATCTGACCCAGACTTTCTACAATATGTAAGTAATTATGACATTGTGTGTTTGTTTGAAACATTTTTAGACAATGCTTTCGTCCCGCCTGACTGCTGGTCTGATTTCACGTGTTTTTCCTTACCTGCAGTCAAACTGTCACGTCAAGGAAGAAGCTCGGGAGGTGTTGTTGTGTTAGTAAAAAATGTGTATGCCAAGTTTGTTTTCCAAGTGAACATGACATGTGCTCAAACTTGACAGATCATTGTTTGGTACTGAATGCGATGTGCTTTTGGTCGCGTGCTATGTTCCGCCCAAGGATTCACCATTTTATAGACAATTACCGTACGACTGCCTGTTGGAAGAATTAGAACAGTGTCTTGCTAATGCCCTCGAGCAATTTGGAGACATTCATTTCCTAATGTGTGGTGATTTTAATGGTAGAACTGGGGATTTACAGCCTAATCCATATTTGTTTAAGCTTGATCCTGATGAAACACTACTAACTAATACCGCTCTATTTGAACCTTCACGATTTACTGAAGATATGACTGTAAATACATTTGGAAGAAAACTATTAGATTTGTGTGCATGTTTTGAACTGATGATTTTGAATGGGTTCTGTAGCCCTGATCTGTCAAAGCACCTGACATTTATTTCTCCCACTGGTTGCAGTATTAATGATTATTTTGTTGCATCTCCTGACTTTATTTGTTTCTGTGACAAACTTGAAGTTGGCGAGAGGATAGAGTCTGTACACATGCCACTGGTCCTTACTGTGTCTTGTGTACGTGTATCACCCCACAACGATGTTTCTGATGACGATACGCAGTGTTTTTCATCTGATAAGATTATCTGGGAACCTGCTAAAGCCCAAACGCTCAGCGACAGTTTAACTACTCCTGCATTCCAGGATGCTCTAGTAGCTGCTACTGCTGAAATCGATGATGATATTAATAGTGCATTAGACATTTTCACATGTGCTATCAAAGACGCTGATAGTTGCATGACAAAACAATTTCATTCCCCCACAGGCAATACACACAAAACAAACACCGCTAGTCACCCCTGGTTTGACCAGAAATGCAGAAATGCAAAAATGCGAACGCGTAAAGCCTTATGTACATACACAAAAAAATAAAACCATGGAAAATAAAGCAATGTTTGTTAATGAGAGAAAACAATACAAGAGATTACTTAGAGCTAAAGAAGTTAATTTTAAGAGGGAAGCTTTTGACAAAATTCTTGAGTATAGACATAACTCTCAGGCATTTTGGAAGGAAATAAAGAAGTGGAAAAGAAAACGTCGTTTAAGAAACAATATAACAAAGAAGCAGTGGTTTGAGCACTTCTCTAGCATTCTAAATGAAAACATAGCACAGCAAGAGAATAATGATGATGTATATTTTTCAGAAGACTCTGAGACTGATGAAGCCTTATTTCATGACCTAGATATCAACATAGAAGAAGAAGACGTTATTGCTGCTATAAAACATGCCAAAGCAGGAAAGGCCAACGGGCCTGATGGAATTATAAATGAAGTTCTTAAAGTCTCCAACCCAGCTATCATCTCCTTTCTCACTAAGTATTTTAATGCTTTATTCAACAAAGGGTTGTTCCCCAGCGAATGGTCTAAAGCTATTATTTTCCCACTCCACAAGAAAGGAGATGTAAATAATCCAGATAATTATCGTGGTATTGCTCTGATTAGCTGTGTTAGTAAACTGTATACCTACATTTTGAACAGAAGGTTAACAGACTGGGCTGAGGAACATAATATTCTGTCTGAAACACAAGCCGGATTTAGGAAATCCTATTCTACTGTGGACCATATATTTACACTTTATGCTATTGTTCAAAAACAACTTCTACAAAATAAGAAAGTTTACGTGGCTTTTGTTGACTTCCGCAAAGCCTTCGACACTGTTAAAAGAGGTGTGCTTTGGAATATTTTATTGAAGGCTGGAGTGCGCGGCAAAATGCTTTCAGCTATGAAGGCAATGTATGACTCGGTGAAATTTTGTGTTAGAGACAGCCTGAATTGTACAGCGTTTTTTGAGTGTTTCCAAGGTTTAAAACAAGGATGTTTAGCATCGCCGACATTGTTCTCCTTTTTGATTAACGAGCTTGCTGTGTACATTATTGAAAATGGTAAACATGGTTTCCAACTAAAATCCGATGCAGCAGAACTGTTTTTGTTGATGTTTGCAGATGACATTGCTTTGTTTTCATCAACCCCCAATGGCCTTCAGACTCAGCTCAACAATTTATACAAAGAAGCATCTAAGCTTGGTTTGTCTGTTAACCTAGACAAGACAACCATAATTGTGTTTCGAAATGGTGGGTATTTGTCAAAATATGAAAAATGGATTTACGGGGGAACGAGGGTAGAAGTTGTCAATATGTATAAGTACCTTGGGTTAAACTTTACCACACGTTTGAGTTTAAACACATCCGTTGATGATTTAGTGACTAAGGCAAGAAAATGTGTAATAGATATTTTCTGTATGTTGAAGAAAATTAACTGCGCTAGTCCTGATGTTTTTTTTCAAGCTGTTTGATGCGCAGGTTGTCCCAATTTTGTTGTATGCCTCGGAAATTTGGGGTATAAACGAGTGTGCCGAAATTGAAAGAGTCCATACATTTGCATGTAAACGTTTTCTTAATGTCAACTTCCGCACACCGAATCTGATGGTTTATGGTGAACTTGGTCGATATCCCCTGTCAGTATTAACGTCAGTAAGATGTGTTTCCTACTGGCTTCGACTCTGCGCTTTACCTGTTACTAGATTTGCAAATATGGCTTATCATATGCTTAAGGATTTAGACGATAAAGGGAAAGAAACATGGGTGTCAAAGATAAAGAATTTGCTTTTTCGAAATGGGTTTGGTAATGTATGGATTTCACAAGGTGTTGGAAACAGGAATGCTTTTATAAACAAGTTTAAACAAAGGATGGTTGATTGTGCCAAACAAAACTGGTCATCGAAGCTTTCTGAGAGTGAACGTTTTACTGTGTATCGTAGTTTTAAACATACACTTGTCCAAGAAAATTATTTTGAACTGGTTAAGCCAACCTATGTCAAAAATCTATACATTAAATTTAGACTTGGCATAACCGAATTGCAAAGTAACAAACAAAGATATAGTACTCCCAATACTCTAACGAAAGTGTGTCCATTGTGTGCCAAGGCTGTGGAAGATGAAGTTCACTTTATGTTTTATTGTCCATTCTATGATTAACTGCGTGCCAAATACCTATGTAAGTTTGACCTTGTGGAACTCAGAAAGAAAGAATTGTGTATCCTAGACACTACCAACCCGCAGTCTATTGCCGATTTAGCAAGATTTGTATGCCATGCTTTTAAACTCCGTAGCAGCATGCTTGTATGATTCCACGTGCAAACTGTGGTTCTTACTCCGACCTGGTCTGTGTAGCCCCATAGTGTCAGCTTGCAGCTGTCCGACTTAACACATCTCCGAATACCTGGACATCATCTTCCAACCCTTTGTCCAGTCTCTACCTACCTACATTAAAGACACCAACCATGCTCTAGAGATCATAGACCAAGTCAACCAGAAACAACTTTTCAAACCTGAACTGTTGTTTACACTTGATGTCACTTCACTATATACTGTCATACCGCACAATGAAGGCCTCAATGCACTTTCGTACTTCCTCAACCAAAGAAGTCATAAACAACCTCCTACTCATACTCTTATACGTCTGGCTGAATTGGTTCTCTCTCTTAACAGTTTCTCCTTTGATGGCGTCACCTTCGCTCAGTGCAGTGGCGTAGCGATGGGCACTAAAATGGGACCCAGCTATGCCTGCCTCTTCATGGGTTTCCTTGAGAACCAAATACTTCAGACATACACCGGGCCTGTCCCTGAGATGTATAAACGCTACATCGATGATGGTATCGGAGCTACACACATGACCCACGCTGCACTTTTAGACTTCATTCACTTCGTGCAGGATTTCCACCCATCCATCAAGTTCACATACAATATATCAGCTACTTCAGTCGACTTTCTGGACATGAGCATCAGTATTGGCTGCGGAATGTTGAAAACTTCAATACATTACAAGCCTACCGATTCACATTCATACCTCGACTACCGCTCTTCGCACAACCCCAAATGTAAGAATAGCATCCCATTTTCTCAGTTTCTTCGGCTTAAAAGAATCTGTTCCGAAAAATCAGATTTTGATGTTCAATCCAAAGAAATGGCTGGATTTTTCATCGACAGACATTACCATCATACTGTTGTTCAAGGTTCTCTCCAAACAGTACAAAAACTTAGTCGCGCGAGTATACTGCAGACTAAGCCTACCGCTGAGAGTGACAGGCCCATCGTAACCATGGTTTACCATCCGCACACCAATCCGGTTCGTAAAATACTTCTTTCTAACTGGGGTCTTTTGTCATCCAGTAAAGAGTCCGCTGCTATCTTTTCTGAACCTCCGTTGGTGGCATTCAAGAGGGATATTAATGTACGAGACATGCTTGTTCGCTCTACTCTTAAGCCTCGTTCTACCA
>BTPG01000002.1:14691755-14704255 GCA_036245525.1 Semisulcospira habei | reverse complement strand
ATGTGCTCTTGACTCAACCCAGTTCTTTTCAATTGCTTGGTGTCACTGAATCGCGCCACAATCCTAACATTAGGGAAGAGGCCGTTTCTATCCAGGACTTTGCTGTCTTGTGCCGCGATGCGGATACTCGGGACAGCCAAGTATAGCAGTGCATATACACAATTCAATCAGTGGTATCACCCGCAGGCGTAAAGCCCTGGAATCACCAACGGTGGGATGTGTCTGGATTGAGTAGAGGGCAGACAAATTTAGTCTCGTGCTCGTCGGATACATTTATAGAAACCCAGCATCTACATTTCAATAGTATGACGAATTCACAATTATGATGGATAAGGTCTGAAAGGTCACCTCAGAAATGTTTTTTTTTTTTGGGAGACTTTAACATCATTTTGCTTCTGAATAACCCTCCCTGGGAATGTACCATTTCTATGTTTGGACTGAAGCAGTTAGTAACTGCTGCTACCCGTGTTAGTGCTACTTCCTCCACTCTTTTTGACCACATCTACACAACTAATAAGGGTAGTGGGAGTAGAAGTGCCCCAAATAGGGATTAGTGATCTTTACCCTGTGTGTTGTGGCTGGGCATTGAAAGCAAATACTACTTTTCGAAAACACCAGCACACAACTATTAGATATAGATCTTTGAAGCGCTTCAACAAAGACATATTTCTGCACGAACTAAGTCAAGTATCTTTCCACACATTTTACAACCAAGGTGACCCAAACGAGGCTCTGTCTGGATGTTACAGATTGTTTCTTTGTGTTCTTGATAAACATGCTCCTTTCAGAGAGAGACGAGTGAAATATCCCCAACTTCCCGCGTGGTTGAATAATAAAAGCAAGGATACCATGCAGCTCCGAGATGATCATAAAAGGAGCAATAATTTTGTAGCTTACCTATAACAAAGAAACCTTATAAAATATTTAGTTAGAAATGCTCAGAAGTCTCACTTTCACCATCTCTTGATCGGCAAAAAATATATTGTTTCTGTTTGGCGTGCAATAAACGCCATTACGAGGTCAAGAAATACCGGACAGTGCACTAAAATCATCAGCTGATACGTATCAGCATTTTCTATCTAACGCCACTACACTACTACATAATGTTACGTCTCCCGGTCAACCGTCTGATGTTTCAGAAAAGCTTAAAAGGATTTGTGCTGAAAGATTAACACTGCAACATTCAGCTGATACGTATCAGCATTTTCTATCTAACGCCACTACACTACTACATAATGTTACGTCTCCCGGTCAACCGTCTGATGTTTCAGAAAAGCTGAAAAGGATTTGTGCTGAAAGATTAACACTGCAACATTCCGCTCTTAACCGTTTATGAAGTGGGAAACTCAATTTCTTCATTCAAGAGTAAACGTATATCTGGCCATGATGGAATTAGCAGCACTGTTCTTTAAATGGCTCGTCCATACGTATGCTCTACTCCCTGTTTACTTATGACTGTGCTTCATGCCATGCCAGTACTAAAGTTCTGAAATTTGCAGATGACACCACAGTGGAAGGGTGCATTACAAACTCAGACGAATCCGCTTACCGTAGTCAGGTTGAGACTCTAATTAGTTGGTGTAATAACAACAACCTTGAACTGAACTCTGGCAAAACAAAAGAAATGATTGTGGACTTTAGAAAGAAACAGTCCCCTCCCCCTCCCCCTCTTGTGATCAATAGTGAAATCATTGAAACAGTCCAGAACTTTAAGTTTCTTGGCACTACCCTGTCATGTGACCTGAAGTGGGAGGAAAACACTCGCCTTATCGTCCAAAAAGCACAGCAGCGCTTGTTCTTCCTGCGACGTCTGAAAAGTTTCGGTCTCGGTGCCCACATGTTGATGCAATTCTACCGAGCTGTGATTGAGAGCGTGCTCACCTTTTCGATCACGGTTTGGTATGGTTCCATCACGGCCAAAGAGAAAATCAGACTGAGTAGGGTGGTCAAGACCGCTTCAAAAATCATAGGCAGAGATCTTCCTAGCCTGGACTCACTGTACCAGCAGCGTCTCTTACGTAGAGCACGTCTTATCTCCAGTGATTCCACCCACCCCGGCAATGAGCTTTTTCAAATTTTACCATCAGGGCGCAGGTACAGGTCCATCAGTACCAGGACCAGCAGATTCCGCAACAGTTTTTTCCCTCTTGCTGTTCACGCTCTCTCTGATCAACCGGACTAATTGGAGAGAGCGCGAGTGGCGAGTGAGAATGATTGTGTACAGTCAGTTTTTAACTGTATCAGATCTCTCTCTCTCTCTCTCTCTCTCTCTCTCTCTCTCTCTCTCTCTCTCTCTCTCTCTCTCTCTCTCTCTCTCTCTCTCTCTCTCTCTCTCTCTCTCTGTGTGTGTGTGTGTGTGTGTGTGTGTGTGTGTGTGTGTGTGTGTGTGTGTGTGTTTAGTCTTAGTAACTGACATCAAGACAAATTCCAATGTTTTTATTGTTTTGTACATGGAAACATATGGCAATAAACCATCTTATCTTATACAACATGGACAATTTCCGTCTGGTCTGAAAACGGCAAAGGTAATACTGCTACCTAAAACAAAAGATTTAATGACCCCAACAATTTCAGACCCATTTCTCTGTTGTTAACTCTGTCAAAACCGATTGAAAGACATATTCACACACATTCACAACATTTCTTAGATAAATACAAACTCGTACATCCACTACAGTCTGGCTTTCTTAGGGGACATTCTTGTCACACAGCTTTGGTTCAACTGGTTGACAGATGGGTAACTGCTATGAATAATCGGCAAATGACTGGAGCGGTATTTTTGGATCTTTCATAAGCTTTTGATCTTGTCAACAATGATCTTTTAATTAAAAAGCGTGCTGCCTATCAGCTGAGTAATGGCACCCTTGCCTTTATTACATCATATCTAAACGGGCGCACAGTACGTCTGTGTGAATGGTACACACTCACGCGAAGGGGTGATAGAGCACAGAGTACCACATGGATCCGTCCTCGGTCCATTATTATTTTCAGTTTTTATAAACGATCTTCCCTTACTTATGTCCGACCCCCGTGTAATCTGTAGTCTCTTTGCTGATGATGGAACTCTTGACGTGTCATCGTCAGATGCATCCTGTATAACCCAGCCCCTACAAAGCGGCCTGAATGATGTTTCCACATGGTGTCAAAACAGTTATATGATTTCGAATCCTACTAAGACCAAATGTATGTTAATTACTACTAGACAAAAGCATCAGCTGAACCCACCTCCCCTACAGCTCTATTTGAATGGGCAGTCTGTTGAGCAAGTCAAGGAATAGCGTGTGCTTGGAATCATCATTTATGACAAACTGTGTTGGCAAAACCATATTACCAAAGTGTGTAAAACAATATCAAAAAACTTATTCTTACTGTCAAAAATGAGATATTTCACTAACGAACCAAAAAGAATTTTTTTTTACTGTGCCTATATTTAGCCACATTTGGATTATGCCTCCTCAGTTTGGGATGGGAGCAGTGATGCCAATCTCAAAAGGATGAATTCGCTTCACAGGCGGGCAATCAAATTAATTGTTGACAGACCAATGTAAGTCATTAGTGCTGATTACAAGTTCAAGCTGCTGAATATCCTGCCACTTGACAAGCAGTTCATTTATAATAAGTTAGTCATGGCTTTACTTCGCGAACGAAGATTATATAGGGCTTGCCCACGTCATCTGCAGGCATTTTCACCAAATAAGTTAGTACTCATGCGCAAAATCACCCTCTCATACTTACCAGCCTTTCTAGTAATTTGTTCGCACTTGCCCACAGAGTTAGTCGAACATCAGGAAACAATCTGGTAGTACCAAGGCCCGCGCTGAGATATTTACAAAACGTCCCTCTCCTACTCTGGTACAAAATTATGGAACACAGTTCCTGCAGACATTAAAGCAGCACCTTCTTTACAAACGTTCAAAAACCAACTGCATAAATTTATTAAGAACATGTGAAAACATATTGTTCATTTTTTTCTTTCACATACCGTCATTGAATGCAGAAACATTTCCTTATTCATATTCATGTATCATAATACTTTAGAGTTGCTGAGGTGTTATTTGTCATTTCTTTGGCAGCATTACATCAACAAAAACAATTTCTTGGTGTGTGTGTGTGTGTGTGTGTGTGTGTGTGTGTGTGTGTGTGTGTGTGTGTGTGTGTGTGTGTTTGTGTGTGTGTGTGTGTTTATGTGTGTGTGTGTGTGTGTGTGTTTGCGGACTGGTATATATCAGTGTGAATGCATGTGCGTGTGTGTGTGTGTGTGTGTGTGTGTGTGTGTGTGTGTGTGTGTGTGTGTGGTGTAATGTGAGCATTGATTATTTGAAATTGAATTATTGTTGCCTGTACCTTTTACTACTATGTATACTTTTATATATAACATTATGTGTATGTGTGTTTACGTGCATGCTATAGCTTAGCAAGGACATGATTGAAAAAAGGTCATTGAAGGAACCTAATCATTTATCCTTGAAAAATAAAATTTCATTTCTTTTTATTTCATCTCTCTCTCTCTCTCTCTCTCTCTCTCTCTCTCTCTCTCTCTCTCTCTCTCTCTCTCTCTCTCTCTCTCTCTCTCTCTCTCTCTCTCTCTCTCTTTCTCCTCGAGGGGAAGTGATCTCCCTTGACCAACAGGGCGGACTTTTGGGGAGCTCTTACAGTTTACCATTGTTTGCTGCCAATAGTCCGTCAAAATGCCAGTTTACGGTCTACCTTTGGCTGTGGTGGCAAGTTTGAACGCCATTCTCAAGTTTTCAACGTTGTCGTCCTTAAGAATTGACGGTCACGGAGATAACACTTTTATAGTGCTATGCTTAAAGGTCCGGGTTCAGCAATTAGTCAGTAGAGGACATCGAAAAAAAAACTTCAAAGTCCCTACCTGACAGAAAGTGCAACCCTGACAGGGCCCCGTGTGATGGGATCCCCGAGCACGCACGTTACTATAGCTGCTGTAGAGTGTCAGACGTCCTTGACGGCTGTCACAGTTCACGAAAACAGGTATACACCATCCAGCTGCCTAAGGTCACTTCCAGTTGCATCTGTCCGTGCGCGGTAACATCCAATTCCCGTGCAACTACGACTGAAAAATATCCAACTTTCATTTTGCCACACTGGTGAAGCCTGCACCAAGCCGCGACATCCAGAGCGTCCCAAAAAGGTCCAGCGAATGGTGGCGGTAAGTCCAACATGATATGGTGTGGTCTTTTCACTTTTGTGGTACAAATATTACTTTTGTTGGTAAGTATATTTCCAACAACAACAAACACCTATGCGCGTGTAGCTGACGTCGTGTTTACCAAGGGAAGGTACTCGTAAATATGTATTATCAGGGGACACCACTCTAATGACCACTTCCTTGTCAACAACAAGAAGCCCTAGCGATCGTAATGTTATGTGTGTTCTGGTGTACAGGACACTAATTTCGGGGGAAATGATGACTGAGGAAATAACAGCAGACGACAGTGGTGAGAAGTAGGCAGAATACATCGATGAACAAGACGAAGAATAGATTGGAAATCTTAGCCTCACTGTTCGTCTCTTCTGTAGTTACTATTCACCTCTTTTTAACTAGAAATGATGGGTGCGGCCATCTTGAACATGACCTTCGACCTACTGGGGACGACTTCCGGTTTTGCTTGCAAACACGAAAGCTGTGAATACAAAACCCTACACAAGTTCCCGATCTAGCGGCCGACATTGCGCAGTAAAAGGTTGCCACAACAACCAAAAAAAGCTGTATGACTTGTTGCAAATGCCATGTTTTGACCACAAATCTTTCATTCGCCGTTATTGTTCGTGTTTGAACATAACAAACCCACTGGTTTAATCACTTTTTCTATACTGTGTTTCTTAATATAAGTTTCTTAATATAAGTTTCTTAATATAAGTTTAGGAGCAATATAAATTGCAAAAAAGAGGAAGCAAAGCACAACTTTTTCTTCCCTACAATTAAACTTGGACAAGGACAAACTTTTAAAGCTTTTGCTCTTGGGCGAATGAATTTTTCTGCCTGAATTAGTGTATGTAGCTTTAGTGCATTTCACATCAGTTTTAATTTCATATTTTATGTTATGAGCAACATCATTTTGTCATACAAACTGTTCATTTTAACTGTTTGTCAAAGAATTTTTTTTTTAATCTAGTATCTTGTATTAATTACAGCTGTGTGCACTGTATTCATAAATAATTTGTAAAATTAGTTCTAGAGATTGTAAAATAGTAAATAATTTTTTTAAAATCTATTATTTTATTAATAAAACACATTTGTTTATATGTTACTGAGTGTAATAAAAATAAAGGAAATAAATTTGATTTTGAATAATGGTTTTATCTGCAACTTCTTCATCCCTTTATTACATTCATGATTTACTGTTTTATTTCTCAACACTTTTTTTTTTCAACACTTTCTGAAAATGCCTCCATCTTCCAGCAACACTTCTGTCGGACATGGCTACACAAAATATAATAAAAATAAAGGAAATAAATTTGATTTTGAATAATGGTTTTATCTGCAACTTCTTCATCCCTTTATTACATTCATGATTTACTGTTTTATTTCTCAACACTTTTTTTTTTTCAACACTTTCTGAAAATGCCTGCATCTTCCAGCAACACTTCTGTCGGACATGGCTACACAAAATATCTATGCATATACACGAAAACTTCGCAAAAAACATTCCAACGCGCACACGTAAACACTTCTCTGAAAGGCCAAACCGGAAATGCTACACAGCCGAGCAACCTGTTAACCGACCCATTTGAGAATATTACCGTTTGGTAAAAAAGGGGTGAATAGGTCGCTATAGTAACAGCCTGAAACTTTGTTTTTAAATTTTCTCTCCTTTATAAATAAGTGTAATAGTTTCTGGGCAATTTTCTATTACACATATTTGTGTTATATACATAATGAAATATGCGATATATTCTGAGCTCTGGTCTGATGTACATTTAGAAGTTTCCATTTTTAGTTGCGATTTGTTTTAGGGGTTCGTGGTGGTTGTTTTTGTGTAAATATCTTCAGAACACCACGGCGTTTTCTAGTACAAGACCCGTGTGTGCATTACATAACTATATAAATACCAGTCATTTGATTCTTTTTCAGTGCCACACCAAATGAGCTCACAGAGCAGCAAGCAGCTAATGTGTTATTTCTGTGGATACATTTGTGAAGCTAGTACAAAGTGAAAGTGAAGGTGCATCAGTAATGGAACAACGCCCAATCTCATCACAATACATAACAGATAATCGCAGTGGCAAGGTAAGTTTTGAACCTAAAATGTGTGTGTGTGTGTGTGTGTGTGTGTGTGTGTGTGTGTGTGTGTGTGTGTGTGTGTGTGTGTGTGTGTATGCTTGGGACAAAATGTACAGCTGGCTTATATTTAGAACAAAATATACAGCTGTCTGAATAGAATTAAATATACAGCTGTCTGAATAAAAAAAAACAAAATATACCTGCAGTTGTCTCCGACAAAATGTTCAGCTGTCTGAATGAAAACAAATGTACAGCTGCTCGCTGTATGAAAACAACATCAGCAATTGTCTGGATAAGAATATAATCAACAGGTCTAGGTAAGGATAAAATATACCACTATAATCAACCTAAAATATATTTGTTCACAAAATAACAGCACATTTCAGTGTGATGAAATAGAGCAATAAATGTATGTGCATAATTCATTATGAAACTCACAATCAGGTATATAAGTGGTCTATTGTAAGTTGGCTTGCCACTGATACATGTATTTCTCATATTTTCCTGAAACCACAAGCTTATGTACAGGAGAAATATGAGTGACAAAAGCTTGTAATATCATTCTTGTATACCAAATATTTTATTGCTAGTTTTTCTATGAATCATGTAAATACATGTATACATGTATATATTGCTCCATATCATAACACTCAAATGTGCTGCTATTTTGTGACTAAGCCATTTTTAGAAAGCCACACACACATGCGTATGTGCCCACATGCCTATTTTCTGTATTTATTTCTTTTTCAACAGGTTTTGTCCATCCATGACTGTGTTTATGGTTTGTTTCTAGACAGCAGGGCTGCCACAAGGTCAGGTGACTTGAACCTGGTGAATGCACAGACTGGCATCGATTTTCTGAAGACAGCAAGACCTGTCCGATAAGTTGTTACCGACAGAGTTCTACTGTAATCTCCTGCTACTTTCAGGTAATTATCAGTTTGGTGGCATTTCATTTTGAAGTATGGTACACCTGTGCGCTTGCACAAAAGCATTTTTGTTTGTAAAAGTGTTATCACATCACACATAAAGTAGCTTATAGTGTCCTGGAAATATTGCTGTCACAACACTGTAAGTTATGATTTACATATGACTGCTACCTCCACACTGTAAGTATATTTACAAGTTGACAGTAAACATTATTATCATGGTGCCATGGTGGTTTTTCTCCCAAGTCTTCATAACAGCTTGTGCTAGCTACCGGTCAGTTTGCCACTCTGTAATACATGTATCTTTTTTCCAGTATGAAATAGATTTGTATATTATTACTGACTTGATCGCAGCCACTGAAACATCTGGATCATTACCTTGATGAGTGGCACAAAGGCAAGCGAATTGCATAAAAGGTTTGAGTTGAGCTGTGTGTTTACATGGAGGATTATATCCTTGAGTGTATGCAGAACAAAAACACACGAAACTGTCCTGTCATCGAAATAACCTACTCAGTATAAACTGCTGCTGGTACATTTTCACTTTTGTGCTTTTTTTTACTTTCAGGTTTTGCTTTATCTATTATATTGGCCATCTATTTTCAGTTTCTTTGCTGCTGCCAAAGGCTAAACACCACTTGAAACAAGGGATAAAGCCTGTTATCAACCATCACCACACATTTCGAGTGTCCTTGTCAGGCACGATCAAGGTATCATGTCTTATTTATGCACTTATTTTGACTTAGAGTTTAGATATGTTTCAGTCTCATCATTGAGTGTTTTGAGTGTTAGTCAAGGGGATGTATCTATGTGGCTGAAATTGAAATGGCCCCCCAAAAAAACTTTCATTGGGTACAAAGGCTACACAATGCGCAACAGGCTTACCATCCTTGACTTCAACCACCAAGTATGCAAGCAGTATACCAAGATTAGCAACAGGCACTCTGTGGCATACCAGGTAGCACAGCAGAAATATGCATAGTACATGTATGTTACACACTTGTGCAATTTCTGGTACAAGTGCATTATTGTACATGTCATTTTCAGTATCATTACAGTACATGTATTTGTAGAAGTATACTATTTAGGATTGTGACACTGACCATGAAAACTAATTCTTTCTTATGGCAAGTCAGGTGCAGAATTCCTGTTCATGTGCACTGTTTACAGTATGTAGTTATAACAAGGATGAAAAATGAAAGCAGACATGCATGCAATTTATGAAGAAGAATGTCCAAATGTATTGAAAACAAAAAATGTCCAACATTTTGCTTTTACATTCAACTTTAATACTTTCTTCTATAGAGAGTACAAAGTGCACAATATGGAGTATATATTACATGCATGTGTCCATTTATTCATGTCCCAACTACTTGTACAAACAGATGTAAACAATCTCCATGACAGAAAGTAAATTTTAAAAGTTAATGAAAATGTTCTTTTCATTCTGTTTTTTCTCATCAAGGAATGTGCTCCGTGGCCTTGTATCCCCAATGCCTCACTGATGAGAAGCTCTCCAGTTTGTTACATGACCTACGCAGTACAGATGACAAGATTGAGCGACGAGTGGATGTGGTTTTTCAGCAGAAGTAAAGACTTGGAGGTTGGTTTCACACACATACACAACCAGATAGTGCCCTCAGGTAGTTTAGATTGGGGCTTAGAAACTTCCATCTGATTATGGCCACCTGATAAGAGCAACAGTGCTTGCTGTTGCCAAGCCCCATATGGCTCTCATGCCACAACTGAAAAAAATCTGTATGTAGAGTGTTGGTGATGTTTGATTGCTATTATAATGCGTGAATTTTATTTGCAAATGTGATGCTATAATTTTTGACGCTGCAAAATTTGACTTCGGTCTGCTTCTTACAAATATCTAGAAAAGTTGGTTCTTCTGTTAACTCGATCAGCTGGATCAAATTCAGTAGTTCTTGTTGTCCATTATTATTAGATGATTCCCACACATACAGTAGGCCGGATTGTCTTCACTGGTCATGCGCTGATATGGTGTCGCCTCTACTCCCACATTCGATATGGTCACCAGGGGCTGCTCATCGGTTGAGTGCATCTTTAGTCTCCCCCAGGGAAAAGTTGGTTATGTTGGCCTGAAAACATATTCATATAATATCATGTTACCAAGCAGCATTGCAAAGCTACAATGTCTTTTATTATTAGAACAAAACTGTATAAATCGTTTGACCATCACCGAGACAAAGAAATTGTTTGTAAAAGTTATTTTGCAAATCTGTCTTGTATGGAGTTTATTGATTACACTGGCTGTGATTCATTACGGTTGGTTTCATGTTGAGTGAATTATACCGGCTGATACCCGGTAGCCAAGTAAACTCCTCTAGAACAGTGTTTGCAGAACATCTTCACATATACTAACTGACCTTTGTTCTTGTCTTGCAGCTGCCTGTGGAGAGCAAGTTTGGGCACACTGCACTGCATCAGGCTGTTTGCTGTTCCAAACTTTCTGTGTGACATTGCTGCTAACGCCCCTGCAGTTTGGTGACATGTTTGACACTGGCCAGTCTGTTGTCTCTTCACTGGTTGGACCTGTCCATGAAGGCTGTCTGTCTGCTGTGGAATCATGGCAATATTAGCATTTTGGTGGATAGCAAAATTTAGCATTTGATGATAGAACTATATTGCCATATGTAACAATACATTAGGAAATCGTTGCGGTATATATATATATATATATATATATATATATATATATATATATATATATATATATATATATATATATATATATATATATATATATATATATATATATATATATATATATATATATATATATATATATATATATATATATGCCTGCATGTGTACCCGCGCCCTCCAGCCCCCCCCCCCCCTCCCCCTCTCCCTCACTTACCAAAACACGGAGACCAAGTTTGAATGACAGCATCATAAGCAAAATATACCATGCATATAATTCAATGACATCACTGAAATTGTTTCTTTATAATTAAAATGGTTGTCTCTGTTCTGTTTGTGTTTTTGCCTCTTGTATTATTACAGTTATATATGGTGCTGGAAGTAAAAGTGCACATGTATGTTGTTCTGTAGAGAAGAACCCTATGAGGAAAGAACGTCGTTTAGAAATGACAGTTACAACACAATTTATTACTAGATAATATGAATAAAATTGTGTTGTAGCTGTCTTTTCTAAGCGTCTTTCTTTTTTTCATTGAGTTCGTCTCTGCATTACACACGCTTCGCAGTCACCATTTTGATCTGGACTATGTGGTTCTGTAGGGTACATAGACTACTTGGTCTTGTTGAGGATAGACATACTCATTTCATAAAAAAATCAGCTGTATTTTTAGGAATTATGACAATCATGGTCATTGTGTTTTATTTATGTATACACTTATTGATGTAAACCTGCCTGTCCCGGATTGGCCTCCGC
The DNA here is from genome assembly GCA_036245525.1 of Semisulcospira habei. Classification (NCBI taxonomy): domain Eukaryota; kingdom Metazoa; phylum Mollusca; class Gastropoda; family Semisulcospiridae; genus Semisulcospira; species Semisulcospira habei. The sequence goes on along the minus strand of BTPG01000002.1, from coordinate 14,692,656 downwards.
AGCCACGAAAATGCCTGCAGACGACGTGGGCAAGCCCTATAGAATCTTCGTTCGTGAAGTCAAGCCAAGAGACACTTATTGATGTACTTGACGATTTTGGTAAACTCATAAGAGAAGCCTCACAATGAAAGGCATTTTTAACAGTTTCACTCGGTACAGATATAAACAAATAAACCATACGTTGAAGTGTATTTGAAAACAATGTTTTTGTCACAAAATGAAGATCAAGTGAGATATACCTCTTGCTGTTGTGAACTGATATATTTCCTTGATATTTATTTTTGCGGGTTGAGTCATTTAAGTTTTCTGATAGAGAACATTGCTATATGGAGTGATCAGAAATAAATCCCACATGGTTTGCTGTCAGTGCAAACATAGATAAACTATGAATGAAATATATTGTGGTTAGAATACCAATTACATAATATATATATGGTTATGAGATATGAAATAAATGTTAGGAAACAGATATATATATATATATATATATATATATATATATATATATATATATATATATATATATATATATATATATTTGTACATATATATATATATATATATATATATATATATATATATATATATATATATATATATATATATATATATATATATATATATATATATATATATATATATCTGTTTCCTAACATTTATTTCATATCTCATAACCATAGCACGAGGTGAAAGAAACCTAATGCTCCAGCTGAAGGGGTGCATGCCTGCATGATGCCAGCTTGCTTTCATCTGCTTCCTAAAGTCAATCGGGCAGGGTGGGGGGGGGAATTCGCACAACCCCCCAAAATGGAAAAATTAGTAACATTTAAATTAATTTGGGTCGAGGGCATAAAAAGAAATAATTATATGGTCTTGTCAAAAAAATGTATACATTATTGGT
>BTPG01000002.1:14599255-14686755 GCA_036245525.1 Semisulcospira habei | reverse complement strand
TTGTCACAAGGTCACACATAAGTATATCGGTTGTCCACGTGAGCCATAATGGCTTTGCCTTTCTTGTTCAAAGAATTGTAGTTTCATGTATTATCAACAGTTTTGGTGGTGTTTAGACGAGGGAGGAGTGATAAACATATTTTAAACGGAGGGAAAGAGGACTGAATGCGTGGGGGGGGGGGGGCGGTGTCCGGTAGCGGAAGTACTGAGTAGGTGGGGGAATTTCCCGACTGTGGAATGCTATGATGAGAGATGGAGATTGAGAGAGAGAGAGAGGGAGGGTGGGAAAGCCTGTAGGGGGTGAGTGCGTAGGCGAGTATGAGTGGCGTGAAAGCGGTGTGAATGCGTGGGCGGTTACAGGAGTGATAAGGGAGGGTACCGACCGAATACGCCAGTCAGCAGCAGCAGTCAGGCGACAGCTAGAAATTGAAATGGCTCCCAGATCAGCGAGAAAGAAGGCTTTACTAGAAAATAGTGAGATGGACCATAATATTTTCCGTGACTGGGGCCTCGACGAAGAGGTGCAGAGTGCCATGATCAGGGAAAAATTCATCTCTAGGCAAGCACTACTGCTAATGTCTGACGAAGACATTGACGCTCTGGCGCTGAAAAGGGGGGACAGAGCAGTGCTCCGTGCAGCGGTGGCCAAATTCCAGGTGGACAACGGCGGTGGCCCACTGTGCGGCGGACTGGGAGGAGTAGCGGACAACAGCGGCAGTAGGGCGCCACAGACCTTGCAGGACGCCCTATACAGTACACACCACAGCGGGGCCGGACTGGATGAACTGTTGCGCGACGGCCTGTGCGTCAGTGGCAACAGTAGCGGGGGTATTGCGGCAGCAAAAGGTGGGCCCCACTTACGTATAGTAGACTTTCTGTCTTCAGCAGCAGTGGCAGAGGAAGAAGTGGCACTTGGGGGTGGTGTCACTATAAAGTTGAACAGCAAACCAAAGTTTCACAAGGTTCCCCCGCACACTGGATAGTGGCAAATAGCCGTATTATGGCGGCCCTTATGGACAAACCCACACCGGGCTTCACACCGTACGCCTACCTGAAGTACTCGGCGATGGTGGGGGAGCTGGCGGCCAGATACACCTGGCAAAGTGTCCTGCTGTTCGACGATGAGTATCGTCAGCGGCAAGCGGACGAAGCATTCCAGTGGGGCACGGACGCCCCACACCTGTCCACGGTGGTGCTGCGCGACCGTACTGCGCAATCTGCGATGCCCGCTGGCTCACCTGCTCGCAGAACAGGAGGAGGGACGGCCGGACCGCGCCCACAACGCCCCATCGGCCCCTCTGGGAGGGAAGTGTGCCTGCAGTACAACAGAGGGTACTGCACCTACGGCGCACGCTGCCAGCTGGAACATGTGTGTGCCACCTGCGGGAGAGATCATCCGGCGCGGGAACATCGTGACACACCTGCAGCAGCGGCAGGGGGCAAACACGGGACAGCCTAGGACACAGCGCAGCAGGTTGCACAAGGCGAGGTAGGCCCCACCCATTCTAGCACTTTTTATCATAGCCCTTATCCTGCACTAAGTCCATACAACTGTCCATTGTTAGGTTCTCGAGCGTCCATTAGTTCAAAGCTTTTAGTGTGGCAAGACGAATTAGCTTCTGAGAAAGACAAAAAGTTTCTCCTTGAAGGGATCGAACATGGGTTTTATATCACTGACAAACATCAGACTGTTAGATCTGTAGAGCAGAAAAATCACACCTCTGCCTTAAAAAACAGAGTAGCGGTAGAAAAGGAGCTCATCGATCAGATAAACAAAGGACATTATATCGTAGCATCTCAAAAACCAACGGTAATTAGCGCTTTGGCTGCGATCCCAAAAGACGACAATAGCATACGCCTGATACACGACGGCAGCAAGCCTGTAGGACATGCAATGAACGATTACTCAGTACCTGCGACAGTAAAATTCCAGACTCTAGCGGACGCGTGCGCACTAGCCAAGTCCGGCTACTGGTGCGCGAAAGTTGACCTTAAGGCGGCATACAGGTCTGTGTGTATCCATCCAGATAATTACCAAGTCACAGGCCTAAAATGGATTTTTACGGGCGAGCAGAAGCCCACATACCTGTTCGATAGTAGGCTCCCTTTTGGTAGTAATGTGGGCCCTTCGCACTTTCACAGACTCTCGCAGGCAGTTCGCAGATGTATGTTACGGCGCGGCATGACAGGGATAGTAGCGTATATTGACGATTTCTTCATAGCAGCTAAGTCCAAAGAGGAATGCACTCAAATGATGATGACGCTCATTGCCCTTTTACGTAGATTAGGTTTCAATATTAGCTGGCCTAAGGTGGTGGGGCCTACACAAACCATTACTTTTCTCGGGATCCAAATCTGCACCAGCACAAGCATCTTGTCATTGGGCGACGACAAGTTACAGCAACTTCACAAACGCTTGCAGCAGTTTCAAGGCAAAACACGCGCGACAAAGCAAAGCTTGCAGTCACTAGCAGGGTCCCTTAACTGGGCGTGTCAAGCCGTCAAGGGAGGAAAAAATTTTCTCAGGCGGATTCTTGATACGATTAAACCCCTTCAGCAGCAAAGGCATAAAGCGAGACTCGCACGAGAGTTTCACGCAGACTTACAGTGGTGGCTATCTTACATGAATGTTTTTAATGGCACTGTGTATTATGACTCACAAAGCAAGGAACATGTCCATGTTGATGCATGCAACCTGGCGGCAGGCGCGTTCTGGAAAGGAGATTGGAATTATACACTGTTTTCTTCAGACATGCCGGCAGCCAAGGACTTGCATATTAATTATAAAGAGGTGTGCGCGGTGGTGCAGGCAGTCAACCGGTGGGCCCCCTCATGGCGAGGGAAACAGGTGGTCATTCATACGGACAGCGGCACGGTGACAAAGGCTATCATTAACAAAGGGCGCTCAAAAGACCGCTATGTCAATAGTCTGTTGAGGAAGATGGCATGGGAGTGTGTGAGAACGAATTGCAGCGTGTCAGCGATGCACGTGGCTGGCAGTGTGAATGTGTTTGCCGATACTATTTCCCGCCTACACGAAGGACGGCTGCCCATGCTAGAACAATTGCTAACGAATTGGCACCGGGGCCGACCGCCTGACACCTACCTTCTGAATCACATGTCACAGTCAGCGCTTGCTTTTGTGCTGTCTAGGTGCTCAGACATCAGCTACTGCAGGAGGTGGCGGGATATCGTGCCAGTGTTTTTGCCGACAACACCAAGAAAACTTATCAGACTCACTTGCGCTCTTATCTCAGATTTTGTGACCAAATGAACATCCAGCCGGTACCGGTGTGTGAGAGACTGATGAACAGTGGCGCAGTACGCAGCCTTTTTGGCCAGGACACTTCAGCCCAGTTCCGTGGCACAATACCTCAACATTGTTCGCCTATTGCATTTAAAATGCGGGGAACCGCACCTATACCAGGATTCGTGGATGGTAAAAAGCACATTGCGGGGAATTGAGCGAACAAAAGGCTGCCCTCCTAACCGCAAGACGCCGATGAGCCCGCAACTTCTTCTTCAGATTAAACAAAAACTTGATTTGTGCAGCTCTAAGGACTGTGTCTTCTGGGCAGCGATTGTGGTTATGTTCTTCGGACTGCTTCGGCGATCCAATCTTTTCCAAGATGGTGCAGGATTCGATCCTGGGAAACAACTCACTAGAGAATGCTTTGTTGTGAATGACAACAGTAGTGTCAAGATACTGGTTAGGTGGAGTAGGACAATTCAGAAACGCGATAAAACTTTAGTGATCGCGTTACCGGTCATGTTGCGTCACCCTCTGTGCCCCGTGACGGCAGTGATCAGTATGTTTAGAGCGCTAGGCCCAGCGCCTCCTAAGGCACCGGCCTTCCCAATTCGGGGATCAGAGTTCAACAAACGGTTGCGAGAACTGACCTCTGCTGCTGAAGGGGTTTATACAAGCCACAGCTTGCGGCGTGGTGGGGCTACCTGGGCCCTGGCTTGTGGGGTGCCCGGCGAGGTGGTGAAGTGTTTGGGGGACTGGAAAAGCACTGCATACCTATCATACTTGGACCAAATACCTCAAAATATTCAAGATTTCTGCAGAAGTGTACTTATTCAGAAAATACCGACACCTTGAACACTCGACTTTTCTCTCAATTGGGTGAAGAAAAAAAAAAAACTGGCGTTTTTCCCCTTAGATTTGGGCAGGAAACAACCATTAAACCTACTGGTTGGGTTAGATGTTGTCTTACATGTTTGACAAGTGAGAGTCACCGGAATAAAACGCCTCCGTTATTTTTGCCCAAATGACAGAAAAGTGTTGCCGCCGCGTGTTCAGTGTGCGTGAGGAAGTAGTGTGGAGTTGAGCGTGAGACTGAGGTGTGATAGAGCGTGTGGTCGTGTGCGCTGTTCTGACAAAACCTCGCCCAAGTTCTGGTCCGGAACTCTGGCCAGCCATTTATTGGCCGAGAGGGGCGATGATGTCAGAACAGGGGCGCACTGAAGGGAAGGAGAGATTTAGATCGGGGAAAGGGGATGGAGGGGGGAGGCATGAGAGTGACTGGAGTTTAAGTGGTGTTTAGACGAGGGAGGAGTGATAAACATATTTTAAACGGAGGGAAAGAGGACTGAATGCGTGGGTGGGGGGCGGTGTCCGGTAGCGGAAGTACTGAGTAGGTGGGGGAATTTCCCGACTGTGGAATGCTATGATGAGAGATGGAGATTGAGAGAGAGAGAGAGAGGGAGGGTGGGAAAGCCTGTAGGGGGTGAGTGCGTAGGCGAGTATGAGTGGCGTGAAAGCGGTGTGAATGCGTGGGCGGTTACAGGAGTGATAAGGGAGGGTACCGACCGAATACGCCAGTCAGCAGCAGCAGTCAGGCGACAGCTAGAAATTGAAAACCCACCATCCAACCCCAAGCAACCACCTTTGTAATCTGCTGCATATAAAGTGTCCATAATTTTTTTCCTTTGTTTTTGATAAGCATGTTCTATGTAGCACATGATAAGTCTGGCAACTACCTTACATTTTCCTTGTTTGTTGTTGTTTTTATTATGAGACAGTACTATATTGAACTGAATTGCCTCGGCTCAGTTGTACGCAGGTGTTTTTTTTTTTTTAATGGAGGTCCTTTTTGTGTTCGGATTTGTTGTTTTGTTTTGCTTTTAGTTTGTGTATATTGTTGCAGGGAAGGGGGGGGGGGGGGCAGGAAACAACCAGTAAACCTACTGGTTGGGTTAGATGTTGTCTTACATGTTTGACAAGTGAGAGTCACCGGAATAAAACGCCTCCGTTATTTTTGCCCAACTGACAGAAAAGTGTTGCCGCCGCGTGTTCAGTGTGCGTGAGGAAGTAGTGTGGAGTTGAGCGTGAGACTGAGGTGTGATAGAGCGTGTGGTCGTGTGCGCTGTTCTGACAAAACCTCGCCCAAGTTCTGGTCCGGAACTCTGGTCAGCCATTTATTGGCCGAGAGGGGCGATGATGTCAGAACAGGGGCGCACTGAAGGGAAGGAGAGATTTAGATCGGGGAAAGGGGAGGGAGGGGGGAGGCATGAGAGTGACTGGAGTTTAACAAACTCTTCAATCCAATTTGGCACAAAGGTATTTGATGATGATATGACCTTCCTATGTATATTAATTTAGTCGACTCTATGATATCATAAAGGTCACGTTTCACGGGTGTTTGACAGCTGTGTGAAAACCGATTAAATTTTGAGAAAACATTGATTTTGCTGGTGCAGAAGCCCTCTCTTTACTTTGTCAAAAGGGTCACACATTTTACATCTAATACATCTAATAAGAAATCCTTTGAAGGTAGATTCTTTGGAAAATGAGTATAGGATAGAGGACTAACTAAAGGTAGATTGATCGTGTGGGCGGTGGGCATGATTGTATGTGTGCATGTGACTGTGCATGTGACTGTGCGTGTGTGTGTGTGCACAAAACCCCTCAAATGGGTGACTGTCTTTACCATCCTTATGGACAATGGGTGTGTGTAAAATTCTGGGTGACCAAGTCAGACACCCATTTTTTCTGAGGGTTGTTTCTGCATTGCCATGCTTTAAGAAGTTATAAAAGATTAAAAAAATCAGTTTTTCCGACTTTGAGGTTATTACACACACTTTTGTGCTTAAAATACACTGTGGTAGTGTGTTTCAACTTGCCCAGCAGTGTGTGTGTTTGCACAAACCGGTAAAATGGGCGAGTATGTGTGACATCACCCTTCTCAGCTATAAATAACTTAATACCTGATCGGTGAATGCCTGTGTCGGTGAGCCGAAGTGAAACGGAGAGATACGAAAGGTAGTGGGGCAGGGGGTGGGGGTGGGGGGATGGGTGGTATTGCATTTGTGTGAGGGAGGAAATTGTTTATGTTGCTGCAAAATGAAGTTTGTTATTTGAGGGTGTGGTTGTTTTGTAAAAAAAAAATAAAAGTGTGTTATGCTTCCGGGGTGATGTTGTCGGAGGTCATGTCTAGTGATGAATTTGAGACTTAGCATATGTATTCTCGTGCGCCGGTTGCTATGAAGTGAAGTGATTGTATGAGTGCGCATTGTAAGAGAGGACGTATAGACTTTGGGTCAGGCTGCTGTTGTCTTTTGTCCTGCCCGACCTTTTGGTTCAACCTGTTGCTTTATTTTGTAGGTTTGTCGATGTTATCAATGCCGCATTTCCTTTTGGATTGCATGCACAAATTGATTGAATGCAAATGACGTCACAGAGTCAGCGTCATTACATGCGTCGTCTGCTGCAGTCAGTCGTTTAGTGCAGATAAAAGAGTGCAGGCTTAGATGGGCCATTTTCGGATGTAATAGTAAAGTATTATTTGTGTGAATGCTGTCCGTTTGAAGGAAGGTTGATTGATTGTACATTGCTTTACGTCCCGACAGCAACAAGACTTTTTCATGACGTGCCTGCACTGCTAGTGACAAAAGCTAAACAGAATATTGAATGTATGTCGCCAGCCGGTCCAATACGTTAAATAAAACCTAAGACATTGGGCCTAAATAAAGCTAAGACCATTTAGCAACACACATCCAATATCAAGAGCCACAGGCAGCGCAGACAGTAGGGAGAGTTTAAAAAAGGAAAATGCAGGTGAATGGGCCAAGGGTAGACAGAAACACATGCCCCCGGAATATAGAGAAAACCCCACCCTGTGGGGCTGACCAGGGTGCTCCTGGGAACTAAAAAGTAGCCAACCCCACCCAAGTCCCCCAGGGCAGACCCGGTTGGGGGTGTTTGAGGGAAGGACTGGAAAGTCGAGTGTTGAGGGCAGACCCGGTTGGGGGTGTTTGAGGGAAGGACTGGAAAGTCGAGTGTTGAGCGAAGAGAGAAGGCGAGGATGGGAAAAATATCCAGCACTATACGTTGGAATAGATGCATAACAGTTACGACACACTTGTAAATTAAAACACTTTTAACCCCACCCGGGTCTGCCCTGGGGGACTTGGGTGGGGTTAACTACTTTTTATATCCCCGAGGGCACCCTGGTCAGCCCCACAGGGTGGGTTTTTCTCTCTATTCTCAGGCATGTGTCTCTGTCGGCCCTTTGTCCATTCACCTGTATTTGCCTTTTTAAAACTCTCCCTACTGCCTGCACTGCCTGTAGCTCTTGATATTGGATGTGTGTTGCTAAATGGTCTTAGCTTTATTTAGGCCCCATGTGTTAGGTTTATTTAATGTATTTGACCGGCTGGCAACATACATTCAATGTTCTGTTTAGTTGCTGTTGTTTTTTCACAAGCAGTGCAGGCACGTCCTGAGAAAGCCTTGTTGCTGTCGGGAGGTTAAGCAATGTACAATAAAACACTTTTAACATGAAGAAAAGTTGAGTTAAAAGAGGTTTTAAAACAGTTTTGATAAAACCTTTTGCCCGACACGCTTCTAAAAACAACATTTTCTTAGTTTTAAACCTTGTACCGCGCCATAAACGCCGCGATTGCTTTTCAGTCTTAGCTGTCCTATAATGTGGAATGTGGGACTTGGCCAACTGGATCCATCTGGTGCACTCCAAATGAGTATTTGTGAGTGGTTCGACGTGCAACTCAGTGCGCGCCTCTGAAATGACCTACTGATTACACTGATAATGAAAATCTTTCATTCATAAGAGCGCATTGAGCAGCTCTATAAACCAAAAGTGATGACCCCCCTCCCCCCCACCCCACCTCTCCCCCGCCCCCCCCCCCAACCCCCTCACAACCCCACCCAAACAATCATAATAATAAAATCAAACAAAGGTATCTTTAGTGAGGTATTTTCACTATAATGCCAGTTTTGTTTGAGAGGCACCCACCTTTTGGGTAGAAACCCATTTTTTCTCCATCCAGTGGCTCTGTTTCTAGAAAATGTCTATTTATTTTAAGTTGTAGAGCTTAGTTATAAGGTGAGTTCTAAACATTCGCATCAACTCCAGAGCCCTAGAATAAATAGAAATATGGGAACCCATTTTCACATAAAATGGTAGGTAACCCACTCTGATGGTTTTATGTCCATGTGTGTGTGTGTGTGTGTGTGTGTGTGTGTGTGTGTGTGTGTGTGTGCGTGCGTGCGTGCGTGCGTGCGTGCGTATGAGAAAGTACATTTTTCCCCTTTGGCAATTTTTAAATTGTGGTCATTCAGACAACTCCAAATCATTTCCCTCCACTCCCCTCCCCCTCCCCCCCCCCCCCCCACCCCCTCCCCACTTGTCTGCCCTGGCGGATTTGGGTGGGGTATACTACTTTTTCGTTCCCAGGGTCACCCTGGTTAGCCCCACAGGGTGAGTTTTCCCCTCTATTCTGTGGGCATGTTTTTCTGTCTACCCTTGGTTCATTCACTTGTAGTTTCCTTTTTTAAATTAACATTATCTTACCCTCAGGCATCTTTCTACCAAGTTTGGGTTTGATGTTGTGAATAGTATTTGAGAAAGAAATAAATTATGTCAAAATATAGCTATTTTTTACCTATTTCCTGAGCCCCTGTGATCTCGTCCTTTGCGAGAGGTCTCTCAAATTGGTATGTTTGGAAAGGTCAACAGTGTTGCAAACTTTTCAATCGAATTAGGCACAAAGGTCGCTGATGATGATAAGACCCTCCTATGTATACTAGTTTAGTCAACTCTGTGATATCATAAAGGTCAAGGATCACGGGTGTTTGACAGCTGTATGAAAACTGATTAAATTTTGAGAGAACATGGATTTTGCTGGTGCAGAAATCATCTCTTTACTTTATCACAAGGGTCACACATGTTACATCTAATACACATTATGGTCTGCGAGGTTAAATCAAGATCTATGCCCTTTGGAGATGGGCGGCATTTGCCTATAGATGGCATTGTTTTTATCCAGTCTTACTTAACGCATTCTAGCCCAGACACACCACAGCAAAATAAAGATCGACCATGATAGTTCAAGGGTAATGCCAGAATAGCTTGGCGCCTATGGGCGCCAAGCTATTCTGGCATCACCCTTGAACTATCATGGTCGATCTGTGTCATGCACTGCAACGCAGTCTTCAGAGGACGACTTCCAAATTTGGGGATTTCGGTCTTGGGGTAGAATGAGTTAAGTCAGCAACACATTATCAAGATTGATCGTGCGGGTGGTCATTTTTATGAGTGCATGTGACTGTGTATGTGTGTGTGTGTGTGTGTGTGTGTGTGTCTTTGTGTGTGTGTGTGTGTGTGTGTGCGTGCGTGCGTGTGTGTATTTATGTGTGTGTGTTTGTTTGTGTGTGTGTGTCTGTGTGTGTGTGATTGGGCCTTGTACCTTTGTACTGTACTGTGCTGTTGTCTGTACAGTTTGACAATGTGCTAGCTTGTCTGGGGCCTTGCGTTTATTATTTTATTTATATTTTTACTTTTGTAGTAAATGATTCAGTGAGGGAGTGGGTTTGTGGGTGTGAGTGGGCGTGTGTGTGAATGAGTGATCGAGCGAGCGAATGGGTGAGTGATTGAACGACCAATTGGGAGAGTAAATGAATATTTTATTTATTTATTTATTTATTTATTTTGTTTAATTTTTAACATTCCCTTTCATTGCGTAATGATACTTAAATGACATTTTCAAAATTGCCCTATTTTTAAATGGCACGTCTGTTAAATTTATTTTAAATGAAACATATCTTAAAGCTTACTTTAAATGGCACGTCTGTTATGCTTACTTTAAATGGCACGTCTAGAAATGTGCAGAGTGTTCGCCATACAGGTAACGACATATTTCGTTTGTCAACGCCGCCTCCGGTAGATTGAAATTACACAGACAGCAACACTAGTCACAGTGCGTACAGGATTAAAGTACAATTTGTGCCATAAACTTTCACTGATTATAAGGATTCAGGATCCATTGCCTCGTGAGCTGTATCGTCAATTGTGCTATTCTCTAATTACAAAGATTAAAGTTCCATTGTCTCTTGATCTGTATCATCAAGTGCGCTAGACCTTCTGTTAACATCTTCCCTGCCGAGAAAATGCCAGCACCACTAAACAACTACTGCCATGTAAATGCAAATCTATTGAAGTTGCGCATCACACAATATCCCAGATTTAGATCTATGTCCCCCTATTGTGGGTCTAGATTGCATTGAGCTGTGACGGCAGCTGTTTCGGTCCCCATTTGGGTTAATTTATTGCTCGATTATGTAACTCGTTTTAGATGGTAACAAAAAAACAACAATATTTTTTCGACTGTTGCGTGTGCCGTGTAGGTAAGGCATTTTTCACACTGACACTGATAAGCAGGATATCGCATGTTGACTATGACTAGTGAAATAGAGCGACAAATACACTACTAGACCTTACTTGAACGTAGGATTTTAACTCTGCGTCTGCCGTTGCCGCACAGCGAACAACATCCACATAAAAGAGGCAAAGATCCGCATGAGCCCCCGCAGATGCTGGTGCTGATGAAGATCTACGACTCTTGCTGGCCCCATGTATGTCCGCATTCCTAGGATGGAAGTGGTTTATATAAGGCGTTGACTGTGACGTGTTTCCAAATACGTGATTGTGTCTGCTGACAGGCAGGGTGTTCAGTAACATTCCTAATGATTGTACATTGCTTATAACAAGACTTTCCCAGGATGTGCCTGTACTGCTTGTGAAATAAATAAATAAATAAACAGAATATTGAATTATGTCGCCAGCCGGTCCAATACGTTAAATAAACCTACGACATGAGGCCGTTTCCGTTTATTCCGTTTAATGTCCCACTGGCACCGAGGTGATCGGGGACTAGCTATTTGGTCTTTTGTTGACGTTACAACATAACTTAAAAGCAATGTTAAATCTAGACTTTATCTTATAGTGTTTGGTTTTTGGGTTTATTTTATACTTCCATACCGACAAAACAAGGGTCCATAACATTCCAGCATATTATTTATTTCAAAGTTATGTATAAAATCGAGGTTAAAATTTCAGGACCAACCTATAAAAAATCCAATAAAGACTAAAAAATACATCGAGTCTAGATCCTTACAAACCAGCTATCGAAGCGAGCATGGGCCAGATGTGATATTTATCAATACTCGGGTATTCGTAGGAAGCCGACAGTCAAACAGCGACGCTGTAATTACGTCGCATGGGGGTAGTGTGCAGTAAGTAGGGTAGGTAGCCGATCGCGCGGCGCGCCCGCCCCAAAAGCTGCTATTAAGGTCCGTTTATACAGAGCACGAACGCGAACGCGAAAGCAAACGCGGTTTTTCATCCTGGAGTATTTTAGTCATTTGTAGAGGAACCGTTCAAATAGAGTGGGAACGCGAACGCGAACAATTTTTTATTCGCGCGAACGACCGCCTTGATTGCCCCCAGAGCGAATTTTCTCTGAAGGTCGCGCGGCTTTTTTTGCTATCAACCAATCAGCAGGTACTTCCCTTGCATCATTTCCACAAATAGAAACTTGTACGCCTGAGTGGCCTGACAATGGACAAGACAGAAGCCATGATTCTTGAAATTGAGAAGAATCATGTACTGTATGACAAAGCAGACAAAGATTACAATTAATTGTAAAATGTAGTCAAATTGTTCCTCAGTCATTCGAAAGTATTGATGGAATTTTGCAGGATGAAAGATGTAGTTTATGTACGAGGTGGTGGTACTCTCCAAATTCACTTCTTCTCTGTAAACTTTCGTGCACTGACACACGCCTCTTTCTCTTCCTCCGCTGTTTTGCGTACAAATACAGTACTATGATCTCCTTCGTGTCTGACTCTACCTGCGCCATGATTCCAAATGACCAAACTTTTATCTCTCACAGCAAGAAATAGACGAGCCGCCTCGAAAGCCGTCGACGGGTACAGCGGGGCAGGCGCGCCGGGATCAGTTCACGCGCAGCGCGCATGCTCGCCTACATTATTAGCAAGCTGGAAAACTCGGTCGTGACCCATCGGTTCTAGGTCAACTGGCGATTTTAAAGCGTATTATTATTTAATTATATAGTTATACTTTTAATTTTAAGATATATCACGCAGAGGTCCTGCGGAACTATCTGATTATGACAATCAAATAATTTAGTATAAGGAAGTTAGTGGAACCTCTGATGCGTGCGCAACTCGCTCTTGGAATGCGCTCCGCACCGAGGGTCTGTTGGGTCCCAACTAACGCAGCGTCCCAACATCGGAATCGGTGACATAGTACACATGAAATCCCCGCGTCACGACAAATCAGGGGATACTCCGCGCCACCCCTCTCCCCCACCCCATTTTTTTTATTACTTTGTATGGTTCTTACGCCAGTCGAAACTGAGGCCCGGTCTACTATGATCCGGCGCGGCTCGGCTTAATTCCGTGACTACTGAAAATAATATTAATAATTGAGAAACAGGCTTTGTAAAAAAAAAAAAAAAAAAAAAAAAAGGCTTAAATTTAACTAGGCTAGTTCATGACTCCCATGACCCTTGCCCTTTGCGCAGAGACCACAAACTTAGTATGCATAGAACGTTCTTATCATCAGCTACCTTTGTGCCTAATGTGACTGAAAAAAATGGCAGAAACGCATTACACAAGTGATCCTTTTTTTGTGGAGACGCCGCCAAAGATCACCCGTAGGTCGTGTGACATTTTGCAGTCAGCCCTATACCCAGTACCTAAGTACTGATCTCCACCAATATGATATAAATTCTCATTAGTCTTCGCATGCGGCAGAATTGATGAGGATCTATGCCTCTTAACTTGGGATTGCCATTTGGCTGGACTAAGTCGGACTTAATTAAAGTCAGGAGGTATTGTCAAAAGAAGCCACACTACCCTTGTTCCCTCTAACACCAATCATGTAGCCACTCTGTCTGCATTGAACACAGGTATTATCCCCTTCACTGCCGAGAAAAAAGTGAGCACGATCCACCTGCAAGACTGCTTGAGCTCATAATGATACGCACGAGCCCCGCGACTTCGGGGGCTAAGGAGGATCTAAGCATCTTGCCGAATCCAATTTGTACCCATGTTTGTTCGACGGCGTTGTCTTTTGGTCGTTGAATGAACCACGATTTCAGAGAAACTTTACCCGAGGTTGCAGCGTCTTTTGAAAGACTGTGCCTCGTGTTCAGAAATATGAACGACGTTTGTTTCTTTAGGTTGTTGGTACTATGGATTCCAGGTTAAGTGAACATCCACGCTGCCTTTTCATCTCCAGGCGTGGGTTAAACACCAGGTAAAATCAACCTGATTATAGGAGGAACGGGTGGATGGATATAAGGAGGGGAGGGAAGGAAGCATGGACGAACGAGACAGAATATGATGAATTATGTCCAATGAGGCATGGTTTGAGTGCAGATTTCTTTAGGCTTAAGCCTGCAAAAAAAAAGGCTTATGGGTGGACGAACACTGGCCCAGTCATCGCATAACCTCCTGCTTTTAGTTTTAAAATGTCACATTAGCCAATAAGCACCCACAGCAAGAACAGTGGACTTGTTATACTGTATTCTTAGCAAAAATACGTGTTTGCACATAAAACCACCGACATAAGTAACAGGTACAGAAATGTATTAATTATCATAGGAATTTTATTTCAAATACATTATGTTTCAAATACATGTACTTAAAGCGACTCACCTCTAGCCAACGCCACCATCTTCATCCCTCTTGACATGGTGCTCATGTTCAAACCTGAGAAATACATAATAAACAATAGTGATAGTTCTAATATTTAAGTATGTAGTTCTAACTTGTGGTTTAAGTTTAGTAACTCAACACTCTTGCGTCTTAGTTAAAGAGGATTCAAATAATTGTAAAACTGCTGCACAGCCACTTCAAATACCATCAGGTATATCTATACCAAGTTTGGGTTTGAAATTGAAAATAATATTTGAGAAATGCTTTTTGTCAGAAACAAACTATTTTTAAAATCTAGTTCATAACCCCATTACCCTTGACCTTTGCAAGGAGACAACTAATTAGCATGCGGTCTTATCATCAGCTACCTTTGTGCCAAATATGACTGAAAAAATTGGCAAAAACTACAATTATATTTTTTAAAAAGGCAATTATTACGTCATAGCGTCATTAGCCCCATAGTGACGACTCGATGCTATGCGTCATCATCACAGTACTAACATTTGATGTATCAGAGGATCAACTTTGCAGTTTTTTTATTTTTATTTTTTTTGTGTGCTGATTTTCATGCCTATAGATTAATATTATTATTACATGATATTTATACAGCGCATTTCTCATATTTATAATATAACTCTATGCGCAGAATGTAGCCGCGAACTGAACCGAACAAGTATGCTCAGGTGAATCGCGTGCATTCACTCACACACAGAGCATTCACGTGGTGCTAAGGGCAAGCTCAAGCGAGCTACTGAAGTTGCTTTTGGAAATTCAAATCGTTTGTATTTGAAATTTGATTAAGTTGGCTGAAACTGATACCAAAGTGAAGAGGCGGGGGGGGGGGGGGGGGGGGGAGGAGCCGGAGTACCCGGAGAAAGAACCCCCGACGGTCCGCCCGAATTAATGGTGACACTTACTAGAGGAGAGGAGTCAGACGCCGAAACCCCTGAATCGAACCTCGCACCTTTAGCATTGGTGGCAGGCGCCTTAACCACTGCGCCACAGACCACGCCAAACACTTAGCTTACAGGTCACAATCTGACCTAATCCTACCTCAGGGCCGGGTTTATGCAAACACTGTCTATGAAAATCATGCGTGTATTAAGGAGAAGATAAGGGGGGGGGGGGGTTTGTTGTAAAAGAAAAATTTAAGTTTTGTTAGCTGTTTTTTAATTAACTCATTCTACCCCAACACCGAAATCCTTAAATGTTGCCGTTGTCCTCTGAACTGACTGCATTGCAGTGCAGGGCACAGACCGACCATGATAGTTCAAGGGTGATGCCAGAATAGATTGGCGCCTATAGGCGCCAAGCTATTCTGGCATCACCCTTGAACTATCATGGTCGCTCCTCGTGTTGCTGTGGTGTGTCTGGGGTAGAATGAGTTAAATCCGAAAAAGTGGTTCAGAAAACTGTCTGATTTTCACACCTAGGGCATACAGGTCACAATTGACCTAATTGTACCCGACAGCTGAGACAAACTGCAGGCTTATGTATAGGAAAATGCATGCGATTATAAATGGGAAGATTGTTGTTGTTTTTTTCAATCATTTTAAGATTAACCCATTTAAGTCGTGGTATTAATTCCAAAAACGTGAAATATATATACATATATTTTTTTTAATTTAATTATCACTCAGGATGATGCTGAATAACAATGCTAGTTAAATACCTCATTCGATGTCACTTTTTATCTAGCTTTACGCAAAATATCTAGTAAAAATAAGATTAATTATGGTCTCCAGTGTGGAGCAACTGGTTTTTGTGAAAATACCATTTTCTCGCCAATGTGCATCTTAATCAAAACATTATTTAAAAAGATCCGTAGATAATTCTTTTAGGGACATTATCCTAAAATGTCACGCATGTCCGTCCTCAAACGCTGGCTCTAGTCGCTGTCACACACACACACACAAACGGCGTTTGACGCCGAATTGACGTTGTCTAGCAATCGTCAGTTTTAGCTTGTTGCTTCTTTGCCAGAATTTCTGCGCCGCAAGCCAAAAACGTCATGTGCATGCTCCGGAATGCGCCCGACCTTGCCCCATTTCACAAAGTCTACCTTATTTTTTTAAATACGGTAGACAAAAAGCTACATGTCTAACGGACAGAAGATTGCAATTCCAGCTACGTAACAAATAACCACCAATCTCACGCATAATAAACAGCAACTCCTACAATCAGGAACTTTTGCTAATCGGGTAACCCCAGCAAAGGCTATCTAGACATGAGGGAAATATACATGGGGAATAACAGACATGCGTGACCCCAGCAAATCAGGGTTGACCCCGACTGTAATGACAATTACTATTATGCAAAGCTACGTTTCACAGTCGGGCCTTAGAATGTGCCCGTACCTTTTCATTCGTTTCTGATGCGTTTCGTTTTCGCAACCTGACTGTCAGGGAGCATTAACAAAGACCAGTCCCCATCTCTCAACAAGATTTTGGTGTTGTAAAAATTCATTTTACACGCGTAAAATGCTTGAGGAGTTCGGGGAGGGGGGAGGGGGACATACCTATGGTGTGCCACTGGGTGACAACGCACAATTCTCTCCATTCTTCGACTCAATCATTACTTCTGCATCACAATGCGCTTTTTGACGCCTGAATCTCCAAACATGCTCGCTAAATGAAATGGCTGCGAGGGGCTATTGATCGGGGTCTGATTGGCTGAGATTTTCGTTTCAGGTTCGGTTGACTGTCGTCTGCTCTTTGTAGTGGTTTTACGTAATCAACTAATGAGGCAACGTAAAACGGGCTGCTCTGTCAGTGTCTCGCCCCAGGCGCCGGCTTGACTGACATTGTGTTGTGCCGCTTAGGTCGGACTGCAGGGGCTTATGAGACTTGTGTGCCCTCGTGAGGCAGCACACAGATGTCTGGAAGTGACTCTGAGTACAGGTCAGTGTTGACCTACGGCCGCCCAACCCCCAATAACCCACCCCTCTCCGGCCCGGCATTCAGTGAAACCAGATGGGAGGCGGCGCGTGCCGTCCCTATTAAGAAATTTATGTCAACAAAAGGGCTACTGGGACGCGTGTGATGATATGGCCACTCGCGAGTGCCCAGCCGGTAACTCAGTGTAGGTTTCAGCCTGTTAATCGTGCTTCCCTGCACTGCAGGGCCTCATGAGCTTCTAGTGCATAATAGTAACAGGCCTATGAGTGCGTACATACGCTGACGCACACACACACACGGCACAAAACAAAAAAATACAAAACAAGAGTAGGGCCGGGGTGGTGAGGAAGGATGGGGGTGGGGGTGGGGTGGGGGTGGGGGGGGGGGGTGAGGGCACCGCACGGTCAGTCACCTCATGTAAAAAATATTACGATCATTTCTTTAGCACAAACGTGTTCTCCACTGAATTAACACATTAAATGTCAGTCATTCCACACTGATGATGATCTTTTAAGGGGCTCTCACTTAACATCATTTCTCAGGGGAAAAAAAAACCGACCAGCTGCACTGTGATTCATTCCTGGGTTGATACAGATGTTGATTTAGCAGGTCAAGCAAAGAAACTGTTAATAGTTAAGTCTACTATTAACTATAAATGAAAAAAAGAGCGAAATTCAAGTAAAAATGGCTGCGTAAAACAGGCACGCTGAAATGAGGCAACTTTGGTCACGGTGGCTACTTCTGAGGTTTCTGTTATGTAAATTAACCTTTCAACAGCAAACTGTTAATGATTTTCTTTGATATTTCTAAAATCTTTTATTTTCATAATGGGATTTTGTAAAATTTCTTGTTTTCAAACAGCGTGACTGCGTAACAAGCGGCGTCACACGCCTCCGGACATACAAAATAAACCGACATGTCGTTGTTGCTGATCACAGAACAAATAAAGCCATGAAAATCACTAACTTTTATTAAACTAAAGTTGTACAACTACACACATTGAATGTGTATGCACACAATCAAGAAATTTCTGGCTTCTAAGTTATGGTGTCACAGATGTTACACAGTTACACTATATTACACCGCAGGTACACATTTCATATTTACCCATCTATTGGCAGTTTGGTATGTTGGTCTGCTTTTTTTTACAGTTATAAACTACACACGTTAATTAACAATAATTAACAATGGTGCTAACATTTAAAGTTGAGTTTGATTTTTTAGCAGTAATTCCCCTATTTAGTTATCATTAGTGTGGAATGACTCTACCAGCATTGTTTTTGGCTAAGCACAATAAACAACAAACAACTCGTAACATTATTATGCGCCAGAGGATACTCTGCACTGCCCCCCTTGGTGCCTAATGTGTCTAAAAAAATTGGCAAAAACTTAGTACACAAGTGTTCAATCAAAAGAAATCACTTCGTGGTAAACTCTGGAATGGCGGTCGTCAGTCAGCCGCGCTGGTATGAAATCGTATACAGTAGGCCGTTAGACTGACAATGTATGCTTCAAATTTAGTATCTAAACAAATTGATTTTTTTTTTAATCTGTCTATGGCGGTTCTGTTTAAACAAATCATAATAATCATTGCGTCAGTCAGTGCCTTATTAATAAGAAGAGTGATCAAGTCATTATTTATCTTCCTGCTATAATCTGCTATTATGCCGTACAAACGTAACTCAGATCAAATAACACACACACAAAAAAAAAACATTTTCCGGCAGCGAGGCCAAGCAACCCACTGCATGCATGTTTAACTCACGTCACTAGTAGTTTCACTTTCAGGTTGGTCAGCTCCACTCCGCCTTTTACGTTGAAATATCTTTTTTAAGGCACAAGCCAGAAAGTTTTTGCGAATTTTTACGACTTTACAGCACAATGATCGTAAAAGCTAATCGTATTTGGTCCACCGCCACTAAATGAACTGTTTTGTCTGGAAATATATAGAAAAAATGTTAGTTCTGTGCGGAAACTATATAGATGAACATGTGAGAAACAAGTGCGCTCCGGCCAGATGTCAAACGACCTAAACATACACACGCACAATGGCAATATTTGGTGGTCATTTTTGGATCAGAAAACTTTGCATGCGCTGATCTCGCAAACTAAAATTTCAGAGCGCGAAAAAATTTATCGGGGAACAGATAAAAATATCACCGCCTCCCACCGAAAGTATCTTGAGTCGTCTGCTTCGTGACAGTTTTACGCGCGGGTCAGATCAAAAATGGCATGGGCTGGAATGGTAAAAGTGTTCACCCCTATGGGAAAATGCTGATCATATGAGTAAACGAAGGAGGATGAGCATGTAAGCAGATGTGTTAGGAGAATCCAGGCTTTGATATTTTGGGGGATTGGAGCAATCGGACTGACTCTCAGGTAAACAACCGTCCGAAATTAGCTCTGCCTGGCCGTTAATTACGTTCTGTGACTCGCAGTGTAAAGAAGAACACAGGACAATGGGGTGGTCCGGCCTTTTTTGCACACACTGCGCAAACAAATAATTTTTTTAGACACAAATATGAACAATTAGCACAATACTGGCAAACGTCTTAGATCAAAATCGTTATTTGCTGTGTTAGTGATAAACATCGAAATTAACGATTATTTCTCTCAGGATGACAATGTAAGCAATCATGAGTCATATCACAGCTGTACTGTAAAACATACAAAAGAATTAAATGTTTTTCACGATGGTAATAATCTACAGACATACACACAGAAATGTGTTTCGTTAACTGAAAATGTGCCCGCAGACAATTTCTCACATATTGAATTTGAATGGTGGCTAGGCCTCCGGGCAGCCATCTCATCTTTCTTCTCAGCCACGGCGCGTCAATTGTTGATTGAGAGTTGGGCTGGGGGGGGGGGATGGTCAAAGAAGAGTCACTACAATAAGTGTGCAAAGCCGATTTTTTCCCGGTATGTGAAAGTTTCGCAAGCAAGTGTTCGATGAAAAATATGCCCGCTAGACACCGATATATCTAGATATAATATTCAAATTAATTAACTTGAGTAATATAAACACATAAAACAACAATTCACCTACCTTTACCTCGTTTTGGCCAAAGAACGGGATGTTTTTCCTCCTCGCCGCTTGGCGTCCATATCAAAAGTTTTATTAAGTTACGAATTCTTGTCCTGTAGCAAGAATTAGGCGAACACTGAAAGTTAACACGGACTGATACACAATCTCTTTCCGCTCCGTGTCACCTTCCGTCACAGAATGACTCGTCAGCACCGACCGGCAGACAGTTTGTGAAAAGCCGGGAAAACTGCAGCGTACTGATTGGCTCAAATGCGCAGCGTACCAATGTCACGTGTTTTATCATTAGCGTGGACGCACTACTGTCACGTGACCAATTTACAATTATTGTACTTGCTTTCGAATCTGTTTTGTCGGATGTCCAGCTTGTTGTTGGAACAGCTTTAAATAAGTTAGACTCAGTCTGTCGATAGAGAGGCCGAGACCAAGAAAACTGAATGAAATGTTCAAAGCACACACCGAACAGGTAAGAAAAATGCTCCTCCCCCCCCCCCCCCTTTTAATCAAAGCTAAAAAGCACACATTAACGTTCTTTTATCAAGTCGCCAAACAAGTTGTAGCTATGGACATTGATACGGATAAACAGACGAAAAAGCGAAGGTAAAAACCGGCTGCCGGCTGAATTGGTTTGAATCATTATCCCCATGCTTGTTTGGCATTCCATGAAAAAAAAAAAAAACGGATAAACTTGTTCGTTGGTAAATCAAAATATCATTTTAAGTTCCGATCAGACTTCAAGTCGTTCCACTCCATAAAAGTGTCCCTGCTCTCCCTCACTCAATTATCACTCTTGCGGCGTGGACGTCACAGTTAAACCCCGATTTAAAAAAAAAAAAAGAAAGTCTGAGGCCCACTCCCCTGTACAAGAAAGAGAACTCGGTCGCACAAACAAGGCTCTTAGAATTTCCAAGGCGCAGGACTTGCTGAAACTTTTTTTTTTTTTTTTTTGCGAGCCCCCGCATCTGCTGCTGGCCGGAATTAGGTAACTGTTCATGCAATACAATCAATCCAGCTTACTGTCTCGACTATCATTAGAAATGTTGGTTGGTTGGTTAGTTCGGGTTTAACGTCCACAGCACAGAGGTGATCATGGACGGCCCTGACGGGCGGGTTATGGGGGAAAGGGAAATCTATTGCCTATGGAGTACGACCTGAACACTGATCAACTCAGCCGCACCCCAACTGTGCCACTTTGATTTACCAGGACCTTTCATTAGAAATGTTTGGGGGACTAGCAGGTTTAACTTGGTGTTGTGGGGGTGGGGGGTGGGAGAGGGGGGGGGGTTGGGGTTGGGTGGATTTGGGGGAGGAGTAACTGCTTCCATCGGGTCAGTACCGATTAGACGTGGTGACAGCAGGTATAAACAGACCACTCTGCTAGTGCCAGCTCACATTTCAGTGTATAATTCCAGATGTGTGGTAAAGTAAACCGACGCTAGCCGGGCCCCAGTGGCTTGACAGTCGCTGCCGCCGCCACTCTTGAGCGCAGCAGTGAGCTATCATGGCAATCGGCATGACCGCGAGGCTGGCATCAGCTATGTAATCCGCCAACCACACGCTTCATGTGTAGCATACCACCACCCCTTCTCTCCACCACCACACCCTCCCCTCAGTCCACCTTCCTTTTACCATGGGCTGCTAGCTCTATGCTGGCACTTCATGTGTAGCATACCACCGCCCCTTCCCTCCACCACCACTGCCCCCCTCCTCAACCCCTCCACCACCACCATGGGCCCTATCACCCGATCTGCGGCAAATGCCAAGCACGCCATGGACACTTCCATTGAGAAAATTCGCCATACAATGGATCCTATTCAAAAGACTTTCACTAGCGATAAACTCCCGCTATGGAGATGCATACTCCACACACGGTACATCGCAGGGTGTCCAGCCGCCATTACCGCCGACTGGTTCGACTACGAGCAAACCAGCAATCAGCCCAGCATCGTCACCCTCCCCACTCCACTGTGCAGCCCTTCCCCTCCTAATCTCTACAAGACATTTCTCCAACTCTACCTCGAATCGAGCAAGCTCATTACTATCACCCTCTACCATACTACAGGCACTGTGCTTGTGCAGGGAACCGCATGCCGACAGTGGGTGGATGAGGAGTTTGACAAGATGAAAACAATAGTGAGCACAATGTCTGACGAGACAACTACGCCTGCCATTGAACCCCCGATATCTAATTCCTCATCCGAACACCCACTGAGTACCCCGTCAATACCTGCCATTGAACCCCCCTCATCTGACTCCTCAATTTCACCCTCCCAGTCTCCACTCGCATCTCAGCCCGGCCATCCAATCTTAAACGCTGTAATCGCCACTAGCACTCCCCCCTTCACCCCTCCCCTTTCTGCTGATTTTTCTGGTCCCCAGCACTTGTCGAAATCGGAACCCCTCATTTTAGTAGCTTTGTACTTTTGTATCTTAGTAGCTTTGTACCTTTAGCAGATTTGTACCTTTGTAGTTTAGAAACGGCAAGCGTGAAAAATGGCACATGTGCTAACTGCTTCTTCCGTTCAGAAATAAAGTTTCATTTCATAAAGTTTCATTTCATTTAATTTCATTTCACACAAGGTGAAGACTTTTCTCTTTAGGGACGCCGCCAAAGATCGTGCGACATTTTGCAGCTAGTCCTAAACCCAGTACCTGAGTACTTATGGATCCGATCTCCGTCAGTATGAAATATAGATTCTCTTTAGTCTTCGCATTCGGCAGAGTTAATGAGGATCTATGCCTCTTAACGCTGGATTGCCATTTGACTGGACTAAGTCAGTCGGACTTAATTAAAGTCAGGAGGTATTGTTAAATTTTGCCACACTATCCTTGTTCCCTCCAACACCACATCAGGTCATTCGTGCAGTCCCTCTGCCTATCTATGTTTGCCCTGAATGACTATTAATGTAGATTCGTATGAGGAAAGACAGATGTAAACTGGTATAGGAAACAGTCAAAGAACCTTATGTCCCCGCGCAAAACTAGAATTTTGTTCACCAGGCATTTTAGTTTTCAGAGACGCCGCCAAAGATCACCCGTAGGTCGTGTGACATTTTGCCGCCAGTCTTATCCCAATACCTGAGTACTGACGGGCCCGATCTCCGTCAGTATGAGATATAGATTCTCCTTAGTCTTTGCATTCGGCAGAGTTGATGAGGATCTATGCCTCTGAACGCTGGATTGCCATTTGACTGGACTAAGTCAGTCGGACAATTAAAGTCAGGAGGTATTGTTAAATGGTGCCACACCACCCTTGTTTCCTCCAACACCACATCATGTTATTCGTGTAGTCCCTCTGCCTACAATGAACACAGGTATTCATGTTTCCCCGAGGAAAGGCATCGATCGATATGTCTCATATAAGCGCCCTTGTTCACGCTAGTCATGGGGAGGAGAAATTATAGCTGCAGTCCTTGCTTAAACGGACACACACCTGACATAATGTTTTCAAGTAGCAATGATGTGTACAAAAATTAAACACAAATTCACTTCTTGGAAAAATAGATTTACATGGACAACAAAAAAGCTTAACTTCTTTGCAGCCCTTCCCAAATCGGGTACAAACGAATATCTATGTTTGCCCTGAATGACTATCAGTGTAGTTTCGTATGAGGAAAGACAGATGTAAAATAATATAGGAAACAGTCAAAAAACCGTATGTCCCCGCGTTAAACAAGATTTTTGTTCACCAGGCATTTTAGTTCACACCAGGCGGGGACTTTTTTTTTCAGAGACGCCGCCAAAGATCACCCGTAGGTCGTGTGACATTTGCAGCCAGTCTTATCCCTGAGTACTGATGGGTCCGATCTCCGTCAGTATGAGATATAGATTCTCCTTAATCTTCGCATTCGGCAGAATTGATGAGGATCTATGCCTCTTAACATAGGATTGCCATTTGGCTAAACTAAGTCGGACTTAATTAAAGTCGGAAGGTCTTGTCAAATTGTGCCACACCACCCTTGTTCCCTCCAACACCACATCATGTAGTCCCTCTGTCTGCATTGCACACAGGTATTACCGCCTTCACTACCGGCCTTGTCCCATCTAACACCACATCATGTAGTCTCTCCGTCTACAGTGCATACAGGTATTACCCCCTTCATTGCCGAGAAAGAAGTGAGCACGATGCATCTGTAAGACTGCGGGAGCTCATTGTGATCCTCACGAACCCCCGAGACTGCAGGGGCCGAGGCGGATCTATGCCTCTTGCCGAGACCAATTTGTACCCATGTTTGTTCGACGGCGTTGTCTTTTTGTCGTTGAATGAACCAGTATTTCAGAAAAATAATGTACATACAGTGACTTTGCTCGAGGCTGCAGCGGCTTTGGCCTAAGTTTGTCCCTCGTGCTCAGAGATATGAGATATTTTCAGCCCTCCGAATTCCGGTACATACGAATATCAATGTTTGTCATGAATGACTATCAATGCAGATTTGTATGAGGAAAGACAGATAATTATAATATAAAATGGTCTATGAAACATCCAAAGAACGATATGTTCCCGCGCCAAATTAAAATTTTTACACCAGGAATATTAGTTCACACAAGACGGAGACGTTTTCTCTTTAGAGACGCCGCCAAAGATCACCCGTGGTCGTGCGACATATTTCAGCTATCTTAAACCCAGTATCTGAGTACTGATGGGTCCGATCTCCGTCAGTATGAGACTATAGATTCTCCTTAGTCTTCGCATTCGGCAGAGTTGATGAGGATCTATGCCTCTTAACATGTGATTGAAAAGAAGTACCCAACGGAGAAAGAAACACGCTTAGAAAAAAACGGTACAACACAATTTATTAATATTTCGGGTAAATACCCTTTGTCAAAATAGACAAACAAACAGAGACATTAGCCGCTACTTATCTTCAGATGCAGAAGGAATGTGGCCACATTCCGTTGGGTACTTCTTTGCATTTCACACGCTTGGCAGTCACCTTTTTGGTCTGGATTGTTTAACATGTGATTGCCAATTGGCTGGACTAAGTCGGGATTAATTAAAGTCAAGAGGTATTGTCAAATGGTGCCACACGACCCTTGTTCCCTCTAATACCACATCATGTAACCACTCTGCATTAAAGACAGGTTTTACTCCCTTCACTACCGAGAAAAGAGTGAGCACGATCCATCTGCAAGACTGTGGAAGCTCATTATGATCCTCACGAGCCCCCTTGACTGCGGGGCCGAGGAGGATCTATGCCTCTTGCCGAAACAAATGTGTACCCATGTTTGTTCAACGGCGTTGAATGAACCAAGATTTCATGAAAATATTCTACGTGCATTGACTTTGCCCGAGGCTGCAGCGGCTTTTGAAAGTCTGTGCCTCGTGCTTAGGGAAATAAACGACATTTGTTTCTTTAGGATGTTGGTACTATTCCGGGTTAAGTGAACACCCACACTGCCTTTTCATCTGCCGGCCCCCCCCCCCCCCCCCCCCCCCTGGACGAAATCAGCGAGAGCTGGAAGTCCATGTCCCTTTTTAACATCATCATCATCATCACCTTTTCATCTCCGGTTGTTGGCATACATTCCCACAAGCGGTCGTGTGAACTAAATCGTTTTATTTTTCCCCAAATACTTTAAACATCTATTTCGATTATAGGAGAAACGGGTGGATGGATGTAAGGAGGGGGAGGGCAGGAAGGTTGGACGGACGAGACAGAATAGGATAAATTAATATATATATATACATATAAATACAGATACATAATAGACGTTCGAGCGAACGAAACAGTGAATAAATGGATCAAATACGAAACTAAATTTCAATGAGCGATTTTCTAAAATGTGTCTTTAAACTTTAAAGTTTACTCAGCTCTTAAATAAATGTTCGACTTATCTATCAAATGAATAAATGAATGCAAAAAAGGAATCAATGAATCAGCAGATCAATCAATGATCGACAGATCAATATACTTTGAAAGCATTGACATCCAAACAATTTTTGGGGGATGATTATTTGTGTAAGTTATTTGTGTTTTACTATTCGATGGTTCTTTTTTTCGAGTACGGCCTGACTGACTAAGTCCAATTTCCTGTCTCCTCGAAACTGCTGTTTATGGGAAACTAGCTGGTTTTACCTAGTTGGGGGGTGGGGAAAAAAATGGGGAGCAAGAGAAGGCCGGCAGCGCAGAGGCCGCGTGGCGGTCGTGATATCGTCTATGGTGGAGTTCCGAGGCCTGATCAACAGCGGTCCTTTTTATTATGGTTAAGAATAAAATCGTTTATTTCACAATATATATTAAGAGAGAGTTAAAAGGACCAATATGTATAGATTAAAATTAGGTTAAAACTTTACTGTATGCACGTACTATGTTGTCAACAACTGTAGTTAAAAGAATAATGGTTAAGAACTTATGGTATACATTTAGGTATTGATCGTAGGTTAAGTTTTGGTCGTGCCACGTGGCTCGCAAGCGAGGCGCGCGGCAGTCCGTATGTAGCATTGGGTTACCAGTGCAAGTCACGGGGGCATGCGCAGTCTTTGTTTGACCTAGTGTGATGTAGTGGTAGACACAGTGTGTGACTCACACAGCTGATCCACAAACAGTGAGGGAGCAGGTCAAGGCTAAATGAAAAAGATAACTTCCTCATACGTGGCAAGCATCTAGGTTTAAGTCTACGACTGGAGACACGCACGCTGTGATCAGAAGCGAAAAATCAACTGCGCCCGTGTGTGTCTTCCCCGGGGTAAGCAGCCGGCTGGCCCGGGTGTCGTAGGTGATTGCTAATCCTCTAATCCCGTCACACGTCACTCTCTGAGCACACCGGCTCTCAGTGTCACTCAGATAACGTAGCTTTGTCTTTTGACATGCTCCAGTGCCCATCAGAGCAGCGTTGTAGTCATTGACGCGTGTCACCAGAGGGGTGGTGTGAAAATAATGTATTCTCTGATCACTAACTAACCCTTAAACAATCGTCAGGCAGTGGAATATAATTCAATGAGCGATTTTTAAAATGTGCATTATATAAACTTGTAAGTATACTCAGTTCCTAAATAAATGTACGAGTTATCAAATAAATAAATGAATAAACAAAGAGATATCAATGAATCAGCAGATCAATCAATCCATGAACGAATGAGGGATCAACCGATCAGGTAAATATATACTTTGAATATGTAAGCACACATTCATTCACACCCCGCCACCCCTGGGAAAAGTATGGGTGGGGGAGGGGGGCAAGGAGGTAAATAATCAATAAATTAACTAGCAAATGATTATTTATATTAATGTCTCTTCTTAATGTCATATGGACACGATTTAAAAGATAATTCTGATCTTAACAGTCACGACACCTAATTGACAACGGAAGGCCCTAACGGGCAGATTGCCAATCGCGTGCAGCTTTAACGTTGATAAATTTAGGAGCAATGAAGAAATGCCGCTTTGGTTTGCCAGGATCTTTCAATGGACGAGTATGGTAAGGTAAAACCTGAAACTAATCTGTGGCTTTCCCAGGAATCATTCGTATTTTAACTTCTGTACTTTTACATATTGGTGTCCTTTTGGGTTTAGTTTCAGTAGCGGACATAATTCAGCGAGCAATAAAGAACATTTACTTTTCAATGTAATGTGGTCATTCTGAGGTCCCATTTCAACTTTGATTTCTGCATTTTTTGTCTGTTTCGTATCATATTACAAAGTTAATATGAGGAAGAAAAGTGACCAAATTTTGATCATTTATTTTTGTGCGTGCATTGATTTCACTATTGTTGTCTGAGCATTGAGCCACGAATTGATATATATTGTTTATATCTCCTTTGGTTTATCTCCGTCCTGTCCTTTTTCCATGTTCCAATTAAAATAATAGAATCAGCGGTAGTATCTTGTCAGTCGGATGTTGAAATCTACGACAGGATATACTGACGAGCATTTCGGAATAAGTCCTGACAAAAATAAAGTTGTATTTGTTTTGCTCGTCAGTGTATGTCTGCAAAGTGCCCAAACACAGAGACGCATCAGAATACAGAAAAGAAATAGTAGCATAATTAAACTTAAAGGAAAAGAAACACACATAAAACGCACAAACACCATTTTTGTTGTAATACCCTGTGATGCCATTTTTTCCCCCGAATTATTATGTGCTGTTTTGGGTCATTCTCAGATCACCACCCACACCCTCCCTTCCACATCTCCCCTCCTGTGGAAGTGAGGGAGGGGTAGAGGAGCGGAGTGAGAGGGTGTGGACGATGGAAGGAGAAAAATGACTGTGCTGTCCGACGTTCATTTATATATTAATTTATGTCTGTACAGCTTCAGTACTGTAGTATTTCCCCTTGAAGAACACACGTGAAATGTTGAAAATAATAATTAAATCTTCTTCTTCGTTCAAGTTTAACGTCCCACAGCAATGAGTGTAATAATTAAACGGATAATTTTTTCCTATTTATGCCCCCGTCCTCCCCCCCCCCCCCTCGCCCACTCCCCCCCCCCCCTTTTGCACACGTAGTGAACGGGGGAAATTGATCAGAAGTAAAGAATGCCAATAAAAGACACCCAGGTAACTTATGTCACAGGTAACAAGCCTACAACGAGCTCAGGTGTGAGACTGTCTAATCCCCACCCTTTTGAAGGCCAGTTAGCAGCCTGTAAGAGTACAAAGAAAGCTGCAACACATGCTGAGCGATCAAGGTCTTTCTATCTGCACTGACATAAACTGTCATGGTCTTTTCAGCCGCAGGGGCTCAGTTAATAAATCTTTAGCTCAGCTATTCCTCATGTGGAAACAGGGTGGGAGAAGTCTGTTAGTTATTGTGGTTTAACGCCGAGCAGGCGACTAAGGCCATATCACGGCGGGAGGGTGGGAGAAGGGATGAGGGGGAATGGAGGTTGGGCGAGAGGGGAAGGAGGGGGAGGTGTCATTGAAATTTCAACACACCATCCATCGGCAAAAGGCATAGACTCTCGTGACCCAGTATCTCACGAAAACCTCTACCTGTCCGGTTATGTGTAGCCGCCGTGATGTAAGGGCCGTTTCCTGCTGGCACAATTGAAACACAAACTGCCGTTAAGTGATTTCCATTCACTAAACAAAACAAAAATAATAATTTTTTAAAAAATCACACATTGTGAAGATGTGTGCATGCTGACGCCCGTTTAGGTTTTAATTGCTTTTAACAACAGTTCTATGTGCATATCCTGAATTTTACCTCATTTTAACTGTATTAACAATAAGCTTCCCCCCCCCCCCCGCCCCCTCTTTGTTTTAATGGCCGTTGATGAGGTAGACATTCCCGCCCCACACCCCACCCCACCCCCACTCCCCCCCCCCACCCCCACCCCTGCGACTGACTGCTTTACGCCCGCTCATTCGGCGGCGCGGTCATGCCTGCTGGATCACGCACCTTCCGCCGGCCTCCTTCCTAGTTACGCAAACCCCTGAAGAACGTACTTTTGGAGCAAAACCGCCGTATGTGTGTGTGCGTATATGTACATAAACATGAAAATCTCAGATATTTGTGTACGCACACGCTTGAAAATTAAGGACTGGCTTTTCTCCAGGGGTGTCTAGGAGAGCCTTTGAGCGGCATACATGTATTGAAATTGGATGTCGCATTGAAGAGTAAATCAGAGACCGTTTCAGTATAAAAAGTCGGTGTACCCACAAGTCCGTATTTTTCGCTATATTCTCTTAAAATTTTGCTTGGAGAAAGACAATGGATACGTTCGTTAGCTTAGCCAGCTCTTAAACCTTCTAAAATTTATTGTAGGAAAAAAAATCAAAACTGTAAAAAAAAAAATTAAACTGAATCCCCGAAGAGTCAGACGGTTACATAAAATCAAAAGACACCTAAGTGTTATACAATGTTCCTGAATTGACGCAAAGCACCAGCACTTCAGTGTGAGTTGACGCAATGCTCGCCCTCTCTCTAAACGTTTGATTTAATTAGGAATACAGTTTTTATCTTTGTTACGATATCTTAGAGCATATCAGTTGTGAAAAAAGCAAACCAACGTCTGTACCTTCTTAGGAAACTGAGAACTTTTGATGTCAGTTCCAAGATTTTAGAATCCGTTTATAGAAGCCTGATTGAAAGCATACTGACTATTAACATCACTGCTTGGAATGGCCACCTCAGTATGAAAAACAGGGGCAGACTGTCACGTATCGTCACAACAGCTGGGAAGCTCATTGGCCTAGGACAGTACCCATTACATGGTCTGAACCATCGTGCTGTCAGAAGAAAAGTGGCTAGCATTGTCAGTGATCCTCGTCACCCACTATTTGATCAATTTCAAATGCTACCATCAGGCAGACGTTTCAACATGCCACTTGTCAAACTGTTTTTAAGAAGTCTTTTATTTAAACTGCTGTCTCGATTTTGAACTCTTGTTTATAACGCCGTGATATATAATATGTGATCTACATAACATTACCTCTCTTCGTGTGATAGATTGTTTATGATAGATTGCCTGTGATAGATTGTTTATGATAGATTGCCTGTGATAGATTGTTTATGATAGATTGCCTGTGATAGATTGCTGCAATGATAATTTTAATGGAATGTTTTATAGTGTTTTGTAATGTTGTTTTATGACGAGCCAAAAGGCAAATTTCTGTCGTGCTTTGACTCAAACAGACAATAAAGTTGTATTATATTGTATTGTGCAAAAAGCGGGAAAATACACGCAAGCCGCTCAGTCACAGGTCTATAGAAGAGAACTTTGTAGGCTAGCTCACCCCATTTATTTTTTCACACTCGAGGCTACCCAAAAAATTGGTTCAACTGTTAAATTGACTGCAAAGAACAAATTAAATGCCGCACATGGTTTGCAAAATATGCACGTCCACTCATCAAGCCATTTACATGCCGCACATGTACACTGATTTACATAAAACCCGTGCAGTTGCAGGGGCTATATTTACTGCCATGGGGTTTCCTAACTTTTAAGGTGTCAATCAAGCTGAAATAGGATGTCTTACATTTTACTGACTCCGTACGAAAACATATAATAAAATGATTTTCTTTTCTTTTTACTGCTAGGAATACTGATCTTGCGAAATACATATGTAAATAATAGGAAAAGATTTACAGTCAATGTTCTCTACACAACCAAGGTCAAATTTAGATTTTTGCGCTCTTGTAATAACACATCACGGATGATAGAAAAGTGCCATGTCTCTGCAAGACGCAGGCCAGTAAGACTCTATAAAGTCTTATTTATGATTAAGAATTAATGCTTCTCCTGAGTCTGCAGGGGCTCATAAACACGCAGAGATTAACGCAATTTGTATAGCTACGTCATTTGTGTAGTTTAGTTGAGGGTCTTACACAACTGCATTGCCTTTCCATCTCAAGGTGTTCGTTGAAACCAGTTAACATCAATCGGAGAACATTGATGTAAAATTGTCCAAATAAGAAATAATAAATCCTCATGCCTCATATTTGTATATATCGCAAAAGACCGTATGGGCCCAGCTTGGCCCGATCTCCTGGGTTGGGTGGACATTTCAGTTGTCCTTTAGACACACAGATATATGGCGACATATATTCAATATTCTGTTTAGTTTTTTTCACAAGTAGTGCAGGCACGTCCTGAGAAAGTCTTTTATTGCTGTCGGGACGTTAAACAATGTACAATCAATCAACCTTTTTTAGGGTCCTCTCGCATCTAATGTTATCTGGTTGGATTATATAGTCTAGTGCAACACCACTCCTAACTCAATATCCAGGCGCTCTTTTAGATACTCTATATACACTGACCATATGTATTTATGTGTCCCTTACGCGAGCTGCATGGGGCTACAGAGAATCTATGCCTCTTGATTGCAGAGGTGACGTCATTCACTTGTAAAAATCTGCGACCGTGATCATGTTTTAAAAAAAGTAAATTCCTGTACTGACACCAGGGATCGAGCAAACTGTTTAATTCAGTTTAATGTCCCACTGGCACATATGTGATCGGGGATGAGCAAACTGTTTCAACGCCAGCGTACATGTATTGGCATCTCTCAATGCAAATTGAAGATTAGCCCCGCCCATTTCTTTCCCTCGCCATTAGCCTTTCTATTTCAAACATGATGGTGTGAGGAGAGGCGGAGGTGTATTCGCTAAACAGCGCAGGCGCAGACCTGCCTGGCCTTTACTTTCGACGGCGTGCATGCCAGCCTAGAAGCAGGCAAACCAAGTGGTATTAACGGCTTTCTCTCATAGATAAAAATCGCACTAGCGGTGTGGCACTGACGTCACGCCACGCGAGCGACTAGCGTAGCCATCTGCTACCTCCCACTGACGGAACTGCCGCTACCGGCCTTCAGTGGCGCATCACAGTAGTAAATCTATACTATCCCAATCCCCCTCCCGCCCCCCTCCACCATGTCACTCTCGGTGTCGTGGGACATTAAAAATGAACGAATAATAATAATAATAATAATAATAATAATAATAATAATAATAATAATAATAATGCGGAGTCTGAGGGGATCACCACCTCCCCCCCCCCTACACCCCTCTTCAAACCCGATCGTCCCTCATACGCTTTTTGGCGTGAGCAGGGACAGTAATCTGGACTCTTGTCTTGAAGAAGAATGACACTGCTAATCACATAGGCCCATTAAGCTGTAGGGGCCGTGTCTTTCAGCCGCAAGATTTCACCAGAGTCCGAAATAGTTCAGGCGATTAAACGTCGGACGAAAGAGAGCAAAGGGAGTCGCTGGGTCGTGGGTTCGAGTCCCCGCCCCGGCCCCGGTAGCTGGACTCGCAATCCAGGGAAAAAATACGGGTTTGTTCAATGAAGGTTTGCTCATTGAAATGTTCTGGTAATTCAAAAGTGGCACAATTGCAGTGCACCCTATTTTGATCAGTGCAATAGATTTCCCTCCCCCCCCCTGCCCCCCCCCCCCTGCCCACTCCCCTGCTCCCCCCTGCCCCCCCCCCCCCCCCCCACACACACACACACCTTTCCCCATAAACCGCTCGTCAGAGCCGTCCATTATCACTTTGGTGCCGTGGACAAACCAACATTTCACCATTTCTTGTGTAGCTTTAACTATGAAGGGGTTTCCTAATTTTTAAAGCGATATATATATTTAGAGTATTTTTATTCTGATACAGCTGAATCCAACAGTGACATGTTAAATGAATTGCCATTGCATTCTTTACAGTCTACTGGCGCCCTAGAGAAACGGACCGATACAGCACAGAAATTTGGGGACAATGCAGCACCCGTGCCTCGCGCTACTTTGTAGTTTTATTGAAGGGAATGCTCGCCTGAGAATCAATCAATCAATCATACCAGCTTACCGTCCCGACTAACATTAGACATGTATGGGGGACTAGCAGGTTTAACTGGGTGCTAAAAAGGGGTTGGGGTTGTGGGATGGGGGGGGGGGGGGGGAGAAGGGGCGGTGGGGTGGGCCGGGAGGTTGCAGAGGGCCGGCAGGACCAAAGCCGAGCTGTCGCCCCTCCCCCCCACCTCATCGCGAGACTCTCTGGATCCGCCCCTGCGTAAACTATTATTTAAAGTTTAAAGGTGTGTCTCAGGCGAGCTAGTGATGCAGCAGATCCAGCCTGGACCCCGGCCAAATAGTAAGCAGCAAAGAGATAACGGAGAATTAAAAACACAGGGTCAAAGTAATAAAGCAACAGAGAAAAAAAAGTTGAATTAAAAAAACGAATTAAATTAAACCCGCTCTCAAATCCTGACCCAGTCAAATTGTTAATATTTGCGTGGCTGCAGGCCGCGCGGCCTCAATACTGCCGGCTGTATAATCCCTTAACCCACCACACCCTGGGGTAGATACATATGCCTAATTTTCAATTGTTTTATCATTTTTAATTCATTTAACCATGCTTCTTATCAATCCATTTACATATACAGGTTCTTTTAAACCTTGTTTTAAACAAAAAAATGCTATGAAATAGCACATACTGCTGAAATATGTTTAACTCCTAATTTTTTAGCACCTTTAAATCTCTTACCAAATTTTCTCTTTTCATGCAGGCCCCTTATTACATTGTTTTAATAAAGACCTTATAAAAAAATAGTGTACACCATCTTAATCATTTTCCACATAATTAAAAGGACTGTTGGTACTTTGGTGAATAGTCGGCCTTGGTGCCCCCGCACCAACGTAGCAATGCTGGATCGCCGCTCGGCTTTGGTCCTGCCGGCCCTCTGCAACCTCCCGGCCCATCCCGCATTGTCCCTCCCTTGTCCCCGCCGACCCTCCCCCCCCCCCAGCCCCCCCCCCCTCTCCCGCCCCCCCCCCCCCCTACAACACCATGTTAAACCTGCTAGTCCTGCATACATTTCTAATGTTAGTCGGGACGGTAAGCTGGATTGATTGAAAAATCTATGGTATAGTATGGTATGGTATGGTATGGTATGGTATGGTATGGTATGGTATGGTATGGTATGGTATGGTATGGTATGGTATCTCTAAGGCGCACATATCCATCTAATTAAAGATGCTCAAGGCGCCGCCGTAGGGATGGAAGCTGAAGCTTTGAAAGCCTGCTGCTAGTTGAGCGCTACTTTATGTGCAAACCTCCACCCGGCTATTAACTTCGGTGCATGTGAAATATTTCTGTTTCCATTTTACCGGCCCTACCGGGCCTTCTCTTTTTGATTGGTTTAAATAGTTTATTACTTTTGCAAAATACATAATAGAATATACATCACTTGTCATCAGATCAAAACAAGCCAAAGTTTAGTGATAATGGGATTTTTAACGTGCGCACTTGATGATAATGCGTGTTGTGCACACGAAGGCGAGACAGGCAACCGTAAGCCGAGTCTGTACGTAAATTTGACTCGATGGGAATGAGGAAAAGTCCACATCCCATTCCTGCCTACCAGGGGATTCGAACCCGGGACCTTACGACTTATCCACTAAGCTAGGTCTCTATGCACTTGCACTTGTCTTGTCCTCCTCCCCGCCTCCACCCCACCTCCATAACAAAACAATATTAATCGAGCACTTCTAATTCTTATTTGGTGTTAATTTTCTTATTGAAAAGAATGTTCTGCCTGGAGTTTCTGCAGGAGCAATCACCTGGTGTTTGACAACAACACTACACGACCAATTAATCCTCCTTAGGAGAAACAATACAGCCATTGGTGAAATCGTGATACTGCTCTATACACCCACAAACCTTCTTCATATAAGGACACAGGATCACATCACAAAAATAGTCATGATCACTCATGGTGTATACCTATTACACTGGCTGACGATTACTTACGGGTTAGTTAGTGATCAAAATCAAGACATTTCACACTTCCCCTCTCGTGACACGCAGCAATGACCACATTGCTACTCTGATGGGCACTGGTGCATGTCCACGGACACTACTTCAGAAGACGCAATCTGTGTGAGACTGAGGACCTACTGAGTTAGAGAGTAATGTGTGAGGGGATTAGCACTTACATGTGACACCCTGGCCACCCCCCCCCCCCCCCCCCCCCGGGGTGGGGGGGGGGAGATACAGTGCAGTTGATTTTTCGCTTTCTGATCACAGTTGGCGTGTCCTCAGTCGTAGACTTAAACCTAGATAAACGTGTTGTACCCGTCTTTTCTAAGCGTGTTTCTTTCTCCGTTGGGTACTTCTTTAAACCTAGATGACTTCCACATATGTGAATGCAAATAATAATAATAATAATAATAATAATAATAATAATAATAATAATAATAATAATAATAATAATAACAATAATTATTATTATTATTATTATTATAATACCGGTTATTATATAGGCGCTTTTCCCAATACTTCAAATCAGCTCAAAGCGCCGCGAACTGAACCCAACACGCATGCTCACGTGACACACACACATACACACTGAAGACAAACACAGTACAAGACAAACACAGGACATTCACGTGATGCGACGGGTCAGCTCAGCTACGGAGGTTTCGGAAATTTTGATCGCTTGTATTTGAAATTTTATAAAGTGGGAGGAAGAGCCGGAGTACGCAGAGAAAGAACCCCCGACGATCCGCCCGAATTAACGGTGACACTTAGTAGAGGAGAAAAGTCCGACGCCTGAACCCGTAATCTTTAGCATTGGTGGTAGGCGCTTAACTAAGGCGCCACGGACCGCCCAAACCATTCGTATCGCACAGAAAAATGCAATGCTTTTCATGAGCCCCTGTGACCGAAGGGCACATGAAACTCTATGCCTGGTTGAGGGACTGAGTTGGGCCCCAGTTCAGCAATGATTGGACACTTTTCCAGAGCCGGCTGGGGTTGACCAGCAGTCAGCGGCTTATTGCCAGTCTGAGGATGCAATGAGGATTGTATCGCACAGCAAGAGACACTGATTTACATGAGCCCCTTATGAATGCGGGGCACATGGCACTCTATGTCTGGGTGAAGTACTGTGACAGGTGCAGGTCATGAGTACCAAGTGAACATATTTGACTATAGCCCATGAACAAATGAGATAATTGTGAAATACACCGTACCGCCTTGTCCGCTGCAAACTCAGGCTCCACTTCAAGCCAAAACCCAAGAAATGGGGGCCCCCCAAGAAAAAGCTTGATGTTGCCAGCCTTCAGCGTGACGATGTGAAAGCTGCCTTTCAGACAGATTTACAGCGCAGGCTCAAAGACACAGCGGACCCAGTAGACTCCTCCCCTGAAACACTTTGGGAACAACTGAAAACTGCTATTGCAAAATCCTCTGCAGAAGTCTTGGGTTTCGCCAGAAAGAAGAACAAAGACTGGTTTGACGAAAACGATGTAGAGATCCAGGAACACCTAGCAAAAAAAAGAGCCGCCCATCAGGCCCACCTAGCCCAGCCTTCCTGCCCTGTGAAGAAGTCTGCCTTCCGCCTCGTCTGCAGCAGTCTCCAGCGCAAGCTCAGAGATCTCCAGAATGAGTGGTGGACCAGACTTGCACAGAGGACACAGCTTTGTGCTGACAATGGTGACTACAGGGGCTTCTACGAAGCACTGAAAGCAGTGAATGGCCCCAGGCACCTGGTACAAAGTCCCCTGCGAAGCGCGAATGGCCAGGCACTCCTCACAGATAATACCTCCATCTTGAACCGCTGGTCGGAATACTTTCAGAGCCTCTTCAGCGCTGAGCGCACTGTTCAAGAAGCAGTCGTCCTACAAATCCCACACCTCCCAGTAAAGGTTGAATTGGACGAACCGCCCACCGCTGAAGAGACCCTCACAGCCATCCACCAGCTCAAGAGTGGCAAAGCAGCAGGCATTGATGGAATACCGCCAGAGATCTGGAAACATGGAGGCACAGCACTGCACAACAAGCTCCATGACCTCTTTCTCTGCTGCTGGGAGGAAGGAACACTACCAAAAGATCTCCGTGACGCAGTCGTTATCACCCTGTACAAGAACAAAGGCGAGAAGTCTGACTGTTCCAACTATCGGGGAATTACCCTGCTGTCCATTGCTGGGAAAATCCTTGCAAGGCTGCTCCTGAATCGGCTGGTACCTGCCATCGCTGAAGACCAACTCCCAGAGGGCCAGTGTGGCTTCAGAGCAAACAGGAGCACCACCGATATGGTCTTTGTGCTGAGACAGCTACAGGAGAAGTGCCGCGAGCAGAACAAAGGGCTGTACGTAACATTTGTCGACCTAACAAAAGCGTTCGACACTGTGAGCAGGCAAGGCATGTTGCAGATCCTGGAGCGACTTGGCTGTCCCCCAAAGTTCCTCAACATGATTGTCCAGCTACACGAGGACCAGCAAGGCCAGGTCAGACTCAACAATGACCTCTCAGAACCATTCCCTATTCTCAACGGCGTAAAGCAGGGCTGCGTGCTGGCACCGACCCTCTTCACCATCTTTTTTAGCATGATGTTGAAGCAGGCCACAGTGGACCTCGATGATGACGATGCAGTGTACATCAGGTATCGTCTCGATGGCAGCCTGTTCAACCTCAGACGACTGCAGGCCCACACGAAAACCCTAGACCAACTGATTCGTGAGCTGCTTTTTGCTGATGATGCTGCCCTCGTTGCACACACAGAGAGAGCCCTGCAGCGCATCACGTCTTGCTTCGCAGATGCTGCCCAGCTCTTTGGACTCGAGGTCAGTCTGAAAAAGACAGAGGTCCTCCATCAGCCGGCACCCAAGACAGTGTATCGCCCTCCTCACATCACCATTGGCGAGTCTGAACTAAAGTCAGTGCACCAGTTTACTTACCTTGGCTGCATTATCACGTCGGACGCCAAGCTGGACAAGGAGCTTGACAGCAGGCTGGCAAAAGCGAACAGTGCTTTCGGGCGACTTTTCAAGCGGGTGTGGCACAATCAACAGCTGAAAACAGGCACCAAGATCAGCGTGTACAGAGCTGTGGTCCTCACCACCCTGCTGTATGGTTCCGAGTCCTGGGCCCTCTACCGCAGCCAACTACGACTCCTCGAACGCTTCCACCAGCGCTGCCTGCGTACCATCCTGGGCATTCACTGGAGTGACTATGTCACCAACGTCGAGGTCCTTGAACAGGCTGAAACTGTGAGCATCGAGGCTTTGCTGCTGCGGACACAGCTCCGCTGGGCGGGGCATGTCTCCAGGATGGAGGATCATCGCCTACCAAAGATCACCCTGTTCGGCGAGCTTGCTACTGGACACCGTGACAGAGGGGCACCAAAGAAGAGATACAAAGACTGTCTCAAGAAGTCACTTAGTGCCTGCCAAATCGACCACCACCAGTGGTCTTCGCTTGCTGCGGACCGTGACACCTGGCGCTCCACCATTTACAAGGCAGCTGTCTCCTTTGAGGACTCTCGCAGAGCTAGCCTTAAGGACAAGAGGCTCAGGAGAAAAAACAGAGATGCCGCAGCTCAGAACCCTGACCAGACCTTCCCCTGCAGCCACTGCGGTCGAACCTGCCTGTCTCGGATTGGCCTCCGCAGCCACGAACAAGCCTGCAGACGTCGTGGGCAACTCCTATAAAATCTTCGTTCGCGAAGTCAAGCCAAGAGAGACACCGTACAAGAAAAGAAGATCCATAGAATAGTAAAACACAACTTCCACAAATAACCATCAACAAACAAACAAAAAAATGGGTCAGGGCTGACGGTGGGGCCCGCCCCCCCCCCCCTCCCTCCGGCTCAGCCACTGTTAGGGATCCCCAAAGTCCTCTTCTCATCGACAATGTTTCATTTACATTTGTGTCCACCAGTACCGACACATGATGAGACGAGTTTGTTTCGTCTCTGCAAGACGTAAATCAATCTAAATTTGAAAAGTTTTACTTTCGAGCATGGTATTGATTGATTAGTTCCGGGTCCGCGGCACCGAAGTAATAATGGACGGCCCTGACGGGCGGGTTATGGGGGCAGGGAAATCTATTGCCTATGGAGTACGACCTGAACACTGATCAACTCAGGCGCACTCCAGCTGTGCCACTTTGATTTATCAGGACCTTTTAACGGACATGCTATTGAACAAATCCGTCTTTTCCCCCTGGATTGTCAGTCTAGCTACTGGGGCCGGGACGGGGATTCGAACCCACGACCCGGCGATTCCCTTCGCTCTCCTGCTCCGACGCTTAACCGCCTGAGCTATTTCAGACTCCAATCGCATGGTATTGGTCGGTCGTACATGCATTTATTGTCATTTAGAGGAAACATTGGAACATTGTTCGTCCTTGGTGAAAACGGATAGTGACAATACCCGACAATTAATAGTCAAAAGTAAAAGTAGCCTTGACAGATATGTTACATTAACACTGATAAGAGGCATGATTAGTGTTCAGTCATTCCAAATGAATGAATAAATGTCTGAAAGAACGAACAAACGAACGAACGAACGAACGAACAAACGAATGCAGTCTATGTGCTGGAAAGAGTGTGCATTCTTTTTTTCTTTTTCTTTTTTTATTTTTGAACATTGCTGTGCAAGGGTTTAATTTCCGAAATAAAAGAAGCAATAATTAAATAGGGCCTGTTTGAACTCCCTCAGGCAACCCCTTTTCACTGGGTTTGAATCCCGTCCCGGCCCCTGTAGCTGGACTCACAATCCAGGGGAAAAACGGATTTGTTCAATAGCATGTCCGTTGAAAGGTCCTGGTAAATCAAAGTGGCACAGTTGGAGTGTGCCTGAGTTGATCAGTGTTCAGGTCGTACTCCATAGGCTATAGATTTCCCTGTTCCCAATAACCCGCCCGTCAAGGCCGTCCACGATCACCTCGGTGCTGTGGACGTTAAAACCAAACCCTTTTCACTGCTCGAGACAGGCTCATGAATCGCCACCGGGCACAACCCGTTTAGCCGCTTGATCTCGCACGGTCGGGATTAACTGATTTGTGCAGGATTTTAACGTCCACAACACAAGAGTGATAATGGGCGGCCCTAAAAGGAGGCATCGCAGCTGCACTATTTTGAAAAAAACTTGTAATAGAAACCTGTGTTATGTCTCACCAAAATGTAGGCAAAAACATATGTTTGAGTCCAAACTTGTAGATAGAAAGCTGTATATTGGTCCCCAGCTTGTAGGTAGAAACCTGTGTAATCGTCTCTAACTTGTAGGTATAAACCTAAGTATGGGTCCAAACGTGTCGGTAGAAACCCGCGTATATTATGTCCCCAACTTGTAGGTTAAAAACCTGTTTAATGGTCCTAAACTTTTAGGTAGAAATCTGTGCATATATGCATTGCTCCAGTTACTTACTTTCCTATCCTTTTTGTGCTTTGACCAAAGTAGATCTATGATCAGTGGTAGATAATACACAATTCTCTCCCTTGACAGTCTTTTCATACTTGGTAGTTTCTTCATTTTGAACTGGTAGGTAGAAACATTGCATGGGTACCCAACTTGCAGGTATTCACCTATGTATAGGTCCCCAGCTTGTAGCCAGAAACCTGCGTATATATCCCCAACTTGTAGGTAGAAACCTGCATGGGTCTCCAACTTGTAGGTAGAAACCTGTGTATGGTGTGTATGGGTCCCCAACTTGTAGGTAGAAACCTGTGTTTGGGTCCCCAACTTTTAGATAGAAACATGGGCATAGGTCCCAACTTGTAGGCAGATGTCTGTGTATGGGTCCCCAACTTGTAGACAGAAAACCTGTGTATAGATCCTCAACTTGTAGAGAGAAACATGGGTATAAGTCCCCAACTTGTTGATAGAAACCTGTGTATTGGTCCCCAATGTGTAGGTAAAAACCAGGGAACAGGTCCCCAACTTGTAGATTAAAAAAACACAACAACTGTGTACCAACTTGTAGATTAAAAAAAAACTGTGTATGGGTCCCAAATTGTATACAGAAAACTTGTGTATGGGTCCCCATCATGTAGGTAGAAACCAGAGTAGAGGTCCCTAACATGTAGGTACAAACCTGAGTATTGGTTCCCAACTTGTTGGTAGAAACTCGTGTATGGGTCCATTATTTGTAGGTGTAAGCATGTGTATAGGTCCCAACTTGTACATAGAAACCTGATTAATGGTCCCCATCTTGCAGGCAAATAACTGTGTATGGGTCCCCAACTTGTAGGTAGAAAAATGGGTATAGGTCTCCAACCTGTAGGTAAAAACCTGTGTTTCGGTCCACAGCTTGTAGGTAGTGAACTGTGTATGTCTCTTAACTTGTACACACACTTTTTTCCGGAAGAAAACGCTTAAAAACACTAGGATGTAAAAAATCAATGCTTTGTTTTGCATGTGTCCACTGCCCTTGTGTTGCAGACTTTTTTAGACATGCTTTTTAAAAGAATAACACAAGATATTGAGTGCATTCAGTAGTTGTCAATAATATGTAATAACTATTACATCTCATTTGACAATATATTCCTTGGCCAAGGGCTATTTCTGTCTTATATTCAACAAAATATACAAAATATATAATATACACGGCTTTTGGATGACAGAAAAACGCAAGGAGAGCAAAAAAAGAGAAAAGTTTGTGAAACTCAATGTGTGTAAGAACAGGGATTGCAGACACATATTTTCAGTCACAAGTTGGGGACACCTAACACACAAGTGTGTAAACTGTTCCAAGTTACACACTTACACACTTCTGACAAAACCTACAAGTTGGGGACCTGATCCAAAATCAATCGGGAGATACCTATCGATATGTTTTTTAGGTCATAGATCACGATTCCAGTGTTAGTGCAAGTTGGGGACGTCCCCAACTTTGAACCTGTCCCCAACTTTAATGTACAAATATGCGCGCTGTCCCCAACTTGGAGGTGGGGGCATCACACACACATTTACACGCACACAATACAATACAATAATACTTTATTAATCCCTCACAGGGAAATTCACTGTCTGCCCATACAACACATGGCATCATCATTCACTCGTAGAAATAATAGGCAAAATAATAATAATAATAATAATAACAATAACAATAATATAACAATAATAATAATAATACTGAAAGGGCTAGTACTCAAGAACTGAAGAATGTTGACCGACACTATCTACTGATATTACTGTTGAAAAGGGTAACAGCCTGATGGACAAAAGAGTTGGCATAACTTTATGTACGACTTTTGGGTACTCGAAGTCTGCCACTTAGTTCGATACATCTGCTGTCAAATTCATATCTAAGTGGTTGTGTATTGTCATCAAGAATGTCAGCCAATTTGTTCGTAATCCGTCTGTTGTACGGTGTGTCCAAATTATCCTGTGCCCTACCAATCACCCCACCCCCTTTCCGGATTTCTTTGTTAAGGCGATCTTTGTCTCTTTTACATAAATTTTTACCCCAGCACGTCAGTCCAAAAGTTAGAATGCTAACAATACTGGAGCAGTAAAACACCTGTAAAAGCTGAGTGCTTACATGAAATGATCTGAGCTTTCTCAAACAGTAAAGACGGGTATGCGTTTTTTTTCCACAATAGCATCTGTGTTTTGTTTCCAGTTGAGCGCGTTGTCAAAAAGAACACCTAAATACTTGTAGGACTCTACACCCTCAACTTCTGTTCCCTTGATGACAACAGGGCCGGGATGCTGTTTGTTATTCCTGAAATCTATGACCATCTCTTTTGTTTTGCCAACATGTAATTCAAGATAGTTTCTATCGCACCACTTTACAAAGTCATCGATCTCCTGTCGATAGTGTCTGTCGTCACACACACACATTAACATGCACACACACATAATACATACACACACACAGGACACAAACGCGCATGCGCGCACTTTATGGGCAAAGAAAGAAACCTCAAAATGCGCTGCCACTTTAATCGCTTCCAACTATAAACTGAAACAACATGTAGATTTTACCACGCTGGCAATAGTTATAAATAGCTATAAAAAACGACCCTCTTTTAATGATAGAAAATCAGAGTCAAATTAATCTTATCGAGTTGATCAAAATCAG
The DNA here is from genome assembly GCA_036245525.1 of Semisulcospira habei. Taxonomy (NCBI): domain Eukaryota; kingdom Metazoa; phylum Mollusca; class Gastropoda; family Semisulcospiridae; genus Semisulcospira; species Semisulcospira habei. The sequence continues at coordinate 14,643,571 of BTPG01000002.1, read as the reverse complement.
AAAGGTAAAAAAAGAGTTGTGTTTCTAATTCTGAATATCATAAATTCTGATTAAAATAAGTGGCATAAAATATGCAACCGTGAATACACATCACCAAAGCCAAATTATTTAAAACAAATGAGGCCCAAAAACAACAACACCAACAAAACCGACCGAAAGCTATGCTTTTACATTGTCTTATACAAGCAGAGAATGTGATGAACCCTTACATTTAGTCCCGACACTTTAACCGCAGAATTATCTATCATAATAATTCAAAGATGGTGCTATAATAGCTCGGTGCCTATAGGCCACGTTATTCTGTCACCACCCTTAGATCTGAAACGCCAGTCTGTTCTGACACCACCCTTGAACTACGGGCACCAAGTTGTTCTGGCACCACCCTCAAACCAGAAGCGTCAAGGTATCTGGTACAACCCTTGAACTACAGGCACCAAGCTATTCTGGCACCATACGTGAACTGCAGACAACATGCAATAGTTCTGGCACTACTCCTCAACTACAAGCACGAAGCTATTGTGACACCACCTTTGAACTGCAGGCGACATGCTATAATTCTGAGATAAAACAATAGCTGTTCCACGTTCGACATTCATAGATACTGATACACCATTAGATTAAATAATAGCTGTTCCACGTTCCACATTCATAGATACTGCAGCTGATACACGATTAGAAAAAAACAAAAACAAAAAACAATAGCTTTTCCACGTTCGACATACATAGATACTGCAGCCGATACACGATTAGATTAAACAATACCTGTTCCACGTTCGACATTCATAGATACTGCAGCTGATACACGATTAGATAAAACAATATATGTTCTACTTTCCACAACCATAGATACTGCAGCTTGTACACGCTTAGATATAGCAAGAACAGCGTCACTATACAAATCAAATTCAACCAGGGTAAAACAATACAGCAGCTAAGCATAATACGAATATAGATAGTATGGCAAAGAGTTCGCGAACTTTCGATAAGAGTGACAAAATTCAATAAGACAATGCCAAAAAAAGAAAAGAATAACAAACAGAAGCTGACCTTAAAACGAAATGCTGTAGACCTAAAAATCACCAACATGAGGACAATTACTTCTGACAACTTAAAAAATATGTAAAACTCTCCAAATCAGAACTGAAAACTAAACGAACAAACGAAATCTGTCGGATGGACATTCAGTAACTTATCAAAATCAAAACAGCCATATGAAACCTGAAACACGGTAAGTCCATTTCACATATACTGGACTTACTGCGTTTTGTTTTCAAAGGGCAGACTATTATTGTACAATTCAAATAATATTTAATTCAATTCGAGGGCAAACAAAACAAACTTTCAGTCATACAATTCAGCACACACGTAATAGAACAAGATTAAATGCACCAGCGGAATAAAAGTAGAAAAGTTTAAAGTGCCAAACAACCCTAAAACAGCCCGCAACCGGAAGTACAATTAAAGGCAACATTTCAGCGAAAACAGAATACAGTCTACTCCGCTTGATTTGGTCTTATTACGTTGTCTCCAAGGCGCACATATCCATCTAATTACAGCTACTCAAGGCGCCGCCGTAGGGATGGAAGCTGGAGCTTTGAAAGCCTGCTGCTAATAAGCGCTACATTATGTGCAAACCTCCATCCGGCTATTAACTTCGGTGTATGTCAAATATTTATGTTTCCATTTCACCGGCCCTACCGGGCCTTCTCTTTTCTATTAGTGGTAATGGGGTTTTTAACGTGCGCACTTGATGATTATGCGTGCTGTGCACATGAAGGCGAGACAGGCAACCGTAAGCCGAGTCTGTACGTAAATCTGACTCGATGGGAATGAGGAAAAGTTCACATCCCATTCCTGCCCACCAGGGGATTCGAACCCGGGATCTTACGCCAGCGCAGTGTCCACTAAGCTACGCCCCCATGTCCTCACGCTTATAACAAGGTCGGACATAACACAAGTCGGATATAACAACACGTGTATTTAAAGGCCCCAACAGCAGGTTTTCAACGTCAATTACTTTGCTTATATCAAACATTGGATATAACAACAAGAACAATTGTATCGCCTGGCGGTTTGTTATATCCAGAGTTTACTGTACAATCATTTGATACCGGTGAGTGGGGAGAGACGATTACGGGTAGATACCACGCGAGCGCGTAGTGCGAGAAGAAAAGGGAAAAGGCTAAGTATTTATAGCTGACCACTTGACAGACAGTGCATGCAGACCGTGGTTTTCAGATCATTGTCAAATCACCGTCAAAGACCCACCGCTTAAAAAGGACACAAAAGTATTCTCAGCAAGCATGTATTACTATTAACTCATTTAGCCCCGAAACACCACAGCGAGACGTGGATCGAGCATGATAGTTCAAGGGTGGTGCCGGAATAGCTTGGCGCGTATAGGCGTATAGGGGTATAGATCAATAGAACAATACTCAACTACAAGGGGTATAGATCCTCATGCTCCTCTGTAGTTGCTGGGGCTCATTAGGATCTATATCTGTTGCAGCTGGGTCGTGAAGGGGTCAAAGAATTAAACAACTGGGTGTGTGTGTGTTTGTGTGTGTGTGTGTGTTATGGTTTGTGTGTGTGTGTGTGTGTGTGTGTTAGTGTGAGTGTGTGTGTGTGTATCTGTGATGGTGTGTGTGTGTGTGTGTGTGTGTGTGTGCGTGTGTGTGTGTGTGATGGTGTCTGTGTGTGTGTGTATGTGTGTGTGTGTGTGATGGTGTCTGTGTGTGTATGTGTGTGTGTGTGTGTGTGATGGTGTGTGTGTGTATATGTGTGTGATTGTGTCTGTGTATGTGTGTGTGTGTGTGTGTGTGTGTGATGGTGTCTGTGTGTGTGTGTGTGTTTGTGTGTGTGTGTGTGTGTGTGTGTGTGTGTGTGTGTGTGTGTGTGTGTGTGTGTGTGTGTGTGTGTGTGTTGTATGTGTGAAGGAGGAATGTGTGTATGAATCAAAAACAAAAACTGAAAACGAAAACTAAAAAACAAAATTTAAAAAAAGAACAAATGTTACGCAGTGACAAGCAATGATTTGCAATAATGAAACCAAATCAAATTTCAGCAATTCCGTCCAAAATATGCTGCAATTACTGTGTTTTGGTTTCAAAGGGCGGAATACATACTCTGAGACAATCCAAGTTACTTTTAGATGACTTGCAATACGAGAACAAACTATACACAATTATAGCGTACAGTTCAACAGTTGTAAACAAGATTACAACATTCAACCAGCAAGGAGATTGATAAATATACTAAATATTAAGATATATTGAAACATTACATATCCAGCCAAAGCTAAAACTACTGGCACCCTGAAGGACAAAAAAAGAGGCATTTCAGTAACATTAAAAATACAACAGCAACAAACAAACAAACTGAGTCGCATCCACATCGCTAAAAAGGAGTCTCGGGTTGGTTCCGGAGTGAACACTTAATCCACCCCAAACAACACTTCGTATTATTTTCTGTTTTTAAATAAAGTTGGAACGTGATAATCAGCTGTCTCTACATTATCAATGTTTCTGTAAGACATTTGAAGAACTTTATTTTGAAACATCTGAAACTTCGCTTATAACATAAAAATCTGGGTCCCCTGGCAGTTTGTTATATCCGGTGTTTGCTGTAATTGTGAGAAAAAAATATTCAAGCCAGTGAAAAAAAAAAACAACATTTTTATTATCCAAGCTAAGACGACTTGCACCCACATCGCAAAGAACAGTTGGTCGCCAGACTCGAGTTTAAACTGACGTGAACCTATAATTATGGAGCATGATCATCGCGCTATTCAACGCCGCAGTGCCGGGACAGTCGTCGAATCGCGCGTGTTGACAAAGGCGGATGTCTGGTTTTGGGCTCGGTGGTCGTGATTTTATCCCGGCTGCGTAAACATAGCAGCATAGAGGCAACACTAGCCAGCAAGACACATACAGATTCTTATAACATCGCCTACTCCTAGAGGGGGATGAGCATATGTGACTCTTGCAGCTGTCGACGTTTTGTATGTGTTCTTTTCATCACCACAACCCGATTAAACTATGTAAACATAGCAATATAAAGGTAATTCGACTCAGAAATACATCCAGCTTCTCACAACTCGGAACTCATGAAGATCTATGCCTCTTGGGGAGTTTTGTCTATGGGTATAGGCGAACATTGCTAAACAGTGAATGCCATCCGTCTGATGTAAAAACAAAATATATATATTTATCCTCGTGAAAGCACACGGTAACGGTGGAATGAATGTTTCTTGATAGGTTCATTTGTCTCTGTGCACATCAGACGGAACAGATAACCTTCTGCCGTACCATCTGACGGCAGTTCCGCTGAAAACCTTCAAGGCTGGCGCGAGCACCACCTTGTACTGCCCCCAGTCCTCCACCAAATAACAGACCTGTCGAAGCCCATGTCAGGATATATTTTAAATTTGTAACCTGGCATTTAAATGTTTGAGTTTTCAGAAGTAAACCCGCCCCTATATGTGCCTCAGCAGATCCAAGTATATTCCGTAGTGAACCCGACTCTGTCTTTACCAGAACGAAAGAGGGGGGGGGGGGGGGGGGGGGGGAGGTGTTCATTTATATGATCATTGATGTACGGTTACTGAAAAACAAAAGAAACGACTGAAACTCACTGCAAACCACAATAGCGCATCTCCCTCCCCCCTCCCCCTTCCCCCCCCCCCCCAGCAAAACTTATGCACAGATTCTCATGAGTCACGGTCCTGTAACTTGCATGACGGGCTCCTGAGGATTTATATATTTTCACATCTGTAGAAAGAGCCACTATCCCACTGTACTTTTTACACTCACTGATACGCACTTCGTGTATGGAATAAACATAGATGCTCATGTCGCCCGCAGATGCGAAAGCTAATGAGAATCATGCCCCTTGCCTGACTCTACCATTATGTTGGTCCTTACATAGAAGAAAAAACTACCAAGTGAGTAGGAAAAGCACTGTCAAGGGAGAGAAGTGTGCATGATAGACCAATGATCATAGATCTACTTTGGTCCAAGCACACACAAAAAAAAAAAAATAGGAAAGAGGGGGCCACTAAGTAAGAGACTGAAAGCAATGCATATGGAAGCCCCCCCCCCCCCCCCCGAAAGGGGGCGTATCACATATCCACTGTTCCAGCCCCTAGGTGCATGGAAATTTAAATCTAGGTCCCCCAAGTGGGGGTCCAGATATTGAGCCGGTGTGGACAGCTGTTTCGGTCTTGGCGACCTCGTCAGCACACCTTCGGCAATACTGGAGGAAGAGAAGGAATTTCTGCTTACCTGCAAAGAAGACCACATTTTACTGTGGTTTCTGCAGTGGCATACATTCCATGCCTCCACCTAGAGCCAAATTTCCATGCACCCTAAGAGAGAACCTACTAAAAAGGGGGAAGGGGTTGCAGTCGAAATTGTAGTAAAAAACTAGACCGAAAGGGTTGACTGCCAGTGCTTGTAATTTAGAAAAAAACTACCAAGTGAGTAGGAAAAGCACTGTCAAGGGAGAGAAGTGTGCATGATAGACCAATGATCATAGATCTACTTTGGTCCAAGCACACACACAAAAAAAAAAAAAATAGGAAAGAGGGGGCCGCTAAGTAAGAGACTGAAAGCAATGCATATGGAAGCCCCCCCGAAAGGGGGCGTATCACATATCCTGTAGTAAAAAACTAGACCGAAAGGGTTGACTGCCAGTGCTTGTAATTTAGAAAAAACTACCAAGTGACAGTGCTTTTCCTACTCACTTGGTATTTTTTTTTCTAAATTACAAGCACTGGCAGTCAACCCTTTCGGTCTAGCTTTTTACATAGAAGAAGCAGCGCGAGCTGATTCACTGACTGCCTTCCATATTAGACGCGTTGACAGCAATTATAAACAAACCGCTCTGCTGAAAAAAGGAGACAGAAACAAAAAAATAGTGCGAGCTCACATTTCCAGCAAATCAAAATGTCGGTGTGTTGTGAGTATTACATTAGAAATAGTCCAAAACTAGCCCGGTCTACCGTGTATCCCCCCTCCCTAAAAGAAACTCAATAAGATGGGTTTCAAAGTGTACCTTGGTATGTCCTGAGATGCTTATGCCATGCTCCCTTAAAATCCATTCAAGCCCTTCGCGGATGATAAATTGAGATTGAGAAACATTTTACAAAATCGCAACAACAACAAAAATAATGTGTCAGATGTCTTCAGACATTTTCTATAGCACTGGCAGTCCATTTTTAGGCTTACATCAATAAACCGTTTGTCACAATTATTATAAACTTGACTAGGTGATGCTGTGATCACTGTGAGTGCCACAGTGGTTGATTTTGTATCCCTACCCCCAAGTTGTAAAAATACACAAAATTAATTAGAAAACAAATTGCTAAAGTTATTTCCTTTTATTTTAACCTCTATTTACCTATTAAGTTTCAATAATGTGAGCATAACGTTTAAGAAACTAAGGAAAGTCGGCATCTTTTACGGTACGTTCGTGCTAAATGATAGATTTTTCCCATTTAAAATTGCCGAATTGGGAAACGTAAGTTGTTTCCGATGCCCTCAGAACTTTTGTATGTAACTGATCGGTCTTTTTTTTTTAGGTTAGGTTTTATTGGTTAGGATAGAGTACCACAGGTACTCCCAATCTAATGTTATGATGCTGTGATGCATGAACCGCCAACTGAAGGTCCTGCAAAGGGCTAAAACTGACGTCCTGGAACCAAGCCCAAAGATGTATGAAGAGCTCCGTTCAGATACCTAAACATCTCGAAAGAGCCTTCTAGACAACATAAACGATGTTCCAGGACTCTTTGCCAAAGGTCGCGGCACTGTGCAAAGCCATCTCGCTGGAGACTATGCACAAGCGCTACCCTCACAGCAGCTGTGCTCACATCTACACAAGCGGGTCCGCACAAGACGCCGTGCGGAACGAAGGAAGTGGCGTGTTCATAATATGTTATGCAGACCGCACTACTATCCTTACCATCTAGCGGCACCAGCTCCAGCTATCGTACAGATCTGCAGGTGCTCAACACAGCAGCAGAGCACTAGCTAGGGTAAGGCAGCAGCTTGATCTACTGATCACCAGGAAGATTCAAGATAGACTGGATGCCCTGTCCACAAAATAGTGCTGCAGTGGATTCCAGTGCATTCTGAAGTAGCTGGGAATGGGGAGTCTGACAGCCTGGCCAAAGCAAGCGCCAGACTACCTCAAGATCACAACCTCCTGTAAAGAAACCAAGACACTACACAAAAAGTGATTGGCAACAGCAGAATGGCGGCTGCAGCCCGTGGGCTGACAACATCAACAAGCTAGACAAGGAAAGCCAGGCTACCATCTTCCATCTATGCACTGATCTCTTTGGACTCACCTCGTGAGACTGGGTCATGCGGAAACTGCCCTCTGCGAATGTGGCGTACAAAATCAGTCACCTTAGCACATTTTTCAGACCTATCCATACAGAGAAGCGGTCCGCTTACAGTTTTGACAAGAAAACACGCCTTTGTACACCAAACACTGAAAACCTGCTGCCGAGCTCTTGACAGCTCACTTATTAGCAGCCAAACAATATAAGATTTAAAGACGGCCATCAAGGAATTGAACGTTGCACAAGAAAAGGGCAAACCTGGGAGTGGAAGTGGTGATCTCGTGGTGGACATGTAGAAACTAAGTATTTTGATAACATTGCTTTGGCTGTTAGGAACCTAGAAACTTTATTATGCATATTCATATTTCATCTTTCCTGGACGGAAATAAATGAAAAGAAAAGGGTAGACCTTACTAGACCCGCCTTATGCTAAGTACAATATCACATAAAAGACCAGCCAGTTAAAAATAGCTACATTTCAATTGATGGGTCATATTGAAATTAGTGAAACGATAACAAATTTGTATGCTCAATATGCATACTTTGTTAAGAAAACTGGTAACAATAATGTTTAAACAGAGAAGTATGACGTAGGTAATTTTTACGATTATTTTACGTCCCTTTGCGTAATTATAAAATGGGGGTAGGGCAACAGATTCAGCCACTGTGGCCCCTAAATGCATCACAGCATCATAAAATCAGATTGGGAGTAACTGTGGTACTCTATCCTAACCAATAAAACATAATTAAGATCTATCAGTTGTATACACAATTTCTGAGGGCATCGGAAAAAATGCACGTTTCCCAATTCGGTAATTTTACATGGGAAAAAGCTCACCATCGTATCGTAAAAGATGCCGACTTTCCTTTTTTCCTTGCACTTCCTGCTTACATTATTGAAACTTAATAGGTGAACAGAGGTCAAAATTAAATGGAATAACTTTAGTAAATTGTTTAAAACTAATTTTGTATATTTTTACCGATTGGGTTTAGGGATACAAAATCAACCACTGTGGCACTCACAATAATCACAACATCACCTAATTAAGTTTATTATAATTATGACATCCTGTTTTAAAGACGAAAGCATGAAAATGGACTGCCAGTGCTTTAGAAAATGTCTGAAGGCATCTAACAAATTATTTTTGTCTTTTCTTGCAATTTCTCTGAAATGGCCGTTTACTGGTTGCACAAATACCGTCACTGTGAGCCAGATATTCAATATGTTTTCATTCTGTTTTTTGTTTTTTTGCAGAGGGTGGGCCTTAACATAGAATAGCCTGATTTTGGCTTCTGGTATGAATTGTAATTTATTTATAGGAAAATGTTTCTGAACCTCATTTTCTCTTCCGTGAAGAGCGTGAATGGAGGTACCCTTGCACCATCGGCTATATCTCTGGTGTGTTCCTAAGGATTTTAGGGGAACATTTCTTACACGTCTCATGACATACTAATGTACACTTCGAAACCCATCGTATTGAGTACAGTGGTGGGGGTAGGGTGGGGGGGGGGGGGTGAGGAGGTGGGGGGTGGGGGTGAACGGTTGCCAGGACTGTATTATGGAGTAACAGTCTGACATTTTGATAGATCAAATTCCGCTTATAACAACAATAAAATCTATGTGAACTGTGACAAGATGGCTGCCATGCAACACCTCCTGGCCGCCCGCTCCGGCAGAAATGGTCGTCACCGGCAGTATTATAACAGACATTGTACCTTCGTTTGATATACGATGTCAGGCCCTGCAATGCTGCATCACGACCGGCATTTCTTTTTGATGACTTTTGCCAATTTGATGTGCTGTGACTGTTAATTGGATTTTATATTTTTCTCCGCTGTGCGATGCTGGGAGTTGATACACGCTGCCTTCTTGTTGTACCATGCGGATATCAGAAGAACAGCGCGCGTTATGCTGTGGCATTACAACCAACGTACTTTCCTCCCCTTTCATCATCTCAGGAGTGGCTCTTCTCACTCCACGCTTAACATTACTGCCTACGGAATAGCGCTAGTGCACTCAACGAAGCGAGTACCAGCAAGCTTCAGGCCCCACATTCCAGCCGAATGATGTGATGACAGACACCTCCCAGACGAAGTGACTGTGTTTCTTACTGAACAGCGTGTGTACTCTGTAGAAACCCTGCAAGTTTGTACTGCTTTCACGTTATTGATGTAGTTCTACTAACATTGCTTTAAAATGACTGTGAGATTATATACTAGTTAAGCTACTACTACTATTGTCTTAAAAATGACTATAAAGTTATATAGTTAAGTTATAATTAAGGTGGTGATTGTTTGTGCCGGAGCGACTATCTAATAGCCGACGCTGTTCTTATGTCGACGACCGCCCCCATGTAGCAATTGTGAAAGTATACGTCTTTTTTTGTCTTTTTTTAATGCGTATTTTTTATTTGTGTAATTAGTCTTAGCCAAGCAGAAGGTTTAAAAACATTATATTATGTGTTATAGAGATACTACGATAGGGCTGTCTTTAGTTTGCTTTGTGTTAGGGAGGTTCAGGTCAGGTTGGGGACGTTGGCGCCGGCCATGAGACGCCTTGGCGACGGGCTTCACCCGTCCCGAGCCTTGCCCATTTGTTGTTTGTAAATTGTTGCGCGCGCGTGCGCGCGCGCGCGCGCGCGTGTGTGTGTGTGTGTGTGTGTGTGTGTGTGTGTGTGTGATTGCGAGTTGCACCTGAGGTGGAGAGACGAATTTCTCTTTTAGAGATAATAAAGTACTCTTATTCTTATTATTCTTATTCTTAATTTGTTATATTCGGATTGTACTGTACATCCGCCGGAGTTCCTTGGACGGTTGCGGTTTCTTGGCCTTGAGTTGGCAGTTGTTTTACAGTCCGATCTACACAACTAGTAACCGCTTCACTTCGGAGAAAAGTGAACACGATCCAACTGCAAGAGAATAGATCCTCATGAGCCCCCGCGACTGCGGGGGCTCATGAGGATCTATGTCTCTTGCTGAGACCAGTTTATATCAACGTTTCTTGGACGGGGTTTTGGTTTTTGGTCGTTGAGTGAACAAAGATTTCAGAAACAGAAAAGAATTACCGTGGCACGGACGGGACTAATGCTTGTCGGAGGGCAGTGAAGGGATTATTTCCCTTTGAGGACATACAAACAGTAAGTCTGGCATGATCATGCTTATGTTGGACTTTGTGTGTTTCGACTTCAAAGGGCAGACAAATCCAAGCTTCGAATCGATCGGGGTGTACTTAGTGACGGGGCCTGATTTTCATCTCCGCTCGTTTGTATGACCTGTAGTCTTTATGCCAGTCGTACCAGATCATGTATTGCCATTCTCTGGTGCTGGCCGTCCCGTACAGACCGTTCAGGCTGGAACCGCTACAATTGGCAAACCACCAGCCCGCCTTGTGTACCGCAGCACACTGGCCGTCAAAGTAGTTGTCGTTGTCACGGTCCAGGGTGGAGAACTGCATGTTCACCTTGATGCTGTCACCTGGTGCAGATAAACGACAGGTGTGTGTTGGTCTGTGATATTGGGACTTTACAGATTACAGCCGGATTACAGCCGTAAGGTGCAAAATCACCGACCAACACAAACATGCTAATTATGGCACACACACACACACACACATACACACACACACACACACACACACACACACACACACACACACATACAGACAGACAGAGAGGGAGAGAGAGAGAGAGAGAGAGAGAGAGAGAGAGAGAGAGAGAGAGAGAGAGAGAGAGAGAGAGAGAGAGAGAGAGAGAGAGAGAGAGAGAGAGAGAGAGAGAGAGAGAGAAAGAGACACACACACACAAAATGTGAAAGGATATTCTGGGCACACAAAATTTGAAAGTATTATTTGGGCAGACAAAATAAGGTATTCTTAACCCCTTCTCTGCAGAGAATTTTTTTAACACGCTGACTGCAAACGACAAAGATCCTCATGAGCCCCTGCTTTCGCGAGGGCTCATGAGGATCTATGCCTCTTGCGGAGTTGAATGAACACAGATTTCATACACTAAACTAAGCGTGCAGTGGCAGGGAGTCATGATAAATACTGTGTACAACGCACCCTCAGCCACCACAGTGCCTATGGCATGATCGTTTTGTCAGTGGCAGGGAGTCATGATAAATACTGTGTACAAAGCACCCTCAGCCACCACAGTGCCTATGGCATGATCGTGTTGTCAGTGCCTATGGCATAATCGTGTTGTCAGTGCCTATGGCATGATCGTGTTGTCAATGGCAGGGAATGGGCATGCTAGATACTGTGTCCAACGCACGCTCTCCCACAACAGTGCCTATGGCATGACTGTGTTGGCAGGACTTTGTTGTAAACAAACACAACCCGTACGCACGTTTCACCACTGATACAATGTCTGCGCTCGCCAGACAATACAATACAATACAATACAATACAATACAATACAATACAATACAATACAATACAATACAATACAATACAATACAATACAATACAATAATACTTTATTAATCCCTCACGGGGAAATTCACTGTCTGCCCATACAACACATGACATCATCATTCATTCATAGAAATAATTAAATAACCCATAACTCGCAATTAAAGAAATGAACTGTAACAGACGTATTGCTACCTTTGTAACACTCTTGGCATTAAAAAAAACCTACTGAAAGGGATAGTACTCAAGAACTGAAGAATGTTGACCGACACTATCTACTGATATTACTGTTCAAATGGGTAAGATCCTGAGGGACAAAAGAGTTGGCATAACGTGATGTACGACTTTTGGGTACTCGAAGTCTGCCACTTCGTTCGATACGTCTGCTGTCAAATTCATATCTAAGTGAATGTGTTTTGTCATCAAGAATGTCAGCCAGTTTGTTTGTAATCCGTCTGTTGAACAGTGTGTCCAAATTATCAGTGTGCCCTACCAATCACCCCGTCCCCTTTTCGGATTACTATGTTAAGGTTGTTGACTATACCTACATTTTTTAATTGAAAATTGCCGTTTTCAGGGTTTTTTGAGGACCTTGTTGAGCCTGGCGGCTTATTGCCACCCTGACAGACCCATGGTCCCGGGCATATTTGTAAGATAATGCCGTTTGCGTTAACTACCCTATGAGCAAAAACACGCAAAATAGCCGATTTCAGAACACCATAAAAATTTATCGAATAGTGTGTTAAAATGATAAAGAAACATTTAGGTCACTTTATATAGAATGTTAGTATTTTGTCGTAAAAAAAGTTTGTTCTGATAATTGGAATTCTAAGTGCAATACAAAGTGTATTTTGTAAACTCGCAAATTGCCCGGATGTTATCAATAACATTACAAGTGTTTGCAATGTTGAGCAATTGCTATAATCCTTTTTATTCGATAAAGGCGTACTTTGGGTCATATCCAGCACATTTGTTATGAAGAAAATATGGGATCCCGCACAAAAATTGGCACTTTGGGTGGTTTGCGAGTGCGTATTCAATAAGGGATACAAGCGATGTCTGACTTCCGGCAGATCATATCTCCGCCGTTGCCGGTCCCAAGCCCGCATGAGAAAAGAGGAGGGAAACAACTACGCCAAATCTACAAGGGAAAACTATGCCAAAACTGCTAGTCCTCGATTACTTTTAGTGCCAGTGGGACAGTAAACTGGAGCAAACAACAACGGCAGATCATTGTTGGATACGGGATGAGAACGTTTATGATGATGATGATGATGATAGAACTTTATTGCCATATGTAACAATACATTAGAAATCGTTGCGGTGCCGAGCAACATAAAAGAAAGAACATTAAACACATCAAAATATAATTAAGCTACTCACGTTCACACACTCACACACACACACACACACACACACACACACACACACACACACACACACACACACACACACACACACACACACACACACACTCACACCGTATGCCTTAGTAACTATTGTGGTCTAAGCATAAAGGCAATAAACACGATTTCACAGTAACACAAATTACATAGGACAAATCGTAATATAAAACTGAACACGTCACTTGCATCATAGACACAGCAGTGCAGTTAGCCCTATTTCCAGGTCTACACATTAGTTTGGCCAGCCACCTGCTGCTGTGGTATGCAGTCACTCCCCGCTGCCGGCAGGCTTTTTAGGTCACTCGGTCTGGCATCAACTATTCCTTCTATAATCTATGTTGCGGGACTAATGATGTGTGTGTTGTGCCTGTGTTTAATGTTCTCTAACTCTGCTTCCTCAGTTTTCTACATAACCTGCGGGATGTTTGGCAGCAGATACACTTAGTAGTAATATTAAATGCACATACACTTATTTATAAGTACACTTAGTATTAATACAACTATCTATAAGTAATATTAAATGCACTTATACATAAGTAGTAGTATAAGTGTGTGTGTGTGTGTGTGTGTGCACGTGAGTAGTAGTAGTACAGTTATCTATAAGTAATATTAAATGCACTTTTAGTTAAGTGTACTACTTAGTAATAGTACACTTATCTATAAGTAATATTAAATGCACCTACTGTCCCTTGGTAATTGAGATAGTGCATGCCGTAAGATACTCTCTCGGCACGCAGGTAACTCGGGTTCGAGCCCCGTAGATGGCGCTATTTCTTTCCTGCTCACATTTGAAACCCATACAGTTCCTACTTCGCTAAATGAAAGAAACACAAAACAAACCAAACCAAAAAGCAAAAAAACCAAACAAAAAACAAACAAACAAACAAACTGCGTGGTATTGTCGTAATTTTGTTATTTTTGTTTTAAATATGCGATTATTATCACTTTGGTAATGTGGATGATGAACTAACCAACCAACCGGATTCAGTCGTGGATAAAAATGCACACTGGTTACCTCGGTACTTTTGTTCATTCATTCTTTTAGCCAGGCATTGAGTGAGCATGTTTACATTACTTATTTACATTCATTCAATCATTCACAGATGAAAAAGCACACCAAAGAGTGTGGTCACAGACAGTTTTTTTTAATAATTTTTACTGGCATCATCTACAAACATTAATTGATGTGAATTTGTTGGAAATATACCTGCTGCAAGCAATGCTACACGCCCCTTTGGTGTCTCCGAGAAAGCAGGTTTATGAACATCTCTGGTTGAAAGATGTCTGTGAACAGATTGGTAGTGGATGTACCTATCTCTCTAGCTGAATCGCAGTTTCCCAGCAGTTTTTGGTTATAAATTATAAGGAAACAAAACAAATGTCACATGTTTCAATATACCCTGTTATGTTTACACATGATCATTGTTAGTAAAGAATAATATCTTAGTTTATTTTCAAAACAAATGCTGCATTTGCAGACATTCGTTTAAAGTATACAGTCAAGTCTGTTGAAAGCATATTAGGCTACAATGCAATTAGGCACCTTTACAAAAGTAACTTCCTCAAATACAAAACGTTAAACGTTTAGGGCTTAACATCTTTTGTCCAAAAAAGATGATTTTAAAGATGGGTCACAGAATTAGGGTCTGAACAAATTTTGACCCCAGCTGGATTCGAACCCAGGACCTTTGGGATGAGAGTCAAACACACTACCACTGAGCCATCCAGCTCCCCCTCAAAATAGAGCTTTACTGCGGAACAACACATTTCAACTACATTATTCACATTTACATTGACAAAGTGCTGACTTTATACAAGCTAGTTGGGAGAAAGGTGGAGCTGATGTCATTTACAGTTGTGTGCATGCCAACTGAGACTGACATTGGCAACCACATGCTCATGAGGTAGTTATTTGGGAGCCAACTGCACAGTATATAAAAAGAAGGGGGATAGGACAGAACAAATGACAGACTTATCATTTAGAGCCCTCCACTATATATTATTTTGCTCATATATATATATATATATATATATATATATATATATATATATATATATATATATATATATATATATATATATATATATATATATATATATATATATACAGAGAGAGAGAGAGAGAGAGAGAGAGAGAGAGAGAGAGAGAGAGAGAGAGAGAGAGAGAGAGAGACCATCACTTTAGTCCTGATATAACTCAACATTGCACATCCCACTACGTTATAACAGTGAAATTCACAGTGTCCAGCCACCAAACTGCACTATACACAATATACTGTACACAATGTTGGCATGAAAATCAAACAATACTGTTACCAGTACCACACTGTGTCCCACTGCAGCACAACGAAGTGAAATGCAGTCTCAAGCCTCATAACTTACACTGCACAATGCTGGCGTCAACACAAAATAATACCATAACAACTGCATAACAAGGGTAAAGTGCACTGTGTCACATAGTCTGCATATTATAGGCATGCACACCAAACAATACTTGTACTGTACAAACTCTGTGCAGTTGACCATATCATAACACTGAAAAATACATCAGTGCTACGCTGGCAAAGTCACTACAACATAGTCTGCACCATGCTGGTCCGTAATCCAAGCAATACCAATGCTGCTCTTCAAAAGCTGAACATGGTACAGGCTATCGTGTCACAACTGACTGCACATTGCAAAGCACCCACCACATACCACCTGTTACTGTGCAGAATGTTGGCTTCAGTTTTACGTTGTTTATTTAATTTTGGACCCGCTGAGAAAAATCACAAAAGAACTTACATGAATGTAATAAAAAATTAAATATTACCCTTATTACTACACTGTACACATGTTCCTTAGACAGCACAAATGACTTGTTTGGATACAGATCATAGTCAGGTCATTCTGTTTGCTGGTGTGTGTCATGTACAGTACATTTGGAAAATTTGTGAAATGAACTATGTGGTTAGCAATTCTGATACGATAAGTAAAGCCACACAGCTGAAAGTCAACGATTGACAGTGGAAGAAAAAAACAAAACAAACACAACGTACAGTACATAGCATATGCCCAAGGTCAGTTATCACCCAACCACTTAAATCTGCTGTGACAGCTGGAGGGTAATGCAAGAACTGCATGGTCAACTCACTCTTGAGAAGTATTGCATTTTTCATTGAGCAAGTCCACATTTGGCACAACATTTGGAGCTGAGGGTTTAATGACATACATATACCCCTGTTACGATTGTGGTTGTGTTGTTCTGTGAGAGCATGCAAGTGTTAATCGTAGGAAACGATCCAATATTTATTTGAGCTATCATGATTAAGAATCACTTACCTTTTCAGTAAGATCCTCTATCGTTCTCGCAGATAGCAGAATTGGCTTTGTTATGGTACGCTAAATTTAGTCCGGAAGCTTCTAGCAAAGTCGCACGAGAATAGATGTCGATTTTTGTTATGCGTAGATTCGCTGAAAATAAACCAGAACGTTCGAGCAAGGCCGAGCTGTCTAGTGACCTCGCACGTGTGACATCAAAGTGTAGGCAACATTTTGCAACACAGTAGTAGAGCCGCTCTATTCTTAGTCATAGTTGTTTTCTGAAGTTGGCAGCCAGTCAGAGAGTATTATGAACGGTCATGAACGGTCTGCCATACTTTTGTGTGACGTCATTCACACTGGGACTTGGGGATGAAATTAGCAGTCGAATTTGTGTAGACTATTGTAGTTTATTTTAGAAAGTTCTCTTTCTTTAATATTTATGAGTTTCAGTTACGTGTTCCGTTCTGATTGGCTGCGTTGTGTGAATTCGTTGGGTTATTCTTGAAAGCATACCGCTATAAAAGACGGGGCTGGGAAGCACGTGTATACATTGTCATACATTGTCAGTTGTTGGGACACACAGTTTATCGTAGGTACGTGGCCCGTATAGGGTGTACATTGTGAAAGACGCAGCGTAACGATGGTGTACGTTGTATGAGAAACGCATTGTGTCGCCAGTGTTGACATTTTGCAGAGGAGACATTGTATCTGTGTTGGTGCATTTGGGAATGCATTGTGTGGAGATCGCACAATTGTTGGAACTGTTACTCCAAATATTGTTGGAACTGTTACTCCAGTATTGTCTACAACCTTAAGCCACGTCTGACGGGTTGCAGCTGAATGAACTTTCTTTAAAAGACCCTTACGTGCGTGCCGTCTGGTGTGATATCATACTACGACAACGACTGAACACGTAACATTTTGGCACCTCCAACGGAACTTGTTCAGTTGGCTCAGTGGAAATGGTAGCAGGAGAAAACAGCCAGCAGTGAAACGCAGAGATGGCGACATCGGAAATGGAGACATTCCTGAAAATTGGAAAGGAATGTGGACTCGAAGGAGCTCAACTCCTCGAGTTTGTAAAGGAGAGAGAGAGATAAAGAGATTGGAGAGAGAAGAAATAGCTAAAGAGCGTGAAATCAGGAAACTCGAAATTCAACGAGAAGAGGCAGAGAAACAGCAAAGAGAGGCAGAGAAACAACGAGAAGACGAGCGAGAAGAGCAGAGAGACAGCGTCAACGTGAAATTCATTTAAAGCAGATGGAGATAGAGGCACAGAGCCAGAGAGCTACTGAAGCAACAGCATTAACCAGCAGAGAGCAAACAGCCCGTGTGCCAAAGCTTCCACCTTTCATTGAAAATTCAGATAAGATGGACGCTTATCTGGATCGATTTGAGCGCTTCGCAAGCAGCAATACCTGGAGACAAGAGACTTGGGCTATCAAACTGAGCGCACTTCTAACTGGCAAAGCGCTTAAATTTTACACCCGCTTGCCAAGAGAAGAAGCTGAAGAGTATACACAGTTGAGAGCCGCCATGCTGAGACAGTACGACTTCACTGAAGAGGGTTACAGGCGACGATTTCGTACTGCAAGCCTGAAGAAGGAGAAACACCCGGACTATTCATTTAAAGAATCAGGAGCTACCTGGAAAAAATGGATAGAGCTGGCTGGTTTATACAAAGAGTACCAGGACCTGTGTGACCTCATCATCAAAGAACAAGTCCTCAACGCATGTTCTAAGGACCTGGCCGCCCACCTCAGGGAGCAAAAAGACCAGTCCTAAAGGTCCTGGCCAACTTCGCTCAAAGATACCCACAACATGAAGTTCGGGTCCAGTAAGCCGCAGCGTGTGTCTGCACCAGCAGAGGAAATCCACAATGTCAGAGACACCCCGAAATACATGGCGGTGGAGAACCTGTCATGTTTCCTTTGTGGAAAGAGGGGACACAAGGCGATACAGTGTCCTTCTAAGGATCTTCCCCGAGGCGATAACACCAGAAGATCCAACCAAGATCGCGGGATAGCAGGCAGCAGTACCACGTCTCAACACAGAACCGCCGCTGTACTAGCCAATGATGTGACGTCATCCAGTGACTTTGAGTCTGGAGAAAGGCGAGTGACACCGGAGCTGATTAAATCTTTTTAAAAAAAAAAATGGACGCATCCCAGTAGGAGATGGGACTATATTTTTTACCAGTCTCAAACATTGCGCTGCCCGAGAATGAAGGGCAGAACAAGCCGGTGGTGTCAGGATTCGTCGGAAACATACCAGTGAGAGTGCTGAGAGATACTGGTTGTAGTTGCATCATCGTGAGAGAGGACCTAGTAACTGAAGTCCAGAAGCTACAGGAGTGGACCACCCTCATTTTGGCCGACGGAACTGTGAGGATTATCCCCCTTGCCAATGTCAGCGTCGACACCCCGTATCTGAGAGCAGAGGTGAAGGTGCTATGCGTGAAGGCCCCAGTCTACGATCTTATCATCGGAAACATTGATGGTACCAGAAACGCAGACGATCCAGATCCAGAGTGGAGACCCGAAACATGTGCTGTTACCACGAGAAGTCAAGAAAAGAAGAGTCACCAGACCATTCCTCTAAAAGTGGCGGACAACACGGAAGCAGCTGTGGTGAATAGGGACAGGCTGGTGGAGCTACAGAGAGCCGACCCCAAGCTTGACAAGTTCCGAGGTCAGGCCGAGCCCATGACGCTAAAGGGAAATGAAATAAACTTCGAGACCAAGAAAAATATCCTGTACCGGATATTCAGCAGAAATAGGGATAAAACCTGTGCGTCAGGTAGTAGTTCCTGAACCATTGAGGATGCAGGTGATGAAATTGACCCATGATTCCATATTGGGAGGACATTTGGGAATCAACAAGACCCTCGATAGGATCCGAGCCGTCTTCTACTGGCCTGATAAGGGAGGCGACGTCACCCGATTCTGCAGGTCGTGTGACATATGCCAGAAAACAATCCCCAAAGAAAAGGTGCCCAAGGTTCCTCTAGAGAAAATGCCACTGAACGATATGCCTTTCAAGCGTGTAGCTGTGGATCTGGTCGGGGCCAATATATCCTCCAAGTGAAGGTGGTCATCGCTATATTCTGACCCTGGTGGACTACGCTACACGTTATCCTGAGGCCATACCATTAAAGAAGATCGACACTCCAACAGTGGCAGAGGCGCTCGTCAACATGTTCAGCCGTTTGGGGATTCCTGAGGCGATCCTGAGTGACCTGGGAACTCAGTTCGTCTCTGACTGCATGGAGGAAGTCAACCGGCTATTGAGCATCCGACACCTTACTACCACCCCTTATCACCCCATGTGTAATGGGCTGGTTGAAAAATTTAATGCAACATTGAAGGCTATGCTGAAGAAACTGTGTGCTGAACAGCCATGTTTGTGTCATAGATATATCAATGCCTTGCTCTTCGCATACCGTCAAGTTCTTCAGGATTC
Organism: Semisulcospira habei; assembly: GCA_036245525.1. NCBI lineage: Eukaryota > Metazoa > Mollusca > Gastropoda > Semisulcospiridae > Semisulcospira > Semisulcospira habei. The sequence goes on along the minus strand of BTPG01000002.1, from coordinate 14,623,641 downwards.
GACAGGGTTTTCCCCTTTTGAATTACTGTACGGTAGGACTGCAAGGAGGCCCATGCACATCCTAAAGGAGCTGTGGACCAAGGATACCGATGCGCCTGAGGTGAAGATCAGCTACCAGTACGTCCTCGACCTGAGAGAGAAACTGGAAGGATGGCTCGAGAAGAACTGGGGAAGGCGCAGAACAAAGCGAAGCATTACTAAGGCGAATCCTCGATGATTCCAGCCAGTTGACAAGGTATTGGTTCTTCTTCCTACCGACAACAACAACCTCCTGATGCAGTTGAAGGGACCGTACGTTGTCGACACGGTGGTTAGCATCAACGACCACAGAGTCAAGGTCAACAACAAGGTGAAGACTTACATGCTAATGTGCTGAAGAAGTATATTGAGAGAGGTCATCAAGACAAACCACAACTGGCGGCATCGGTGCGTCTTGCTGATGACGAAAGACTAGACGACGAGAACCTGTTTGACCTTAATGAACTCCGCCACAAGGAGAATGTACAAGACATCCAGTTTGGTCAGAATCTGACCCAGACTCAACGAGAAGAACTGCGCGTCCTGACTCAAGAGTTCAAGCATCGGTTTACACCTGACCCATGGACAACAGACACCGTCCAGCACGAGGTTAATCTGACATCAAATGAGCCAGTTCGCAGCAAACCTTATCGTCTTCCTTATAACACGAGGGAAAAACTGAAAAATGATATCAAGGAAATGCTGAGTCTGGAAGTCATCATGGAGTCCAAGTCACCATATGCGTCCCCAGTTGTCATTGTGAAGAAACCAGATGGATCCAACCGGGTGTGTGTGGACTACCGTAGACTCAATAAAATAACAGTCTTCGATCTAGAGCCATTGCCCACAGTGGAAGAACTGTTCCAGAAGGTCAGTGGAGACCGATGTTTCTCCAAAATTGACCTAAGCAAAGGGTACTGGCAAATCAAGGTTGCAGAAAACGATATCCCCAAGACAGCTTTCGTCACACCCGACGGTCATTGGGAGTTCCTGAAGGTGCCGTTTGGTATGGTGAACAGTGGTGCCACATTGAAGAGAGGACTGACAAAAATCCTAGAAGATGTGCAGAATGTGGTCTTTTACTGGGATGACATTTTGATCCATACAAAACTTGGGGGGATCACCTCAAAGTCCTCCGAGAGCTGTTTTATAGACCGTCAGATGCAAATTTCACCATCCGTCCAAGCAAGTGTATTCTTGGGGCCGACAACGTAGACTTCATGGGACACAAAATAAGTGAAGGTTTAAAGGGGCTACACGACGACAATGTGCAGAAGATCAGGGATGCCCCGCGACCTACGACCAAGACGCAAGTTCGCTCATTTATGGGCTTGGCGAACTAATACCGGGAGTTCATACCAAATTTTGTGGCAGTCAGAAGTCCTCTGACTGACTTGCTGAGGATAGGACAACCTAACGTAGTATGCATTCCAGGCAGTTCGAGACATCCTAACCGAGAAGCCTGTTCTACACCTCCCTGACCCATTGAAACTTTCTTCCTGAGAACAGACGCCTCCAACGAAGGAGTAGGTGCAGTCTTGATGCAAGAAGATAATGGAAAACTCCACCCAGTGAGCTACGCCGGCAAAAAGTTGACCAGAGCTGAGCAAAACTACTCCAACATCGAGAAGGAGTGCCTAGCCACCATCTGGGGAGTAAGGCGGTTCGAACTGTACCTTCCAGGTGTGCTATTTGTTCTCCAAACGAACCATCAGTCCTTGAACTATTTAAAGTCTGCAAAGTTTACAAATTCTCGTGTTATGAGATGGGCGATGTTGTTGCAGATTTTTGACGTTAAAATACAGTCTATCAAGTGTTCGCAGAACTTTGGAGCGGATTACCTGAGCAGAGCTGTTGAAATTAACATTTCTGTGTCCATAACAGTTTAAAGAAACATTTCAGTGTCCATGACAGTTTAAAGGGACATGTCTTCGCTCAGGACAGTTTAAAGGAACTGTGAGACAATTATGCTTAAATAGTTGATTTGATTTGATTTGGATGTGAAATTGTATTTTTTTAGGGTTCTGTGTAGGTTAACACAGCCACAACCGTATTTTGAGATTTGAGAAGACATTTTTGTGAAATTTCATTCTAAAGAGGGGGGGGGGGGGGAGGGTAATGTTACAATTGTGGTTGTGTTGTTCTGTGAGAGCATGCATGTGTTAAACGATCCGATATTTATTTGAGCTATCATGGTTACGAATCACGTACCTTTTCAGTAAGATTTTCTATCGTACGCACAGATAACGGAATTGGCTTTGTTATGATACGCTTAGTTTAGTCCGGAAGCTTCTAGCAAAGTCGCACGGACAATAGCAGTCGATTTTTTTATGCAGAGATTCGCTGAGAATAAACCAGAACGTTCGAGCAAGGTCCCGCTGTCTGGTGACCTTGCATGTGCGACATCAAAGTGTATGCAACATTTTGCAACACAGTAGTAGAGCCGCTCCATTCTTAGTCATAGTTGTTTTCTTTGCGCGTAGAGTTGGCAGCCAGTCAGAGGTATTATGAAAGGTCATGAACGGTCTGAAATACTTTTGTGTGACATCATTGCACACTTAGATTTGGGGCTGAAATTAGCAGTTGAATTTTTGTAGGCTATTGTAGTTTATTCTAGAAAGTTATCTTTTATTAATATTTATGAGTTTCCGTTAAGTGTTCCGTTCTGATTGGTTGCGTTGTGTGAATTGGTTTGATTATTCTGGAAAGCATACCACTATAAAAGATGGTGCTAGGAAGCACGTGTGTACATTGTCATACATTGACAGTTGTAGGGACACACAGTTTATCGTAGGTACCTGGCCCGTATAGAGTGTACATTGTGAGAGACGCATCGTAACGGTGGTGTAAGTTGTATGAGAAACGCATTGTGTCGCCAGTGTTGACATTTTGCAGAGGAGACATTGTATCACTGTTGGTGCATTTGGGAATGCATTGTGTGGAGATCGCATCGCTGAAATAAAATATTGTTGGAATTGTTACTCCAGTATTGTCTACAACCTTAAGCCACGTGTGACGGGTTGCAGCTGAATGAAGATTCTTTAAAAGACCCTTACGTGCGTGCCGTCTGGTGTGATATCATACTAAGACCATGACTCAACACGTAACAACACCGCCCCCCCACCCACCCACCCCCCCACCCCCGTGCGTCTCTGTATTTCGGCACATCCCCTCTTCAGAAAGGACCCATGGGTTTTATACTCTGAGGCCAATGACCATTTTTAGAATGAACCCTGTATATCATTTAGAATCATGCAAAGTGAAGCAGTGATAAGTTTTCTCCTTGTCTCACACCGAAGCTGCACAGAATTTATCTGTACCACTGTTTCGTACTCTATAAGTCATCTGTGGAGTACATATTTTGAATGACTGATGTATGCCAGTATTTAGGAACTTGTCACCAAAGAATCCTGTTCATATGATGAAATGTCTTCGAAAAATAAACACATTGGCAGTAAAGGGGTTTTCCTTGGATAATCAAAAATTAATACAAATTAAGCTGCGTTTCCAAATTGCGATATGACATGAGAGTGCCAAAAAGGTAACCTTTCTGAGGGGGTCATCCAAATAATATGCATAGGAAGGTGAATAATATTTGAAAAAAAAAACATCTTTTGGAAAAATATGGTTATTTTGCAACTATTTCCCAATTTCTTGTGACCTTTGACCTTTCTGAGCGGTCAACGAAATTAGTATGCATAAAAAAAGTTCTTACTACTTTGAACCAAGTCTGGGTTTGAAGTTGTGTATACTTGAGAAAACATTGTTTTGTGAAAATATGGCTATATTTCACCTATTTACTGACCCCCTGTGACCTAGCCTTTGCATAGTCTCCAAGAAATTGCCAATGTTAAAGCTTACCACGGACAACGCTGGACAGATGACCATTGGGCCAAAACATACACACACACACTTTTGCTTCGCATGTACGTGCGACATCGAAGCTAAGCGACAGCAGGCTAAAAGCAACAGCAGCCAAAATGTATTGCTCAGTCGAGTGATTCAGAGGCGATTTTGCTGAATGGGTCATGCATTTACTGCATTGAACAGGGCGTGGTTTTTACTGCACTACAAATTAAAACATGGGTGTCAAATCGCTTTGTCACGTTGTCATATGAAAACACACAAAGCACGCCCCAAACACTGTACAATATCCCCTAAACTGCTCGACTGATCGTTACAATTTATCACCCTGCTGCTTCTATATCAGGCTTATGGAAACACTCCATCTTTATTTCTATGTTCTCGAGTATTGTAGGTGTCACATTGTTGTCACTGCCCTACTGTTGTTGTGTCTGCAGTTGAATGCCAGGCATAAAGCCTGCTTTCCTTTCTCCTAATATGCTTCAGCTCAGGCAGTAAGGCACAGGCTTTTGCTGCATTGCGAAGGACGTGACTGTCCAAAACCTTGACATTGTGGCCAGCCTGGACATCAAAATAACAGGACGTCTGCCCTCCTACACAGGACAATCAGTTCACTTCCTTTGCCTTCTCATCGGTTGGCCATCCCAGAGAGATGTACCCACTGAACCCTTATTTCCTCATCTTTCGCAGCACTTTCAACAATGTAACTATTGCAACCTGCAAAAGATAATTTACAATTTAAAAAAAAAGTTTTGAACTGCACATCATGCGTGCATATATGTGATTGCAAGTATTTTTACAAAGTACATACATGCATAATATGACAGTAGTCAGAGCAAGAAAAAGAAAGGCAATGTCCTTATGGTTCACGTGTATGACCAATCCACATAATACGTCTGACCTTTGTGACCTTGACTTCTCCAACAGGTCTCTGAAAGTATAGGGTTGGATTTTTTTACCAGCGAAACCCGAGTTTTCTCAAAATGCCTAAATTTTTCACAAATGTCAACCCTATGTGACCTTTGACCTTTGTGAGGGGCTGATTAAATTAGTTTGCACAGAAAGGTGTTATCATCATGCCAAATTTTATTGAAAAGTTTGCAAAAACTTTGATAAAAACTACAATTCTACCCAAAACTAACTTTTGTCATCCTCTTGCCAACCTTGAGCTTTCCGAGGGGTCATCCAAATTAAGGCTTTATCATGTGGTATCTCCATACCAAGTTTGAGTTTGAAGTTGAAAATAATTGTGAAAATTCAGTTTTTGTCCAAATATGGCTTTTTATCCCTTTCTGGACTCCCCATGACCCGTGACCATTGTGAGAGGACCAGTAAATTTGTACACATAGAAAGTTCTTACCATCAGGCTTCTCCGTACCACATCTGGGTTTGAAGTTGAAAGTAATATATGAGGAGAAACAATTTGTGTCAAAATCTGACCATTTCTGACCCATTTCTGGACCTCCCCTGTGACCATGAGCTTGAAAGGTCAAAGAAATTGGTATGTTTAGAAAGATTTTCCCATAACGTACCCTTGTGCCAAGTTTAAAGTCTGAGGCTTAAATAGTCTCTGAGGAAATGCCAATGTTAAAGTTGCCCACATATAACAGGCAGTCAAGGGACGACCCATTACAAACACTTACTTTTGCTATCACACGTGAGCCAAAAATGAGATACCATTGTGCTTGAAATGACCACAATATACATATCTAAAATCAGCATCAAAGTGTATATTGCAGAAAATGTTTCAAAAAGGACACAACGCATTAACATATTGCTGTTTGGCAACAGCACACAATGGACCAAAAGGGTAGTATTCAGTGTTTCTAGTCCTTCTGTGTGCAATACGTGCTTATTAAAGAAAATGACAGTATTTGCAGACTTGCCCAAGCTTCTAGCTTCCAAATCAAATGCATTATGGTGCCACTTGTTGACAGCAAGTGATTTTAGCATTTGGTGTTGTAGAGAATGCTGGTACTGGTACTACACCATCTTCAAAATGAAAGAAAGCATTACAGTATTATGTGTTTATTCACACCAGTTGTGTTTTGTTCTGAACCTGATTCTATTCACAAATCAACCAGTATGATTTACCTTGGGTCCAGGAGAATAAGTGTCGCCTTCTCTCACTTTAGTTGAACCACTGCAACTGGCATTGCCTGCTTTCAGCTGTGGCCTTCTGCTTTTGAGCAAACATGACCTGACTAGCTCTCGCCACTTCTTGGTGTAGGTGTCATTCTTCTGTGGTTGTTTGCAAGTAAACCCTCTGGGCGAGACTCCGCAGTGAGACGTCAACAGCAGCACTGAGCTGAAATGAAATTCATGTTTATTACCGAGTTGTTCCGCAGCATGACAATTTCACTTCTGATCTTATTTCAGGGTTGGTCGGTTACAAAACTCCACAAAAAGGGACTTTGTTATAGCATTATAAACAATTCTGGGCCGGGACGGGGGGGGGGGGGGGGGGTGGCCCAATCTGCCCCTACATTTAGTTTATGCATTACTACCTTCAAACTAATGTGAAATAAACTGTGAACACCACAAACAACAAACAACAATGTTGAAGCCTGGATCGCTCATGTGCATTTAAAACTGATCATTTACATAATCTGAACTGTGTGAGCTTTCCAAAAGGTGACTGAAATTTAAGTGACATGAGTCTCAGCATAAGTAAAGGGCTGGCTTTTGTACTAGTTGCGAATAGTATTTGAGAAAAAAACATCTTTTGTCAAAATTAGGATTTTATTTTACCTATTTCATGATTTCTCAGGACCCATGGTATGCTAAGAAAGGTCTTGCCACAAAGTATCATTGGGCCACGTTTGAAAACTGTGGTTTGAATAGTCTCAAAGAAAATGCCAACATTAAAGTGTACCATGGACGACCAATGGCCCAGAACATAGCCTCACACTTGCTTCACACATGAGCAAATGAAAGAAAGCATTACAATATGATGTGTTCATTCACACCATAGTTGTATTTTGTTCTCCACCCGATTCTAGTCACAGATCTGCTGGTATGATTTACCTTGGGTCCAGGAGAATAAGTGTCGCCTTCCCTCACATCACTTGAGCTGTGGCCTTGGTGTAGGCATCATACTTCTGCACTTGTTTGCAAGTATGTCCTCTGCGTGAGAGTACTGAGACTCCACAGCAAGAAGTTAACAGCAGTATTGACCTGACATGAAATACATGATTATTACTGTGTTGTTCGGCTGCATGACAATTTCACTTTGCGTGAACTAAATGCAGGGGCAGAGTATTACTTTCAAGATAAATGTGTCATAAACTGTGTACATCACAAAGAACAAACAACAATGGCAAAGTCTGTACACCTCATGTGCATAACTGATTCACATATAAACTGTGTGTCCTTTCCAAAAGGTAACTGAAATAAGTGTCACGATTCTCAAAATAAAGGCTTGCTTGTGTACTAGTGAAATTGTATTTTTTCTACAATTATGCACTTTTCACAGCTTTGTCAACCTTCTGTGACTCTTGACCTGTGTAAGGAGTCAAACAAATTAGTATCTATTGGAAGATTTCATCATCAGCTACCTTTGTGCCAAATTTGATAGAGAAATTGCAAACACTTTGATAGAAACTTCAATCATACACTGAAAAAAAAAAAAAAAGCATTTTACACATTCCACGGTCATCCAAAATGGTAGTCAACAAATAAGGTTTCAGTCAAAGTAGCGTAGGTTTAATTGAACATACATACATACCTACAAAGTACTTGGTAACCCTTTTAATCCTGATACAATCACTGCTTGAAATAAATGTGACTATGATAGTTCACTGGTGGTGCCAGAATAGATTGGCATCTCATCCGCCAAGCTATTCTGGCACCATCCTTGAACTAAAAAAAATGCTGGACCTATCGCTTAATCTGTAATATACCGTTCATAAGACAATAAGGGAATGGATGAGCAAACTAAGTTACTAAGTACTGGTAGCAGTTACTGAGTTAGTGGTCCATAATTCTAAATGCTCCCTTAGCAGGACTTTTTCCTACACACAGTACGTTTTCCTAGATAATAAGCACTGTCACTGGTTTAACATAACTACACCGTATTAGTAAAGGCTCTCTGAGAATGTATTGAAATGTTCTACTTCTATTTCTAGGTGGTGACTGACATGAAATGCATGCCCCTGTCAACCCACAATAAAATGTAGTCTTCTTTGCAGGTAGGCAGTAGCGACGGCAATACTGCTGTGGGGACCTAAATTTCCATGCATAAAATAACAGTTAGCTAATGGGGTTTTACGCCGTGCATGTGAGATCTCACGGCGGTGCATAAAAGGGTTGGAAAACTAGTGAGATATGCCAATTACGTACGACATTTTGCTTCCACTAGTAAATCATGTTCTAGTCACTTGGCAAACACCACCACCCCTTTGTATAATTTAGTTTACCTTTTCCTTGCTGATGTCTGAAGAGATTTTGTTGTTTTTCCAGGCTGCAACGTAGACTGATTCCCTTTTGGTTGGCCCGATTATTTATTTTTCTTAAGAAATTACGTTTTCTTTTGCACCATCTTACGCAGGTTATGCGTTACACTCGATGACATTTCACAACTTATGCAAAAGTATCTTATTTCTGAGGAAACAAAACATTTTATGCATAGAAACAGTCAGCTTACACACCTATTTCAGACAGTATATCTCTTTTGTCAACTATCGATAAATTGAGCTTGTTTGCAATATGACCTGCCATACGGTTTATTGGATGAACTCCAGCAGACGCAAGATATACTCCATAAGCTAGGAAGGTCTCCCGTGCACCCCCCCCCCACAGTACTCAATTAGATGGGTTTCAAAGTGTTTCTTAATATGTCCTGAGATGTTTAAGCCATGTTCCCCGAAAATCCTTAGGAACACACCAGAGATATAGCTCATGGCGCAAGGGTACCCCCATTCACTCTCTTCGCATGTGCTAAAATGAGGTTGAGAAACAATTTTCCTCTAAATAAATCAGAATTCATTCCAGAAGCCCAAATCAGGCAATATTATCTTAAGGCACACGTTCTGCAGCCTCTGCAAAAAACAAAATGAAAACATATTGAATCTCTGGCTCACAGTGAAGGTATTTGTGCACCCAGCAAACGCCCATTTCTGCGAAATCGCAAAAAAGACAAAAATAATGTGTCAGATGTCTTCAGACATTTTATATAGCGATGGCAGTCGATTTTCAGGCGTACATCATTAAAACAGGATGTCACAATTATTATAAACTTGACTAGGTGATGCTATGATCACTGTGAGTGCCACAGTGGTTGATTTTGTATCCCTACCCCTAAGTTTACAAAATACACAAAATTAATTAGAAAAAATTACTAATGTTATTCCATTTCATTTTGACCTGTCTTTACCTATTAAGTTTTAATAATGTGAGCATAAAGTGCAAAAAAACAAGGAAAGTCGGCATCCTGTACGGTACATTCGTGGTGAATGATAGCTTTTTTCCATTTAAAATTGCTGAATTGAAAAAAGTACGTTGTTTCTGATGCCCTCAGGAATTGTGTATACAACTGATAGGTCATTGTTATGTTTTATTGGTTAGGATAGAGTACCACAGTTACTCCCAACCTGATTTTGTGATGCTGTGATGCATTTAGGGGCCACAGTGGCTGAATCTGCTGCCCTACCCCCATTTTAATAGTACTCAAAGTAACGCAAAATATTCATAACAAATTGCTTACGTCATACTCTTAAATATTTTTGGTTGCCAATTTTTTTTAAGTATGCATATTGTGCATAAAAAGTTGTGATCATTTCATTAATTTCAATGTAACCCATCCATTAAATTGTAACTATTTTTAACTGGCTGGTCTTTTAGGTGATATTTTACCTAGCGTAAGGCGGGTCTAGTAAGGTCTCCCCTTTTCCTTTCATTTATTTTCATCTAGAAATGTGTAAATATGAATATGCGTAATAAAGTTTCATGGTTCCTAATAGCCAAAACAATGTTATCAAATACTTAGTTTCCACATGTCGACCACGAGATCTCCACTTCCACCTTCTGCAACGTTTATTTTTTTTATGGCCGTCTTTAAATCTTATATTGTTCTGGCTGCCAATAAGTGAGCTGTCAAGAGCTAGGCAGCATGTTTTCAGAGTTTGGTGTACAGGGGCGTGTCTTCTGGTCAGAACTGCCAGCAGACCGCTTCTCTGTATGGATATATTTGGAGAATGTGCTAAACAGACTGATTTTCTACGCCAAATTCGCATAGGGCTGTTTCCGCATGACCCAGTCTCAGGAGGTGAGTCCAGCAGGGTCCTTACGGTCTGTGAACATTTGTGAAAGTTGTTAAAAAATGACAAGTTTTTTTCAGGGCCCTAGAAAGTCTGTCAATTTCAGTCCCTTTCCTTAAAGTCTGTGAAAGTTTGTAAAAATGACAATGTGCTGGCAAACGTTTGTCTACTTCTTTTTTTTTCTCCCCAAATTTGTGACTATTCAATTGCAAACGATCATTCATGCTGACGCTTGTTGCAAGTGATTTATATTTAGCTCTGATCATAAAGTGACTGCATGGCCTTTCTGCTGAACATTCTGATTGGTTGTTTACACTTCTACCGAAGTCCGCCATTCGCTAAGCGTTCTTTTATTTTGGTATCTCTTCATGCATTAGGCATGGAAGCTTCAAATAATTGCTGATACAGAATGATCTGATTAAAGTGTCTAAACTTCAGGCTTCAGTATGGGTTGTGAAACGTTCCTGCTTTTCTGTATGGACCCAGTCCAGAGTAATCAGTGCGTAGATGAAAGATGGTGGCCTGGCTCTCCCTGTTCAGCTTGTTGATGTCATCTGCCCACGGGCTGCAGCCGCCATTGTGCTGTTGCCAATCACTTTGTTGTTGTAGTGTCTCCATTCCCAGCTAGTCCAGAATGCGCTGGAATCCACTGCAGCACTATTTTGTGGACAGGGCATCCAGTCTATTTTGAAGCTTCCTGGTGAGATCAGTGGATCAAGCTGCTGCCTTTCCCTAGCTAGTGCTCTGCTGCTGTGTAGAGCACCTGCAGATCTGTATGATAGTTGGAGCTGCTGCCACCAGCTGGTAAGGAGAGGGAGGTAGTAGTGCGGTCTGTACAACAGATGTACACGCCACTTCCTTCATTCCGCACGGCATCTTGTGTGGTATCACAGCTGCTGTGAGGGTAGCGCTTGTGCACAACCTCCTGCACGATGGCTTTGTGCAGTGCCGCAACCTTTGGCAAAGAGTCCTGGAACATTGTTTATGTTGTTTTGAAGGCTCTTTCGAGATGTCCAGGTATATGAAGGGAGCTGTTCACACATCTTTGGGCTTGGTTCTAGGACATCAGTGTTAGCCCTTTGCAGGACCTTAAGTTGACGTTTCAGACTTGGCCATTTCTGACGGTTCTTGTTCTGCTCCTGTAGTCATCTATGCTGTCGGTGTTTAGTAAGTCTCTTCACGTGTGTGCTGTTCTGCATTCCAGTGGCTCCAATGTCCTCCATTTCCTAAATTGGGGTGCTCCAGATGGCTCTAAGAATGTCACTGTATCATGAGAATGACCGATGTTCTTTATCTTGTCAAGCCTGGCTTTTTGGGTTTTGCAGGCAGTGTTTCATGTTGTCGATGTATCTTGGTATCGCACAACTAGTCTGACCTAGCAGATGTTTGCTTGTGCCAGTATGCTGTAATTTGCGCCAATGTGTTTCCCACCAGTTTCTTCATCAGAGACTTTTTTTTGCAGCTCAAGCTTCCGTGGCTTCGATGTGAGGCCTCCATGTGAATCCAGTAAATTATTTGTTGCCAGTAAAGTTGGCCTTTCTGTTTTTGGTACTGGAAGGTGTTCAGTTTTGAGGTGACCTCTTCCGTCTGATTGAAAGAGATGGTCTAGCTCAGTTTGAGTGGCCTCTTTCAGTCCAGCTGCTGACTCTATTGGCAGCATCCTGGATTCTGGAGGATGCTATTTTTTGATGTTCTGCTGCACTCCACACTGCAAAGTCATCCGCATGGAGGATGTTCGAGACGAACTTTGGTACTGTTGTACTGATGTCATTAATGTAGACCAAAAACAGCATCAGACACAACATCTCCCTGAGGTACACCTTCCCCGAGTTTGACAAGAGTGCTGAATGTGCAGACGGTAGAAGCTTCAGCGGCAGCCCCTGTTAAGTATGCCTTAAATAAAAAGAATTACAATTAAATTGATGGGTCACATTGAAATTAATGAATGATCACAAATGTTTATGCTCAATATGCATATTTTGTTAAGAAAACTGGCAACAAAAATATTTAAACAGAGGAGCAATTGTTATGATCATTTTTTGTTCCTTTGCATACTGGTAAAATGGGGGTGGGGCAGCAGATTCAGCCACTGTGGCCCCTAAATGCATCACAGCATCACAAAATCAGGTTGGGAGTAACTGTAGTACTCTATCCTAACCAATAAAACCTTAAAAAAAAGACCTATCAGTTGTATACAAAATATCTGAGGGCATCAGAAACAACGTATGTTTCCCAATTTGGCAATTTTAAATGGGAAAAAGCTAACATTCACCACGAACATACCGTAAAGGATGCCGACTTTGCCTATTTTCTTGCACTTTATGCTCACATTATTGAAACTTTATAGGTAAAGAGATGTCAAATAAAATGGAATAACTTAAATAATTTTTTTCTAATTAATTTTGTGTATTTTTACAACTTGGGGGTAGGGATACAAAATCAACCACTATGGCACTCACAGTGATCACAGCATCACCTAGTCAAGTTTATAATAATTGTGACATCCTGTTTTAATGATATAAACCTGAAAAGGGACTGTCAGTGCTATAGAAAATGTCTGAAGGCATCTGACATATTATTTTTGTCTTTTTTTGCGATTTCGCAGAAATGGGCGTTTACTGGGTGCACAAATACCTTCACTGTGAGCCAGAGATTTAATATGTTTTCATTCTGTTTTTTGCAGAGGCTGCAGAACGTGTGCCTCGACACAATATTGCCTGATTTGGGCTTCTGGAATGAATTCTGATATATTTAGAGGAAAATGTTTCTCAACCTCATTTTAGCACTTGCGAAGAGCGTGAATGGGGGTACCCTTACGCCATGAGCTATATCTCTGGTGTGTTCTTAAGGATTTTAGGGGAACAAGGCTTAAATATCTCAGGACAAACTAAGGAACACTTTGAATCCCATCTAATTGAGTACTGGGGGGGGGGGGGGGGGGGGCACGGTAGACCTTCCTAGCTTATGGACTAATAGCCATACCACCTTAAGGTGATCTTGATCTCTTTACCATAAGTTTCTACCCCAGCACGTCAGTCCAAAAGTTAGAATGCTAACAATACTGGAGCAGTAAAACATCTGTAAAAGCTGGGTGCTTACATGAAATAATCTGAGCTTTCTCAAACAGTAAAGTCGGGTATGCGTGTTTTTCACAATAGCATCTGTGTTTTGTTTCCAGTTAAGTGCATTGTTAAAAAGAACACATAAATACTTGTAGGACTCTACACGCTCAACTTATGTTCCCTTGATGACAACAGGACCGGGATGATGTTTGTTATTCCTGAAATATATGACAATCTCTTTTGTTTTGCCAACATGTAATTCAAGATAGTTTCTATCGCACAACTCTACCAAGTCATCGATCTCCTGTCAGAATTGTCTGTCGTCCTCATCTGTAATCAGACCAGACACTGACAGATTAAATACAATGTCTTCACTCACCAGACCAGACACTCACAGATTATATACATGTCTAACCTCGCTAGACCAGACATTGACAGATTATATACAATGTCTGCGCTCACCAAACCAAACACTGACAGATTATATACAATGTATACTCTCACCAGACCAGACACTGACAGATTATATACAATGTATGCACCCACCAGACCAGACACTCACAGATTATTTACAATGTATGCACTCACGAGACCAGACACTCACAGATTATATACAATGTATGCGCTCACCAGACCAGACACTGACAGATTATATACAATGTATGCACCCACCAGACCAGACACTGACAGATTATATACAATGTATGCGCTCACCAGACCAGACACTGACAGATTATATACAATGTATGCACCCACCAGACCAGACACTCACAGATTATTTACAATGTATGCACTCACCAGACCAGACACTCAGATTATATACAATGTATGCGCTCACCAGACCAGACACTCAAAGATTATATACACTCCCTTGACAGCCGAGAAAAACGCAACATGATCCAAATCAAAGAGACATAGATCCTATGCTATGCTATTTTTAAAGGATACGGACTTCCAGCTCTCGCTGATTTCGTCCAGGGGGGGTGGGCCGGGGGTTGAGGGGGGGGGGGGGGAGTTATGTTCTGACTGGTTGTCACTGATGTCCACGCATCGCTTTTGATCTAACTCTCGTCATGTCTGTAGTTTGTTTAGATGTATCGGATTAGTGGGTGCTTATTAAGCAGGTGTATTGTGTATTTGGTGGTGGTGGACCATGTTTTAGGGTCGGGGTTTAGGAGGCCTTCTACGGTGAGAGGTGCGTTGAGTTTATCTGCTACTAGGGTTCTGGTTTGGGCTATGCTCGGGCAGTCTAGCAGTATGTGTTCCGTCGTGAGTAGGTAGCCGCATGTGCACATTATTGGGTTGGGGTGGACTAGGTATCTCTCGCATAGATTCTCATGTGCCCCCGCAGTTACGGGTGGTTAGGAGAAATTAAACCTCTTGTTGAAACTACTTTGAGTCCATTTTCCCTGAACGGCTGGGGATCTTGGCGCTGAATGAACACAGTCTGGGTCCACTGTCAGTGATGGGATTAAACAGGAGAGGTCATTAACACACACACACACACACACACACACACACACACACACACACACACACACACACACACACACACACACACCATGACACACATACACACAGACACACAGGAGAATTGAGATTTTTAAACCACCCTTATCTTATCTTAAGTTGACACTGATTAATTAACCAATTAGGGACATCACCCTAATCACCCCCACTAACTCCCTGTATTCTTAAGTACATTAGTCCCTCTTCAACACTCACTCTCTCTCACCCCCTTACCACTATCACTACCACAGGAAACACAGTAGACAACGCCTACATATAACATTCCATAATAAATTAAACCTAGTTTCTTTCATTAAACCAAATTCCTTTCATTTAAAGCATGCATGCATAACACTTCGACTCCAGAGGCCTGTGCGTCTTTTTTCGCTCGCAACTAACTAAAAAAATCTTTTTGCATATAGAAATAGCCTTATCTTACAACTCAGCCTAATCTTTGCCACGCGACATTTAAAGCCCCCCTGTGAGGTGAGCATAGCTGTCACAGCCTGCTATTCCATTTTACGCCTTGGCGTTTTCAAAAATCATTTTAGCTGGGAGGCATTTAAAAGCTTTTATTAAGATGTTTGCTTTCAATAGGCTGGTATTAACTCAGCAGGGGGAAAGGTCAATGCACCCGACATGTCAATTAAACTGCAACACCTTTGAAGTCCACTGCCAAGACCGCCAATAGGTAACTTACGTAATTTTTTTTTAGGTACTTACCATTTGTTAGTGTCTTTAAAGTTATCTCCACAAGTTCTTATAAGTTAGTCGACATAAGTACTTCTAAGTACTCATTATTTTTAGTCACTTTGACAAATTTGTCAAGTTACTTGGAAATCAAAATAGCTTTTTTTTCAATAGTAAGGCAAGTTGTTGGGGTTAAATAGCTAGGTGCGACATCTCTCTGTGAATTGTATGACAGAAAAAAGAAAAGCTTATCTTAATTTGTTTAGATGACCTTGAACTTTTTCCATGGTCTCTTTTACGCCAATCTTTTTTCCTTCTTCTAACAAACGATGCCTTTAGTTCCTCAACATTTGTGGGTTGACTACGCATCTTATTTTGAATTTCAGACTTCTGTTGTTTGTAATTGGCCAAATCATCCTGCACTCTCTTAAACTCATCATCATCGAATTTATTGTCTTCTAAAGCTTTGCTGATAATAAGTTCCATATTACTCAGCGTTGCTTAAGCAAGAGTACGCAATGCTTCATACTTTTGCAGCTTTTTATGAAATCTTTTGTTAAGGGCTTTCAAAACAAAACATGTAAGGCATGTGGCAACACTAAAGCCTTCGAGAATGATCCCAATTATACTACACACCCCCGTTACAAACAGAGCTACAGCCCATACAGAGCAACAAGCTGAAACCACACCGACAGCCATTGTTGTGTTTTGTATAGAATTGAAAGCCGTCTTTTACACCTGGAGTATTTTTCCTGTTCACCTTCCAAATCAGCAAATATATTTTGCAACTCATCTGTCGTGTATATTTTGCTAGTGTAATAAACGAAACAAGATTTATGTGTGTCAGGTTTATGTGATTTAATGATAGTAGACTTGCTTTATCGATTACTACTTTAACAGCTTGGTTAGTGCTTAATACTTCTCATCTGTGAGTTTTCTAATAGCAATGCATAGTTTTGCTGACTCTGTCACTGAGCTATCCAAAGTAAGTTTGATTTCCTGTGCAATATTTGCTTCTTCGGCATCATCCAAAGGTCCAATGATGATTTCAAACACTATTTTCACTTCTCTAGCTATGGTAACGTTTGCTTGTGATAACACAACAGTAGGTTCAGGTCTAGCCTTTTTCCTTTAAGACGATACCTTCGTTTCTCATACTCTTGTACTTTAGTTTATCTATGCTATTTTTGTCTTTGGAATAGCTCGGAACAAGACTCACAAGCAACGGGCCAGACTTAAGAACTTTCTAAATGTTAAGTTTACTTCTTCAGTATATAAAAAAGGACTAATAAATTCAAACTGTATGTCCCAATCTACTCCAAAGTTATCAAGTCATCTGACTTTAACGCAACATACAAGATCTGTAACATTTCCTTGGAATATGAAAATGTCTCACACACTGAACTAGCTAGGCTCATACAAATTCAGTACCAGTCAATACTTCCGATTTATTATGACCGTGTAATAAGACACAGTTTAATGCACACAGAAAAGGTGATCTAATGTGGAACATCAACTTGAACTCACCTGCTAGGTAACTGAAAAGCATACCTATGTTATTCGTTAAACCAGAAAGTCCTTTCAAAAGGGTGTCATAAAAATTCTACAATCCAAAGATTACGCACTTATCCTACACTGTTTTAGGGCGCCCTAATCAAGTGTATGCTTCAGGCATGCTATCTTAACAACATTATGACAAGATTATAAAATATTTTGCAGGTAGAAGACTTAGAGAAAAACCAGCAAACATGGCATGCAAAGATCTACACCTGTATGACGTAAGAATCGACCAATACCTGATGCACAAGTAATCACTTTGGCTAGACCTAAGTAGTACAGATGAAGATTACCTAGATGGGTCAGGACATACTGTCGAAACCGTCAGTGATGGAATTACAATACAGATACAAACAAACAGTGAAATAGCTGGAGAAATAATATTTATCTCTATCTGATTTATGAGGCACAACTGAACATTTAAGAAAGCAGACTAAGTGGTGCCATGTATTAAAATTATATTTTGTTTAACAAAAAAAAAAACTTGCTGATGATTGGTCCACACTGTGGTTTGTTTTGTGGTGCTACAGGCTGTGGGAAAACTGATTTTGTTCTTGATCTCTTACAAACAGGATACATTCACCATTTTGAAAACATTGTGATATTATGTTCAACAATCAATCACAACAAAGCATATCACCACCGTTTATTCATTTGGACTGACAACATTTATTAGTCGACCCTGAGGAAAAACTGAATGACTACCTGCAGTATTTTTACAAGCAATTTCAAGGGCAGCCAATAATGTTTATATTTGATGATTGCTCTGCAGAGAAAAACATTGTCAAAAAGAGAAACACTTTTGTAGAACTTGACATCAGTGGCAGACACGTAAACATCAGTGTTAGGATTCTCACTCAAAAATATAATGCTGTACTAACAGATTTTCCAGAGCAACTAAAGTTTATTTGTTTGCAAACCAAGGGGAATCACAGCGCTGGACAGACAAACAGTTAGATCCCCTGCCCCCGCCTATCAGGCACCCAATCGCCAGCCCACAGAGAAATACGCAGGTATAGAACAAGACGATCATTTCCATCCTCAAACTATTAGAGGATGGAAATGATCGTATTGTTCTATACCTGTGTATTTCTCTGTGGGCTGGCGATTGGGTGCCTGATAGGCGGGGGCAGGGGATCTAACTGTTTGTTTGTCCAGCGCTGTGATTCCCCTTGGTTTGCATACAATTCTGCCAGCACTAGCCTCACCTATCTGATTTGATAGTAAAGTTTATTTGTTGTTGTTTTTTTACTGTAAGAATCGTGACAGCTTTGAAGACTGTCTCAGGGAGAACGATGTTATACCCAACAAACTTAAACGCGACATTGTAAAAAACAAACTGAAATCATCTAAGCATCTAAAGCTTATTTCAAAGACGAATCAGCCACTGGGTATGGATTAGTATATTAAATTGTTCTTTTGATTTGGTCATAAAAATGAAGGACAGACAAGTCAATTTTACAGACTGCTTCAATATGTTTATCACTTTAATCAGACAAAAACATATGTTAAACATCCTGGCACCAATAACAATACCAGCGGTGATATACATGATGTATAACATATCTGAGCCTTATATTGATGGGCTAAAATTTGTAGAGTACATGACTGTTGAAAATAAGAAACATCCTTTTGAAGTAGATGATATCTGGTTTGAGACAGTGTGTGATCACTTACACGATCAACTTTGTGAACTAAATCTGTGTATTATGAGTGTTACAGTTAACAAAATGGTATTTCACATACAGTAAAATTTTCAATATATTTTGTTTTGGTCATAAAAAATGACGGACAGACACAAGCGGTTGATGTAACAGATTGCTTCAAACATATCCAGTACTTTGATCAGATAATAACACCTTCCAAGCAACCAGCGGTTATATACGTGACATATCATACGACTTTGGAATTATTTAAAGAGTTCATGACTGTTGATCTTAAGACACATACTTTAAAGTTGAGTCGATAGAAAACATTTTTACAGTTATACAACATAATCTTTTTGCTGGTAGTGTAAAGATTTAGGTTGTTGCTAATATGATATTTAACAAGGTAGACGGTTAATTAATAGTATTGTTTATCTCAACAAAACAACACACAGTTAATGCAAGAAGGGAACTGGAGAATGTGTTTAATAACAAAATGTTGCCTGACTTACTCAAAGCAATTTCACTGAGCAAAAATGAAGGGGTCTGGTTTGACATGAAGGGCATGTACATGAACTAAAACTGAGGCACTCAAGATATCATCCTTTTTTTAGGTAAAATCATTGCTGGCACTGCCAACTGAGGTTGCAAACAAAAAGGCTGTCGTTAATATTAACAACAATGGCAATCACTGTTTTATGGTGTGTGCTTGCTAAACTTTACTTCGTAAAAACATAACCTGAGGATGTATCCAACTACACTAAATTTGTAAACGAACTCAACTTTAGTGGCATAGACTTTCCTGCTGAGGTAGAAGATATAGACTTGGTTGAAAAATTAAATCCGGAAATATTTCTGTAAATGTGTATGTATATGACACTGAATCTGATAATAATTTACAAACAATTAGAGTATCACCACTTGCCTCCACCTATGGACAGCCAGAAGATGGCATGTTGACAAGTAATTAATAAGCTCCGAAGATGACTTTCACTAAACAGTTAAAAGAAGTATGTCACGTCTAATTCATGAACATACAACCAAAACACAATGAGAAATAGGAATTTAGTAAAAGATGTTTACAAAGGTTTCCCTCCATAAAAGTAGCACACAAACATGTTCAACATTGCAGGTCATCTGATGACATTCAAGCAATACTTATAGGTATCCAGATCCTGGTAGCCAGGTATATTTCAAGAACTATGGTAATCAGCAAAAGCTGCCATTTGTATTGTATGTCATTTTTTAATCATTTGTTGTACCATAAGAAGACACTGTAAAATTAAGTGACCAAGTGGTGCGCTCCTTTGGATACATTGTTGTTAGGTCAGATGGTGAGCATACAGAACCTGTTATCTACAGAGGCAAAAATGCGGCAGGTGAGTTTTTAACAGAAATGAGACAATTGTACAGTAACTTAGTACAATATCTCACAACATGTCAAAAGCCTTTGATGATGACGGAAGAGGATAAGCTGAATTTTGATACAGCAGAGGAATAATGGATTTGTGTAGAACTCCTAAGGGGTGATAAAGTTCGGGATCATGAGCACATAACTGGGTATTACAGAAGTGCTGCACATAAGAATTATAACTTGCTATTAAAAATAGATCCTGTTACGATTGTGGTTGTGTTTTCCTGTGAGAGCGTACATGTGTTATTCGTAGGTAACGATATGTTGTTTATTTGAGCTATCATGGTTATGTTCTCGTACCTTTTAGAGCTATCATAGATAGGGATACCTTACTTTTATGTGTCTTTATTATATGCTAGAATTTAGAGCTGAAGTGAGCAGCCGTGTTTTTGTAGCCTGATATATTGTTTCTGGAAAATTCATGTTAATGAGTTTCGGCTGCGCGTTTTGTTCTGATTGGTTGAGTTATATGATTTCCGTAGAAGATTCTAGATTTTGATAGTGTATATAAGGAGGGCACTGGGAAAGCCCGTGAGTACATTGTCTTGCTTTGTCAGCTGTAGAGATACGCAGTTTATTGTGAGAGACGCTGTGTATGAGACACTTTGAGTCGTAGTGTGGACATAGCAAAAGAGACTTTGTATTCAGTAGTTTGTGCATTTGAAAGAGCATGACTGTGAGGATATCGCATCGCTTAATTAAATATTGTTGGAACTGTTACTCCAGTTTTGTCTACATCCTTAAGCCACGGTTGACGGATTGCAGCTGAATGAGGTCTATTTAAAAGAACTCTACGTGCGTGTGTGTCTGGTGTGTTTATCATACTTCGACTACAACTCCACCACGTAACAGATCCTAAGACATACAAACTACCAGGCTTTTCCCACAATCTCAAAGGGTATGATTCACACAGTATCATGCATGCTGTAGATGAGTCTAACAAAAAAAAAAACTAGTTGTATTGCTCAGACAACTGAGAAGTATTTGACTTTTTGGTTAGACAACAAATTAGTCTTTTATGACTCAATGCAACATTTGCCATCAGCACTTGCTAGTCTGGCAGAAGGTCTGACTGAGTTTCCAATAACAAGTAAATATTTTGAATCAGAGTTAATCAAGAAAGGAGTCTATCCGTATGAGTACATTGATCACTGGGTTGTGTTTGAGGAAACGTCTCTGCCTCGAAAAGAGGCATTTTATTCTACACTAAATGGTAAAGGAATTTCTGACTCTGAATACCAACATGCTCTCGATGCATGGGGTAAATTGAAATGTGAAACGATTGGTGACTATACCATGGCCAGTTCTTAAAATCTGACGTTTGCTTGCTAACAGAAGTATTTGAAAATTATTGTGAAAAGGGTTTGTTGCACTACAGTCTTGATCCAGCTAGCTACATAACTAGTCCTGGCATAACCTGGGATGCATAAAAAAAAACAGTAAGATACGGATAAACCTGCTGTCTGATTGCATGATGGTTGACATTGTAGAACGTGGTTTGAGAGGGGGCATTAGTTTAGCAGCTAATAATTATGCTAAAGCAAATAACAAATATCTTAACAACTATGACCCCTTAAGGACATCTAGTTATATCATTTTTACAGACGCCAACAATTTGTATGGATTTTCGATGACTGATTTATTGCCCTTGAAAAACTTTCAGCTGTATGATTTGTGAGTGGGATTTAAGAGACTTAACAAACCGTATTACGACTCATGATCGAAATCACGAAAAAGTTTGGATGATTAAAGTTGACCTGGAGTACCCACACCACCTACATGACTGCCACAATGATTATCTATTAGCAGTTGAAAAAATGTCTTTGACAGGAAAAAATAGAAGACCCAAAACTTGTGCCAAATTTAAATGATAAATTTAAATACGTTTGTCACTATCATTTACTGCAGCTTTACATCAGGCATGGGTTAGTACTAAAGAAAGTTTACAGAGGCATTTTATTTGATCAGTGTGCTTTTATGAAAAATTACATAACAAAGAACACAACCTTCCATGTAAGGGACGATAACACTGCATTTCACAAAGAGACTTATTTAAGCTTATGAACAATGCCTGTTTTGGCAAGACGATGGAAGTCCTCATCACCGAAAAGATGTGAGACTGGCCGCTACTGAATCGGGAGCAATTAAACTTACAGGTAAGCACAATACACAGGGTATAAAGAGTTTCATCCGTCATTGTATGCAGTGACATTCCCCAAAAAAGATTGTTAAACTCGACAAGCCAGTCGTCATTGGTATGGCAATACTTGAACTGGCAAAGCTGTTGATGCTTGAATTCTACTATGATTGCTTTAAACTGAAGTATCCTGACTACTGTTACGGTCTCTCTGATCAAAGACGTGCCTACTGAAGAATTTTATGAAGACATGAAAACAGAGTTGCATATTATCCTAAAGATCACCCACTGTATAGCAAGCAAAACAAGAAAGTGCCTGGGAAGTTTAAAGATGAACTGAATAGAGTGCCAATAGTTGAGTATGTCATTTGGACTAAGGTAAAAAAAAAAAATGTATTCCATACTGCACCAGAAAGGCAGTCAGTCCAAAGCAAAAGGTATTAAAAGAACAGCGATAAAAAATAAAGATATTCGTTCTGAACACTACAAGCAAGTTTTAGATGGAGAACTAATTCCTGACTATCCAAACAAGACACTGAGGTCGAATAAACATAATATTTAAATGATTAAACACACAAATAGTCACTTGAAGACAATTGGAGACACAAAACGAGTATTTCACAGTAAGGAGAATGCCTATGCACCTGGGCATTACAAGCTTACATTATCTTAAGAAATAGATGGTGAACTGATAGATAAATTGATTGATGAAATGGCTGAAATGGTTAAAAATGAGTAACAATGTCTGGTGGAATAATCTGTAATTCTTCTCAGGGAAATGCCCACTGAGGAGCATGTTTATATAGATAATAAATCGATGGGTTGCATGGGACTATTTGTTTTACATTGTTAACAGATGTAGACCATATTGGATCAGTTGCTCTACGTCTTACATCATTTTATGCTTCACTGGGTTGATACAGATATCTTACCTGTTTCATAAACAAACTTATGTCAGGTGTTTGTGTTGTTTTTAGCCCTGGTTTCGGCAGCATTATTTTTAATTTAATAGCATCCACAGGTTTCAGGTGACCCGCGTTATTCATTTCTGTTACAACAGATTGTAATCACTGAACCCACTCAGTGTTAGTGTGTCATGCATGAGTTCCTTAGAATACTGATACCTGAAAAGTCAATCCAATAATTGTTTTTAAAGTTGTCAACAATGCCTCATCGATCTAGCACACCATGCTTTGCAAAAAAATTATTAACTGCACCGTTGAATTCACTTCTGTCATCGACTTGTACAAGCCTAGCGTATTTCAGAGGGCCCTGACTACATATCAATGATAATGCTTCAGCTACAGTACTGGCGTTTTTGTCAGTTATAGGTTCGGTGTCCTTGAAACGGCATGCAATGTCGACAGCAGTCAGTGCATACGGTATCGTTTTTTCTAATGTTATCATGTGGTAAAAATAATAGATTTATTTGGTGTGTGTCATTTGTGGTGGTGTTCTCAAAGTGTGGTCTTATTATTTTTCTTGGGGCAGGTAAATATATCTGCCAAATAGCTTGCCTCTGTAGCTACTGTTTTACTTGAACGAGTGTAACGGCTTTGCCTACGATGGCAAACAACATTTATATTGCAGTTTTTCTTTTCCAGTAGCCAATCAGGGAGTAATATATTTTTGATAGTTTAGCGACAGTGCTTGTCATTTCTTCCAGGAAGAAAAACTCCTGTGAAATAAACAAATGACATACCTACTAAAATAAAGATCATTTCTCCATTTCCTTGTTGTCTGCTGGGTTTTTAGTAATCACTATGCATTGGTGGCTGTATACTTACATCTTTGTCAGTAACAAGGTAGTATTCTTTGATAGCGTCATCAACATTAGAAAATTTATGTCGTGGTGGCATTCCAGCCTGAGTTTTTCATTGATGAAATCAAGTTTCTCTATTTTTATTTTCTGGTAATTTTGTAACACCTGGGCCAGTTTTTCAGATGCTTTGTTGTGACGTCTCATTTCATCTGCACTCTCTTCCTTACTAACTTTTGAAAAGAGGTAATTTGATCCACTAAAGCAAGTGCATTAACAACAGCATCGCCAACGATAACAGCCAATGTTGCCAATTTTTATTTACATAAAAACATTTTTTCTAGAATAATTCCCTGCTTGACAAAAAAGTCTTTTGCAGCAATCGATGCTGTGACAACCGGAACTAGCTAAGCACTGTCTTTGAAATCTAGTTTGCGCACTTATGCAGAACGCATTTTAAGATGACTCTACCC
>BTPG01000002.1:14521755-14594255 GCA_036245525.1 Semisulcospira habei | reverse complement strand
GATCTTTGCGTTTTGGTAGAGGAGTAACTTTTGCTATTTTTAGTTCCTCGGGAAACGTGCTCTTTTGAATCGAAAGGTTATATATAAAGGTTAATGATTCAACAATATACGAGAACGCAATTTTCAGGATTTTACTGCTAATACCGTCAACACCACAAGATGTTTTACTTTTCATGTTGGTTATAGATTTTCCTACATCAAGGTCGGTCATTAGGGGAACTGAGAAAGTATTGCCAGCGTTTATTCTGACTGTGCTGTTTCAATTCTTCTGAACATACGTATTCACCTGGCTCACTGGTGTTCGTCTGTAATTGGGTTTTTAGCAATGTTAAGAAAGTGTTCATTAAATACATCAGATGTAAGGTGCGGGGGGACACTCGTTGATTTGCTAGATTGTCCTTTAGTAAATGTGTTAATCACCTGCCACACGCTGCGTATGTCTTTGCCGCCCGCAATAATCTTTTCAGCATACTGCCTCTGTGCTTTAAGCATCATCATCATCATCATCATCAGTCCCTTGCCCGAACTGGGCGTTGGGGGGACTGAAAGGCAGCAGCAACAGACAGTGCTCTCCACTGAGTTCTATTTTGGGCGGTGGCAAGCAAGTCTGACATCTCGAGTTCGGTCCATTCTTTTATGTTTGCGACCCAACTCTTTCTCTGACGACCTCGCCGACGACTTCCTTCGAGAGTGCCTTGGAGGATAGTCTTGGACAAGGTGTTGTGTCGGGTCACGTGGCCAAACCAAGCAAGCTTGCACCGTTTCACGGTTGCCAGAAGGGGTTCATGTGGGCCCACCAGGGAAGTGACGATGCTCCGTACATATTCGTTGGTCTTGTGCTCGCGGTATGAGATGCGGAGCAACTTCCTCAGGCACTTGTTCTCAAAGGCCTGGATTTTCTTTTCTGAGTCTGCAAGCAGTGTCCAAGTCTCACAGCCGTAGAGTAGAATAGACACTATGAGGGACTTGTAAAGCCTGTACTTGATGGTGAAGCTGATGGAGTTACTTCGCCATATCCTGTCCAGCCTGGCCATTGCGGATGTTGCTGTACCTATCCTGATACGGATCTCTGCTATGCAACTACCGTCTTTGGACAGGGTGGCTCCCAAGTACTTGAAGCTATTGACCTCTTCTAGCTTTTGGCCATTCATGTGAATGTTGCTGCTGCTGTCGCTTGTGGTGTTGATCATCACTTTGCTTTTATCCGTACTGATCTCCATGCCATAAGACCCTGCGCTACTTGAAAGTTTGTCTGTCAGGTTTTGGAGCTCACTATTGCTGCCTGCCATGAGGTCAATGTCGTCTGCGAATCGAAGATTGCACAGGGATCTGCCACCAATAGAGATTGAAGTATGGTGGTCGTGGAGGGTTTCCTGCATGATCTTCTCCAGGAATATGTTGAAAAGGACAGGAGAGAGCAGGCATCCTTAACGGACACCGATCGTCGTCCTGAAGAACTCGCCTGACTGATTGTTAAGTAGAACCGCGCTGCAGGCGTTCTTGTAAAGCGCTTCTATCATTTGGATCAGTCCCTCCTCTATGTTGAACGATCTCATGACTTGCCAGAGTCCGTCGTGCCAGACGCGATCAAATGCTTTCCTGAAATCAATGAAGTTGTGGTAGAGTTCGCGCTGATGCTGCAGATGTTTCTCGATCAGGACGCGGCAGTTGAAAATCTGCTCTACAGTGCTTCTTCCAACTCTGAAGCCAGCCTGTTCTTCTGCCAGCAGTTCCTCGGCGAAAGTTTTGAGGCGGTTGAGAATGATTCTAAGCATTACTTTGCTAGGGTGACTTATCAGACTGATAGTTCTGTAGTTCTGGCACTGTTTCAGGTTTCCTTTCTTGGGGAGCGGGATCACTAGAGACTGTGTCCATTCTACTGGCCATTTCTTTTGCTCCCAGATCTTTTGACAGAGTGTAGTGAGGACCTTCGTTGTTACTTCTCCTCCATGTTTCAACAGTTCAGCAGGTACGTTGTCTACACCTGGAGACTTTCCTCCCTTCAGGCCGCGTACGGCTGCTTCCACCTCTTCAGCTAACACTGGCAGGTCTTCAGCCTTCCTGGCCCCAGCCTGGTTGTTTTGGAGGATGCTGGTGTCTGGCTCAGCCTTGTAGTTATACAAGTCTCGGCAGTACTCAGTCCATCTGTTTAGTACAGCAGTGTTTTCCGTAAGGAGTTGGCCGCTGCTGTCTTCGATGACTGTGGCTGTTCGCTGTTGAGTCTTGGTGAGGGTCCTTAGCGTTTCATAAGCCTTCTTGCTGTTGCCATTTGTCATGCCCTCTTCCACGCTACAACACTGGTTTTCAATCCAATCTTCTTTGGCTTCTTTCATCCTCTTCCTGATCTTCTTGTTGACAAGTCTGTACTTGTTTGCTGATGTGAGGTCTTGGCCTCTCTTTTTCTTCCATGCTCTCCTCTCATCACAGAGATCGAGGATGTCATCGGTGACCCAGGGCTGTTTGCGCTTCCTCTGCTTCCCCAGCACTTCTTCTGCTGTAGAAAGTAACACCTCTTTTATATTTCCAGCAAGGGTGTCTACGTCGCAGTCCAAAGTAGCCAAGGCTGCAAATCTGCCTCCCACCTGGGCTTGGAAGAGCTCTTCTACTTCCGGGTCTTTTAGCTTCTGGAGGTCGAATCTGATGCGAGGGTTCTTGCTATCTCGTTTCAATGCCAGCTTCAACTTGAGGCTAGTAAGGACGAGGTTGTGGTCGCTGCCAATATCAGCGCCAGGAAAGGACCTCGTTTGTGCTTTGTTAACGCTGGATTTGAATCGTCGAGGCAGCAAGATGAAGTCAATCTGGTTATGGACCAGGCCTCCTGGCGATTGCCATGTCACTGTTCTTGACTTCTTGTGTGGATGGAGGGTATTAGCAACGGTGAGACGGTGACTCTCTGCGAACTCTAAAAGTCGCAGGCCTCTGTCATTTGTTTCTCCAAGGCCAAACTTGCCAGCTGTTCCTGCCCATTGTTGGTAGGCGTCAGGGCCGATCTTTGCATTCCAGTCACCGAGGACAGTCAGAATGTCTTTCTTAGGTGTTTTCTTGATGATGTTGTCCAGTTGTTCGTAAAATTCTTCTAATTCTTCATCATCATGGTCTGCTGTTGGAGCGTATACTTGTATGATAGTGATGTTGTGCGGTCGGGCGGAGATGCGGATAGAGATTAGTCTGCTTGACACGGGGGTGCAGCTGATGACAGTTCCAACCACCTCTTTCCTTACGATAAAAGCTACGCCATGTTCGTGCTTGGTTTCTTTTCCGCTGAACCAGATTTTATGGCCTTCATCTGTTGTTGTTTCTCCGAAGCCTGTCCATCGAACTTCTGCAAGTCCTACAATGTCCCAGCGATAGCGCTTCAACTCGTGGGTGAGTTCCTTCACTTTGCCGCACTGGTAGAGTGTGCGAACGTTCCAAGTTCCGATAGTTATTCCTTGCGTGGGCAGCTTGATGGTGGGTTTGGTTCCAGTAACACACTTGTCGCCCCCACCCTGGAGACCTCCAATGGGGTGCGCGGTCGTTGGTGATCCGGGCCCCGACCGATCCGGCATGTTATTCTTATTCTGTTGCTTGTCCATCAGTCCTTTCAATGGGCTTAGGCGAACTTGGCGGCGCCCGTCTCCTCTCCAAGTATTTCAACTGACTGAAAAACGCGTCAGCCCCTCACAATGTTTCGCCCGCCAGCAGAAGCGGTTACCGGGGTGTGGCTAGGTAAAGGACCTGGAGCCAGCTGTGAGAGTTGAGTGCCATGTGAAGACCAGTGCTCCCGCCTGCCCCAAGAGGCGCTGCTGGCTGAAAAGTCAAAGGTACTACTTCTCCATGAACACTCTACACCCCAGAGTTAGTGCTTTAAGCACTAATGATTTAACTATGTTTCGCTGTTTTTTTTTACTCGTCAATCTTTTTTTGCTGTTGCAATAGATCTCATAGTTCCATCGCAGTCTTAATCTTATCCGGCAGCCACTCAGGCACAGTGGGATTTTAACACGCTTAGTGCGCCTCGGGGCATGTCTGTCAAGAACACCGAGGAACAACTTATACCAGTGGGACAGCGCTACATTGGGATCGTTATATTTGTACACATCGGAAAATGGTGTTTGGAAAAGGTCATGCAAAAAAATCATCTTGGTTAAATTTGTTGAATGATCTGTAGAGGATTGTTATATGCTCCTTATGAGGTTTCCTTGGCAACTTCGCAGATAATGAAAAACAAATAAGAAAATGATCACTGACAGAGATGCTGGGTACATAGACATTGCTAAGGGCACTGTCGTTGGTCGTATAAACATGGTTAATTAATGTGGATGAAGTAGCAGTGACCCTGGTGGGTGACTGAACTACTTGTGTAAGGCCTAAGAACGTTATCATGGATCTCCATGACGTGTTGCCAGATTTCAATAAATCAACATTAAAATCACCGAGTATATGTATATCACCCTTGGAGTTTTGTACTTTGTCAACCATTACAACAAAATCATCTTGCCAGGACACTGTAGCTGCGGGGTTTCTGTATATAAAACATACGAAGGTAGGGGTTGACTTGGCGGTTGCTTTTATCTCACGCCACAGGTTTCCACATGGGTGGGTTCCAGGTCACATCGTCGTGTTACGTTGTTAGCAATAGTATTGTGAACATAAGCACAAATGCCAGTATGACCAGGCACTGAAGCGTCTCGCCTATGAATGGAGAAATTTTGTATTGTGATTGCTTGGTTACTTATATTCTCTGTCAACCTACTTTCTGTAAAGGCAAATATATGATATGGGCAGGGTTGGTTGAGTAGTACTGTAACGTCTAATACTTTACTGCAAATGTGATATACATTGAGGTGATCTATTCTAAGCAAATGATCACTGACACTAGTAAACATGTCAGGTAACTTCGCAACCAAAGATTAGTTTCAAATATACTAACAAAGTAAATGACAGTTTAAACAACAATAACAACGTGTCACTATGTTGCATGCAGATCAGTGGTCAATACACAGCACTGAAACATGCGCGAAAGATAAAAAAGGAAGAAAAACGACAGCGGGAGAGAGAGAGAGAGAGAGAGAGAGAGAGAGAGAGAGAGAGAGAGAGAGAGAGAGAGAGAGAGAGAGAGAGAGAGAGAGGGAGGGAGAGGGAGAGAGAGAGAGAGAGAGAGAGAGAGAGAGAGAGAGAGAGGGAGGGAGGGAGAGAGAGAGGGAGAGAGAGAGAGAGAGAGAGAGAGAGAGAGGGGGAGAGGGAGAGAGAGAGAGAGAGAGAGAGAGAGAGAGAGAGAGAGAGAGAGAGAGAGAGAGAGAGAGAGAGAGAGAGAGAGAGAGAGAGAGAGACTCACCAATAGTGCCATTATATCCAGAAACATTCAGCCTGTAGTTGTCCTCAGGACCGCTGATATAGAAAGTGTTATACAGCGCGTACCCCGTACTCCCGTCCCAGTCAGTCAGGTCCACACGCAAACTGTAGTTACCACTGGACGTCAGGAGGTAGATGTTTCTAAGCCCTGGTGAAAGAAAAACTTAATTGAAGAAAAAAAATGTTTTGTTTTTTTTTTGGTTTTTTTAACAGATGTTGACATTGAAGAGGTTTCGAAGAGGTGAAAGACGGGTAAATCGGTAATGCGTTGCTTTTAAGTCCCTTCAATTTATAGAAGGGACTTTTTAGGATTTTCGTGGTGGAGAGAATTTAATAGCATGTCCATGATGTCAAAGGCAGGCAGGCCTAAACCTCTGACAACTGAAGTAACAAGATAAAAATTACGTCATGTCTAGTTACGCTAACCTCGCTGCGGCGCGAAGCACCGTATGTGCGTATGTATGTGAGTCATTATTTGGTACTGGTCACAACGCAGGAGTGTCATTAAAAAAAGACGTGACGCAATTTGAATTTTATTATGAAAACATTGAACGTGGATGTAAGCTATTATGAAGAGATCAAACAATCTACAGTAGTATAGATTATATCAACAGAGCCTGATAAAGTGGTGAAATCATGAGAAAAGAACCAAAATCGCTTCAAAAAAGACGTCAGAAAAAAGGAAATAAGTTACCTTACTCAGGAAGGCGTGCTGTGCGCACTGAATGGAGCTTCAGTGTATTGCATTTCCAGCAAATAAAACATCAATGAAACATATGCTAAAAGCTGATAAATCTGTCTAAATCAATCCTGACCAAAAAGGTGACTGCCAAGCGTGTAATGTGCAAAGAAGTACCCAACGGAGAAAGAAACACGCTTAGAAAAGACGGGTACAACACAATTTATTAATATTTCGGGTAAATACCCTTTGTCAAAATAGACAAACAAACAAACATAGAGATTAGCCGCGACTTATCTTCAATGGCAGAAGGAATGTGGCAACTGAAGGAGGTGACGTAAAATAAAAGAAAAGGAAGAACAAAAGTGCGGAAAAAGTAAAAATGACGTCAACGAAAAATCGCGTAAGAGAGAGACTCGGAAAGAACCTGAACACGAGAGACAAGAGTGTGTGCAAGCACGTGCAGGAGCGAGCAAAAGAAAAGGCCTGTAGATGAGGCCAGAGAAAGAGAGAGAGAGAGAGAGAGAGAGAGAGAGAGAGAGAGAGAGAGAGAGAGAGAGAGAGAGAGAGAGAGAGAGAGAGAGAGAGAGAGAGAGCGAGACGGAGAGAGAGAAAGAGACAGAGAACGAATGGGGAGTACCCTTGGGCACGAAGTATGCTGAGTGTCTAATACACAAAGCCTGCTAAACACCAACCCGAAGGCAAACTTTATATCACCTTCAAGTTGAGGACTACTTCGGGGAAAAACGGGAGGACCCCGGGAAAAAAACCCAGCATTTAGCACGGTACACAACAAGTAATAAGTCATGAAAACAAAGCAGAGAATCAAATTCAGTAAGAGAATATTGGTATAAGTGGAGAGTAGGTAGTTGTGAAACCGTCTTCAAGGGTAACTCAAAAAATAAGAGGGAGAGAGAGAGAGAGAGAGAGAGAGAGAGAGAGAGAGAGAGAGAGAGAGAGAGAGAGAGAGAGAGAGAGAGAGAGAGAGAGAGAGAGATGGGGGCGGGGGGGGGGGGAAGGGGGGGGGGGAAGGAGTAAGGAGGAAGGGGAAGAAGGGGAGAAAAAAAAAAGGGAGGGGGGGGGGGGGCGGAAGACAACCAGCCAGAGCCACCAACCCCACCCAACAGGCACCCACCAGCCCACAGAAAAACACACAGGCACGCAACAAGACGACCACATACATCCCCAAGGGATGCACACGATCGCCCCGCCCCAAAACCGCGTAACAAACCGTGAGCCAGAGACCCGGTGCCCGACAGGGAAGGGCAAGGGATCCAACTAAACGTTCTGCCAGCGCTGAGAAAGTCCCCAAGGGAAATGTACATATCAACCAGCGCCAACATCACCTAACTGATTAGTGAGTAGTAAATCAGTGAGGTAAAGTAGCAGACACAAGCAAGGTAAACAATGTTAATCTTTCATATTCATCCCGAGTGGCGCCACAGTGCCCAGTTTATTAATCAGAAAATTTTCACGGTCTTTCCTGGCCCAGACATTACTGGCTTGCATAAGCCAGAGGCCTTTAACTCGAATGTCTGAGACGGAGTGGTCGGCCTGATTGAAATGTCGTTGTCTGTTGTATTGGTACTTGACAGACTGAAGATGTTCTTTGAAACGGTCGTTGATGGTTCATTCCGTCTCTCCAACATAGAGTTGGCCGCATTTAACACAGGAGATGACATAAATCACGTTGGTGGTTTGACACGTGAAGTATCTGTCTATGTTGAATTTGTAACGTGGACCATTCACCACGGTGGAAGGGCAAATAAAAAGACACGTCTTGCAATTAGGAACATTGCACGGAGTGGAGCCGGAGGCTCTGGTGGTATGACGAGGCTTGAGAGTAGAGCGAACAAGCATGTCTCGCAAATTAATATCCTTCTTGATCGCTACCAACGGAGGTTCAGAAAAGATAGCAGCAGATTCTTGACTGGATGACAAAAGACCCCAGTTAGAAAGAAGGATTTTACGCACCGGATTGGTGTGGGGATCGTAGATCATGATTACGATAGGCCTGTCACTATCAGCGGTAGGTTTAGTCTGCAGTGTACTCGCGCGACTAAGTTTTTGAACCGTTTGGAGAGATCCTTGAACAACAGTATGTGGGTAGTGTCTGTCGATGAAAAAGCCAGCCATTTCTTTGGATTGAACATCAAAATCTGATTCTTCGGAACATATTCTTTTTAGCCGAAGAAACTGGGAATAAGGGATGCTGTTTTTAGTTTTGGGGTTGTGAGAAGATCGGTAGTCGAGGTAGGAATGTGAGTCGGTAGGTTTGTAATGTAACTGACGGTTTAGGCGCTACTCACATGACCCAAGCTGCACTTTTAGACTTCATTCACTTCGTGCAGGACTTCCACCCATCCATCAAGTTCACTTACACTATATCAGCTACTTCCGTCGACTTTCTGGACATGAACATCAGGATTGACTGCGGAATGTTGAAAACTTCAATACATTACAAACCTACCGACTCACATTCCTACCTCGACTACCGATCTTCTCACAACCCCAAAACTAAAAACAGCATCCCTTATTCCCAGTTTCTTCAGCTAAAAAGAATATGTTCCGAAGAATCAGATTTTGATGTTCAATCCAAAGAAATGGCTGGCTTTTTCATCGACAGACACTACCCACATACTGTTGTTCAAGGATCTCTCCAAACGGTTCAAAAACTTAGTCGCGCGAGCACACTGCAGACTAAACCTACCGCTGATAGTGACAGGCCTATGGTAACCATGATCTACCATCCCCACACCAATCCGGTGCGTAAAATCCTTCTTTCTAACTGGGTCTTTTGTCATCCAGTCAAGAATCTGCTGCTATCTTTTCTGAACCTCCGTTGGTAGCGTTCAAGAGGGATATTAATTTGCGGGACATGCTTGTTCGCTCTACTCTCAAGCCTCGTCATACCACCAGAGCCTCCGGCTCCACTCTGTGCAATGTTCCTAATTGCAAGACGTGTCCTTTTATTTGCCCTTCCACCGTGGTGAATGGTCCACGTTACAAATTCAACATTGACAGATACTTAACGTGTCAAACCACCAACGTGATTTATGTCATCTCCTGTGTTAAATGCGGCCAACTCTATGTTGGAGAGACGGAAAGAACCATCAACGACCGTTTCAAAGAACATCTTCAGTCTGTCAAGTACCAATACAACAGACCGGTCGGACGACATTTCAATCAGGCCGACCACTCCGTCTCAGACATTCGAGTTAAAGGCCTCTGGCTTATGCAAGCCAGTAATGTCTGGGCCAGGAAAGACCGTGAAAAATTTCTGATTAATAAACTGGGCACTGTGGCGCCACTCGGGATGAATATGAAAGATTAACATTGTTTACCTTGCTTGTGTCTGCTACTTTACCTCACTGATTTACTACTCACTAATCAGTTAGGTGATGTTGGCGCTGGTTGATATGTACATTTTCCTTGGGGACTTTCTCAGCGCTGGCCGAACGTTTAGTTGGATCCCTTGCCCTTCCCTGTCGGGCACCGGGTCTCCGGCTCACGGTTTGTTACGCGGTTTTGGGGCGGGGCGATCGTGTGCATCCCTTGGGGATGTATGTGGTCGTCTTGTTGCGTGCCTGTGTGTTTTTCTGTGGGCTGGTGGGTGCCTGTTGGGTGGGGTTGGTGGCTCTGGCTGGTTGTCTTTCGCCACCCCCCCCCCCTCCCTTTTTTTTTTTTTTTTTTCCTTCTTCCCTTCCTCCTTCCTCCTTCCCCCTCCCCCTCCCCCCCCCCCCCCCCCCCCCCCATCTCTCTCTCTCTCTCTCTCTCTCTCTCTCTCTCTCTCTCTCTCTCTCTCTCTCTCTCTCTCTCTCTCTCTCTCTCTCTCTCCCCCCCCCCCCTTATTTTTTGAGTTACCCTTGAAGACGGTTTCACAACTACCTACTCTCCACTTATACCAATATTCTCTTACTGAATTTGATTTTTTGCTTTGTTTTCATGACTTATTACTTGTTGTGTACCGTGCTAAATGCTGGGGTTTTTTTCCCGGGGTCCTCCCGTTTTTCCCCGAGGTAGTCCTCAACTTGAAGGTGATATAAAGTTTGCCTTCGGGTTGGTGTTTAGCAGACATTGTGTATTAGACACTCAGCCTACTTCGTGCCCAAGGGTACTCCCCATTCGTTCTCTGTCTCTTTCTCTCTCTCCGTCTCGCACTCTCTCTCTCTCTCTCTCTCTCTCTTTCTCTCTCTCTCTCTCTCTCTCTCTCTCTCTCTCTCTCTCTCTCTCTCTCTCTCTCTCTCTCTCTCTCTCTCTCTCTCTCTTTCTCTGGCCTCATCTACAGGCCTTTTCTTTCGCTCGCTTCTGCACGTGCTTGCACACACTCTTGTCTCTCGTGTTCAGGTTCTTTCCGAGTCTCTCTCTTACGCGATTTTTCGTTGACGTCATTTTTACTTTTTCCGCACTTTTGTTCTTCCTTTTCTTTTATTTTACGTCACCTCCTTCAGTTGCCACATTCCTTCTGCCATTGAAGATAAGTCGCGGCTAATCTCTATGTTTGTTTGTTTGTCTATTTTGACAAAGGGTATTTACCCGAAATATTAATAAATTGTGTTGTACCCGTCTTTTCTAAGCGTGTTTCTTTCTCCGTTGGGTACTTCTTTGATAAATCTGTCTGCTTTATATCTAATTTTCTGTGCGAATTCCGTGTTTTTAGCGTTGTAACCGGTGTCACTTTTCCGATGTCAATCTGCAAGCGTTGGCAAATCGTATGTTAAATGTAGTCGATACAAACTTAATCAAATGTGCACACCAAAAACTTCCGAAACGGGCCTATTTGCAGTCAATGCGCCCATTTCTTTGCTAATCTTAACGACTTTTCTTTTCTGTCTGGCATTTAACATTTAGCTCACCTTTAGCTAACTGTTGACTGCCTTTTATTCTGATTCTAGAGGAAAGTGCATGTAAGGTGTTGTGAAGGGATGGGGTGGTTTAAAGTAGCGTATAATTGTGCAAGTGTCTGAGAGATAGAATGCGCTGTTGTGCATGCGCAGTGAGTCCAGTGCTATCCTGGAGAACAGCGCTATACAAGAACTATTTATTATTATTATTATTATTATTATTATTATTATTATTATTATTATTATTATTATTATTAATAATAATCAGATCAGTATTTTTTCCACCGTGTCACACATAAAACGCTAGAAACCCGAAACTTAAACATCGGTTATCTGCAAACAACCTCCGGTCATTTTTTTACTTCAAAGGCGGGAAATCGAGCCTCAATCACAGCAACTGATGACAATGTAACCGCTTACTCTGAAACCAGGCTTCTGTGTGGCCCAGAATGCGACGTGTCACGCTCAAATTCACTAGAAACCGGTCGACTTTTGCAAGTCACGAGTGGCTGATTTTTTTTTAAATAACTGTATTTTCCTCTTGATTACCAGTCACTAAATTGGGCAGTTTCACATAATAATAATAATATCGTTGTTGTTGATGTTGTTTTTATAGTATTTGTTTAACATTTCTAATATGTTTAAGCAATTGTGAATGGAAAAAATAAACAGCAGCACTGAGAGACAGTTTACACTTGCACATCTTCCTGGGCTGAACCCGAGTTCAACCTGGGTTTGTGCGTTTACAGTAGGATCTAAACAGGATCCCATTTCGCGTCATCGTTGTGCACGTTGCAAAGATATCCGATGTGACGTCACTGGCGGGAATATAAGTAAAAACATTTCATAGCGCTGAAGTCCACTGTGCACATCGACAGTCAGACATGCGATGTTTCCACGACTTCTCCGAGGTTTGGGCTGCAGACGTTCATTGTCAATTTTCCGCCAGCAGTCGTGAGACCGTGACAGAGACCAAACACTTCTGATAGTTAAATATGCGGGTTGCGGAACTTACAATGAAAGAACGGTGTTAATGAACAATCTTGTCATAAAGGTCATGATCTGTAAGAATTATTTTCTTCTTTTTTCCCCCAAATCATTCTGTGCTAAGTAGGGGCGGATTAGTTAACTCGAGGGTTTGGTTTAGGGTGAGGGGGTGGGGGTTGGGGGGGGGGGGGGTCCGACGTTTTGTTTGGGACATTCAATCTGACACAAAAGGCCTCCTGACGCTAGACCTTGTCTCCAGTAGCTGAAAAAGCAAAGCATGCTCCACCTTCTCGCCTCGCCGCAAAATCTGGAACAATGATGCAAAGAGGGGGGGGGGGGGGAGAGGCCAGGAGAAAGGGGAGGGGGGAGGGAAGGGGGCGGGTGTCACAACTCTCCGAAAAGGGACTCTGTTGTAGCATTTGAAATAATTTTTGGCGGGAGGGAGGTGAAGGCATTGAATTGAATTTACTTGAAACTTTATTTTCTAAGGATGAAGACAGTAGGCACGCAGTCTTTTTTTTTTTTTTTAACATGTCTGTCATTAATAGCATTTTAAATAAATATAACAGCAGAAAAGGTAACAAGACAAATAAAATAAAATAGAAACAAGAGATAATATAATAATAATAATAGTAATAATAATAATAATAATTCGAGCGCGCGCAAACACACACACACACACACACACACACACACACACACACACACACACACACACACACACACTCACACACACACACACACACACACACACACACACACACACACACATTCAGTCAGATGTAAGGCAGCACAAGTGTAACGCAAGGTGCCTGTTACTCGAGTGATGCGTTACAATCACCCATGTACGCACACACACACGCACACAAACTCAGACGTGCGCATACATTAAATTTAAATAAACTTAAAAGTGATCATAGATTATTTGAAACAATATTAACTCTAAGATTTCAACTAAAAACAGAAAGAGTAAAGTTAAAACTTCAAAAGTAAACTATTGAACACTAACCATCAACCGTAGCTATTGAGGAATTAAAAATATCACACACACACACACACACACACACACAAACATACTGACACACGAAAAGAAGTACCCAACGGAGAAAGAGACACGCTTAGAAAAGACGGGTACAACACAATTTATTAATATTTCGGGTAAATACCCTTTGTCAAAATAGACAAACAAACAATCTGCGGTCCGTGGCACAGTGGTTAAGCCGCCTGCCACCAATGCCAAAGGTGCGAGGTTCGAAAACGGGTTCTGGCGTCGGACTTTTCTCCTCTGGTAAGTGTCACCGTTAATTCGGGCGGACCGTCGGGGGTTCTTTCTCCGGGTACTCCGGTTCTTCCATCCCCCCCACCCCCACCCCCCACACTTTGGTACCGGTTTCAGGCCACTTTACAATTTCAAACACAAGCGATCCAAAATCTCTGTAACTTCAGTAGCTGAACTGGCCCTTCGTCTGTCTTGTACTGTGTTCGTCTTAAAATAATGGCATAAATCCGTGTGTTACGTGAGTGTGCGTGTTGGGTTTCAGTTCGCGGCGCTTTGAGTCGATTCGTACAAAATTGCGAAAAAGCGCCTATATAATAACAGTATTATAATAATTATTATTATTATTATTATTATTATTATTATTTCATTCGCAGAAGGAATGTTGCAAGTAGCGGATAATCTCTCAGTTTGTTTGTCTATGTTGACAAAGGGTATTTACCCAAAATATTAATAAATTGTGTTGTACCCGTCTTTTCTAAGCGTGTTTCATTCTCCGTTGGGTACTTCTTTGCATTTTACACGCTTGGCAGTCACCTTTTTGATCTGGATTACTGACACACGTACACACACACATGTGCTACTTGTAAGGCAGCACATGAATAACGTAAGACACCTATTACTCGAGTGATGCGTTACACACACACGCGTGCGCGCGTACACGCGCACACGCACGCACACACACACACACACACACACACACACACACACACACACACACACACACACACACACACACACACACACATGCAATCAGTCAGATGTAAGGCAGCACATGGGTAACGCAAGGTGCCCGTTACTCAAGTGATGCGTTACAATCACGCACACACGCAAACACACACCCACACCCGCACACATACTCACGCGTGCGCATACATTACATTTAAATAAACTTAAAAATGATCATAGATTATATGAGACAATATTAACTCTAAGATTTCAACTAAAAACTAAAAGAGTAAAGTTGAAACTTCAAAAGTAAACTATTGAACACTAACCATCACCTGTAACTATTGAAAAATTGAATATATATTACAAACACACAAACACACACACACACACACACACACACACACACATACACACACATACACCACACACACACACACACACACACACACACACACACACACACACACACACACACACAAACTGACACACGCACATACACATACGTATGCTAGGTGTATGGCAGCACAAGAATAACGTAAGACACCCGTTACTCGAGTGATGCGTTACATACACGCACACACACACTCACACACACACACACACACACACACACACACACACACACACACACACACACACACACACACATTCAGTCAGATGTAAAGCAGCACACGGGTAACGCATGATGCCTCACCTGTTACTGGAGTCATGCGTTACAATCAGGCACGCATACATGTGTGCCAGATGCAATGCAGCGCAAGAGTAATGCAAAACGGTCATTATTCGAGTGGTGCGTTGCACCACACACACACACACACACACACACACACACACACACACACACACACACACACACACACACACACACACACACACACACACACACACACACACACACACACACACATTCAGTCTGTTGTAAGGCAGCACAAGGATACCGTATGATGCCTGTTACTCGAGTGATGCGTTACAATCACGCACACGCACACACTAGCACGCACACATTCGAGAGTGCAAATACGATGCAAGTTGAATACATGATAGCAGATCAAAGTAGCATGGTACGGAATCAGAATTAATGATCACCAATCAAGAAATATCATGTATTGATAAAATATGATACTATTAAGTTGGCAGACACACCTAATCTGTTCGATTATTATTGTGTAAATACTGTAATAGCTGGGCTTTGAAGGAGCTCACAAACTGTGCTGATTTAATGTTTTTGGGGAGTGGGTTCCACAGTATTGAACCCGAGTAAGAAAAATACGTCTTGAATACGTCAATTTTGGGCTTGGGTACTACCAGGTCATTTTTACGTGTGTTGTAGGGTGTGCTACAAGTCTTGAAAAGATTAGATATGTAAGCTGGTGTTTTTCCTACTGTAGCCTTATATACTATTACTAACATTAAAAACAAAGTGTTGACGAAGAGTTAGCATACGAAGTAATGCAAGGGGGGAGGGAGGGCGAGGAGGGTTCCCCCTCCCCCCACCTCCACCATCACCACCATCCTCCTCAGATCCGACACTGCAAAGAGCTATGGTCTCATGTTTAAAGATCTCGAGATCGTCTCATTTTGTGCCGAAAGGGATAGTACATCATACTAATTGTATGTATTGAAACCACCACTCAACTACAAAGTGTTTACTGGAGGGGCGCCATCCTAAGATGCTTTGCCAAGGTCACGTGAGCTGTTATCCTCGGTATCAAATGCAAGGGTAAACGCACCAAACTGGGTTTAACCCGGGTTGAGTTCTCCTCGGGTTGAACCCTGGTTGCAAGTGTAAACGTCCTCTGACTGAAAATTGGCGATCAGTCACATAAAGCGCTAGAACCGTAAAATAACCACTGTGGTGCATTTTTTCTAGACATTTTTCAAAACTGAGTTAGGTTGCACTATCCTTTACCATTGTATTGAAACCCTAAAAGCCACACTGAGGCGCACTTTCATCGCTATAAACAAAAAGAGTTAGAACATACTATCTTTCATCATCTTCTTGTTACACGGTGTGACATAAAACGCGGTAACTCGCTTCACAAACACTTTCAATTTCCCAAATGACAAAGTTAAAAATTGATAACATGCATGACAAAAAGTTGATGATATTGCAAGGCATGTGTTAAATAATGTAGTAGATCTTGAATGAACTTTTAAGTGTTAAGGGTTCAAACGTTTCAGTGTCACACGGCTATCATCAATATGTAAACACAACAAACGATATGAAAAACTTCATTTTTAAGCCTCTTCTATTTATAGAAGATACTTTTTTTTTTAGGACGGGACGCGGTGGAGCAATGTCCAAAGAACACACAACATCATAGGCGGGCTAGACTCAAATTCTGACAGTGAAGTAGCAAGATAAAACTTACGTCATGTCTATTTACGGAAACCTTGCTGTAGAACGTACTTTTGGCGCTAAAGACGGCGCGCGCGTGTGTGTGTGTGTGTGTGTGTGTGTGTGTGTGTGTGTGTGTGTGTGTGTGTGTGTGTGTGTGTGTGTGTGTGTGTGTGCTTGTGTGAATGTGTCTGTGTGTGTGCGTATGAGCGTATGTATGTAAACAACACAGTTTCTGAAGTTTGCGTACGTAAAAGCTTGAAATTAGGGGAGATGCTTCATTTAGTGGGTACCAAGGAGCCCCTCCGAGCTTTTTGAAATTGGATGCCTCATTGAAGAGTTATTTGACCGTTTATAGGAAGTCGGTGGACTCACATTAGAGTCCGTTATTTTAATAATTTTCACTTGAGTTTTTGGATATAGTCGGATTGGACAAATACATTGGATGAGTTCGTTAACCAGCTTTGTATCTTTGAACCTTTTCAGTAAAAAAAAAAAAAATGTACGCAGAATAAAGAAGAGGTTAAAAATCCTCGACTTCTGAGAAAATTAGACAGTGGGTGAGAGAATGGAATATAGAAAGGATTGAAGCTTCATTAACATAATGACTGAGTTAACCCCCTTAATTATTACTTTTAGAACCCTCATTATCCACGTACCCCACACAGAGTAAATACCGTCGGAAGTTACCCCCTAAATCATTGCTTTTTTAAACAGCCACAATTTTATGAACCTCAAAAAATAATAATTAAAGGGGTTAACTCAATCATAGTGTTAATAATACTTCAGTCCTCTCTTTATTCCGCTCTCTCTTAATTAGCTCATATGTCCGCTACCACAGGGTTACTATGTACGATCACACCGCGCGTCGCTAGCGCGTAACACCGCAGGGTCTGACTGGGACTGCCTTTATCTGTGCATGAAAGAACCTGTCTGAATTAAAATACGCACAGCAGTTATAAGGTATTCACCATGCCGCAATATTTTTGACAACCTTTTTTCAAAACTTGATCTGCTAGAACGATATGCACCAGACCTGACTCGATATTCATGAAAAAATCTCATGACCTTAAGAAAATGCGTAAACAGCTACCTCATATTATATTTTCAAATTCATGACCCCTGTCCAATACAAATTGGTTTTGAACAGCACTCAGCCAAACCCCATTAGCTCCTTACACAGATTAACAAGACATAGACTGGTGTCTGTGAATTTTACACGTTTAAATCAATCTCCTCTCGGCAAGTAAAAGTGCAGGGGTCCTAATCTGTGACGCATGTCATTTTGTAAGCCAGCCAACCTGTTTACCCACCTGTGTAGCCTAATCGTTGCCACGCGCCGCACAGTTGAATGCACTTTTGTAACACGCCCCCTATTCAATTTAAGGTATTCGAGGGGACATTTTTATGAATAAGCCGGTTCTAAGGCTTTTGAAAAGGCTATTACTGAGAGCGGGTGTCAATATATTTAAGAGAACAGCATGTTTTTAAGTTGACTTAATATACTCATGGCTGGTTCCTGAGAAATCAAACGGTGGTCATACTCTGCTCTATACAGGCAGCTGAAAAACAGTTGGATAAGAAACTAACAAGTAATGTCAAGTGAAAAACTTTTTACTTAAGAAGTTGCAACTAACTTAAAAGTTACCTTTTAGTTAATTGTTTAAGAAATTATAAACTACTTATCATAAGAACTAATTAATTACTTACCCTAAGTTTTTACAAGTTCTTAATAACAACTTGACTCTAGTCACATATACTCAGTCATTTTTACCAAGATACAAAAGCAAAAAACCCCTTTTTTCTCAATAGTATTCTGGTGGCGGCGCAGATGGTGAAGAATAGGCAGGCCTACACTGTGTAAGTGGCATGGCATCTTTCTGTAAAGTATATGACATTATTAAACGATTTCTAAAACTGATCTTTATTTGCTTGAAAGTAGACCTTGAAGTTTGTGTGTGGTTTCCTGAACACCGATCTGTTGTCCCATCTCTACAAAATTGGGTTTCAGTTCTTCAGCATTCACAGGTGATTGACTACGCATTTTATTTTGTATTTCTGACTTCTTTTTTTTTTGTAATTGTTCAAATCATCCTGCACTCTCTTAAATTCTTCGTCATCAATAAAATTATCAACCAAAGATTTTTGGTAAAAAGGTGTCTGTACATCGCACACCACTATGTGATGGCTTGATGTGACCAGCCGTATACTCTTATGACATTTCACAAATCAGTCTCGTTTTGTGTTTGTTGTCTGAGGTGTATTTCGGGCATGTTTAAGCCTTTATTTGCTAATGGCTGCCTTCATCAGCGTGCTGACCCTTTTGTTTTTGTTGAGTAACCCTTTGTTAGGTTTTTATGGCACGGTTTGTTTTTGGTTCATTCTGTATTGTTTAAGTAGTTGGTGTATTCTCGCTACCGTCACTGCCGATTGAAAGGGCTAGTGGCGAGTAGAAGATAATCAATGTCGCCGGTCGGTGTTCATCCACTGCTAATTGTATGAGGTAGTGGGTTCTTGGTTCAGTGTAGTTCGGTTTTGTTTCCACCACTACCAATTGGTGGGGCTAGTGGGGAGTAGAAGGGCTGCTCTGTCGTGGTGCCATCACTGCTAATAGTGAGAGTTAGTGGAGACTGAGTGCGGTTGTTGAGTTTTGGTTCTTTTTCTTCCCGCAGTGCTGGTGGACGCTGCTCGAACATTGGCCTGCCGGTTCAGTTTTGAAAGCTGGTGCCGTCAACTGTATTAGCTTGATGCGGGTCCGTCACGTGACTCATCTTTTCTCTAGTTCGATTCGTGGCTGGCTTTATTGGTAACATGGTGTCTGTACATCGCACACCGGCCACTATGTGATGGCTAGATGTGACCAGCGGTATACCCATATACCCATATGACAATTCCCAAATCAGTCACGTTTTGTGTTAGCTGTCAGGTGTATTTCGGGCATGTTTAAGCCTTTATTGGCTAAGGGCTGCCTTCATCAGCGTGCTGATCCATTTGTTTTTGTTGAGTGAACCTTTGTTGTTAGGTTTTTATGGAAGTTTATTTTGCGGTTCATTTTGTATTGTTCAAGAGGATGTACTCTCGCTCACATTCTTACTTGTAAAGGCTAGTGAAGAGTGGTGGTGTGTTGTTTTCATGTCGAGTCCTAAGTTTTGATTGTTGGTGGGGCAATTCCGTGGTTGTCTGTGGTGTTTCGGGGTTCCGTCTAAGTATTCGTAGCGACCGTTGATCATGTCGTAGGCGTACAAAGCTTTGCTGTATCTTCCCTCTTTAAAGTATATGAAGAGGAATTCTAGTTGTTTCCTTGCTCCCTTGTCTCTGCATAGGCCCATGAGGTCAACCCATTAAAAGAATTTCGTAGGATTCAGTCCATTAGAGAAGATGAATGCGGCTAGTAAGATTCTTTGAAAATGTGGGAGGTTTTTTTGTCCACATGTATTTTCTTATTTCTTTCGGCCATTTGTGTGCTGGTCCTATGATTTCTTGGATGTCGCTCCATAGTTCAAAGGTCTGGCGGTTTTTGTGTTTCTGGTTCATTCCGTTTTATTTTCCCCGTTGGTTTTTTTTTTTTTTTTTTTTTTTTTTTTTTTTTTTTTTTTTTTTGGGGGGGGGGGGGGGGGGGGGGGGCTTTTTGTCTTGGTTGTGGTGTGGACGGCGCGTGGGACTAAAGTATTTCCAATGCCAGTTGATTTCTTATTAGGAGGTCGTTCTGCTTCGTTTAATATGTCATGGGGCTGTATCCGTTTGGAGTCGGGATGCGGC
Organism: Semisulcospira habei; assembly: GCA_036245525.1. NCBI lineage: Eukaryota > Metazoa > Mollusca > Gastropoda > Semisulcospiridae > Semisulcospira > Semisulcospira habei. The sequence continues at coordinate 14,574,366 of BTPG01000002.1, read as the reverse complement.
TTTTAATTTGATTGAGCTAGTGGTGCCGCATGTTCCTCTTCTTTGGGTTTTTTCCACTGCTTAATAGGTGGAGCTAGCGGCCAGTATTGCCGAAGTAGGCTGTTGTGTTGATACCCTTCGACCAGTAACTTTTGTACTCATTCAGAGTGGGCGATTTTGACAATTTTCTGTTTACCAGCCACTACAAAGTGGTGCAGCTAGTGGCGCAAAAAAACAAATGTTGATGTGATCAACGACTAATCGTTTAAGTGTTTGAGGCCGCGTTGCTCGCAGTGTGTGGGGCTTGTCAGCCTGCGGCGCGCGTCGGAGTGGCGGTCGGTTAGCGGTCGTAGCATCCTATTTCTGTGTCTGCTGTGGGCATAGGCGTAGATAAAGCTGAGGTTCGCGTTTTTGTTGGTGTGTGACAACTGCGCTCCATCCCTTCATAGCTTCCAAGTTTCGCCTTTCAGTGGTTGGCACCGATGTAGAGTTGCCATTTGCCTCTGTTGCCGTTTGCCGGATGACGTGCAGCTCTATTCCCTATTGTAGGGATGCGGCTTTTAATTTGATTGAGCTAGTGGTGCCGCATGTTCTTCTTCTTTGGGCTTTTCCCCACTGCTTGATAGGTGGAGCTAGCGGCCAGTATTGCCGAAGTAGGCTGTTGTGTTGATACCCTTCGGCCAGTAACTTTTGTACTCAGTCGGAGTGGGCGAATTTGACAATTTTCTGTTTACCAGCCACTGCAAAGTGGTGCAGCTAGTGGAGCAAACAAATGTTGATGTGATCAGCAACTAATCGTTCAAGTGTTTGAGGCCGCGTTGCTCGCAGTGTGCGGGCTTGTCAGCCTGCGGCGCGCGTCGCAGTGGCGGTCGGTTAGCGGCCGTAGCATCCTATTTCTGTGTCTGCTGTGGGCATAGGCGTAGATAAAGCTGGGGTTCGCGTTGCGGTTATCGACATGTTGCGATGTTAAACTGCTGCCTCTATCCAAAGGTGGAGTCGGGAGGGGTTTTGTTGGTGTGTGACAACTGCGCTCCATCCCTTCATGGCTTCCAAGTTTCGCTTTTCAGTGGTTGGCACCGATGTAGAGTTGCCATTTGCCTCTGTTGCCGTTTGCCGGATGACGTGCAGCTCTATTTCCTATTGTAGGGAAGAGGATGGTTTCGGTTTCACAAAATTCTTGTGAAGTGTCTTTTTTTTTTAATTTATTTTTTAAAAATATAATATTCATGTCAGCTTTGTTTTCGAGGCTCATGCCGTTCGTGTAGTCCTGTGTCTCCTTTGGTTTGCATTCCTGTCGCTTGATGTCTTGGCTGTCGTTATTAAACTTGGTCAATTTTGTCTCTCTGTCTTGTTTTTCACCCTGTTTGTTCTTCGTTGTTCGTGAGCAGTGCCAGTTTTGAGGAGATGAGTAGGTCTCCCAGTTTTTTTTATTTTTTTTTATAGGCAATCAAGGGAGGTCTTGTGAAGATTTCTTTGCAACACTGGTCGTTTGTAATCAGTTTCCAGTGTTTCCTGAGCGCTCTAGCTAGTCCTTTCGTTTTGGGATTATACTTCGTGACCAATACAAGGGGTGGTGATTGGTGTTTTTTCTTTTCTTTTCTCTTTCTTTTTTTGTAGGAGAGTTCGTCGGGGTGTGTTGTTCACCTCCGCTGAGAGTTCCGTTAGTGTCTCTTTGCTGTATTGTCTAGCTGTTAATTTTTCGTGGAAGAAGGCTGTTTGTTGCTGTCTTATTTCCACATCGGAGCAGTTCCGTGTTATGCGAAGCGTTTCTCCTTTCACAAGGCCGTTAAAGACTGCCAGTGGATGCGCTGATTTTCGGTGTAAGTATTGGAATGTCTCGGTTGGTTTTCTGTACATTCTGACATCGAAGTGCTTTGATTCCTCACATTTCGTTCCTTTATAGATTGTGATGTCAAGGAAAGTTGCCTCATTCTCACAGATTTGGTGTGTGAAGCTGACACCTTCTGTGTGTGCGTTTGCTAGCGTGAAAAGGCTGTTGATTTCTTCGTTCGATCTCCGGATAAAGATTATCCCATCATCTCTGTATCGTTTGTGAAGTATGATGGTATCCTTATGTGGGTAGTTGTTGATGACTTCGTCCATTATTCGTGCCATTAGTAGGTCACTGCATGAGGGGGATGGGACCTGGCCCATTGCACAGCACATTTGTTTGTAATTTTGTCCGTTGAAGGTGAAGATGTTGTTTTTCAGCATTAGTGCCAGAAGTTCCACTATTCTATTCCTTTTGATCTGTGGTAGGGGAGGTAGTCGAAGCGTCTCAGGTAGTGCGTTGCTCGTGGCTTGCAGAAGAGCGTCTTGGTTCAGTACTGTGTACATATATGAGACGTCATAGACACAGATTTTTGTGTCTTCAAAGAATTCCCTTTCTTCTATCAGGCGTATGTATGCGTTTTGTAATGACGATGTCCTTGTTGTGTTTAAGTTCCTGGATGTCCTACTCTTTCGTAGAGTTCGGTCTTAGTCTTCTATTTTCCAGGTGTGCCAATTCTTCCCTTGTGTTGCTGATGTATGTTTCCAGAGCGTTGCAGCCTCTGGGTGGCTCATAACCTGAGTTGGTTCTAAAAGGATGTAGAGGTGCTTCTGTTTCTGGGTCCGCGAATTGGTAGTTGCAACGCATTTTACGTGCCAATTCCATAAAGTTCATTATGATTTCTCTTTTGTGGGTGTGTTGTAGGGGTGTCGGAATGAATTTTATTCCTTTGGCGAGTAGAAGGTCCTAAGGGTCTGTCAGTTTGTGTTTTGACAGATTGGTGACGAAAGTTTTGGCTTTATTGACTTCTTCAGTACGTTGGGTGTCCCGTTTTGATGTGTGGTAAATTTTGTAGCGATGAGATTTTTTCATGAATATCGAGTCAGGTCTGGTGCATATCGATCTAGCAGATCAAGTTTTGAAAAAGGTTGTCAAAAATATTGCGGCATGGTGAATATCTTATAACTGCTGTGCATATTTTAATTCAGACAGGTTCTTTCATGCACAGATAAAGACAGTCCCAGTCAGACCCTGCGGTGTTACGCGCTAGCGACGCGCGGTGTGGTCGTACATAGTAACCCTGCGGTAGCGGACATATGAGCTAATTAAGAGAGTGCGGAATAAAGAGAGGACTGAAGTATTATTAACACTATGATTGAGTTAACCCCTTTAATTATTATTTTTTGAGGTTCATAAAATTATAGCTGTTTTTAAAAGCAATGATTTAGGGGGTAACTTCCGACGATATATACTCTGTGTGGGGTACGTGGATAATGAGGGTTCTAAAAGTAATAATTAAGGGGGTTAACTCAGTCATTATGTTAATGAAGCTTCAGTCCTCTCTATATTTCTCTCTCTGGGTGACGTAATAACAGAAATTTCTTCAAGACGCAGTTTCAGGACTGTGAATTCCATATTTCACAGAGGGCAGCCTTTTTTCCTGCTGTGCTGCGGTTGTCAGGAGGCCACCGGCTGGTCAGCGGCCGGCCTAGCTGCTGGGGAGGCTTGTGCCTCAGCGCGCCGGTACCAGTTGTGACCCAGTTTCTCGGCTCGACTCAGTGGAACAAAGAAAGTATGGTACTAGTGGCTGGGCCAAACAGCCGCCGCGCCTAGCGAGGCGCTGCATAATATCACGCTGATAGAGTAGTCCGTGACGCCGCTTCTCGTTATGGGTTGACTCAGGTGTGATCTGTGCCGTCTAGTGTCGTCATGGTTGGGTGACTGTGAGGCTTACTGGACTTGTAGGCCGCCTGACGTGTGCGATTAATCACATTGAAAACACTCAAGGACAAAAGGCAGCCTTGACAGCGAGGACAGCTCTCACATAAAGGGTTATGGTTCATCCCGTCTTGTTATTATATTAATGTTGCCATACTATCATTGCTTTATGTCAGCTGAGAACACAGTCAAATTGTGCATCCGTACAATACCACTAAAATAAAGTGAACTGTGCTTACCCAACCAAAACTCGTGTGCTAAATCTCCGAAGCCATCCTCATAGTCGGTCCAGTTCCTGTTGAAGTTCACTGTCCCGTCCTCTCTTCTCTGGAACACCTGGTGTATGACAACGTGTCTTAAGTAACATTACCTTACTGCCATAGGATCATTGTACTCATTACACTGCGCTCAGATACTAAATGAGTGCAGCATGAATGGTGCCTTTGTCAATTTTTAGTCCATCCCAGGTATTTCTTCCTCAAATCATTATCTTGGCGGTAATGAAGCAAGTTACACGGGCAGAAGTATTTGACATTTGCATGTACGGATGACAGTGCTGGTCTGTGATTTTGGAGCTTACAGCAGATATCTTTGTCCATTGATTTTTCTGTTTGTTTGTTATTGACTTTGGTCCACCTACCGTCCAACCTCCACCGTCCACCCCCTGGTCACAATACACACGCACTGTGGTGTTGTCAGGTAGATATAGATCACGGACACCGCTTACGGCAGAGTAACTTCGGACAGCTTCACAGCTGACTGGTTTGTGAACTGTAACACACACACACACACACACACACACACACACACACACACACACACACACACACACACACACACACACTCATACAAGCATAATTTTGCCTGATTTTCAGGGATATTTCTTTTATGCAAAATTTATTAATCTCATTGTTATATTAACTCATTCGAGACGTGCCGCCTCCTGATACGCGGCTTATGCCGCGTATCCGGAGGCGGCACGCCTCGAATAAGTTAACTGTGTCTGGAAAACCATGGCATATTACTAGCGGATGGCCCCTGCCGGAGGTACACGGACGTGAATGAGGCAAGCAAGAGGTATAAGTTTTCGTGTACCCCGCGTCTGCTGTGGAGTATGAGGACTAAGCCTTTTGCTTTCTGTGTTTTCGCTACGGTACCAATGGGCAGTGGGCAGATGTTCACATCTGCACGGGAATTAGACGACCCCGCCGTCCAAGAGTACACTGCTGCCATGCAGGTTAGGTTTTGGATAACCAAAGGCTAGGGTGCTGACTCGTTAACTGATTGGTTGCATGAACTTCCTTGATGAAGTCACCACCCAGGAAGAAAGAGTCCCATGAGGGTCTCATCGGCCATGTGTCCAGGACCCAGGCGAGCCACAAGTTATGTGGAGTTTCGGTTGTGGTTAACAGCCTGGAGAGGGATGGGCTCCGCCAGGTTCTTTTGCCCAAGACACGTCACATGCAATGACAACCTTACCTCAATCCATACCGGATCGGTCGTCGCCCGGAACAAGGACCGCGCCCTCTGTCTCGCGCCAGGGCAGAGGTGTTAAGTGTATTACTGGTGCACCACCAAATCTCGGTGCCAGAAACAACATGAGCATTGGCACCTGGAATGTCAGAACATTAAGAACGCTTGGAAAGTTAGAGGAACTGACACACGAAATGAACAGATACCACTGGACCATCCTAGGACTGTGCGAAGTACGATGGAAGAACCTTGGGGAAACGTCAACCCAGGAAAACCACAAACTGTATTACAGTGGAAGAAAAGACAAACACGAACAGGGTGACGGATTTCTCATCCACAAAGACATCGTGAGCACTGTCATGAGTTGTCGGCCAGACTCCAGTAGGCTTATCACCATACGCTTAAGGGCAACCCCATTCAATATCACCATTGTACAAGTTTACGACCCAACAACAGACTATGGATATGAGAAAAGAGAAGACTTCTATGACAAACTGCAAGAAGTCTTGGACCAGACCCCCAAGAAAGACATTCTTGTGGTGCAGGGAGACTGGAATGCCAAAAAAGGAGAGGATGCTGCTAGGAACTGGAAAGGTACATGCGGACGCTACTGCAATGCAGAGACCAACGACAGAGGCTAAGGCTCCTGGAATTTGCCAGCTCAAATGATCTAAACCTGATGAACACGTTTGGCCCACACAAAGCATCCAGAAGGTGGACATGACACAGCCAGAACGGAGAGCATCATAACCAAATTGACTACATCATGGTGAGGAGACGCTTCCAAACCAGTGTGAACATTGGCAAGACAAGAAGTTTTCCATTAGCAGACATTGGAAGCGACCATGAATTATTGACCTTCCGACTCCGCCTAAAGAAAGTCAACAAGCAGGGTCCCACCAGAATCACGTTTGACCTCAAGAAACTGAAAGATCCAGAGGTAGCAGAAGCATTACAGGCAAAGATAGGAGGAAAATTCGCGCCACTGCTACGTATAGGTGCAGAAGACACGGATGTGGACACACTGATCCACACATTTAACACTGCTGTAACCCAAACAGCCAGTGAGATCCTTGGCAAACACCGACAAGCAAAGAAACCTTGGGTTAAAGCCGCCATCTTTGTTCGATGTGACAAGCGTCGAGAATTAAAGAAAAATAAATCAGAGGTAGAAGGAGCTAAACAATACAGGGAAATTAACCAGGATATCAAGAAAAGCATGAAAAAGGCAAAGAATGAATGGACTGAAGATCAGTGTAAACACGTAGAAGAAAATCAGAACCAAAATAATAGCAAAAAAGCAAACGAGCTGGTTAAAGACGTGACCAGTGTAAAACAAAGACGCTCCTCGATCATTCAAGATAGTGAAGTTAACTGTCTTACGGAAGACCAAGACATACGGAAGAGATGGACAGAGTATTGCTCAGATGTGTACAACCACCGAGCTACAGGGGACCCAGGCATACTTCTCAACCCACTGGTGACCAACAATGGCAACTATCCCATCCTCCGAGAAGAAGTAGAGGCTGCAGTGAAGTCGCTGAAAAAATGGAAAGGCAGCAGGAGCAGACAACATCCCTGCAGAACTAGTCCAAGACAGGGGAGAAGACATGATAAGCGCCTTACTAACAATCTGCAATAAGATCTGGCAGTCATGGAATTGGCCTACACCATGGACCCAATCACTTATAATAACTCTCCCCAAAATAAGGTAACTTACATCATTGCCAGAATTATCGCACGATCAGTCTTATATGCCACCCAAGCAAAGTCATGTTAAAGATCCTACTGAACAGGCTGAAGCCACAGGCAGAAGAAACCATAGCTGAGGAACAGGCAGGCTTCAGACCAGGGCGCAGCACAACTGAGCAGATCTTCAATCTGAGAGTTCTATGTGAGAGGTACCTCCAGCACCAGCAAGACCTCTATCATGTCTTTGTGGATTTTAAGAAAGCGTTTGACAGGGTGTGGCATGCAGCCCTTGGGTCCACCATGAAGCTATACAACATCAATGCAAACCTGATCAAAGTCATAGCAAACCTTTACAACAAGGCCACTAGCGCAGTCTGCTTCAACGGCAAAATTAGTAAACTGATTTAGGAGTACATTCGGAGTCAGACAAGGCTGCTTGCTCTCACCTACTCTTTTCAACATCTTCCTGGAAAGAATCATAACAGACGCTCTGAAAGATCACGAAGAAACTGTCAGTATTGGAGGCAGAACAATCACGAACTTGCGCTTTGCGGATGACATTGATGGCCTTGCAGGAACAGAGAAGGAGCTAGCTGAGCTGGTGGAAAAGCTGAAATGCACAGCCATTGCGTATGGGATTGAAATCAGTGCAGAGAAGACCAAACTGATGACAAATAACACCTGTGGCATTGGAACTGACGTCATGATTAGAAGCCAAAAACTAGAAACAGTTAATAAATTCAAATACTTAGGAGCCATTGTGACAGATGAGGGATCAAAACCAGAAATACTGTCCAGGATTGCGCAGACAACAACAGCACTGACAAGATTGAAGACAATATGGAAGGACAGAAACATCACGCTCTGCTCCAAGTTCAGACGGATGCGCTCCTTAGTCATCGCAGTGTTCTTGTATGTCTGCGAGTCATGGACCCTCACAACAGACCTTGAAAGGAGGATACAAGCCACTGAAATGAGATGTTTTCGAAGGATGCTTGGCATTTCATACAGAGATCACATCACGAACGATGAAGTGGGAAGCAGAATCAGACAAGCCATCGGGCCCTTTGAAGACCTATTAGCCATTGTGAAAAAAACGTAAACTCAAGTGGTATGGGCATGTCACGCGTTCAGCAGGGCTTGTCAAAACAATCCTGCGAGGCACTGTGCAAGGAGGACGAAGTAGAGGAAGACAGAGGAAAAGATGGGAGGACAGTATCTCAGAGTGGACAGGACTGAGGCTGGGTGATACGCTAAGAATGGCAGAGAACAGAGAGGAATGGAGGGAGCTGGTTGCCAAGTTATCAGTGGTGCCCCAACGGTCGGCAAGACTACAGGATATAGATAGATAGATAGATAGATAGATAGATAGATAGATAGATAGATAGATAGATAGATAGATAGATAGATAGATAGATAGATAGATAGATAGATAGATAGATAGATAGATAGATAGATAGATAGATAGATAGATAGATAGATAGATAGATAGATAGATAGATAGATAGATAGATAGATAGATAGATAGATAGATAGATAAATAGATAGATAAATAGATAGATAGATAGATAGATAGATAGATAGATAGATAGATAGATAGATAGATAGATAGATAGATAGATAGATAGATAGATAGATAGATAGATAGATAGATAGATAGATAGATAGATAGATAGAGATAGATAGATAGATAGATAAATAGATAGATAGATAGATAGATAGATAGATAGATAGATAGATAGAGATAGATAGATAGATAGATAGATAGATAGATAGATAGATAGATAGATAGATAGATAGATAGATAGATAGATAGATAGATAGATAGATAGATAGATAGATAGATAGATAGATAGATAGATAGATAGATAGACGAATGTCAAGAGTAAAGACAATAGTTTACCAGCATCTTGATAGGCCGGAACTAACAGCAGGTCTTCTTTGAAATGTCGGTTCTCTTCTTGCACCGCCTGCAGTTCTTGCTGGAGGTGACCGTTGTCCCGTTCCACAGCCTCCAGTCTGGCCGTCATGATAGCAAACTGAAAACTAACACTGTCCACTCTCACTGTCGCCGGGGTCAGTAACTGTTCGGTAACTCTATAGCAGCCTCTGACTGACGGCGGGACTTCCAGTTGACAAGAGTAGTCTCCCTGTATGACGGGGTTGGGGAGCCGCAGAACAAAATGGCCGGCGGTGTAGCCGGTGTTGGCGATGTGGCTTCCTGATGGCGTCTGGGGAAATGTCATGGTATAAGTTGTTAACACAAAGCATAACCATCCATGCTTCACTTAGATACTGTCTACAGATGAACACATCCACATGAATAATGCCTTAGACATGACACTGGTCGGTGAGGCTAATTCCCTTCTTGTAACAAGGACCTTATAACTGATGAACCATTTCAGTTGACATTTTCTCTGTTTTTCACGTGATTAAAAGTAATCTTTTTCAATGCCAGTAACCTGCTCACAATACAATAAATACAATACAATACAAGACAATACAATAATACTTTATTAATCCCTCATGGGGAAATTTGTTATGCAACTATGCTGCATATTTCACATTAAACAAGGTGATATGAATTCGAAGGAAAAGTTTCAATATACCGAGATATTGTAAATCGAGTCTTTTTTTCGTTTTTACAAATCTTTGGTTCAAACTTTGATGGCGAGATCGACGTGGGAAAAATACGTCTACATTAAGTTACAAATTACAGCATATTGAAGCATTTTTCCTGCAATAGCAATTATGTTGCGAATCATTGACTGAACGCAAAGTTCCGAGTCGTGAGCTGATTAGTCATATTTTTGTCGTTTACATAGACGTCATTTTCATTTAAACGTGGACAAAATAGTGGAGCTTAGAAGAAGCCGTGCGCGCTGAAGGGACGCTACCAAACGTTTGTGAAACTGCGGTGCTGATATCTTTGCCAGTAGAAGAAAAAAAATTCCGATGCTCTGTTTTCTCTTGTGACAAGAGTGTGAATCTTTAGCTACAGACCATTGCTACAGCGGACACACGTAATGAAGTGCATCGCCAAAAGACAGTTGTCTCCCTTCTCATGACAAGGCCGTAATACACAATGGGCCTCCCCTGCAGTCCCCTCTGTTAAAATGCCTTAGTCTTAGTCTGCCCCAGTCATCCCCTAATTTTTAAATCCCCTAAACAAAACTACCGCCCACTTGCTGCACATTTGCCATGCACAAACTCCCCCCCCCCCCCCCACGCCCCCCACCCCCCCCCCAAAAAAAAAAAAAAAAATAATAATAAATATAAAAAAAATAAAAATAATAATAATAGAAATAAATAAATTAATAATAATAATAATAATAATAATAATAATAATAATAATAATAATAATAATAATAATAATAATAATAATAATAATAATAATAAATAAATAAATAAATAAATAACCACATCACCCTTCTCATTTCCTGGCTATCAACACGATTCTGTACCACCCCTACTTCCAAGCGCAGCCGAAACTGGTACACACCTCAAATCACCATCCGCTTGGCAACTCAAACTAGGCCAAAAAGATTCCGCTGGTTTAGCCAAGACTAGTATGAATCAAAGCACCAAACATCTCTTCTCATCTAGCAAGAGATTTTAAGCAAATTCCAACATACTGCCTCTCTACAAAATGCCAAAGAAGGCAGACGATATTTAAAAAAAAAAAAACACCGGTCTTCTTAGTGCCTGACCTACCTCATTTGAATACATAACTGGATCTGTCCGAGAAACTCTCCCACCTGAACACCATTCAATCTGCCATCAGTGCAATGCTTAGACACTAGCTAAGTGAAACCCAAACTGACACCATTGAATGTTGGTGCATCTTTATGTTGTGGCCCTTTATGTGAAGAGCGTCGTTGTACCGTTCACTATGCTGTTTATGTTTTGGATCATGCATATCTGATGCCATGATAAACAAACTAGATGTGTTCAAAATGCTCCAAAATTGGCATGTACATGAAGTAATATAGCTGATTCTCAGACATGTTGCATTTGAGGCACAGCACAAAGTAGTTATTTTTATATTTTTTCATTACCCACCCACCTACTTTTTTCCTTTTTTTTTTAAAGTTTACATACACAAGCAATAGAGATAATCTGACTCCCGGTGGGCTGGGCAACTGAAAAAAATGTTACCATAACACTGACATTGATGAAAAATTAGCTTTCAGACCCAAGGCCATTTTCTTGTGCATCTCAGGGCAGCCAAAAAGACATCACTCAGGCATCCTCATTGACCCTGTTGTCTGGTGACAGCAAGCAGGAAGAGGCCTGTAACCAGCTGCCATGCCCTACATGCTTCTTCAAATCTTTTCTTCAGGCAAAATAAGGTCATGAAACAGCTGTGCAAGTTAAACATTAAGTCTGCTGAACTATCCTACAGAAAAAAAAATGACAACACAAAACAGCCAAAACTACTATGCTACGGGGGACACACCCTATACCAAAAAAAAGTTTTGGGAGTGCTTATGTTGGAGTTAGCAGAGAAAAATGGTTATGTACAGTTCATTTTTATATAAAACACATTTGCCAGAGTCTCAAAACACATCAACTCATGTTGCAAATGCAGTAGGCATGTGTGTGCCAACCTGTGAACACTGCTGTAAAAGACTATTGGTAACTGCATCTCCAGCTCTCATTACAACACACTCAAATGAACTTTACGCAGTGTAAAAGTGCTTGTGTTCGGCTCAGAATAGACACCAGAGACGTCCCTCATTACAATTACCGCAGAATGACATCTCAGATGCAGCCTATGTTGTATACAAATGTAGCTGGATCATGCAAAATAACTCCTGCATGTCACATTATTTTGGCGGCTGATTTAACTCTGAGGTCAGCTGTCTGATGAAATGACCTGCTGACACTGTTTCATTGTAGTTTTGATCTTAACTTTTGATCTTAACCTCCCTCCCTTACATCTCCACCCCAGGCCCCCACCCCCACCCCACCCCTCTCCCACCCCCACCCCCCACCCCACTTAATTTTGCTGCTGCGTAATTTGCAGTTTGTCTGCATGTTGACATTTGAATTTCGCTGCAAAGATTTTTCGCAGCTGGCATTAGCACTGACACTCATATATATCGGCCTAATAGAACCAGAATCTTGAATCTAAAAAAAAAAGGCCGTTTTGAGAAAATCGCAGTCAAAGTTTTGATGCGCGCATATACATCTGCTATCGCGCGTACGAAGCTGCGAAATGGTGAACATGTTCATAGTGGTTAGAAATACCATCCTCAGCGACGCCGAGTGGATACTAACATCAGATATTTCACAACAAAACTTTTCCATAGATAGCCTGTTTTGGCATAAAAGTGGACTGTGGGATAGCAAGAGGCTATATTATGCCAGAACCTAATATTGGCCAGTATATGGTCCTGGCTGCAAACATCGCATACAGGTTGTTCGTTTTTTTATCATGCCAAAACCGTATGTAATGTCCAATAGTCTGCTTTGCGTCCTACGAAATCAAGGCAAAACGACAAAACATTGTAGGCAATAACCGCATACATGATGTGATGAAGCTCTATGCCCATGCATAGAGTTCACGACGGGTTTTTGTATGGTACGGTCTTGTCAGCGGTTTGTCTTGTGACAAATATCCCGTGTATTCAACAGGCCACATGCAATCATAATGAAAGCGTTTTGCACGGAGTTTTATCCGGGAGTTCAGTCTAACCGAGGCAGAGAATAGTTAGTACGGGCTATGAATGTAAGCAAGGACAGTTGATTCAAGAATCTGAGACCTAGATTTCATGTATGTTTATGTATTATTGAGAGTTACTGAATTAAAGGTAGTATGCGTTAGTATGATTTAGTTCGGTTGTGTAGCGTTGATATGGTTCAGTTATGTCGGTTTAGAATTGGTTGAGATAACCGGTGATTTTCCTATGTAGTTATTTGCCGAGATGGATAACTAAGGAAGGTGAGGTGTGTATGCCCAAGTCGTTTATGAAGGTAGTACGTGGTTGTGTTAATTATAGTCTTGTCCAATGTATAAAATAATGTATGGCAAGAGTGTCTGGTTACAGTCTGTTTCAATGTAGTGACAGAGTTATGGTGTGTTGCGAAAGTAGTTCGTGCTATGAAGCACGTGTGTGTGAATGAACGTGTGAGAGTTATTTGTATCAGCCAGGTTACGTAAGGTACCTCATATTATTCAAGTTGTGTGTGTGTTGCAAGTGTTATGAAGTCAGGACGTTATTGTACAGAGTTCTTGTGTGGGGCGGAGCGACGTGACGCCAAGACGTCAGTCAACAGAGGCTGCTGCCAGAGGGACCTATCGTGAGGTCATTTAACCACTCGAGGAGTGAGTGATCGGTGCCTAGACACCCGGGTCATCAGAGACTGTACTACGGAAGCGAGTCAGGAGGACGTCCACGGTACTCAGAACCGTGCGACGCGAGAAACTACACGCCTAGACATGGAAGGACAGAACGTTACAGAACGATAACACCGATGAAACAGGTTGGGTAGTTGTGAGGACCATTACCTAGCCTGGCTTTTACGTTTTGTATGTATGCGGTGGTGCTGAGCTTGTAGCGAAAAGTGTATGGTGTAAAGAATCTTTTGAGTTTACGTTATTTGTATTGTTAAGAGTAAAAGGGCCTAGAAAAAAGAGAAATAGTGTTTGAGTTGTACCGCGTGAATGCGGCCGTATGAGTCAGTGGCGGTGTTTGTGTCTATTGTGCTGTGAGTCTGTACTTGTGAGTGCGGGGAGAGGCTGCGTGCGTTACACATGCCAAATGCATGGTTTTGTGGTAATAAATAGCGAGGCGAAATTACTAAAAGTGTTAGGCAATAACCGCATACATGACAAATGCATGTTTTTACCATAATAAATAGCGAGGAAAATGTGCATAGATTGTGTTCAAAACCGTTTAACTTGAGATGCACAAGATTAACACTGAGTAATAACGTCTTTTCTTTAAACTGAAGCTGTTCATTTCTGGCAGATTTCACTGTTATACAAACAAATAAAGGAGTCAAGTGTGTAAGAAATCGTTCAGAGTAGCAGTACTGCAAAATCTGCCTTTATTTCCGTCTACATGTCTGACTCTCTTTCTCTCACAAACGCATGCTCACACACACAGACGCATATGCACACACGCATATGCACACACACACATACAGATCATCAAGCCAAACACACATTTCAGTCTATTAACCGTGGATTTATTTTTAAATGGTATGGTCTCACAAATTTCCACCCACAGCATTTTCAGGACGTGCCGCCGTAAAGTATTAATTTGTTAAATGTGTTTATCAACTGTTTGACTATGAGCAAGAATTGATGTTTCACATTAATTTGTGAAAATTTATGTTATTATACTAGTACTGGTACTGATAACGGCAGTCTGAAAGGACATGTATAGATAAAGAATACACCACATAACATGCAAAGCATGAATCTGAGTGTTGCAAATGTTGTTGTTGTGTACTTTCCATCTCATTGTAGTGGTGTTTAGACGAGGGAGGAGTGATAAACATATTTTAAATGGAGGGAAAGAGGACTGAATGCGTGGGTGGGGGGCGGTGTCCGGTAGCGGAAGTACTGAGTAGGTGGAGGAATTTCCCGACTGTGGAATGCTATGATGAGAGAGATGGAGATTGAGAGAGAGAGAGAGGGAGGGTGGGAAAGCCTGTAGGGGGTGAGTGCGTAGCCGGTACCGGTGTGTGAGAGAACAGTGGCGCAGTACGCAGCCTTTTTGGCCAGGACACTTCAGCCCAGTTCTGTGGCACAATACCTCAACATTGTTCGCCTATTGCATTTAGAATGCGGGGAACCGCACCCATACCAGGATTCGTGGATGGTGAAAAGCACATTGCGGGGAATTGAGCGAACAAAAGGCTGCCCTCCTAACCGCAAGACGCCGATGAGCCCGCAACTTCTTCTTCAGATTAAACAAAAAATTGATTTGTGCAGCTCTAAGGACTGTGTCTTCTGGGCAGCGATTGTGGTTATGTTCTTCGGACTGCTTCGGCGATCCAATCTTTTCCAAGATGGTGCAGGATTCGATCCTGGGAAACAACTCACTAGAGACTGCTTTGTTGTGAATGACAACAGTAGTGTCAAGATACTGGTTAGGTGGAGTAATACAATTCAGAAACGCGAAAAAACTCTAGTGATTACGTTACCGGTCATGTTGCGTCACCCTCTGCCCCGTGACGGCAGTGATCAGTATGTTTAGAGCACTAGGCCCAGCGCCTCCTAAGGCACCGGCCTTCCCCATTCGGGGATCATAGTTCAACAAACGGTTGCGAGAACTGACCTCTGCTGCTGAAGTAGTCCACAAGCTAGGAAGGTCTACCGTGCACCCCCCCCCCCCCCCCCCAGTACTCAATAAGATGGGTTTCAAAGTGTTCCTTAGTATGTCCTGAGATGTTTAAGCCATGTTCCCCGAAAATCCTTAGAAACACACCAGAGATATAGCCGATGGCGCAAGGGTACCCCCATTCACGCTCTTCGCAGGTGCTAAAATGAGGTTGAGAAACATTTTCCTCTAAATAAATCAGAATTCATTACAGAAACCCAAATCAGGCAATATTATGTCAAGGCACACCTTCTGCATCCTCTGCAAAAAAACACAATGAAAAAAATATTGAATCTCTGGCTCACAGTGAAGGTATTTGTTCACCCATTAAACGACCATTTCCGCGAAATCGCAAAAAAAGACAAAAATAATGTGTCAGATGCCTTCAGACATTTTCTATAGCACTGACAGTCCATTTTCAGGTTTACATCATTAAAACAGGATGTCACAATTATTATAAACTTGACTATGTGATGCTGTGATTACTGTGAGTGCCACAGTGCTTGATTTTGTATCACTACCCCCAAGTTTAAAAATACACAAAATTAATTAGAAAAAATTGCTTAAGTTATTCCATTTTATTTTGACCTCTTTTTACCTATTAAGTTTCAATAATGTGAGCATAAAGTGCAAAAAAATAAGTTAAGTCGTCATCCTTTACGGTACATTCGTGGTGAATGATAACTTTTTCCCATTTAAAATTGCCGAATTGGGAAACGTACGTCGTTTCCGGTGCCCTCAGAAATTTTGTATACAACTGATAGGTCTTTGTTAGGTTTTATTGGTTAGGATAGAGTACCACAGTTACTCCCAACCTGATTTTGTGATGCTATGATGCATTTAGGGGCCACAGTGGCTGAATCTGCTGCCCTACCCCCATTTTACCAGTACGCAAAGTAACGCAAAATAATCATAAAAATTGCTTACGTCATACTCCTCTGTTTAAATATTTTTTGTTGCCAGTTTTTTTTAAAGTATACATATTGAGCATAACAAGTTGTGATCATTTCATTAATTTCAATGAAACCCATCAATTTAATTGTAACTATTTTTAACTGGCTGGTCTTTTAGGTGATATTTTACTTAGCGTAAGGCAGGTCTAGTAAGGTCTCCCCTTTTCCTTTCATTTATTTTCATCTAGAAATGTGTAAATATGAATGCGTAATAAAGTTTCATGGTTCCTAATAGCCAAAACAATGTTATCAAAAATACTTAGTTTCCACATGTCGACTACGAGATCTCCACTTCCACCTTCTGCAACGTTCAATTTTGTATGGCCGTCTTTAAATCTTATATTGTTCTGGCTGCCAATAAGTGAGCTGTCAAGAGCTAGGCAGCATTTTTTCAGAGTTTGATGTATAGGGGCGTGTCTTCTGGTCAGAACTGCCAGCAGACCGCTTTTGTGTATGGACATGTTTGGAGAATGTGCTAAGGAGACTGATTTTCTACGCCAAATTCGCATAGGGCTGTTTCCGCATGACCCAATCTCACGAGGTGAGTCCAGCAGGGTCCTTACGGTCTGTGAACATTTGTGAAAGTTGTTAAAAAATGACAAGGCTTTTTCAGGGCCCTGGAAAGTCTGTCAATTTCAGTCCTTTTCCTTAAAGTCTGTGAAAGTTTGTACAAAATTACAACACGCTGGCAGACTTTTGTCTATTTCTTTTTTTTTTTTTCTCCCCCAATTTGTGACTATTCCATTGCGAACGATCATGCTGACGCTTGTTGCAAGTGATCTATATTTAGCTCTGATCATAAAGTGACTGCATGGCCTTTCAGCCGAACATTCTGATTGGTTGTTTACGCTTCTACCAAAGTCCGCCATTCGCTAAGCGTTCTTTTATTTTGGTATCTCTTCATGCATTAGGCACGGAAGCTTCAAATAATTGCTGATACAGAGTGATCTGATTAAAGTGTGTAAACCTTCAGGCTTCATTTTGGGTTTGTGAAACGTTCCTGCTTTTCTGTACGGACCCAGTCCAGAGTAAGCAGTGCGTAGATGAAAGATGGTGGCCTGGCTCTCCCTGTTCAGCTTGTTGATGTCATCTGCCCACAGGCTGCAGCTGCCATTCTGCTGTTGCCAATCACTTTGTTGTTGTAGTGTCTCCATTCCCAGCTAGTCCAGAATGCACTGGAATCCACTGCAGCACTATTTTGTGGACAGGGCATCCAGTCTATCTTGAAGTTTCCTGGTGAGATCAGTGGATCAAGCTGCTGCCTTTCCCTAGCTAGTGCTCTGCTGCTGTGTTGAGCACCTGCAGATCTGTACGATAGTTGGAGCTGCTGCCACCAGCTGGTAAGGAGAGGGAGGTAGTAGTGCGGTCTGCACAACAGATGTACACACCACTTCCTTCATTCCGCACGGCATCTTATGTGGTATCACAGCTGCTGTGAGGGTAGCGCTTGTGCACAACCTCCAGCAAGATGGCTTTGTGCAGTGCCGCGACCTTTGGTAAAGAGTCCTGGAACATTGTTTATGTTGTCTTGAAGGCTCTTTCGAGATGTCCAGGTATCTGAAGGGAGCTGTTCACACATCTTTGGGCTTGGTTCCAGGACGTCAGTGTTAGCCCTTTGCAGGACCTTCAGTTGGCGGTTCAGATTTGGGCGGTTCAGATTTGGACATTTCTGACGGTTCTTGGTCTGCTCCTGTAGTCTCCCATGCTGTCGGTGTTTAGTAAGTTTCTTCATCGTGTGTGCTGTTCTGTATTCCAGTGGCTCCAATGTCCTTCATTTCCTAAATTGGGGTACTCCAGATGGCTCTAAGAACGTCACTGCATCATGAGAATGATCCATGTTCTGCATCTTGTCAAGCCTGGCTTTTTGGGCTTTGCAGGCAGTGTTTCATGTTGTCGATGTATCTTGGTACCGCACAACTGGTCTGACCGAGCAGGTGTTTGCTTGTGCCAGGATGCTGTAATTTGAGCCAATGTGGTCCCCACCAGTTTCTTCATCAGAGACTTTTTTTTTTTTTTTGCAGCTCTAGCTTCCATGGCTTCAATATGAGGCCTCCACGTGAATCCAGTAATTTATTTGTTGCCAGTAAAGTTGGCCTGTCTGTCTTTGGTACTCGAAGGTCTCCAGTTTTTAGGTGACCTCTTCCGTCTGATTGAAAGAGATGGTCTAGCTCAGTTTGAGTGGCCTCTTTCAGTCCAGCTGCTGACTCTATTGGCAACATCCTGGATTCTGGAGGATGCTATTTCTTTATGTTTTCTGGAGGATGCTATTTCTTTATGTTCTGCTGCACTCCACACTGCAAAGTCATCCGCATGGAGGATGTTCGAGACGAACCTAGGTACTGTTGTACTGATGTCATTAATGTAGACCAAAAACAGCATCAGACACAACATCTCCCTGAGGTACACCTTCCCCGAGTTTGACAAGAGTGCTGAATGTGCAGACGATAGAAGCTTCAGCGGGAGCCCCTGTTAAGCATGCCTTAAATAAAAACAATTTACAATTAAATTGATGGGTCACATTGAAATTAATGAAATGATCACAATTGTTTATGCTCAATATGCATATTTTGTTAAGAAAACTGGCAACAAACATATTTAATCAGAGGAGCAATTGTTATGATCATTTTTCGTTCCTTTGCGTACTGGTAAAGTGGGGGTAGGGCAGCAGATTCAGTCACTGTGGCCCCTAAATGCACCACAGCATCATAAAATCAGGTTGGGAGTAACTGTGGTACTCTTTCCTAAACAATAAAACCTAAAAACGACCTATCAGTTGTATACAAAATTTCTGAGGGCATCAGAAACAACGTACGTTTCCCAATTCGGCAATTTTAAATGGGAAAAAGCTATCATTCACCACGAACATACCGTAAAGGATGCCGACTTTCCTTATTTTCTTGCACTTTATGCTCACATTATTCACACTTAATAGGTAAAGAGAGGTCAAAATAAAATGGAATAACTTAAGCAATTTTTTTCTAATTAATTTTGTGTATTTTTAAACTTGGGGGTAGTGATACAAAATCAAGCACTGTGGCACTCACAGTAATCACAGCATCACATAGTCAAGTTTATAATAATTGTGACATCCTGTTTTAATGATGTAAACCTGAAAATGGACTGTCAGTGCTATAGAAAATTTCTGAAGGCATCTGACACATTATTTTTGTCTTTTTTTGCGATTTCGCGGAAATGGTCGTTTAATGGGTGCACAAATACCTTCACTGTGAGCCAGAGATTCAATATTTTTTCATTCTGCTTTTTGCAGAGGATGCAGAAGGTGTGCCTTGACATAATATTGCCTGATTTGGGTTTCTGGAATGAATTCTGATTTATTTAGAGGAAAATGTTTCTCAACCTCATTTTAGCACCTGCGAAGAGAGTGAATAGGGGTACCCTTGCGCCATCGGCTATATATCTGGTGTGTTCCTAAGGATTTTCGGGGAACATGGCTTAAACATCTCAGGACATACTAAGGAACACTTTGAAACCCATCTTATTGAGTACTGGGGGGGGGGGGGGGGGTTGCACGGTAGACCTTCCTAGCTTATGGACTAAAGGGGTTTATACAAGCCACAGCTTGCGGCGTGGTGGGGCTACCTGGGCCCTGGCTTGTGGGGTGCCCGGCGAGGTGGTGAAGTGTTTGGGGGACTGGAAAAGCACTCACAAACCAGATAGGTGAGGCTAGCGCTGGCAGAATTGTCAGTACTCAAACCAAGGGGAATCACAGCGCTGGACAGACAACAGTTAGATCCCCTGCCCCCGCTTATCAGGCACCCAATCGCCAGCCCACAGAGAAATACGCAGGTATAGAATAAGACAATCATTTCCATTCCAAAAAGCACTGCATACCTATCATACTTGGACCAGATACCTCAAAATATTCAAGATTTCTACAGAAGTGTACTTATTCAGAAAATACCGACACCTTGAACACTCGACTTTTCTCTCAATTGGGTGGAAAAAAATGGCGTTTTTCCAGTTAGGTTTGGGCAGGAGTGGGTTAGATGTTGTCTTACATGTTTGACAAGTGAGAGTCACGGGAATAAAACGCCTCCGTTATTTTTGCCCAACTGACAGAAAAGTGGTGCCGCCGCGTGTTCAGTGTATAAGCGTGAGGAAGTAGTGTGGAGTTGAGCGTGATACTGAGGTGTGATAGAGCGTGTGGTCGTGTGCGCTGTTCTGACAAAACCTCGCCCAAGTTCTGGTCCGGAACTCTGGCCAGCTATTTATTGGCCGAGAGGGGCGATGCTGTCAGAACAGGGGCGCACTGAAGGGAAGGAGAGATTGAGATCGGGAAAAGGGGAGGGAGGGGGGAGGCATGAGAGTGACTGGAGTTTAATGGACACAGAAAATAACAGAACGATCAAACCTTGAAGCAATGCATCATTTTAAAACTGTCATAAGTGTAGACCTACTGGAACATCGCCAGTTTACGTTGTCAAATACATTGACAAAAAAGAGACGAAAATTGTATTATGTGAATCATTATTAGAGTTCTCCCAGCTGTTTTCTACGTATGCAACAATGAATCACATAACATCATAACGATAAAACATCATACGAATGTAAGCATCTAAATTGTATGTGAATGCTGAGTTTTAAAATGTGCCATCAAAGTCATCTGAATGGTCACAGAAACATAAAATGGCAGCACTGTTATCAAGTCAGTAACAGAGAAAAACATAAAAAAAAACAGATAAGGCATCATCAGTAGCATTTTCATCCTTAGCGTCTGTTTCTGGGAGACGGTCTGGAACAGACTTGTTGCTTATCAGATTCTCATAGTAGCTAAGGCAGTCTCTTGGAACCACCCCTGAGCGACAGAGGTCAAGCAGATCCTTTTTCTTCTTGTCAGAGATAGGTATTCTGGCAGAGTAGCGGCTAGGAAGAATGTCATTAAGGTACGCTTTGACGATGTTCTGCGACTAGTTCATCTGATCTTCAGTATATTGAAGCCTTCAAACATTGTGTACTTGTAATATAAGGTGTCTGGCTCTGTCTTCATGAATCTGAGCCATTTGATGCCCATCCAGTTGACCCGTTCTCCTTTCCAGGTTGGAAGCTGTGGCTCGCGATGTCTGTATGATGGTATGCCACTGGCTCGGAAAACTGATGGTAGCTGTAGCTTTTACTCTGTCAAATGTGGAGTGCATAGCATCACACTCCATCTGAGTGTGCCCTTGATCTAGGAATTTCTGGTCAATCGTCGCAATGTGGTTGATGGTCTGGACGGCATGTTGGAGAGTAGTGGCCACAAACTGATTTCAGTTTTGACCATCACATGTATCTGAATATAAGAGGACATGTTTGACACATACAGGCAGTGACTGAAGGTAGAGCAGGAGGCATGTCCCCACTTCACACGATCCTTTCTGACCCTCGGTCTCATTCCAGATGTGGCAGCGTCCGTGTTTGTCCTGGAGTGAAAACAATGTCAGGTTATAAACTACAAGTTTGCGTTTGTAGTATGCTGTGCTGAACTTCGAATGGGGAGTTGGCAGCACTTCCTGCATATTAAACGTTGCTACATGTACACCTGGATCGGCTCTGGTTGCTTTTTATCTTCTTCTTTTTCTTTTTAAGCCTCACTTTTTCGGCTAATGGAACCCATAATTGTAATTCGAAACAAAGACGTTACAGTAGCATGCGCTGGATACAGCAGGCCTGCCTGTCAGTACATTGTTCCAGGTACATTTTGTTGACTGAAAGTTCCGAGTCAAGGTACTTTCTTGCTGTACTTTTTCGACAGTAATGAGTAGTGTGACTCCACTGCTGGAAATGACTCAATGTGCCCTTTTACTTCTACCCGTTGATGTGCCGGCACTTTGTTACTAGGGGCGTGCCTCCCGCTGTTCTCTTGTCCGGTGAAGGCTCTATCTTTGCAGTTTTCAAGGGCATGTGGTGTATAGAAATGACCGAAATCCAGGGTTTTCAAAAAGAATGCTTTGCTAATAGGAATTTGCTTGACGACAACAGTAAAACTGAAATATCGCTGAACATTGCTTGTTTTCTTGACTGGGTTCTTGTCTTTGTCCAGGTAAGTTATTGGTTCTTCTTCTGCAACGTGTCTCCCCCACCGGGTCTGCCCTAGGGGACCTTGGTGGGGTTGTCTACTTTTTAGTTCCTAGGGTCACCTTGTCTAACCCCTGCAAGGTGGGTTCTACTCTTTTGGGGGTTTGTATTTCTGTTTTTCTGGTCCATTCATCTGTATTTTCCTTTTGAAATTCTCCCTCCTGTCTGCGCTTCTTGCAGTTCTTTTCTTCATTTATCGCAGGCACGTCCTGAGAAGCCCTATTTCGCTTGCGGGACGTAAAGCAATCTATACTCACTCACTCACTCTGTAACGTGTCTATAGACAAAATCCTTCTGCCTTTCGTAACTGAACAGCATGTAAAAACTGTGAAAGATGTCTTCGCGCAATCTTTCATTTATTGCGTCTGTAAACTTACGCTTGCACTTAGAGCAATCAACCAGCTTGACCTCTTTCTCTGTACCTTTCCTTTGCTTGTACAGTATTCCTGTCCAGCAAGCTTCAATCTCTTTCACACGTTCCTTTTTTCCATTGTGAAGGCGACGCTGTTGATTTTCTACCGGGCTTTCATTTCGGTGGTGTTATAAAAAGAAAAGACTGTCTGTGCCGGCTTCCGTCTGCCACTTTTGTTGGGGTTTCGTGGTGAGAAGTCTTGGCTGAAGCTGGAGGTGAGGTCGTCATCTTTCCTGCTATCGTTGTCTTCAGAAAAGCAGAAATTATATATCACTTTAAACACACGTATGACGCACAAAACAAGAGGCGTTCCTTTTAATTATATTGTTTTGATTTGTCGTTTGACACTGAAAATCTCTAGAATCGAACTTAGCATAAACATAAACGAAAACAAAGTGTATGAGCAGACAAATTAAGATGCTGAATAACCTTTACAGAGTGGCTCAGGGGCAGAAAACAAGTCACCATTTTACAGTAATCTTTTTTTCTGATGTGGGGTTTGACAGGTTTCCTCAGCATCTGTTTCCTTACTCCCCCCTATCTCAGGTGTGTAGTCAGAGAAGGGCTTGACTTGCTCGGGACCGTCTCTTTCATCATATGGGTTGTTTGTGGTCCTTTCATAGTGTAGTTCATCAGAGAAATCAATAAGAGTGTCCGCCATGGCTTGCTCCTGACCATTCAGCGTCCACGCTGGCTGGCATATGCTGTAATTATCGAGACGCATGCACGCACACAAACAGCGTGTATGTGCACATTCGAACAAGTTATACATCATCCATTTACAGAATAAAGGTACTCTACATAACTGTAATTACTACTATAGGGACAGAGAATATAATTATTATTACATATCAGTCTATGATTCTTGGAAGGGACACACAAATTATAATTATATAATTATCTTATAATTAAATATAATATAATTATAAGAAACCGGTTGTAGGCGGCAAAAACTAAAATCTACCCAGCAGGTCAAAGATCTGTTTGGGAATATTCATGTAGTCCTTCCCTCTCGGGAGGAGATCAGCATATTCTCCAACTGATTGCAGGGCGCCTGGGGGTAGTCCCTATTGCTATATGCAGTAGGTGTTCAGTGGAAGGCGCAAATAGATAGGTCTGTCATGCCTTCCTCCCACTACCTTTTCTTTCTACATCTAGATCGCGAGGCAGTCACAAAAAGGGCAGCTGATGTCCTGGTGACACAATGCAAGCTTATCAGCCTAGAATTCCATGGCATTAGCACAGCAAGAGCATTCTCAGAATTAAATGAAAAAGTACGTCCCTTGGAGCTAATTTGACTGAGTGCATTTTGGACTTCGGTCGATGCCTCTGTTAAAAGTAAAGAAGTTTTCATTCCCTACTGAGAATGCGCTTGCTGTGCTAATGACATGGAATTCCAGGCTGGTAAGCTTGCATTGTGTCATCAGGACATCAGCTGCCCCTTTTGTGACTGCATCGCTCACTAGATCTAGAAAGTGAGGGGCGTGGGAGAGAAGGAATGACAGACCTATCATGTTGAGCCTTCCACTGAAAACACCTACTACATAAAGCAGTAGGGACTACCTCCTGTCACCCCACAATCCGATGGAGAATATCCTGAGCACTCCCCCCGGTGGGGGGATGCTAGTAAATATTCCCAAACAGATATTGGACCTGCTGAGTAGATTTAAGTTTATGCCGTCTATGACCGGTTTATATATCATAACACAGCAGGAAAGTAGTACATGAATATACCCACACAGATCTTGGACCTGCTGGGTAGATTTTAGTTTTTGCCGCCTACGACCGGTTTATTATAATTATATTATATATAATTATAAGATAATTATATATATAATTATATAATTATAATTTATGTGTCCCTTCCAATAATTGTGGGCTGATATGTAATATTAATTATATTCTCTGTCCCTAAATGAGTAATTACAGATATTTAGATTAACTTTGTTTTACCCCCTGGCGTCCGGCAACCCGCTGGAGAATATCCAGTCCTCCCCTGGTGGGGGGATGCTAATAAATATTCCCAAAAGGATATTGGACCTGCTGAGTATATTTAGGTTATGCCGTCTATGACCGGTTTATATATATATATATATATATATATATATATATATATATATATATATATATATATATATATATATATATATATATATATATATATATATATATATATATATATATATATATATATATATATAACAAGCCTGCAGACGTCGTGGGCAACTCCTATAAAATCTTTGTTCGCGAAGTCAAGCCAAGAGATATATATATATATATATATATATATATATATATATATATATATATATATATATATATATATATATATATATATATATATATATATATATATATATATATATATATATATATATATATATACATTATAAATTATAACCCTAAAATGTTTTCAAATAAAAAGTTTCTTACCCTTTTTTTACCAAAAAAAAAAAAAACCACACAACTGTGCCTGTCCTTTCCTTTCGACAAACTGATGTAAAACATTTCGTACAGATGGAAAAGAAAGAATAATCCAGATCCAATTAACAAGTGAAGTTCTCGTCGCAGAGCTGTACAAGAACAAAGCCTTGTCAGTTTTCAAAGCAGCAACAGCTCATTAAAAAAATTTCCTCTGTGTCTCTAAATGTTCATGACTATATAAGTATACTATCGGCTTGTGACTGGAACTGTGGCATGTGAACTTCTCAAGTAAGTAAACTTTACCACAGCTCCCACAGCCTTCGTACTGGCAGGTATAAACAGCCCTGTCATGTCCAGGTGACTGGTTTTGGTCCGCTGCTACATGCTGAAGGTATGGGGCCAAACATCAACAACCTCTACATATCTGTGTCTTTTCGAACTGAAAAGGCACTTCTCTCCTTATATCTGATATTTGTCTGGTTTTGGCAAGAGATAAATGTAGGATAAATAGGAGGTTTTTTCCATACCATATCTACAAATCTTAGACATATCTTGTTTTGGCGTAAAATTATGTAACATGTTTCATAGTCACAAATTTATGCCAAAACTATAATATGACTTTTAATTTGGTTTGACCTAAAACTCTTCTCTGAATACTGGGAAATAATTTATGCTAGACCTATACATCTTCTCTGTCATCTGGTTTGGCATAATATTAAACCCCCAAACAGATGGAATAATTTATGCCTGATGTGCACATAACGTGATGTGTGGATCTGTCTGAAAAAAAAACACAGAAGATTTTTTTAATTCTAAAACCAACAATGATGAATAACTTCACCAATTTCGTGGTCACAAGGCCAAGATTTTGATAAGTGATAGAGCAGTGATTTCTTAAGATGTTTACATAAAAATCCAATTTTAGCACATGTTGAGATATCAGGTTCTGGTTCTAATAGGACGATATATTGGGATTAAAACGAGAAAGAAAACGGAGAATGGTGACACTGAGATGATTTAATAAATCAGTCGGTCAAGCAATCAATGGAATATGTTTTATGATGAACAGCTGGTTTTAGGGCAGGGGAGTGTGTGTGTGTGTGTGTGTGGGGGGGGGGGGGATAGAGGAGGAGGCACGTACCGTATAATGTACACATACTATTTCTTTCAAACACTATTACTATTTGTTTCTGTGTTTCCATCGCCCACTCATAACACCATTGAGGTCTCGTGTTTTATTTGAGTGACTTACAAAATACATACTTGCTGCTGTTATCTTATTTTCTTACTGGCTTTGACATTTTGCTGGAAGATATTCAGTCCCATAATTTAAGCCGGAACTGTTCAAAAATCTTTTAAACAGGCTGTTGTTACCCGGTTGCTAAAAAAAAAAACAGTCTTGGACAGAAATACCATGAAAAAATACAGATCTGTATCCAATCTACCATTCATTTCTAAGGTCCTGGAGAAAGTTGTCTTACAACAGCTCCTGGAACACTTAGAGATCAATGGTCTGCTGGAAGTGTATCAGTCCGCCTATAGGAAAAGTCACAGCAACTCTGCAAGTCTGATAATGGTATGTTACCGATACACGCATGCAGACATTTACAATACACGCAAAAGAACACGTTCTCTCTCTCTCTCTCTCTCTCTCTCTCTCTCTCTCTCTCTCTCTCTCTCTCTCTCTCTCTCTCTCTCTCTCTCTCTCTCTCTCTCTCTCTCTCTCTCTCTCTCCCCTCTCTCTCTCTCTCTCTCTCTCTCTCTCTCTCTCTCTCTCTCTCTCTCTCTCTCTCTCTCTCTCTCTCTCTCTCTCTCTCTCTCTCTCTCCACAAACACATGACACTTTTAGTTTAATTATGCTGAAATTGTTTAGTATTATTTTGGGTGTGTGTATGTGTGTATATGTTGTATTTGTATGGTATCCGCTCTTTGTTTTAATTGTTACTATTTTGAAAAAAAAAGCTTCAATAAAAAAATAATTAAAAAAATAAAAACTAATTAAGCTCATTAATGCCAGATGGGCGTTAAGGCCCCGCCACACATGCCCGATTCTGAGGCTGATTTCCAAGCAGTTTTAAATCGGTAGGTGATCGGGCCGGACTATAAAAACGTATGCACTGCCACACATTTCCCGACTTTTTAGCCGACCGGTTTGACTGCAAAATGACTGCTAGGTTTGACAGTGATGATGATGTGCTTGCATTATCAGCAGTTTGCATCATATTGGGGAAGAGGCGGGCGAGACATCGGCAACGAAGATGGTACTGATCTTCCGCCATTTTCAAACTGAAACAATGTGCTTTGCGAGACGCGCTCTGACTGGTTGAAGCTTACAATCAGGGCCGATTCGGATCGGAAAAATAGAGCAGGTTCTTGTCTTCAGTTGGTCTTATTTAATTAGCTAATTAAGCCTGTCAGCACCCACATGGTCGTTACTCTCCAAAAAAACCGGTACCCCCTTTTAGTGCACTCAGTAATAAAAGATTTCCAGATCACCTAAATTAATAATGTCGCATCAACCTCTTAAACAAGGCTAATTAGTCTATCAACAGCCACAGCGATCAGCTGTTAACCCAGCCAGCACACAAAACACCCTTATGTGTTTTCTGCACCCACACTATCACTAGTTCCCCCACCCGGGTCTGCCCTGGGGGACTTGGGTGGGGTTAGGTACTTTTTAGTTCCCAGGGTCACCCTGGTCAGCCCCACAGGGTGAGTTTTTCTCTCTATTCTGGGGCATGTGTTTCTGTCTACCCGAGGTCCATTCACCTGTATTTGCCTTTTTAAAACTCTCCCTACTCTCTGCACTGCCTGTAGCTCTTGATATTGGATGTGTGTTGCTAAATGGTCTTAGCTTTATTTAGGCCCCATGTGTTAGGTTTATTTAATGTATTTGACCGGCTGGCGACATACATTCAATGTTCTGTTTAGGTGTTGTTGTTTTTTTTTTGTTTGTTTGTTTTTTTTTTTTTGTTTTTTTTTCACAAGCAGTGCAGGCACGTCCTGAGAAAGCCTTGTTGCTGTCGGGACGTTAAGCAATGTACAATCAATCAATTAAACTATCACTAGTCAAACGGGGATTTCCAATAGACATAATGAGATCCCCCCCAAAAAAAAACAACATATAAACCACTAGCAACAGTCACACACACACACACACACACACACACACACACACACACACACACACACACACGCACGCAAGCACACACACACACACACGAGCGCTCTGATTGTGTCGTTAGTGTCAGAGAAACTGCCATGTGACAATCCATGCTGCCATACGCTGCCATATGAGTGATCTGATAGTGACTTCACGTCAGTGTTGCTATACATTCCATAACTACAGGCGTTCACTGCCTTACTAAAAGTCCGCACTAGGCCATGTTTATGCCAGACACATTTCGGCATGCGCAGCGGGTGTGGGGAGGTACCTGGCTGGGATGGGTGGTGGTTGCGAATGGCTTCCTGATTCTAATTATGTTCATTCCTCAGCCCCAAATAGTGGCCAAGTATGATTAGTAAGAGAAAGAAGGAAAGGGCATTTTCGTGGTGCACAAACTTGTTTCACTCAATGATACGGAAGTCTTTCTTGCCACTCAAGTCTAACATCACTTCAGATCACGCTCACATTAAAAGGAACGAATGGAATAGATGTCTTGTTTGGTGGAAAACAAAGTTCTCACATCCCCTGTGGCTGCAGGGGCAAATTTGAATCTATGGCTTTGAGGCATAGTGGTGCTGATTGATAAACCAAAAATCCTTCTTTAAAATCGTTTTTACAAAAGAAATATAGCACTGGAACCCACTATATTGTCATTTATTTTACCTTATTATTATTTTCACACACACAAAAATTATTTTGATGATTTTTATAATACAATTGAACGCTAAGTTTTATTAGTGCTTTCTTTTATTTATTTATTTATTTATTTATTTATTTATTTATTTACACACTGATTGCATGTCTCTCTGAGATCAGATTTTTATTATCAGACTATGTGAAAAAATGAATCTGGCCTGTGTAAATAAATAGATACAGTAAATAATGTTTGTTTCTTTGATTGTTTGTTTGTTGTTGTGCTTTTTCTTTCTCACTGCCACATGTTTCAAAATTTCACTATGGTGTGAAATCGTGCAAAATTCACAACGAAAAAAACAAAAACTCAACCAAATAAAAATGAACCAGGCTTTAAAGTCTTCAATTTTTTTCCTCATATGAGAAAGTTCATCACTATATATTATGACTTGCATAGGAAAAGGTATGTTACATGTACAGTTTCCATCTGATTTGGAATTTTTAACCATCATTTTAATCAGTCAGTCAGTTGAAATTTGCTCACCAAGTTTCAAGTCGATCAAATAAAAAATACAAATTTTCACTGTGCAAAAATTTTGAAACTGTGCTAAGTCCAAAAGTCACTAAATAAATTATAATAAATTAACCAATCTTCTCTCACATGTACTTTTTTGACATCATGGTTTGTGAGAAGATGCCGTATATTTCTGATTAAGAAAAACGAGGAAAAATGCAGAAAATAAAAAAAATTCTCATACGGGAAATTTCATTACTATATATTATGACTTTCACAGGGAAAAGCATGTACCTTTGTACAGTTTCCATCTGATTTGGCATTTTTCGCCATCATTTTAAGCAGCTCATCAAACTGCATCCGATGAAAATACTCAAAACATTGTAAACTCTATATTTAATAGAAACCGCAATGGCCAAAGTTTCTGTATCAGTAGTACCAACTTTAACAATCTACCAAATGTCACTAAATTTTTTTTTAAAAGATTAACCAATCTTCTCTCATCTGGACATCATGGTTTGTGAAATCATGCGGTATATTTTTGATTAAGAAAACCCATGAAAAACGCAGAAACTATTTTTTTTTTTCATCATATGAGAAAGTTATTACTATATATTATGACTTGCATTGGAAAAAGCATGTTACTTGTACAGTTTCCATCCGATTTGGCATTTTTAACCATCATTTCAATCAGTCAGTCAGTTGAATTTAACACCAAGTTTAAAGTCAATCAAATTTTTTAAAAAAAATTTCAGTGTGCATAATTTGGAAACTGTGCAATCATTTTAAGCAGCTCATCAAACTGCATCTGATGGAGATATTTAAAACATTGTAAACCCTATATTTAATAAAACCCCTAATGGCCGCCGGGAGATGGTCTTAGTCGCCTGTTCGGCGTTAATCACCAATAATTAATTAATTTATTAAAAACCCTAATGGTCAAAGTTTCATTAGGGTTACATTATGATTAGGGTTAGGTTTCTGGCTAGGGTTATAACCCTCAGGTGGTAGGTAAGCCACATTTTTGGTTAATTTTTTTTTTAATTATGCCATTTGATAGCCCATATGGTACTTAGTCTAGAAATGCAAATACAACTTTTGTATTCCAATTTAAACATGTGTTATTGCCCTTGAGAAAAGTCAGGGGAAAAAAAACAACATTATCCTTTCTCGTGTCCGTATTTTATGTGCAATCTCTCCCATTTTCATACCCATACTGAGGCTGAATTTTTTTTATCGATCTCTTTAAACCAGCTCTAAATACTTCATCAGTTTTTGTTTTGTTTTTGTTTTGTTTTTTTGGTAAAGTTTTCAATTCAATAATGTTTCTCCCATTCACAACATCTACACTTACCTTGCATCAAAATGTTCAGCTCATGAAACTGCATCAGATGAACATTCATAAAACATTGTAAAACACTATATTTAATAGAAACCCTAATGGCCAAAGTTTCCGTATCATCAGGACCAACTCTTAAAGATATCTATCTGTTTTGTTCGCAGTTTTCACCCACTGAACTAATTTATGACACTATTTACATGAAGTACTTTGAAAGACACTGCAAGTCGTTTTACTCAGTTCTGGTTTTTAAAGAAAGTTCAATGTCTAGTGCATAACCCTGACTGGTTTATTATGTTCAGTATACCTCTAGCTTCTTGGCATTTCAGTACCATTAGTCTGGGATTTTTTGTTTTGTTTCTTTTTGTTGCTAAGCCAAAATCAACCTGAACATACCAACAAACACAATATCATTACACAGCTACCATAATTCAGCCACTTTACTCTTAAAACATTCACACAACAACACACACGTACTTTACATAAACCACCTAATGGTTTTAGGACCATATATCCCTTCCCAACTTTTACACTCGTATTATCTATTGTTCCTGCAGAATCATGCAAAAACACTATCAAGTCCCAAGGAAAAACGTTTTCATTTATATCAAGTATGAACTACAATAAGTTAAAAAAAACTCAAATAGCATGTATTGACTCATTCTACCCCATCACCCAAATCCATAAATTTTGCGGTTGTCCTCTGAAGACTACATCATATATTGCAGGGCAGGACACACATCGATCATGATTGTTCAAGGGTGATGCCAGAATAGCTTGGCGCCCATAGGCACCAAGCTATTCTGGCATCATCCTTGAACTATCATGGTCGATCCTTATTTTCCTGTGGTGTGTCTGGGGTAGAATGAGTTAAAGATCACAGAAGAAAAAAAAATCCGTCAGGCTCTCTGGTTATATGGCCTTACTAAGAAAATAAAATATTATGACCATAGTCTGTGAGTGTGGTTGAGTGGCTGCAAGTTGCACCATAGGTGAATTTTCTGTACATAAACTAGAACAATAAATTAAACTATCTCCTTTATTGATTGATCCCAATGCAGGCAGCAATGATAATATGGCCAACCTAGAAACGTGTACAACACATTCATTCATTCATTCATTCATTCATTCATTCATTCATTCATTCATTCATTCATGCATGCATTCATTCATCCATTCATTCATTCATACACACTAATCTTCATTCTAGTCACACTGAAAATCTAGCATTTCCATGCTTGGTCTTCCAGCTTTTTGCTATTACTTAAAACATCATGGGGCCATGTGTTCAGTCTTCTGCTGAAACCCGACTGTGCCCGCACTGAAAGAAACAGCCTGCAAAGATTTTCATTTGGCATAAAGGGCAGGTTCTCACTAGCCCTTGTAACTACAGGGGCTAATGTGAATCTATGCATTTCAGGAGAAGTCATATAATCAGTATAGTATGCTAAGCCTGGTCTTCTCCACTGTTTAAGTTTTAGCAAACCGCAAAGATTCTCATGAGTTTTTGCAGGCTCCCACACATTTAGAAGGCAACATCGTTCTTGCTAGGATAAATGTATGCCTATTGACCATGTCCACAGCATCACATACTTTACTGTGGCTGGCAATATCAGCTTGGTGAAGCTACACAGATTCTAATGTGTCTGTGCAAGTTCCAAAAAACTTTGGTGGTCAACCTCTCTCGTGAATTATATTTTAGCTCTTTCTCCCGCACCAAAGTAGGGTTTTGCTAACCTGAAAACCCTGTTGTAATAAAATAATAAAATAATAATAATAATAATAATAATACCGTTATTATATAGGCGCTTTTTCTCAATTTTGGGGAAATCGACTCAAAGCGCCGCGCCTGAAACCCAACACACACACTCACGAAACAGACACGGATTTACGCCATTTAAGACAAACACAGTACAAGACAAACGAAGGGCCAGTCAGCTACTGAAGTTACAGAGATTTTTGATCGCTTGTATTTGAAATTTGTAAAGTGGCCTGAGACCGGTACCAAAGTGTGGTATTTGTACGTTATCTTGATACGTTTTAACTTCTTTAACTATGTGTTCATTCTCTGCGGAGGAGTTCCCTAGTACCATCAGCCTGCGATGCCCAGCCCACGACGGTTCCGCAAACGAATGTGGGTGGTACCAGGTACGTTAGAAGTCTAGCTGCCTGGCTAAGTTTTAAAATGAATGGTCCTGCATATGTGTGCCAGGTTGTGTAATTTCATGAAATAAGACTCAGTTTATTGACTAATACCTTAACAGATGTGTTACTACTCAAAACGTCTATATCTGTGCCTTTTCTAATAGCAATAAAGACTTTTGCTGACTCTGTCAATGAGCTATACCATGTAAGTTTGATTCTCTGTGCAATTTTTGTTTCTTTGGCGTCATCCAAAGGTCTCATGATAATTTCAAAAACTATTGTGATTTCTCTAGCAAACATAAAGTTTTCTGGTGCAAACACAACAGCCGGTTTAGATCTAACCCTTTTATTTGTAAGAAGATACCATAGTTTCTCATAATCTTGCAGTTTTAATTGATCTCTACTATTGTTTTGTTCTTGGAACAAAACTCACAAGCAACGGCCCAGACTTAAGTGCTTTTCTAAATGTTAAGTTATTTTCTCCAGTAATTACATTGGGCTAAAAAATTCAAACTTTATGTCCCAGACAATTATGGGTGCAGGACCAGTGGCAGGAGCAGGAACAACTACCCACTACCCAGATACTTTAATTAAGTTGTAAAGCACATTATTTACAGGACTAGGTATAGTAACATCAGGAAGATGTTTAAGTTTGGGATACCGCCTTTCTTCATCATCCTTCACATCATCAATTACCTTCCACTTGTACAACATAAAAGAATCAAATTCAAGGCCATACATTTTTCCTATTTCTATTTCTTTATCAAAACCATGCACATCAGTCACATCTTTTAACTCTATTACTGGACAGGCAACTGGTGTAATTCTCAGCTTTGGACCAGCACTCATTTTTATTCAACAAAAGTAAAATTTATTTAATTTCCAAAACAACACAAAAATCATGCATCAGAATATGCTTACCATCCTGATTAGTTATAGATATACACAGTGATTCAAAGAAACTGGAACGTAATTTGTTTAAACTGCAAATTAGTAAATCTAACAAGCATGCTTTCACAATAGGGAGCATTTCAGCGGAGACGCATCTTAACAAAGTTGAAGGTATTCCATTGTGCACATTTTCAGACGTGTTCATTTTTTTAAAAGGAACATTTAGTATTTTATGTACTGACAAATTAACAGGATGTCTTCCAGTTACCTTATCTTTTGGGGCTTTAACACCATCGTCCAATCTCTAGTACCATAACCTTCTGTTTTGCTTGTCCAATCATCATTTATACTACTTACAATATCACCCATTAAACCAAGTAAATTTGCAAGCAAAATAAAAATTACAGTCTGACTACCTTCGGGAAATTCTAATGTAACAAGTAAGTTAGCTGTATTTAAAGTTGCTTTAAATTTAAATTCGCTTAAAAACAGTTTGCTAAAGTACAAAAGTCATAATACCCAGATGGTAAAAAGTGTCTATAAGTGGCTGAACTTAATTAATAACTTATAGCATCTTCCACATTAAAGCACTTTACAGTGTAGAACATTTCATGGATAGCTACAACCTTGTTACCATCACAATTATCAATACCATTAGTTAGCAACACTGGTTTGCTCGTATCGAGATTTGTTAAGGTAATAAAATAATTTATTATCATATAAAAATGCACAATGGAATTTAAATCACAAACATTAGCGCAAGGAGTACAAACGCATTTCAATTTAACTTGAATGCCAAGTACAATGTCGCACCAAATTATGACCAGAAAATAATTCAACTATATCAGCTGGACATTGCTGTGTCGGGCGCAAACAAAGGAGATTCCTTTGAAGTAAAAGTTCCAAATCCTTATGATCAATACCTAAACCCACCAATTACAGATGATTCAACTGCACGAAAGTGGTACTCAATTCCACTACAAATTTGTCACAACCAGGATAGCTTCGCTATACTACGTTCAACTATAGGCTGCTGTGTTTCTTTTACTGACCATTTGAATCACTCAAACAAACTGATTAGGTCTGTATATAGTTTCCACACATATTACCAGCTTAGAGGAATACTGTCAGACCTCCATGTGCCACTACCCACTGAATCCAGTTTTAACCCGTTTAATAACACCATGGATATGAAAGCATTCTGTAATGAATTTAACATTAGCTCTATGTATGACTTTACACAAAAACTTGATGATCCCCATGGCCTGGGAACATTGTATTATGCTATGAGTCACAGGCATTACCCTCATGATTACTACCCTGATTACACTTCATTCACACAGAAAACTGAAGTCTGGTTAGGCTCCATAGAACAGAAACAGTCTAATGCCTGGACCACATTTGTCTTAGACTGAAGTGACGGGTTTATTCAAGCTGGAGTTAAATGCATTAATGAGTCTATAAGAACATATGTGTTGTGTTTACTAGGAGCACAAGCTCAAACAAATCAAACATCTTTAACGGGAGTGCAAAATTTTAAGCACAAAATCAATTTCTTGCATACTTAGAAGATGCTTTAAAATCAGTAGTAGATCTCCCATCAAGCATTCAATGGTATCAAACGTTCTCAGATATACCAGATCAAAAGTTGACTTTGTGGTTGGCATTGGGTTATACATGTTGTCATCTGACCTTCAACTCCAAATAGGGACAATAAAAAAATTTAAAAATAAAATTATTGTTGCAGGGCATGATCAAAAATTAGGACTCAATCAATCAGTGAACTTAGGTCCAACAACCACACATTTACACTCACAAACCAGATAGGTGAGGCTAGCGCTGGCAGAATTGTATACAGACCAAGGGGAATCACTCAGCGCCGGACAGACAAACAGTTAGATCCCCTGCCCCCGTCTATCAGGCACCCAATCGCCAGCCCACAGAGAATACGCAGTTATAGAATAAGACGATCATTTGCATCTTCAAAAAAGATGCATCAGGTCTCTTATATAACCCATGTCTTTCTCGGGAACTTAGGAAGTAGGCAGGGGAAACATACATACACAAACACGAAGGTGCACTACCATATGTGGTCAGGTAAATACCCTAATTTCCCACAGTAGATGCACTAATGGATCTAACTGTTTGTCTGTCCAGCGCTGAGTGATTCCCCTTGGTCTGTATACAATTCTGCCAGCGCTAGCCTCACCTATCTGGTTTGTGAGTATTTATAACTCGAGGCAAATTTGTATCGCTATATCGTTACATTGTTGTGTAATGTTCTGTGCATCTACTGTGGGAAATTAGGGTATTTACCTGACCACATATGGTAGTGCACCTTCGTGTTTGTGTATGTATGTTTCCACTGCCTACTTCCTAAGTTCCAGAGAAAGACATGGGTTATATAAGAGACCTGATGCATCTTTTTTGAAGATGCAAATGATCGTCTTATTCTATACCTGCGTATTTCTCTGTGGGCTGGCGATTGGGTGCCTGATAGGCGGGGGCAGGGGATCTAACTGTTTGTCTGTCCGGTGCTGAGTGATTCCCCTTGGTCTGTATACACACATTTAAAGACACCGTCAACACCAATAACTCCAGTTACACCAGCACCATTTACACCGGCACCAGCATCAGTTACACCAGTATGACAAATGCATGAGCCACAACCAAACACGCATGAGTCAAAGAGAACTGTGCTGGTAATAGACCTTACTGGACTAGAGATATTACATCTTTATCTGTTTCATTAAATATGCTGCAATTAATCCTCCTACTTTTACCAAAAAGACCCACATATGCTCTGCCATAAACCCTGCTACCTTCCCTACTGTATTGATTAGCCAACTAACAACAAGCACTATTATACCAGGTAAAGCACCCATTGCTTTCACAGCATATTTCTTAAGGAATTCTGATATTTGTGACAACTGTATCTTTACCCACATCTGTAAGTCTTTTGGGTCTGATGGATTCGGCGGACCTGGAGGGCCTGGAGGTCTGGTTACAGCAAACACAACAGTACTAATAATAATCCAAGAGCAGTGATTAAACTTGCAATTGTAATACCCTGTTCCCTGAAAAGTGTTTTCAATCTCTCAGCCAAAGTTGTGTCTTCATGAAGTATATTCTGAATAGTTTCTCTAATCCTGTTGACCTGATTTTACAGTATTCTTTCCCAATTTCAACTACTTCTAGCCATGCGGATCTTTCAATCTGCAAGTCCTATAAGCTGTGCTGTATTCTTTCTTTTATTTGAAGTTATAGTTAATCTCATAAAATACACTTCCAGTGTAAATTATGCAATACCATAAGCAGACAGATAGGCTAGTCAGTTCTGGAAAAAACCTGATAGCTGATTTGGAAATGGCTGAGTGCATTGGAAAATGGAAAGGCTGTGACCATTGATATTTTAATTAACCTTGTTGTAGAGGTCGATGCTGCATTATTAATTTAGGTGATCTGGATATATTTTTTTACTGAGTGCACTATAAGGGGCCCCTTTTTCTTTTTTAGATAAGCGACCAGGTGGGCGTTGATCGGCTTAATTAACCAATTAATTAGGACCAACTTAAGACAATAGATAGTTGGTCTGTGAATCTATATATCTGTTATTTTTACTGAATGTACTAAAATGGGCTTGGCTATTTTGGAGAGTAACGACCATGCGGGCGTCAATGAGCTTAATTAGTTAATTAATTACGACCAACTCAAGTCAATGGATGGGTGGTCTGGGAATCTCTAATGTTCTATCTCTTAATAGTCCTTGTGAGTACTTGAGTGCGGATTTGTTTAACGGGTCGCAAAAACACAAATTTCAATATTTGTGCATATAGGTGTTAGGCCTAGGAGCAAGGCTCGCTAGGAATCGTATTCAACGATTTAGATGGAAACGGTTCAGACACGGATTTCAGTCTACCTGGCTTGTGCCTAAGACCAGACGGATAAGGCTGTGTTTGTCCAGTTATTCCCATCTCAACTAATAAAAAAGAGCAGGCCTACACGTATAGTCGTTAGGTTGGAAAAAGACAAACATGCATGTTGTATCTGAACAAAGAGTCTTCAGAATGTTGAAGATGGTCGGCAGACACAATGCAAAACATTCACGAATCGAGTTTATGTTCGATATGCTTTCCTCTCACAAAAGACCAAGTTCTATGAGAAAATCTGCTTTTAAGACCATGAAAAAAAACGTATGAAGTACTTCAAAGTTCAAATTCAAAATAATCACTGTCTCACTTAAGGAGCAAAGTAAACCTGCATCAACGTGCACATCTGATTGACTTCTTTCGAAGGCATATCGCTGACCGCCATTTTCAAAAATAGTGACGCCAGTATGCTTACCGCATTAAACATATAATAGTGTAGCAGAGCTATCGCTAGTTACTACCAACGAGTCAGAGTTCAGTGGTTCAGTGCATGCTTTGGCGCACTGTGAGCGAGAATCTTTGCTAACTTAACTAGTTGGTGTGTAGAGAACTACACGCGCGAAGCTCGGTGACGTAGTTTCCGGTTCCAAAGGCTGGGAGCCTGTATAAAGCGGCCGATTCTCATTCTCGGGGTGATTGTGCATAATGATCATCACCCCTTCTCCCTGTGATTATGAATAATGATCTCTCACACTAGAGTCCCTCTCAACCCCCCCCTCCCCCTCCCCCCCCCCCCCCCCCCCCCCCCCCCCCCGCGTGAGCGATTGTGAATAAATGATTTCTCACTTCCCGGCCCTACCCCACGAGGCGCTTGAAATTATCAATAATGATCTCCTCAACTTCCCAGTCCTACCCCACGAGGCGATTGTGAAGATTGTGAATAATGATTTCCTCAACCACCACGACCCTACCCCACGAGGCAATTGTGAATAATAATCTCCTCAACTTCCCGGCCCTACCCCACGATGCGATTGTGAATAATGAGTTCCTCATCCACCCCGGCCCTATCCTATAGGGACAGTAGCGTTTCAGTTCAGTTCTAGTTCACCTAATAGGGTTTAGGATGCATTAGAATAGCGTGTAGGTTTTATCGGTAAGTGCGTATAGGTGTTAGGCCTAGGACCAAGGCTCGCTAGGAATCGTATTCAACGCTGTAGGTGTCAGACATAGGAGCTGGGTTATCTAAGAAACGTATTCGAAGGTAATAATAATAATAATAATAATACCGTTATTATATAGGAGCTTTTTCTCAATTTTCGGAAAATCGACTCAAAGCGCCGCGCCTGAAACCCAACACACACACTCACGAAACAGACACGGATTTACGCCATTTAAGACAAACACAGTACAAGACAAACGAAGGACCAGTCAGCTACTGAAGTTACAGAGAATTTTGATCGCTTGTATTTGAAATTTTGTAAAGTGGCCTGAGACCGGTACCAAAGTGTGGGGGTGGGGGGGGGGGGTGGAAGAACCGGAGTACCCGGAGAAAGAACCCCCGACAGTCCGCCCGATTTAACGGTGACAAGTCCAACGCCGGAACCCGGTATCGAACCGCGCACCTTTGGCATTGGTGGCAGGCGCCTTAACCACTGCGCCACGGACCGCCCCAAGGTATAGGTATTATACATATAGGTGTTTAAGGTTATTAAGTCTTGCATTGGTTTGACTAACTTTGATCATGTTGTTTCATCATGAATGCTTTTCATGGTATACATAAATCTTGGAACCTTACTTCCATCTTATGATGCTCACCTAGAGTGAGAGCGAGACTGAGACTGTGCGTGTGTCAGTGCGTGCTTGTGTGTGCGTCCATTTGGTATGACTGTGCATGATGGTGTGACTGATCTTGCGAGCGTACGTTGGCAACTCAGTAGATCCGCTAACAGCAACAAACACCAAATCCAGTCAAAATAATTTTTTTCTGGATACTGTGGTCAGGCCATTGCGCAGGTAACTTGACTTTTAAGCACAACGTGAGGTAAATAAACACGGATTTTGTGCGCATGCGAGACTAGGGTAGACTTATAGTTTACTCACCACAGAAATCTCCAGCCCTACCCTAGACCACAAAAGGGATGCGGACTAAACTAGGAACGTTAGCACTGTATTAGATTTGCAGTTCTTGACTATCTGATAACTATTTATGTCGCCTACACCCAGTCCGGTTAAAACAGTAATAACAATAATAAAGGTAATTTCTTTAGGGCTAATCACCAAGGTGATTAAGGCGCTTTACAATCACAGTAATGAACACAAAGCAAAATACAAAAAAAAGCATAGAACAACAAAACAACAAACATACATTGATTTACAAGGAGCAG
Source organism: Semisulcospira habei (assembly GCA_036245525.1). Taxonomy (NCBI): domain Eukaryota; kingdom Metazoa; phylum Mollusca; class Gastropoda; family Semisulcospiridae; genus Semisulcospira; species Semisulcospira habei. The sequence continues at coordinate 14,534,372 of BTPG01000002.1, read as the reverse complement.
CAAACTCACACACACACATACACACACACACACACACACACACACACACACACACACACACACACACATTGTGATGAAGCTCTATGCTCGTGCATAGTGCTCACACATTAGGTTAAATACGGTACGGTTTTTGTTAACAGTTTGTTTTGTGCCGATATCCGTGAAGCCCGTTGACCACGTTAAATCTTTAGGACATGGTTAGCACGGGGAGTTTAGTGAGTTGTAGGCAGAAGTTTAGTCTGTCAGAGCAGTAATACGTTAGTACTGGCTTTCTTGTTGGAGGAAACGGATGTATGTGAGACACCTAGCCCGTATTCCAAGACTCTGAAACCTAGAATTCAGGTATGTTTCTATATATGTATTATTGATAGTTGCCTAGTTAAAGACGGTATGCGTTGGTAAGAGTAATTCGGTTGTATAGCGTTGTTGATTGGTTTGGTTCAGTTACTTTTGAATTCAGTGCGTTAACCGGTGTTTTCGTATATAGTTATTTACCGAGATGGATAACTAAGGAGTGTGAGGTGTGTACAAGTCGCTATGAAGGTAGTACGTGTTTGGTTAGGCATAGTCTTTTCCAGTGTAGAGAATACTGCATAGCGAGTGTTAGGTTATAGTCTGTTTCAAGATAGTGACAGTAATGGGGGTGTTACGAAAGTGGTCGGGTTATGAAACACGTGTGTGTGTGAATGAACGTGTGAGTTGTTGTATCGGCCAGGTTACGTAGTGTTTCTCATATGATCCAATATGTTGTGTGTTTAGTAAGTGTTACGATGTGAGTCCTTATTGTTGTTTATAGTGCTTGTCGTGGAGAGAGAGACGGACGCCGAGACGTCAGTCACCAGGACCTAACGCGAGGTCATATCTCCAATTCTTCACTCAGCGAGTGAGAGGCCGGGACCAAGACACCCGAGTCACAGCGAGAACTGCGCTACAGTGCGAGAAACGAGGTCGACCACGATACGACTCGAGGAGCGTACGTGAAAGGACTTGCACACCTAGACGTGAGAAGGACCAGCGTAACCAGGCGATAACATCAAACAGGTTGGAGACAGTGAGAAACTAATGCCTAGCCTGGCCGAAATAGTGTGTGATGTGTATGTGATGTTGATGCTGGTGGTCGGGAAGTGTGTATAGTTTGATAATCATTTACGCGTTTCTTTTCTTTTATATAGTATAAAAGTTACTTTAGAAAGGGAGCCCGTGTGTTGAGTTTACCGCATGAATGCGCCCGTCTGAGTCAGTGGCGGTGTATGCGTCTGTTGCGTGGGAGTCTGTACGTGCGACTGTGGGCAAGTCTGCGTGCGTTACACACACACACACACACACACACACACACACACACACACACACACACACACACACACACACACACACACACACACACACACACACACTCACACATGATGAGCCGGCAGACAAAATGGTCTTTAAGTATATGCAATAGAAGAAAGGTGTGTTTTAAGCTTGGATTTTAAAATGGAGAGAGATAATGAGTAACGCACGTCAGCTGGGTGAGCGTTATATGTAATTGGACCAAAATACGAAAAATACACAACGACCTTGAGTGACCTTATTACATCTAGGGACAAGGAAAACACAAGTGTCTGAAGCAGAGCGTAGTGAGCGGGACGGTGTATACAGCTGGACAAGATCAGATAAGTAAGGAGGGGCAGAAACAGAGATGATGTTAAAACACATAACACAGACTTTATACTGAATTCTGTATACAACTGGCAGCCAATGCAAATCAGCTAGTAGAGGCATAATGTGTTCACGTTTCGGTACACAAAAATCAGACGTGCAGCACAATTCATGTCTCTCTGGATTTGGTCAAAACGATTTTGCGGAACAACGGACAAAAGAGATATGCAATAGTCTATGCCGGACAGCACAAGGGAGGTAACAATTGTTTTGGTAACTTCAACAGTCAGTAGATTGCGAACAGTGCTTTTTAAAATTAATTTATCGTAAACATGTATACATGTCTTCATCCTCCTTATTTTAATTTGATCACTGGAATAAACTTGTAACTTGTATGATTGGAATTTTCAATGTTATGCACAAAAATGTCTTGCTTCTTATCCGGGTCGTGTACGAGGACTGCTTCCCCCACAACGAACAAATAGCACTCGAAAAACACTTCACAAAAAAATGTCTCCATCCTAAGGACAAATATTGTTGTTATGCATAAACCATATGTCATTTGTACTTTCGTTTCGTAACTCCAAACCAATGTTATTCTTTTGACGAGCTACTTACCTCTGCAGAAATTGCGTAATCTGCTAGACTAATCGCTAGTCCCACGACGCCGTGTACACAGTAATGCATTTGATGTCAATTGAGAAACATTGTATAACACTGACATGTAGTGCTTTGCGACAATTTAGGAATAGTGTGTAACACTGACTTGTTTGGCGTCTTTCCGTCACCGTCACTGTCTGATCCTTCTCTAGAAGTCGATAATTCTTACTTTTTATTTATTTTTTCTTCAATAATTTTTAATGAAAATGTTGAATAGGTACAAGGCTGGCAAACGAACTCATCCAATAGCTATCTCCAAACTAGCTTTATACAAAATTCCGAAAATCACGGATTCAACCAACTATATATAAAGGCAATTTTGCCTTAAAGGAGTCTACCATTTAAAATATGCTCGTTGGCTTTCCGAAATACATCCCGATCAAAGCATGTCCTAAAGTTGCAGACATGTACGTTCACAAACACAAAATACTCGTGTCTACATACATGCTTACACACACACGCACGCACGCACACGCACACACACGCGCACACACACACACGCACACACACACACACATACACACACACACGCACACACACACACACACACACACACACACACACACACACACACATACACACACACACACACATACACACACGGCGCTTCCCGCCATATTTACGTTTAACAGAGAGGATAGCGTAGCTATGCTCGACGTCATTTTTATTGCGTTACTTCACTGTCAGAGTCGGATGTGTGCCCGCCTATGTTGTTATTTGCATGCTACGAAACGTGCTCCGACCTGACCCTTCTCAAAGGCTACCGCATTTTCAATACGATAGACAAAAACACGAGACACGATTTGCTCAAACGGACTATCCTGTGATGTGTGAAGTGAATTGATAATGGAACATCAGAATGTCAGTACAGACTCTAAAGCTGTAGGCGCACACTTCAGATTATTTTCCTTACAAGAAGGTCGGATATGTCGGATATAACAACACTTCACAGATGTGCAGACAACACTATTTCTATGGCCATTACTTCACTAATAATAATAATAATAATAATAATAATAATAATAATGTACATTTATATAGCGCTTAACCTCCAAATGAATGGTTCTCTAAATGCTTTACAATATCAAAAATTAAAGAATAAAAAGTACCAGGAAAATTCCAACAAAAACACTACAATAAATGTTACAAAATTAAAGTGACACATATCAAAAGCTCATACTCACACATTACACACACACCGTTACTAGAACAGTTACTGCCAAAGATTGCTAACGCACTCAAAATGCATCTAACTATACACATAACAAAACAGATAGGTCTTTAGCAGTGATTTGGAAGCAGAGTTGGAGCATGTCTGACATGGGCTGGAAGGTCGTGTCAGGTGACTGGACCGAAAAAAGAAAAGGCACGCTGGCCCTGGCTAGACTTCTTTCGCATGAAAATACGCGTGTCTGATGCTGAACGGAGGGATCTTGAAGGCTTGTAAATATGAACCAGGTTGGACAAATATGGGGGAGCAGAACCGGTAAAAACATTGTTGCAAATTACAGAAACCTTGTACACAATTCTGTGAGATACAGGCAGCCAGTGCAGTTATACAAGTAAGGGTGTTATGTGTTCATGTTTCGGTAAAATCTGTCAACCGCGAGAGCTTCTTCGACGTAGCTGTCGACCTTCTCTTGAACCCTGCCCTCTCTCCCGATCTTGCATCCCATTTCGATTCCTCCCTTCGAAAACTTCTAGACACCCATGCCCCTGTCACCACCTGTTCCATACCCAACCGACTCCCCTCCCCTTAGCTCACTGACGACATAGCCGAGGCCAAGCGCGAGCGCCGACAAGCGGAACGCCGTTGGCGCTCATCTGACCTCACCGTTCACAGACAGATCTTCCAAACAACTAGATCCAAAGTCTGCAAAATGATCTCCGACTATAAACGCAAACACCTTCAAAAACAAATCCTGGAATCCACTTCTTCCAAAACCCTCTACGCCACCATGAACACACTACTAGGCACTTCTAAAGACTCTCCTCTCCCGAACACACACAGCAAAGAAGATCTCGCGTCCGCTTTTTCTACCTATTTTGCGGACAAAATCCAAACTCTGCGCAACACACTCGACACTCTGGCTTCTCCGCCTTGCCCTCCCGACCCCACCTTTTCCGGCACTCCCCTCTCGTCCTTCCGCCACGTCTCTCAGGATGAAGTCCTCAAGACCATAAAGTCCATGCCCTTCAAAACCTGCGAGCTAGACCCCCTCCCAGCTTCTCTCTACCGTGACGGCCTTCCAAAACTTCTGCCCTTCATTACCGACATCATCAACACATCTCTAGAGAACGGCTCCGTCCCCAATATCTTCAAGTCCGCCATCGTCGGTACTCTCCTCAAAAAAACACAACCTCGACCCAAATGAACTCAAGAACTATCGCCCAGTCTCCAATCTCTCTTTCCTGTATAATCTTCTTGTGAAGGTTGTTCTCAACCAGCTCAACCTCCACTTCACCGACAACAACCTCCTCAGTCCATTCCAGTCTGCCTATCGCAAACATCACAGCACTGAAGCAGCCCTTCTACATATCTTAAACGATCTGCTTCTCTCCACCGACTCAGGCAACATCTCCCTTCTTACACTACTCGATCTCTCTGCCGCCTTTGACACTATAGACAACTTTATCCTCCTCCACCCACTCCACCACTCCTTCGGCATCACTGACTCTGCTCACTCCTGGTTTCTCTCCTACCTCTCCAACAGACAGCAGTCCGTCACCATCAACGGCGTCTCTTCCAACTAAGTCACGCTCTCCTGCGGAGTTCCTGGGCCCGGTCCTTTTCACACTCTACACCTCTCCTCTGTCCAACATCATCCAGTCTCACCACATACACCACCACCTCTACGCTGACGACTCACAACTGCTAGACAAAGACAAACTCGACAACCCTCAGTCACTACTGACTCGCACGGCTGACTGCTACAAAGACGTGAAAAACTGGATGACAGCAAACAGGCTTAAAATGAACGACGACAAAACGGAAGCCAAGCTGGTAGGCACTCGCCAGAAACTCTCCCATCTCCCTCCATCTCTCCACCTTCAATTTGATAGCACCGCCATCTCCCTCTCTGACTCGGCCAAGAACCACGGCGATATCCTCGATTCCTCTCTTTCCATGACCAGCTTCGTCTCCGCCACGGCCCAGGCATGCTATTTCCACATCCGCCGCATCAGTCAGATCAGAAAATACCTCACCACCGAAGCTGCCACCAAACTTGCTGTCTCTCTTATCTTATCTCGCATCGACTACTGCAACTATCTCCTTTCCGGCCTCCCTCACTCCACCACTTTCACTCTCCAACGCGTCCAGAACAACGCTGCCCGCCTCGTCCTCAGAAAGAAAAAAATCCGACCACATCACTCCCCTGCTCAAACTCCTACACTGGCTCCCCATCCCCCAACGCATCCAATACAAAATTCTGTCTCTCTGCTACAAATCCCTGAACAACTGTGCTCCTGCCTATCTCTCCAACTTACTTCACCCCTACACACCTTCCCGCTCCCTCCGCTCTGCCTCCGACCCTCTCCGCCTCCACATCCCTGGCACCAAACTCAACACTTTCGGCCCCCGCTCCTTCTCCGTCTACGGTACATCCACCTGGAACACTCTCCCACTCTCTCTCCGTCAGAAACACTCTCTCTCCTCCTTCCAGTCCGCCCTCAAAACTCACCTCTTTCAACAGTTTTAGCACTATATCACCACACTCCCCGCCCCAAGTTGACCGTCGTAATGTATTTCACTATTTGTGGTACGTGAGTCATTGTCTAAAGCGTGCGCATGCGTGCGCGAGTTGTGAGTGGGCGCTTAGAGTTATAATTATTATAAGATAAGCGCATTATAAATACCGTAATTATTATTATTATTATTTTACTCTGTAAATTAGTCTGGAAGAGCAGTTCATAACTCTTTAAAGTTTATCAAGATGATTCTGAGGAACAACAACCAAAAAGGAACTACAGAAATCAATGCGGGAAAGAACAAGGGAGGTAACAAGCGTTTTGGTTGCTTGGGTAGTGAGACGGTGTCGAATTTAACTATCTTCCTCAATTCAAAGAAGGAACATTGACAAACCTTGTTGACATGCTCGCTCATGGTCAGCCTATTGTCAAAGATAACACCAACATTACGGGCCGACTTGGAAAAGGGGATACTGTTCTGACCAACCGTGATTGAGTCTTGGAGATCAGTGCAGGTTGTACAAGAAAATCGTAAGGCTTCAGTTTTGTCACTATTCATTTGCAATTTGTTCTGTGTGGTCCAAGTCTGCACGTCTGTAACACAGGACTCTAAAGACTGGAACATCTGACTAACATGTTTTCGTTGGGCCCTAGCATACATCTCTGTGTCATCAGCATAAAAATGGCGAGAAACAGAGTGACATTTGATAACACTAGATAAAGGCTGGGTATACAGTGTGAACAGGACTGGCTCCAAAACAGAGCCTTGGGGAACACCGGACACAAGCCCAGTCGGATCAGACTCTACTCCCAACACAGACACTACTTGCTTTCTTCCAAAGAGGTAAGTCTCCCAAAATTTTAAGCGGTACTCTTGATACCAAAAACAGAGTCTAAACGTTGGATGAGAATCTGGTGATCTATCGTGTCAAAAGCAGCGCTCAAATCAAGAAGGGCCAGAACAGAAACATTATCTTCATTACTGGCGGTAAGCAGGGCGTTCATGACACGAAGCAACGCCGTCTGCGTGCTGTCATTGGGGCGGTAGGCGGATTGAAAAACGTGCCAGAGGTCATTACTTTTGCTATGGTTGAATAACTGCGACAAAACCATTTTCTCTATTAATTTTGAAAGAAATTTGAGGTTAGATACAGGTCTGTAATTTTTCAGATTATTTGAGTCAAGAGTGGTTTTCTTTAAAGGAGGCTTTACAATGGCAGTTTTAAAACATGCTGGGACAACACCTGTTTTAAGAGACTGGTTTACAATTTCTGTGACAGCTGGCACAATCTCACTGCAACACTCAAGTAGAAGAGAAGAGGGGAAAGGGTCGAGTTCACACGTTTTAGGCGACATTTTAATCATGGTTTCTTGCACAAATTTCTCCGTTACAGGACAAAAAATGTCAGAGACAGACCTGAAAAATAGGTATCTGCAGATGGAGAGTTTTTCATACCAGCATCGTCACATTTATCAATATTGTCACGAATGCTGTTGACTTTAAGGCTAAAGTAATCTGAGGAAAGCTCTGGAAAAAACTTGGGGTGACAAACTTCGGATTTCACAACAAGAAAATGTGGGTTCCGGGCGACGTGTCACATCCGGTGTGTGTGTATCATTGTAACAATAACAGACAACACAGAAAGTAAGAACCAAAAGTATGATGCATAAGATGTCAATTCAAGAAGTATACTGGCTTCCATTAAAAACGCCAATTTGTTACCATAGGGCTTTTCTGTGTAAATATGCTTTAATCCGGGTTATTTTGACGTCATGTATTAGAAAATGTTATGAAGAGTGTGTTATGTCGTGTGCAAATAGAATGTTTAGTTTTAAAATACGCACATCGATGACTTATGACGTCATCAGTGACACTACCATCACAGGATATTGAAAGTGAAATGGGGAGTATTTGCAGAGGACACAGTTGAAAGCCAGCCAATGTGCTGTGTCACTAGGGTCCGTGTGCATGAAAATCCCAGGCTGTTTGGTCTGGACCTACATTTTGTTTGTCAAAGGCACCTAAAAAAACCAACATGACATACAAACATGACGATCAAAGAACTCTTTATTTTTAGGTTAGTGGCCATATTTACCCAAATGAAATAGATATCTTTATCTCTATGTTAGTCACTGAAGCATATAAAATGGTTTGAAAGTAATTCACATTGAATAAAATGAGATTTATTTTTTTATTTTTTAATGTGCACCGGAACTCTGGTTTTGTAATCAATTTTCGGAGTCAAATATCGCTTGAGGCAGTTAATACCATCATAGCAATCCACACAACTTGTGTGTTAAAACATATCACAGGAAACTTGCTTCAGAGAGTGCGTCCAGTTTTACTTATTATCACCACTAATGACACCATGTGTCCTTCAAGATAGCCATGGGTGATAGCTCAGACAGTAGGCTGAACAGAGATCTGGAAACATGGAGGCCCAGCACAGCACAACAAGCTCCACGACCTCTTTCTCTGCTGCTGGGAAAAAAGGAACAATACCAAAGGATCTCCGTGATGCAGTCATCATCACCCTGTACAAGAACAAAGGAGAAAAGTCTGCCTGCTCTAATTATCGTGGAATTACCCTGCTGTCCATTGCCGGTAAAATTCTCGCAAGGTTGCTCCTGAATCGGCTGGTACCTGCCATCGGTGAAGACCACCTCCCAGAGGGCCAGTGTGGCTTCAGAGCCAACAGGAGTACCACCGACATGGTCTTTGTGCTGAGACAGCTTCAGGAGAAGTGCCGCGAGCAGAACAAAGGGCTGCACGTAACGTTTGTCGACCTAACAAAAGCGTTTGACACTGTGAGCAGGCAAGGTATGTGGCAGATCCTGGAGCGACTAGGTTGTCCCCCATAGTTCCTCAACATGATCGTCCAGCTCCACGAGGACCAGCAAGGCCAGGTCAGACTAAACAGTGACCTCTCAGAACCATTCCCCATTCGCAACGGCGTGATAGGCTGCGTGCTGGCACCGACCCTCTTCACCATCTTCTTCAGCATGATGTTGAAGCAGGCCACAGTGGACCTCGACGATGACGGCAGCCTGTTCAACCTCAGACGACTGCAGGCCCACACGAAAACCCTAGACCAACTGATTCGTGAGCTGCTCTTTGCTGATGACGCTGCCCTCGTTGCACACACAGAGAGAGCCCTGCAGCGCATTACGTCCTGCTTCGCAGATGCCGCCCAGCTCTTTGGACTTGAGGTCAGTCTGAAAAAGACAGAGGTCCTTCATCAGCCGGCACCCAAGGAAGAGCATCGCCCTCCCCACATCACCATCGGCGAGTCCGAACTGAAGTCTGTACACCAGTTTAACTACCTTGGCTGCATCATCACGTCAGACGCCAAGCTGGACAAGGAGCTGGACAACAGGCTGGCAAAAGCGAACAGTGCTTTCGGGCGACTATTCAAGCGGGTGTGGCACAATCAACAGCTGAAAAAGGCACCAAGATCAGCGTGTACAGAGCTGTCGTCCTCACCACCCTGCTGTACGGTTCCGAGTCCTGGGCCCTCTACCGCAGCCAACTACGACTCCTCGAACGCTTTCACCAGCGCTGCCTGCGTACCATCCTCAGCATTCACTGGGGTGACTATGTCACCAACGTCGAGGTCCTTGAACAGGCGGAAACTGTGAGCATCGAGGCTTTGCTGCTGCGGACACAGCTTCGCTGGGCGGGGCACGTCTCCAGGATGGAGGATCATCGCCTACCCAAGATCACTCTGTTCGGCGAGCTCGCCATTGGACACCGAGACAGAGGGGCACCAAAGAAGAGATACAAAGAAGGTCTCAAGAAGTCACTTAGTGCCTGCCAAATCGACCACCGCCAGTGGTCTTCGCTTGCTGCGGACCGTGACACCTGGCGCTCCACCATTCACAAGGCAGCCGTCTCCTTTGAGGACTCTCGCAGAGCTAACCTTAAAGTGTAGCTCTTGGGTGCCCAGCTGCATTTCATCAAATCATGAAATACAGTCATTTCGTGATATAAAATATATTTATCCAACTGAAAAAAGCACGAGGAATGGAAATATGTGCACGGTTTATTTTGCCTTTGCGTAGATACTTTGATATTAGCAAAAATAAAACCTGGCCTCCGAAAAAAAAAATCTTCGGCAATCTTCGGAAAAGTCACGTGACATAACGTCACAAGCATGACGCGCTGGGTCCCATCCGCTCCCGTTTGTCGAAGTATCAACACGTGGACTGTACGCAGTGTGATAATTGTATCGTTTTCAGTTTTGCGTGAACTCTTTGTGTGGTGATCTAGAAATATGCCGGGACAAGTTTGTGTTGTTGGTGGATGCAGCAACAGAGCAACCGAAGAAATATCTCTCCACACGTATCCAACAGATCAAACTTTGTGGCCGGCGTGGGACCGCTTCGTCCGTTCCACTCGCAGAGACTTCCAGAAGGGAAATAAAAGGACGATAATCTGCTCGGCACATTTCAAGGAAGACGATTTTTCCAACCTAATGAAATTCAGGATGAAATTTGCGGAAAAGTTGTTATTAAAACCCGGAGCCATTCCAAGCATCCGGCCGATCGGCACTTCATCAACACCGTCCATCGCAGCGGAGAAGAAGCACAGAAATGTCCTCGCAATGAAGCTGCAACTAGCGAGAGAGGTAAGCCACAGAATCATATTCTGAATATTTTAGGTAGATGAAGATAAAAGTTTAGTGTGTGTGTTTGTTGGGAGAGTGTGTGGGGGGGGGGGGGGGGGGGCGTTTGTGAGGCAGGCTTGGCTCTCATCAACCAGCTGGTACTAAGTGGTAGTGTTGACACTACTGCCGATTGGAATTCAATCTATAAATAGCAGTTTGTATACGTGCATGCATAATGATGCAAGGTGATATACTACACAGGAAAGACTTCCAGCTTTTGCCTGCTTATCCTTGTGAAATCTTTTGTGCGGATACTCAATACATTTGTATTCCACGTTTTCTTCTGAGTGAATAGCACATTTGTATAATAATTGAATAAGACTCTAAGTATAAAGCAGTTACATTTCAATTAATTTACACAGTAGGTGTGTAAGCTTTATGAAGTTTATCATCTGTGGATGAGTTGAAATTCTTTTAATTGCTTTAATTGCAGGCTACAGAAAACAGACACGTGTCTGTGCAGGGAGACGCACAAGCAAAGTCACCCCCTGCGTGTACATCAGTAGCACCCGATCAGGCCAGCATATCTGATGATGACTTTGAAGACAATTACGAGCTCAACGTCAGCGAAGAAATCCCCATGCCGGATCTTCACGAAGGCAGCTGTTCGCAGCTTGAGAAACACAACAAAGGTGTTCAAGCAAGAGTGAGACACAGGAGCAAGAGTAAGTGTTCTGCATCTATGCCTCGTACACATACATTCATGTTTGTGAGGAAACAGTTCATGTCAATTTGTATTTAAACAGTACCATTGCCAGATTGTGGTCATGGCCTCTGCAGTATTTGGAGTGGACCTCAAAATTATTAAATTAGTTGTTTGTTGTTTTTTTAACTTGTAGGAATTCTTGCCAAACCTCTTGTGGCTGATGTTTCCGTCCAGCATGGGAAATCGTGCATGAAGCCGAGCTGTGCTGATATGGCAGTACAGTGCAGCCTGATAAGTGCCCCTCCGCTTTCTCTGTTCCCATCAACATCAGCTGCTTCACAGCAGGATGAAACTGAGAAGAAGCTGGAGAACACACAGCCTGACCAGGCAGAGCGTCTGTATGTATAGCAATAGTCCATAAAAAAAGTGAAAATTTTAAATGTTGTTTCCCATGCTAAAACTAAAACATCTTAACTGTAAAGAGTTAACTTGCACACCATGCAGACCGATTCTAACTGGTTGGCAGTACTCGGATCTGTCACACAAGTTGACTCTTTACAGTTAATATGTTTTAGTATAGGAAACAACGTTTGAAATTTTTTGGCATTGTTGGCCAAAGTGTAAACCAAAAGTGAGTCTATGTTCTGGGCCAATGGTCTTCCGTCCGGTGTCGTCCGTGGTAAACTTTAACGTTGGCATTTTCTCTCAGACATATTTTTTTCGCAAATACTATTCACAACTTCAAACCCAAACTTGCTACAGAGATATCTGATGGTAAGACCTATCTATGTATACTGATTTGCATGACCTCTCGGTAAGGTCAAGGGTCACAAGAGCTCAGGAAATGGGTTTTTAAAAAATAGCCATATTTTGACAAGAAACGTTTTGTCGGACATGTGCGGGTGGGTCGATACGAATGAGCCATATGGGCTTTGCCCTTCTTGTTTTATGGAAGTCAGTATATATTATTACTGTTTTTCTTGGTTGTTTTTGTTTTGCTCACTCAAGACAGCAAAGTGAATCTGTGTGCTGAGTCAGTGGTCCTTTCAATGAAAGTTATTTTTATTCGGGTTATGTTTGTGGTGTGCAGCAACCTCCCAGAGCCACGACCAGCTGCCCATCTGGAAGACAAATATATTGTCTTCCAGCGTAATCTGCTACTACTTTTCGACACCTGCACAAAATGTGCAGAGCCGGCTACAGCACACATTGCAGAGACAGTCGGAACCTGCATCCGCATTCTGCAAACCTGCACAAATGAGAAGTGTGGCTTCTCACGGGTGTGGGCCAGTCAGCCATTCCAGCAGAAGATG
>BTPG01000002.1:14482743-14512828 GCA_036245525.1 Semisulcospira habei | reverse complement strand
CGAATCCACGTAAGAGTCCGAATCAGAACTTTCAGCTGATGAACTCATTTTCTCTGTCACAAGTTAGCACGCTGTCCGGCTAGGCGTAAACAAACCGAGATCAGGCCTGTGATGTCACTTCCGCCGAGCGGCAAATCTGAAAATTTGTTCGGCAGTCTCCGGAACCGGGTACCGTGAATTAGAGACGATGTGTGACTTCTTATGTGTTTTTCTGCTTGAACTGTACACAAGTAAGTACACTTTGTGGACTGAAAGTGACTTTGATATGTTTATTTTGTGGCTGATTGATCGTAAGTTCAATTCATTGCATCAACACGAAGCCCCATGCCGAAATGGTAAGCGACCCATCGCCGGAACCACCATTTTACTAGAGAGCTGCCCTTTAAGGACAAGCGGCTCAGAAGAAAAAACAGAGTTGTCGTAACTCAGAACCCTGACCAGACCTTCCCCTGCAGCTACTGCGGTCGAACCTGCCTGTCCCGGATTGGCCTTCGCAGCCACGAAAATGCCTGCAGACGACGTGGGCAAGCCCTATAGAATCTTCGTTCGCGAAGTCAAGCCAAGAAAGACTGAACAGCTGAAGTAAGCAACAAATATTTTTTTTCTTGTTTTGCTCTATGTTTGCTTGTATACTTACAGACACTTTTAGCGTTTATAATGGAAGTCAGCATATTATAAGGAGCAAAAGAAAAGCAACAATTTTTTAATCATCGGAAACACTTCAGTGTTTTCGATGATTGCAGAATGTCGCATTTTTTTTTTGCTGCTTAGTATGTGTTGTACGGGAGGGCAAAACATATTTTTCGAAAGTTCAGTGAACGACCAACCCAAAAGCTGCATTTGACGTAACGTTTTCAGCAAACTGTATAATTTATTGTGAAGCACCTAGAGGGGTCAACAGTAGTTCAAGAAACATGCGTCCTTCGCGGCTTCGTTTCCATCTTTCACCCGCTCAGTGCCCGCTGACGAAATCATCGCTAATTCAACACACAAAAAAAAAACACCCAGCTGCGCAGCAACATCGACTCAGCGGTGTTTGCAAGAGGCATAGATCATCATGAGCCACCGCAAATGTCGGAGCTCATGTGGATCTATAACTCTTGCAGTTGGGTGGTGTTCAAATGTTCTCGGCACTGCACGGTTTAAATCTTTGTGTCTGTTCTGTCGTCATGCTCAAATTTACATTATTCTTGTTAATTTAAACACAGTATTTATAATTTAAATACAATTAAGTGTAGTGAACCGCCCAGCACCAGCTGTAACTTGACTGTGACCTCTTTTATAATCCAAACACACAGAATGAACTAAAACACCCGGTACCGTACCGTCCACGTGACGCTGACCGGGGGATGTCCCGTGTCCAGGAAATGACCACACCTGAGCATTACGTGCCATTGTCCGGTAGAATTGTCCCAAACCGCACCGGGCAGCAGCTGAGCTGACAAATTAACATCACTGGTTACTGGCGGGTCTGTAACATAGAGAATGTTACACACAGAATTGACAGGCAACAAATACCATGTAACAGGCGGGCCTGACTGGCGGGTCTGTAACATAGAGATTGTTACACACAGATTTGACAGGAAACAAATACCATGTAACAGGCGGCCCTCACTGGTGCGTCTGTAACATAGAGAATGTTACATACAGCATTAGGAGGCAACAAATACCATGTAACAGGCGGCCCTCACTGGTGCGTCTGTAACATAGAGAATGTTACATACAGAATTAGAAGGCAACAAATACCATGTAACAGGCGGCCCTCACTGGTGCGTCTGTAACATAGAGAATGTTACATACAGCATTAGCAGGCAAAAAAATACCATGTAACAGGCGGCCCTCACTTGTGCGTCTGTAACATAGAGAATGTTACATACAGCATTAGCAGGCAAAAAATACCATGTAACAGGCGGCCCTCACTGGTGCGTCTGTAACATAGAGAATGTTACATACAACATTAGCAGGCAAAAAATACCATGTAACAGGCGGCCCTCACTTGTGCGTCTGTAACATAGAGAATGTTACATACAACATTAGCAGGCAAAAAATACCATGTAACAGGCGGCCCTCACTGGTGCGTCTGTAACATAGAAAATGTTACATACAGCATTAGCAGGCAAAAAATACCATGTAACAGGCGGCCCTCACTGGTGCGTCTGTAACATAGAGAATGTTACATACAGCATTAGCAGGCAAAAAATACCATGTAACAGGCGGCCCTCACTGGTGCGTCTGTAACATAGAGAATGTTACATACAGCATTAGCAGGCAAAAAATACCATGTAAACAGGCGGCCCTCACTGCTGCGTCTGTAACATAGAGAATGTTACATACAGCATTAGCAGGCAAAAAATACCATGTAACAGGCGGCCCTCACTGGTCACTGGTGGGTCTGTAACATAAAGAATGTTACATACGGAATTGACAGGCAACAAATACCATTTAACAGGCGGCCCTCATTTTTCATTAGTTGGTCTCTGAACGTATATAGATACTTTTAGATACAGAACTGACAAGAAATAAATACACTGCGAAATATGACCGTCATTTGAAATGCAGGTAAGATGGCAACGTGACTTTAGCTGAGGCGATTATTTTGCACTGAACAGAAAATGCTTTGATGCCAAACTTCACCAAAAACTGCCTTTCCAGTGTATTGCTGGAAGTTTTCTACCTTCTTTTCACAAGTTATATGAGCAGAAACGCGTATAGTCTGTTAGCCTCGCGTTTCTCCCAATTAACCTTTAACCTATGGGGTGTGGGTAGTTGTTTTAGTCGCGATGATTCTTGCAGGATGTCAGGATGTTTTTATTCCTGCAGGAATCATCGCGACTAAAACCGCTACCAACACTCGAAGGGAAAATCAAGAGATATTTTAGGACAAAACTAAGAACAGAAATTGATCATACAAATTGGATCTAATTTAATTTTTGTTTTAAATTTGTATGGCTTCAAGCCCAACTACCCTCAGAAAATCATGGAGATACCCTACTTAAAAGTTGGATTACATACCCTGTTCAGGTCTCAGTGTCCACAGACCTGAATCGCTGACGCTGAAACTATGACAAGCTATACACCTGGCAAGACCAGCCAACTGAAAATCCACTATGGAAAGTGTGACTCTGACAGGATGACATTGTGGCCGTGCTTTTGAGTGGGGATGAATATGACGTACTTTAGCAAGTTTAAACAGTACATGTTCAAAAATCTGCCGAGGGCAGCGGCTAAAGAGAAATCAAAATGAACACGATGGAATGAACCACAACCCACAAAGTCCCTCCTATAAAAAGCTGCCCTCGCTGTCAAGGGTCTCTACCTTCCGTCTCTGAGCTGATTCTGATGTTGAAATGTCACCTATTGAAAAAGCTTCGCCGATCTGACAATGCCTCAGTTTGCTTTATAGGGGCGCAGTGCATACGCGCCATTGGTTTGCCAAACGTCATTTGTCATAACGTATTTTTCTGTTTTTACGTAATTTTATATTTTACATAATATGAATTTCACTTTCGCTTCAAGACTTGAACAATTGGTGACAAAACTAGAATTTCACGGCACGATTTCAGTCTTGGAATAATTTGTGTGAAATCAGGTTGACTTTACCTACCCACATAATACACTAAGTACACCTGCATACTCTTCTGAAAGCGCGTGGATGTGTGTTTGTGCGCGTGCGTGCTTGCGTGCGTGCACTACAAACCTCTCAAAGGGGCATATATTCTCGTGCGCCCGCCGGGCGCGCGCGCATATATGTGTGTGAGAGAGAGTGCTTGTGAGAGAGAGAGAATTACGTCATATTTAGAATATTGCGTCAATGTCTGCGTGGTGATGGAGCTGCTTATTTACGTCACCACCACTGTCTGACTTTCTTCAGAAATAAAGGTTTGGGTTTTTTGGTTGCTGTTTTAACTTTTTTTTCTGAGAATTAATCTTTACTGATCGCGATGAAGCTCTATGCTGCATTTTGTGCTGTCGTATCGGCGGTTTATATAGTGACAAATATTACATGTATTCACGAGTAGTTCCGTGCGTTTTCGAGGTCAGCAATTTGCACGGAGTTTAGTGGCGCAGCTGAGCCTAACAGAGCTCAAGGGTAATCAGTACGTGCTATTCTGTCGTTGGGAACGGACGTATGTCGGATACAATAGTCGTATTATAAGACTTTGAAACCGAGATTTCAGGTACGTTTTTATATTATTATTGACAGCTAGTGAGTTAAAGATAATCTGTGTTAGTAAGATTTAGTTTGGTTGCGTAGCGTTGGTTTGGTTTAATTATGTCAGTTTAGAACTTATTGATTTTGATAGGGGATTTTCCTATATAGTTATTTACCGGATAACTAAGGAATGTGATGCGTGTATGCTTAGGTTGTTTTCGAAGGTAGTACGTGGGTGTGTTAAGTATAATCTTTCCCTATTTTCAAACCAGTGTATGAATCTTGCGTCAGGTTATAGTCTTGTTCAGTATAGCGACTGAGTTATGATGTGTTACGAATCTATTCTGCTTTATGAAGCACGAGTGTGTGAACAAACGTGTATATTTATTTGTATCAGCAGACAAAGAGAAACTGACAGTTTAACCCCACCTCTATTCATTATCTTAAGTTCATACTAATTAATTCGCATTTTTTTACATACACCCTCCATCACACTTACAAAGTCCCCACCTTTTCCAGTGTACACAATATATTTTTTTAAATAAAACTTAGCCGGCAAACTGGCACACCACATTATGTACTGATGTACACGTGCCGTCCACACAAATCCAATCCATTGCCAACTACATAACAATTTTGAGAAACACTATTCTTCTTGGTGATTTGGGACTGGCTTCATATAATTACACGTATGACGGTACGCTATCAGTCTGACACAGCAATAACACCACAAGATATTCTGGGAGCTTTTTTGTCTGAGCCTGTCAGAGGGGGTGAGGCCCTGACGTGAAAGAACTGGACCCAGCCTGGACTGCATTTAGTTTCTGGGTACTAATTATGCACAGCTTTACAAGGCTATTCACTCAAACCTCTCAAGCCGTCAGCGATATACGCAAGCACCCCTTCATATGAGGAAGAACTTACTGTAGTGACCCCGAGGTAAATAGATTTTAAACAGGGGATTAAATAAAGGTTAATGCAACACGTGACGCATTTAGAAATTATAAGACAAGCCCCATTAGTCTACCTCACAAAAAGAGACCCGATTTAAAGACAGTATACCTATGCTATTACCAGCCCTGTTTTAAGTCAGTGGTACAGTCAACAAGACATGCATGGTGAAAGAGTTAGGTAGCTGTTTTTTTTTAGAAATTGTTCCTCAGAAATCAACTCATGGGTGATATACAGGCACTCGTTAACACACTTACAAAAAAACGTTGGATAGGATACTAACTTTTTCCAATAAACAGAATGGTAGTGCAAATCAGATGCCTGTGTTTATTAATAGATGAGAGGGTGCAAAGTGCGTTTCTTTTAACAGGTGAGAGAAATTCAAAAGCCTTACCAAAAACAGAACGTAAATGAGTTTGCAACCTGTTGGGAACAGGGAAATCGTTTAAGTGAGACCCATATCTGTGAGTTAGACTGTCAGGACTTGACTCTTATTTTTGGACACTTCAAAAACAACTTGTTCAAAACCAGCTTCAACCTGAACTGGTAGCATGCCTGCTAACTAATTTCATTTGCCAGCAAGATTTTATCCAATTCGTGTCAAGATATTCCTAGACTAAAAACCAAACTCTGAGCAACACACCATCAAACATGACTGAATACTTTGGGAAAAAACGCTATTAAGCGAGATTGTCTTTTCCGTAAGCGGTTGTGCGCTCGTGAGAAAAAAGTAAATCGTTTTGAGGAAGAATTAAGAAAACTGAATGATAAAGTACAGGAGTTAAAAACAAGTTTCAATAATATTGAACAAGAGATGGAAAATATTGTTGATACACTGCTGATGTGTGAAGATGAAGATAACAATGAGATGTTTGCAAACATGGAGAAAGAATACGGTATACAAAAGGAGAAAAAATAAAAACAATAAAAGTGGTATCATTCGAGAGGAGCAAAAGATGAGATTTAAAGAGAAGGATGTACAGCTGAATATAAAGGTTGCAAAAGTTCTCTGTGAAAAAGTGCAACAATTAAAAGAAAATAGCCAATCAATACAAAGATTGGTTGCATCTGTGATAGAGAGGAGAAAAGAAAAGCTACAGCAAATGAAAGCAATGCAAATAACGGAATAGTTCCACAGTGTTAAACCGCTTACTAAGAACTGAAATGTGAGTGGTTTTACAAGCTCTCAGGATTTTGTGCATACGAACAAATTTGACATATCATACTTTATGTGATGTTAATGATGTTGGTAGTGATGTGTTGGAAAAACACATACACACAGTATACGTTTTGAATTAGCCTAAGAGTGCTGTGTGTATGTGTTGTTTTTTTTTCTCTTTTTTTTTTTCTTTCTAGGATGCACCATCAGCTCAGCAAACACACAAACACACATCACTGCACCTGGGAGCAAACACGTTCGGATTTTGATTTGTGGTTTTGGTGCAATGTAGATGACCACGGAAAATTTTCATCCAAAATGGGCTGTCAAGAGTTAAAAGTACCTTCTGACAAAGTTAAACTAAACCGAAACAGCCTAACAAGTTAAGTGGACGAATTTTGTTTCATTTTTTTTATTTACATTATAAAATGAATCAGGACAAACTTCTTCTGTTGAGCAAAATAAACTCTTAGAGAATAAAGACTTAGACTTGAAAAAAAGAACGTCGCCTTTTAATAATTGTTTCTGGAAAATTGAAAGCTTATCTCAAAAAATCTTATATGACAGAAATTATTGAAAACTTAGCACAGAGGAGATAAATAAAATCCATGCTAATTACCACAATTACATTGGTTTGTTAATGACTTGTGATCTGAGTCGATCACTTGTGTCTCTTTATACAAAAGCTGTTAATCAATTCATTTCAGTGGACACAGACAATTTATCACATGATTTAGATGCATATCCCGTTGTTTCATTTTCGATCGGTAAATTAACATGCTTTTTGTATAACAAGTTTGGCAATTATCTTACCCCTTTAATAACTCTTCTCATTATGGCGAATCAAGTTGATTTCTCAAAAATTAATTTTAAAGGAATAGAAAATGATAGACAAGAGCCAGACGACCCCACAGATGAGCCCTGTCTTGACTCAGATTCAAACAGTGTCTAAACAGAAAAGCCCAGGTCGGGTAGAGGCTGGTAAAAGAGTAGCTGAATATAACCAACAAAAACAAATTGCAACTTCAGGCGTTAGCACAAAAGGATCATGTAACTTACCCACCCACCCCCCGTCAGCGGCCCTGGCACCCCAGCCACCACCAACGCCACCACCATATCAAAGTGAGAGATTAACACCTGAACTTGCCACCCATCAGTCTAAAAAGGAAATAGCAAAATATATAGTTGGCAGATTTGTTGTTGGATTTGCTTATGTAGGTTACCAATTATATAAAAAATACAAGCCACAAACTCAAAAAGTTTTCCAAAAATCAGACATTCCAAAAATAAAGCAAGAAGTCTCCACATTACAAGCATGCCAAAACCTTATGATCCATTTCTATGCAGTTAATAAAATTAATATTTTAAGAAAATGAGTGACACAAAGAACATAATGAACCTTGTCTATCACTCTGCCATTATAAGTCGACTATAAGTAGCTTACACTATGCTAGGGTGGAGTCTTCAAAATGCATTCCGCAGACCTGAGTAAATTAGAATTTGAGGATACCACTGAATTAATAGCGGTTGTCACAGTGTCAATTGCTACAAAAGACTTTCTTGTTACACAAGGAATTATTCCAGAAAATGTATCTATTTAAATAAAAATATGGCTACATTAGCAGTTATTGTTGGGGAGCTGTTGTTAATGCATTGACATTGGTCAAAATTTCTATTTTCAAAAGTGAATAGAAAGGAATCTGCAGAAAAATGACACATCACAATGAGGCATCTGAAAAACTGGCACAAACTCAACAAGATTACGAAAAATGGAGAATTGAGAAACTTGATTTTATCAATGAAAAACTCAGGCTTGAAGTTCACGCACAGCATACATTTTCAAATGTTGATGACACTATCAAAGAATACTATCTTGTTTACTGGCAAAGACATGACCATCCCACAGCCAAAACTTGCGACTACTGCCAACCATGCACACAACAAAGAAACAGAGAAAAAAATATTTGTTCTAGTTAGAATGACATTTGTATACTTTACAGGAGTTTTTATTTCTGGAAAAAAAATGACAGACGCCGGGGCCAGAGCTAAGCTATCAAAAATAAAATTACTCCCCAATTGGCTACTGGAAAGGAAAACCCGCATTACAAAAATTATATGCAGCTGTGGGGGTTGATGTCACACTCGACCAAATAAAACAGTGGCTACAAAAACAAGCTATTTGGCAAATTTATCTACCTGGGCCACGAAAAAAAAAACCAAGACCTCATTTTGAAAGAACTACCCCAAATGACAGCCATCAAATGGATCTTTTGTTTCTGCCACATGATACGATTAGGAAAAAAACGATACAAATATGCATTAACTGTTGTTGACATTGCGTCCTGATATAAGGACGCCAAACCCATAACTAGCAAAAAGGTTACCACTGTAGCCACTGAGTTAACAGAGATATATAGTCGAGGCCCTTTAAAATACCCTAGGCATGCGCAAGTCGATGACGGAAGTGAATTCAAAGGCACCGTTAATCAAATATTTGTGAAGCATGGCGTGCTAGTGCGGCGAGGCATACCGGGCGTGCACAGATCACAGGCAGTTGTTGAGAGCTTTAACAAACAATTATCAGAGAAACTTTGCAGTTATCCGTATTCTAAGGTGTGTTCTAAGACATACTGAAGAGATGGACAGAGTACTCCTCAGATTTGTACAACCACCAATCTACAGGGGACCCAGGCATACTTGTCAACCCACCCGTAACCAACAATGGCAACTATCCCATCCTCCGAGAAGAAGTAGAGGTTGTAGTAAAGTCACTGAACAAAAAGAAGGCAGCAGGAACAGACAACATCCCTGCAGAGTTAGTCCAAGAAGGGGGAGAAGACATGATAAGCGCCTTGCTGACAATGTGCAATAAGATCTGGCAGTCAGGAGATTGGCCCACACCATGGACTCAATCACTTATAATAACTCTCCCGAAAAAGGCAACTTACATCAATGCCAGAATAATCGCATGATCAGTCTTATATGCCACCCAAGCAAAGTCATGTTAAAGATCCTACTGAACAGGCTGAAGCCACAGGCAGAGGAAATCATAGATGAGGAACAGGCAGGCTTCAGACCATGGCACAGCACAACTGAGCAGATCTGAAACCTGAGAGTTCTATGTGAGAGGTACCTCAGGCACCAGCAAGACCTCTATCATGTCTTTGTGGATTTTAAAAGAGCATTTGACAGGGTGTGGCATGCCACCGTTTGGTCCACCATGAAGCTATACAACATCAATTCCAACCTGATCAAAATCATAGCAAACCTTTATAACAAGGCCACTAGCGCAGTTTGCTTCAATGGCAACATAGGAAACTGGTTTAGGAATACAGTCGGAGTCAGACAAGGCTGCTTGCTCTCACCTACTATTTTCAACATCTTCCTGGAAAAAATCATGACTGACGCTCTATAAGACCATGAAGGATGTGTCAGTATTGGAGGCAGAACAATCACGAACTTGTGCTTTGCGGATGACATTCACGGCCTTACAGGAACAGAGAAAGAGCTAGCTCAGCTGGTAGAAAAGCTGGACAGTACAGCCATTGCGTATGGGATGGAAATCAGAGCATAGAAGACCAAACTGATGACATATAACATCAGTGGCATTGGCACTGACGTCATGATTGGAAGACAAAAACTGAAACAGTTAATAAATTCAAATACTTAGGAGCTACTGTGACAGATGAGGGATCAAAACCAGAAATAGTGTCCAGGATTGCACAGACAACAACAGCACTGACAAGATTGAAGACCATATGGAAGGACAGAAACATCACACTCTGCTCCAAGATCAGACTGATGCGCTCCTTAGTCGTCTCATTGTTCTTGTATACCTGTGAGTCATGGACCCTCACAGCAGACCTTGAAAGGAGGATACAAGCAACTGAAATGAGATGTTTTCGAAGGCTGCTTGGCATTTCATACATAGATCATATCATGAATGAGGAAGTGGGAAGCAGAATCCGGCAAGCCATCGGGCTCTATGAAGACCTATTAGCCATTATGAAAAAACGCAAATTGAAGTGGGATTGACATGTCACGCATTCAGCAGGGATTGCCAAAACAATCCTGCAAGGCACTGTGCAAGGAGGACGAAGGAGAGGAAGACAGAGGAAAAGATGGGAGGACAATATCTCAGAGTGGACAGGACTGAAGCTGGGCAATACGCTAAGAATGGCAGGGAACAGAGAGGAAAGGAGGGAGCTGGCTGCCAAGTCATCAGTGGTGCCCCAATGGTCGGCAAGACTACAGGATATAGATAGACAGACAGACACAGACAGACACAGACAGACACAGACACAGACAGACACAGACAGACACAGACACACAGACAGACAGTATTCTAAGTAACTCATGCATGACGCACGTAACACTGGGTTAAAAGAATTACAAATTATTCCCCAGACACTGTTACTCATTTCATCAACTAATTCATTGATTAGTTCATCAATAAGTTCATCAGCTATTTCTTCTGATAACTTAAGCCTGTAATTTCCAGGTGTATAAGTCTTTTTCTTAGTGTGAAATACACATTTTGTGTCAGGTACTGCAAGTGACTTCTTATGTGTTTGGATCATTTCTATATTATGTTTGTTTGATCTCAGTGTCTTGTTTGGATAATCAGGCATTAGTTCTCTATCTAATACTTGCTTGTAGTGTTCATGACGAATATCTTTATTTCTTAATCACTTTTTTTTATTTATTTATTTATTTTTATACCTTTTGCTGTTGACTGACTGCCTTTCTGGTAGAGTATGGAATACATTTTTGACCTCAGTCCAACGTACTCAACTATAGGCACTCCATTTAGTTCGTCTTTACACTTTCCAGACACTTTCTTGTTTTGTGTGCTATACAGCGTGTGATCCTTAGGATAATCAGACCTGTCATACATATGTCACTCTGTTTTCAACCCCCACCCGGGTCTGCCCTGGGGGACTTGGGTGGGGTTAACTGCTTTTTAGTTCCCAGGGTCACCCTGGTCAGCCCCACAGGGTGGGTTTTCCTCTCTATTCTGGGGCATGCGTTTCTGTCTACCCGTGGTCTATTCACCTGTATTCCTTTTTTTAAACTATCCCTACTGTCTGCGCTGCCTGTAGCTCTTGATATTGGATGTGTGTTGCTAAATGGTCTTAGCTTTATTTAGGCCCAAAATCGTAGGTTTATTTAACGTATTGGACTGGATGGCCACATACATTCAATATTCTGTTTAGGTTTTTTTTCACAAGCAGTGCAGGCACGTCCTGTGAAAGCCTTGTTGCTATTGGGGCGTTAAGCAATTACAATCAATCAATCAATCACTCTGTTTTCATGTCTTCATAAACGTCTTCAGTAGGCACATCTATCATCATAGAGTCAGTGTCAGTGTATAACAGTTGGCACTCAGGATACTTCAGTTTAAAGTAATCATAGTAGACTTCAAGCATTAATAATTTTGATAGCTCAAGAATTGCCATAACAATGAATACTGGCTTGCGAGTTTAACAATTTTTTTTTTTTTGTGGAGTGTCACTGCATACAATGATGGATGAAAATCTGTATACCCTGTGTATTGCGGCTTGCCTGTAAGTTTAGTTGCAATTGATTCTCTTGTGACCAGTTTGACATATCTGTGGTGATGATGACTTTCCATCATCTTGCCAAAAAAGGCATTGTTAATAAGTTTAAAGAAGTCTTTGTCAAATGTAGTGTTGCTGTCCTGTGTATGAAGGGTTGTGTTCTTCATTATGTAGTCTTTCATAAAAACGCACTGATCAAATTCAATTCCTCTGTGAACTTTCTTTAGTACTAACCCATGTCTGATGTAAAACTGTAGCAAGCGATAGTGACAAACATAACTGAATTTGTCAATCAAATTTGGCACAAGTTTAGGGATAATCATAACGGTAATCATGTAGGTGATGTGGGTACTCCAAATCGACTTCAAAGATCCATCCTTTCACATCATTCCGATCATGAGTCTTAATACAGTTTGTTAACTCATTCTACCCCAACACCTAAATCCTTAAATTTTGCCGCTGTCCTCTGAAGACTGCATTGCAGTGCAGGACACAGATCGACCATGATAGTTCAAGGGTGATGCCAGAATAGCTTGGCGCCCATAGGCACCAAGCTATTCTGGCATCACCCTTGAACTATCATGGTCGAACCTTATCTTCCTCTGGTGCGTCTGGGGTAGAATGAGTTAAGTATGTTATATCACACTGTGACAAATCATGCAACCGAACGTTTTTCAAGGGCAATAACTCACACATAGCGAACCCATACAAATTATTAGCGTCCTAGTACGTAATGAATGAAAGTGACCTTTCGGGGTCAAAACAAAGGTCAACATAACCACCAAGATATTTGTTGTTCGCTTTGGCATAGTTATTTGCGGCTACACTAATGCCTCCTCTCAATTAGCGTTCCACCATTTCAACCATCGTACTATCAGACAGCAGGTCTCTATATATATATATATATATACTTACTTACTTTACATACGCCTGTCACCCCTCCCAGGGTATAGGCCGTCGACAAGAGACCTCCAGCGACTCCAGGCCTGTGCTTCTCCTTCGATTTTACTCCAGGTTGTTCCCAGTCTCTTGATGTCTGCTTGGAGGTATCGACACCAGGTGTTTCTTGGCCTGCCTCTTATCCTCTTTCCCTAGGGGTTCCATACAATGCCTGCCTAATGATACTCAAAACTGGCTTTCTCAGACTGTGACCAATCCATCCCCATCTCCTTTGCCCAATTTTATTCTCTGCTGTTATCTGCTCTGTTCTCTCCCAGAGTCTGACATTGCTGATCTACTCTGGCCAGTGGATTTTCAAGTTTCTTCTAAGGCAACTGATAATGAAGATCTGTACTCTGTTGACTGTGGTTTTTGTCAACCTCCAAGTCTCTGCTCCATATAGGAGAACTGCGTTTATGTTTGAGTTGAAATTCCGGACTTTGGTGTGTTGTGACAGCTCTATTTTTTTTTTCAACTGAAGAAAGGCTACTCTTGCTTTACCGATTCGTGCTCTGACATCTGCATCAGTGCCGCCTTTTTTGTCGATGATGCTCCCGAGATAGGTGAAGGACTCTTTCTTCCCTGGTTGCGTTCATCCTCATTGTCTTTGTTTTCTGTTTATGGATGGTGAGGTCCACTTGGGATGAGATGTCAGCAAGCCTCGTGGTCTTGTCCTGTATTTGTTAATGAATGTGGGACAGTAAAGCCAAGTCGTCTGCAAAATCGAGGTCATCAAGCTGTTTCCACAGTGTCGACTGTATTCCGCTTCTTCTCTGCTCAGTGGTCCTCTTCATGGCCCAGTCTATGGCCAGTAGGAAGAGGAATGGAGACAGCAGACACCCCTGCCTGAAGCCGGTTCTGACCAGGAGCTCCCTGGTGAACTGCCCTTCATGGATCACGCAACATGTCATGTCATCGTAGCTGCTCTTGATCAGGCAGACGAGTTTTTTTGGGTACACCATAGTGTCGTAGGAGTTTCCACAAAGTCACACGGTCCATGCTGCCAAATGCATTCTCGTAATCCACAAAGTTGACGTACAGCAGGGAGCTCCACTCCAGAGACTGTTCCACGATGATGCGGAGAGTGATCTGGTCTGTACATGAACGTGTTTTTTTCTGAATCCTGCTTTCTGGTCTCTAAGCTGGAGGTCGACGGAGCTCTTCATTCTCTCCAGGATGATCCTGTTGAAGACCTTTCCTGGTACTGACAGCATGGTGATTCCTCTGTAGTTGGAACACTTGCTGAGGTCGCCATTCTTGGAAAGCTTGATTAGGTACCCCTCCTTCCAGTCAGCCGGCATCCCCTCCTCTTCCCAGATCTTTCCAAACAGTGGATACAGCAGCTCTACTGTTGTTTCTAGGTCTGCTTTCAGAGCCTCCGCTGGGATACCATCTGGCCCTGCTGTTTGCCGTTCTTAACAAAATTGCTACTGCTCTTCTGATCTCTTCGCGGCTGGGTCTGTCACAGCTGATGGGTAGGTCAGTCTCTGCTGGCTGGAAGTCTGAGAGGTCGGGTGGGGTGGGTCTGTTCAGTAACACTTCAAAATACTCGGACCATCTGTCGAGTTAGTCTGCTCTGTCTGCAATAGGCTTGCCATCTTTGTCTTTACTGGTATTTCTGTATGGCCATACTTGCCTGACAATCTTCTGGCAATGTCGTAGAGCTGTTTCATGTTGCCGCTGCCTGCTGCCTTTTCTGCCTCTGCTGCCAGGCTGTCTGTGTAGGCCTTCTAGTCTGCCCTGATACTCCTCTTCACCTCGCGTTTGGCTTCCAAGTATTCCTCCTGTGCCCTTGCTTTGGCTGTTCTTGTGCGACTGTTGTTGACAAATGCTTTCTTCTGCTTCCTCACTTCTATCTTCTTCAAGGTCTGTGCCGACAGCCAGGTCTTGTGATGATGTTTCCTGAACCCTACAGTGTCTTTGCAGGTTGATTTCAGCGACTCTAACTGCCTTCCACTGCTGCTCTGTGGTGACCGCCTCCTCTTCGTTTACTAGCTCCTGTAACGCTTGAAACCGGTTGGACAGCACTAGTTTGAACTCTTCTCCCACTCCAGTTTCTCTCAGGAGGTCTACATTATAGCGCTGTCTTCTTGTTGTCGCTTTCTTTAACTTGAGCTTTATTCTTAAGGTAAGCAGATGGTGGTCTAATTCAACATCTGCTCCCCTCCTCACTGGAACATCTAGAAGGGATCTTCTAAATTTCTTGCAAATGCAGATATGGTCTATTTGGTTCTCTGTAGTGTGGTCAGGTGAGACCCAAGTTGCTTTGTGTATTCTTCTGTGTATGAAGGTGCTGCCTCCAATTACTAGTCTGTTTAGAGCACAAAAGTCTACAAACCTCTCCCGGTTCTCACTCATCTCCCTTAGTCCCTGTCTCCCCATCAACTCGTCATATCCGGTGTTGTCCTCCCCTATTTTGGCATTAAAATCGCCCATGACGATGGTGATGTCTCGCTCCGTACATTTGTCCACAGCACCCTGGAATCGGTCGTAGAACTGTTGCTTCTCTTCCTCGTCACTGTCATTGGTGGGCGCATAACACTGGATGACGTTGAGTTTAATCTTTTTCCTGGTTCTAAAGGCCACTGTGATAATACTTGGCCCCAGAGGTTCCCAGTCCATCAGCCCTCTCTGTGGCACTGGTGACAGCATGAATGCTACACCTTCTGTATGGGGGGGAGGGGGGGGGGGCATTCTCCTCATCATGACCTGAATACAGAATCATCTCCACACTTAACAGCCTTTTCTGCCCAGACTGCGTCCGCCCACTCGGCACCGGCCTCCACGTGGCGTGGGTGGGTAGTCCCCTCAGTCCCTGACTGAGTGGGCTAGCAGAGGGGTGCCATCTTTGTCCAGGATTAGAAATTGATGTCAGCAGATATGTTGTTCCGTCTTTTTTACTGGTCCGGTTTTTAAGGAGCTGTGGTAACCCAGGTCGTACCATGTTGGATTGGTCCTTAAAAATATTCGTGAGCTTTTGGTCCTTTGGATCCAAAGTGTTTGCCGTGCTGGAGACCCGTGTCGGGGGAGAAGGGGATCTTGGTGGCTGAGGTTTCCTTTGGGCTGCGGCTCACTGGTGCCAACACTCCACTTCGGCCTTGACTTCTACCTAAACGGGAGGCTAGTCGTACCGTCCTAGTCAATCGGATCTTGTCACGTTGAGCCCTATCCCACTGTTGACATGCGGGTTGATATACGGAGCACCATGCTATAGCCTCTGCTGCTGATTAGGTGCTTTACGTCCCTGCATTCAACAGTGTGATAGAAGGCGGTGGCTCAAACGGTTCAATCGGGCTTACCCACTTCAGTATATATTTCGGACAGTCTCCATTGTGCGTCGGCTGGAGACCCGCCGACATTTGCACTTTCCCTTTTTGGGCTCGGTGGTGGGCGGGGACCCCCGGGGGATGAATATTTCTACTAATATAACATTGAAAATTTGGCTCAGCGGTAACGAGTCAAATAGTAAGGGCGCAGCTATTTTGTTAGCAATATTTTTTTAATATAAGGTTCATAATATAATTCGGGATGATGGTGGTTGTTTTATTATTATGGATATCGACATAGCCGGAAAACGTTGTACTCTTGCTAACGTATATGGCCCTAGCGGTTGCGACTTACCGTCTTTTTTTCCAAAAGCTGTGCGATCATGTAACAAACATGGATAATGAAAACATTATTATGGGTGGTGACTGGAATGTCATCCTTAACCCAACCATGGATTCATTTTGTTATAGGGGTATACATCGCCCGAGGGCGAGAAAACAAATTGTTGAATTAATGTCAGTTCTTGAACTGGTGGACATATGGAGAGAATTAAACCCTGATAAGAGGGAATATACATGGAGAAGGTTTAATTCCACACAGAGGGGTAGACTAGATTATTTTTTGGTGTCAGACGTTTTGTTGCCAAAACTCAAAAAAGTGGATATAGGAATAAGCTACAGATCTGACCATTCTTTGATCTCTATGGAGCTGATGACCGATGAAGTAAGAAGAAAAGCACGCTCCTATTGGAAATTCAATAACTGTCTGTTAAAAGACAAAGTCTACGCTGATTCCGTAGAACAGGTTTTGGTGGACCTTAAAAAAACAATATGGGGCACTTGTCTATAATTTTGACAATGTACATACAATTAACAACGAGGATTTTCAATTAACCGTCGATGACAGTTTGTTCTTTGAAATGATACTCATGGAGATCAGGGGGAAAAGTATCTCGTATGGCTCATTCAAGAAAAAAGAAGACAAACAAGAAAAGAGACTAGAAAGTGAAATTTACAAGTTAGAAAGAATCTAAGTGATGTTAATTTCCAAGGTCTCCAGACATTAAAAGAAGAACTGCAAACTATTAGAAATAAGGAAATTGATGGCATGATAGTTCGTTCGAGAGCCAGATGGACATGTGAGGGTGAGAGAGCAACGAGATACTGTTGTAACCTTGAGAAACGACACTACACACATAATGCAATAAACTATATTGAGAACGACAACGGTGAATTAATTTTTGAACCTGAGCAAATAATTGAAGATACAAAGTGCTTTTTGAAACATTGTATAAACCTAATAAGACGCTAGATGTTGACTTGCCATCCATTGTTACTGCTCCACGTTTACCACAAGATCAGAGTGAAGGCATTGAAGGTCCTATATTAGCCAGAGAAGCCCTGTACGTTCTAAAAAACACGAAGCATAATAAAAGTCCAGGCTCAGATGGCTTTACTAACGAATTTTATAAATTTTTCTGGAATGATATCGGTGTGTTTTTGGTTAGATCTATTAACCATGCTTTTAAAGTAGGGCACATGTCAATAACCCAAAGGCAGGGTATAATAACATGTATACCCAAGGAAGGTAAGGATAAGAAATACATTAAAAACTGGAGACCAATAACATTACTAAATACGTCATATAAGATTGCTTCCGCCTGCATAGCGGAATGATTGAAGTCTGTCCTTCCTGGCCTTATACATGATGATCAAAAAGGCTTCCTCTTCTTCTCCTGATAGACTTTGAGAAGGCCTTTGATAGTGTGTCGTGGTCATTTATTGCTAAAGCACTAGATTTATTCAATTTCGGTCCCAGTATCAAACACTGGATTAAAACATTTTACACAGATATCAGTGCTTGTGTCTCATTAAATGGACGATACTCTAAATGGTTTAGTGTAGGCAGAGGAGTCAGACAAGGGGACCCCGCATCGCCATACTTGTACTTAATTGTGGCAGAAGTTCTGTCCATTATGATTAGACAAAATGAGAATATTAAAGGTATCAATATTGGAAATATCAATATTCTGTTGTCCCAGTTTGCAGACGACACCACTTTGTATTTGGATGACGATGAAAAGTCCTTTTGTGAATGCATAGAAACCCTTGAAAGGTTTGCTGTTATTTAAGGGCTGAAAATAAACTATGACAAAACGCATGTTGGGTCAAGGAAAAATTCAAATAAACGGTTTATGCAAAATTTGAATTTATCGTCGAACCCAAGTATATTTACAGTCTTGGGAGAACAATTTCCTACTAATACTGACCATATTGTGGAAATAAACTACGAAAATAAATTAATAGAAATTAGGAGGATTATTTCAGTCTGATCCAGAAGGGACCTGACACCTTATGGAAAAGTAACTGTTATAAAATCCCTTGCATTGTCCAAATTTGTACAATTATTTCTTAATATTCCGGATCCAGCAGACACTTTTCTGATGGAAGTAAGTAAAAAAAAATTCTCGTTCCTGTGGAACAATAAAAGGGGAAAGGTTAACAAATCTCAAGCTTGTTCCTCTTTTGAGAAAGGTGGTTTGAAAATGGTGGATATTTACTCATTCCTCTCATCTATGAAGGTGAGCTGGCTGAGAAGACTGTACTGTAATGACTCTCTTGTGAAAACGATTTTGTTCTTGTCATATCCTAGGTTTGTAAACATTTTTCAGCTCGGAGGGGAGTTTGCTAATATACTGATGTTAATGTGTGCAGACAACAAGTTTTGGTTTGATGTTCTCAGTCATTATAAAAATGTGTACATTTCATACAATACATGCTAGACCAGACTGCGTGAAATTAACATCATATTGATAATGAACTCATTTTATTTTCAGGCAATTCATTTACTGATCTCATTTTCATGTTCCGGATCTCTGACTGTACCATTCACAAGATTGTCATAGATACATGCGACGCATTGTGTACAGTTCTCCAGGATGATTTCATGAAGGTATGAATTTTTTGTTTAAGAAAGGATGCTCGACAGTTGTGCGTCGATGTATTGCAGTACCTTTCATCAAATGAAAATTGCACGATAAAGCTGTCATGCCGCATAATTTACATCAGCGCACAATTAACTAGCATCCTTCCATCTCAATGTATCATAGCTGTCAATCATACATAATAGTGCCAATTCTATGCTCCAGATTTTGAGGCCCCTAGCCTTTCTGTTTCATGGATTTGTTTTCTAGTCAACACAGGTATCCACCTTCTTTTAGCATCCTCTGTTTTTAATAATAAAATAATAATAATAATAATAATAATAATAATAAATAATAATAATAATGAATGGTTCTTGTATAGCGCAAAATCTTTTTGTGGCAAAAACTCATTGCGCTTTTTAGTGTGCTTGTGCACATTTTCAATTGGTATTGCAATTGGTATTCACGTTTAGTATCTCGGTTGTGTTGAATACATGTAATATGTCGCTGACTATGGAGCATCTGTGACCAGGGTTGATGTTTGATGGAAAGTGTCACCTGTCAGCTCCAGCAATTTAAAACTCCATTACACTTGCAGTCCAGCTATTGACCGCAAAGTTGGAGCTCATAACAACTTTCTTTTCAAACCACAATGTGTGCCAAACCACAGTGTGTGTCAGTATATAAATAATAGACAAGCCCCATCCAGGTATGCAATATCCTAACGTCATGGTTCCGATGCCTGTTACTGTCAAAACATGAAGCAAATGTGTGTATTTCACAAATTTGGTACTTCATGCTCGGACATTATATGTATAAGTGACAGAATCATGACAGTTGGATGTTAAGAAGTACCCAACGGAGAAAGAAACACGCTTAGAAAAGACGGGTACAACACAATTTATTAATATTTCGGGTAAATACCCTTTGTTAAAATAGTCAAACAAACAAACAGAGAGATTAGCCGCTACTTATCTTCATTGGCAGAAGGAATGCGGCAACTGATGTTGGATGTTGCATAGATGGTGGGACTTGTCTCTTATTTTTATGCACAATCACCTATTTTCCCCTTGTGCACGCAGTCACTGGTGCTGCACTTATGTTACAGTGACCGCTTGCAGTGGCTGTATGCACAATCACCTATTTTCCCCTTGTGCACGCAGTCACAGGTGCTGCACTTATGTTACAGTGACCGCTTGCATTGGCTGCATGCGCAAGGAGTTCTTAGTTGTTAAAAATACAAGTTGCATCGATTTTCGAGGCATGGCATCCAGTTTTATTGCTGTAAATTCATTCTTACATAACTTGAATGCCTAAAAATTAATTATATCAGAGAAGAATGTCACATTTCTTGCACTTGTTCTGTTCTTCTGCCACAAGAGCATAAATGGCCTGCCTCACACAGTCTTGTGCTGCAATGGGAAGGCTGGCCACTTTGCACGCGATCATTGTGAATACATTGTCATTTTCTGCAACTACCGCCTCTTTTCTTGGCGACTTTCTCTCCGCAATGGGTTTTAAAACTGCCACTGCCTCTTCCGCTGGATCTATCCGTTTTCTCTTTGGGTTTGGCGCGCGGCGGGCCTCGCGCACCTCTGTGCCAAGGATGCGTCTCTGTTGAGCAGCAGTTGATCTTCTTCTTCTTCTCGAACGACGTCACACTTGGAGTTTGGCTCTCAAAATGAAATCTGTGGTCTTCTGTAGCGCCTCCACAGACCCGTACAGTTTCTCTTGTAGGGTGGCGGGCGGCTGCAGGTGATGGGGAAGTAGGGTAGACCAGTGGGGGTCCACATCGCTGAGCTGGTGGTGACATGAACAGATATGGAGCTGATCGCGGTCTTTCTTGTTCTGTTTCATGCTCATCAGACGGTGACATGGGCATGGACTGGTGTCGGCGTCTCTCGTTTGAATTTGATGTTACAACAACCTGGTGCATTAACAGTTCCAGGTCCCCTTCTGGCTCAATTTCAGTTTCCTGAATGTCGCCCCACTCTTGCTGCTGGCTTTGGCTCAGTTGGCTTTGGCTTTGCTGGCTCTGGCTCTGCTGGATTTGGCTATGCTGGATTTGGCTCAGTTGGCTTTGGCTCTGCTGGCTCTGGCTCTGCTGGATTTGGCACTGTTGTCTATTTCTTTTTGTCTGTAACAACAACCAAAAAAATAAAAAAAAGGATTATGATAAGCCTTCCAAACTGCATTAGTGCGATGGATGGCAAACACGTTGAGATCAAATCCCCTGGTGGATCAGACTACTTCAATTATTTGAAGTATCATAGCATCATTCTCCTGGCCTTAGTGGATGCACGTTACCTGTTCTTGTTTGTAGATGTGGGTAGAAATGGTCGTGCTGGTGATGCCAGACTTGCTTGCCACCGCCCAAAATAGAACTCAGTGGAGAGCACTGTCTGTTGCTGCTGCCTTTCAGTCCCCCCAACGCCCAGTTCGGGCAAGGGACTGATGATGATGATGATGATGATGATGGTGATGCAGGAGTCTTCCGTGTATCTTCTTTGAAGTCGGCAATTGAGGAAAATAGCCTCATTATTCTACCACCGAAGCCTTAGCCAGGAAGAGAACAAGCTGTCCCTCACTTCATTTTTGGAGACGATGCCTTCCCTTTGAAGACATACTTAATGAAGCCCTATCCATTCAGGACAGTGAGTGATCTTAACAGTGAGAACGTAGAGGATGAAAGGAGAAAACAGAGAATGTTTGACTACAGCCTATCTAGAGCCCGCCGGATTTCAGAGAACGCTTTTGGATTTTTGGCTGCAAGATTTGGTGTGTTTCGTACGTGTATGCACCTGCAGCCTGAGAAGGCAACACGTGTGACACTGGCTGCCCTTGCCTTACACAACTTTTTGATGACGAAGAATGACCAGAGCATCAACACACCCAACCTGGTTGATCGTGAAAATCCTGTGACGAGGGAGGTTACGTTAGGGCATTTACGGCAGAACAGACAGCAGTTGGATGTTATTCAAAGACATTCTGCCAATAGGTCAGGAGGATGCCCGTGGCGTGCGGGGCGAGGTCAAGGAGCACGTTAATAATGAGGGGCAGGTGTCATGTCAGGAGCGGAATGTTTTTGGCCGATTTGTCAGCATGTAATGTTCAGAATACGACTTACTAGTAGGCTGAACTTTCTATTTCACCCCTTCTTAAAGAATTTTCACGATTTACCAGGTTGTGTTGAATTTCGGATCATTCTCGTCTTGTGGATTGGGAGTTTATGTGCATGCATGCAAGTGTGCTTGTGTGGTAAGAATTATTGTTATTTTATCATACATTATTATTCTGCGATCAGTAAAGTATATCATAGTTGGTTGTGAACACTACCGCGAGGTATAGCGAAGGTTAAGGTGTGATATTGCATGATTAACCTTTACCATATGTCGCTCTAGACTCACCAATACGGGCTTTGTGTAACAGATGTCAGCTGACCAAAGCTTTCTATATATTTATGACTAAATAATACAAGGTGCATCCATACTTTTTACCCTCACTGTACTACAAGTTGATTCAGCGTGCCCAGTGTGTTCTACACCGGAGTATGTGGGTTTTTGTGTGGGTGACAGTTTTCAGGTCAGGAGATTGATTCAGACATTTCAAACAATTCAATTCAGCTTCTTGCTTCAGACAGCCTATTTAATTCACAAGAGGCATAGATTCTGAGAAGCAGCAGCAGCAGGTGATCATGAAAACTATGTATTTTGCTGGCGTACATTTGGGGGTAGGGGGAGGGGGGAATCACACATTTGAACAGCTGGTGGATTGTTTTCTGCCACCTTTAAGTGTTATTTTTGTACCAGTCGTCAGGACTTGAGGGGGGGGGGGGGAGGGTGTGTGTTAATGTTTACTTATCTCAAAAATTCATTTAAGTACTAAGATGATGCTACATGACTTTTGTTGGGTTACTTATGCAGCTTTTTTCCTGCCTTTAGTGATCTCACATAATTAACATTATGTAGTATGGGTGTATGAAGTATGTTTATGAAGTATGGGTGTACTTAAACACACCAGATAAATAACTTTAGAACCTAAAGTAAAAAGTAACAAAACTGGGTGCAGACACCTGCGAAGTAATGTCTGCACGTGCGATTGTTTGTATAGTAAGCTACACGCGAATGCTCGCCTAACAATAGTAACAGTATGTTTGCATGTGATTTGGCATGTGAGCAAATCTGTGCTTTTATATGATCATTTTTTTATAGTTATTTAACACATTCTACGCCAAGAACAAAATCCCCAAATTTTTAAGTTGCGCTTTGAAGGGCTGTATTACAATTCTAGAGACAAATCAAGCGTGATAGTTCAAGGGTTTTGCCAGAATATGGGCATCAAGCTATTCTGGCACCACCCTTGAAATGTCATGCTCGATCCATGTTTTTATGTGATGCGTTGGGGCTGAATGAGTTACGGCAGCAATAAGAACCGCAGAAGAAATCCTCTCAGATCAGTATGTGTCTTATAAAGTTGCAGTTAAATATTTCAAAGTAAAATTGAGAAAAGAACACTAATGATGTACAAGGAAGGTTAAAGACATGCTCGGACACTTATATGTACTGTATGTTTATGCATATGGCCTTGAAATAAATCTGACATTGTGGATTATCGAAGGGTGTACATCCCACATGAGAGAATGTGTGCTAGTATGTGTGCTACCAAGTGTACCTGTAGCTGTTAATACAGCTTTTTGTCAGGGTGAATAATTCCTTTAAAAAAAAATCTATGGACAGTCATGATCAGAATTACACTTTTTCTCGTCTAACACTTATAATGAATTCAGCAAATGCACAAAGCTCATATCATATTCTTTGTAGCTGATCAATGGAACACAATTTTCTGTTGAAATTTCATCGCATTCCAGTTTCCACCTTTTATGTGTTGAATTACTGGTGAAGTTGAAAGATTTCTACAAGAAATAGCAGTCATTTCAGACGTAACCTGACACAATTTGCTCAGTTTATTGTTAGATCAATTTAATTATTCTCTGTTTATCATCTCAACTTCAATATTTAAGTTTTCACTCCTGTGCTTAAGCCTATGGTTCTATCTCTGCATGGCACACATAATTACTTTGCACCGCACATAACAAAAATCTATATTCTCCAAATTTACACGAAATGACGTGTACAATAAATGCAAAAACCATCTACACATATAATTATGGTCAAATGTTATATGTGGTAACCTTCTCACATCATACAGCAATGTAACAAACATATGTTTATCTTTAACTCATTTTAAGAGTGGACAGATTTTGATAGTTGAAAGCTGAAGCTCACCATATTATCCTTGTTTGCCTGGAGCCGCACACAAGGCCGCAGGAAATCAGCAACTGGAGGAATTTTTGGGTCTTTACATCAGCACTTGACGCTCCACTCTTGAGAGGTGCTTCATAGGAGTTTAAATTCTGGGTGTACTGATTTCTCAGGTTTCTTAGTCGTTTTCTAAAATCCTCCTCTGTAAAGAAACAATTGTAACAGTAAAATATGATGCTGCATAATCACAATATAAAGCAAAAATAACTGAACCATACTGAAAATGCAGAAATGATATTAAAATTTATTGTATTATACATGATTGCAAGGTACTACATCAGGTTGAAGTTTCTAATTCTAGTTTACATTAACAGTGTTACATGAGGTAAACTGAAATTGCATATAGATACTTTAAAACAATTCACAAATGCATTACTCGTGTAACTGTAAGTTGCAAATACCTAGTCCGTTTGTTGTACATTGCAATCATGTATAAATACTGTAAATATTCTTTCTCCACATCGAGGAGGCGGTTGAAAAACGTTGATAAAGTCAGTGTTTTTAAACTTCAAACTTATCAAAAATCCTCTTCAATACCATTATCCGATGGTGTACATGCGATTTTCTTAAATAGATATTATTTTTAACGACGAACAATGTCTGTCCTGTACAATGCACCTAATATGAATCAACGAAACTGAAAGTGATCGAGTAAAGAAACCGGAATGCGACATCTATCACTACTTTGGAATAATTGATTTTACTCACCGGTCATGCTAATGTCCCGAGCTGTTGCTAGGACTACATCCCGGGCCGCATTTCGGTCATAGTAGGCTGGATCTCGTGTATCCCAGAAACACGGATTTTCTCTGATAAGCTCAATAAAATGAGCAGTCTGGCAGTCGCTCATCGTCTTTGCCGCCATACTTGCAAAGTAGAAACAACAATCACACGTGACGCGTACGGCTCTGCTGATTGGTTGTTGGCGGATAGGTGAGCCGGCTAGGATAGGAAAAATAAAAGTAGTCTCTACCGACTCGGGCAACATCTCCCTTCTTACACTACTCGATCTCTCTGCCGCCTTTGACACTATAGACCACTCTATCCTCCTCCACCGACTCCACCACTCCTTCGGCATCACTGACTCTGCTCACTCCTGGTTTCTCTCCTACCTCTCCGACAGACAGCAGTCCGTCACCATCAACGGCGTCTCTTCCAACCCGGTAACGCTATCCTGCGGAGTTCCACAGGGATCCGTCCTGGGCCCAGTCCTTTTCACACTCTACACCTCTCCTCTGTCCAACATCATCCAGTCTCACCGCATACACCACCACCTCTACGCTGACGACTCACAACTGCAAGACAAAGACAAACTCGACAAAAATCAGTCACTACTGACTCGCACGGCTGACTGCTACGAAGAGGTGAAAAACTGGATGACAGCAAACAAGCTGAAACTGAACGACGACAAAACGGAAGCCATGCTGGTAGGCACTCGCCAGAAACTCTCCCAGCTCCCTCCACCTTCAACTCGATAGCACCCCCATCTCCCTCTCTGACTCAGCCAAGAACCTCGGCGTCATCCTCGATTCCTCTCTGTCCATGACCAGCTTCGTCTCCGCCACGACCCAGGCATGCTATTTCCACCTCCGACACATCAGTCAGATCAGAAAATACCTCACTACCGAAGCTGCCACCAAACTTGCTGTCTCTCTCATCTTATCTAACATCGACTATTGCAACTCTCTCCTTTCCGGTCTCCCTCACTCCACCATTTTCACTCTCCAACGCGTCCAGAACAATGCTGCCTGCCTCGTCCTCAGAAAGAAAAAATCCGACCACATCACACCCCTGCTCAAACTCCTTCACTGGCTCCCCATCCCCCAACGCATCCAATACAAAGTTCTGTCTCTCTGCTACAAATCCCTCAACAACTGCGCTCCTACCTATCTCTCCAACTTACTTCACCCCTACACACCTTCCCGCTCCCTCCGCTCTGCCCACGACCCTCTCCGCCTCCACATACCTCGCACCAAACTTAACACTTTCGGCCCCCGCTCCTTCTCCGTCTACGGTCCATCCACCTGGAACACTCTCCCACTCTCTCTCCGTCAGAAACATTCTCTCTCCTCCTTCCAGTCCGCCCTCAAAACCCACCTCTTTCAACAGTTTTAGCACTATATCACCACACTCCCCACCCCAAGCTGACCGTTGTAATGTATTTCACTGTTTGTGTTACGTGAGTCATTGTCCAAAGCGTGCGCATGCGTGCGCGAGTTGTGAGTGCGCGCTTAGAGTTATAATTATTATAAGATTAGCGCATTATAAATACCGTAATTATTATTATTATTATTCGGACTGGCGGATAGAAAAGTATCGGCGAGCTACCGAGACCTATCGACAAGCTATCGAGTGGGTTGATAGGCACGGATTGGACAGGATAGTCCCATTGCTATCCTCGAGCATTTAGAAAGGAAAAAAACAAAAACAACATAGAACCGTTCTCCTGCTGCAGCTCTCACTGGCTCTTTTACCGTCGTTTTTTGCGAGGCAGCGGTGAGATGGTTTTTGTCGTCTGCTCGGCGTTAAACCCCAGTAACTAACTGATTTTGCGAGACGCACATCTGTACTAAGGGAACCGTTGGATTAACACGTCTCTAGAGAACGGCTCCGTCCCCGATATTTTCAAGTCCGCCATCGGTCCTCTCCTAAAAAAACACAACCTCGACCCAAACGAACTCAAGAACTATCGCCCAGTCTCCAATCTCTCGTTCCTGTCCAAGCTTCTTGAGAAGGTTGCTCTCAACCAGCTCAACCTCCACCTCGCCGACAACAACCTCCTCAGTCCCTTCCAGTCCGCCTTTCGCAAACATCACTGCACTCAAACAGCCCTTCTACATATCCTAAACGACCTGCTTCTCTCCACCGATTCGGGCAACATCTCCCTTCTTACGCTACTCGACTGCTCTGCCGCCTTCGACATTATAGACCACTCCATCCTCCTCCACCGCCTTTACAACTCCTTTGGCATCACTGACTCTGCTCACTCCTGGTTTCTCTCCTACCACACCGACAGACAGCAGTCCGTCACCATCGACGGCGTCTTCTCCAACCCAATCACATTCTCCTGTGGAGTTCCACAGGGATCCTTCCTGGGCCCGGAGAGATAGATAATGTGGGGCTCCCACACCACCCCTCCCCCAATCAATAGATTTATTCTAATTAGATCGGTAATTAGACAAACGAATTCCACCAATTACCCCCAATGCCTTTATTACCTAGCCGTACTAGTTCCACTCCAGAAATCATTTAAGCAACGATTTCGATTGGCTGCCAACCCACGATTATTAAGCCAGATCCCCCACCACACCTAAATAATTAATGATGACTTCTTTACACAAATATTAATTAAAATATCAACAGTCACAGTTTTTACCCGCTTTGTCAATGCAAACGAATTGACGATCAGCTGTTTTCGGGAAATGACTACTTGCGCCATTGTGGGAATTCCCGATAACACAACACCCCGCCAAGCAGAAGTGACGTCAATGTTTCTATTAGCAACATCACGTGTCAACCAGCCTTGACTGGTCACATGACAAAGTATTTCACCATTGTGTCGTTTCTCGTTGCTGTGTAAGGACGTGTTCACTTGTGTTCGTCATTGGAAATACCACAAATTCCGGACTTCATAATCAGTGCTAAGGTTAAATCTTGCAGAATATTACTATGGTGCGTTATGTTGAAACAACACAAAGGTTAGCCTACCATGAGCCGAGACTCAAAAGAAAAACTTACTGATCTATCGCGGCCTAGCCAAATGTGTACAACCGGCTACAAGACTGACAAGCCTTCAATTTTGTGCAGTGACTGAAAGCTTGTCAGCGTGCTATATACGTAGTTAGCGCATGGCGTAAACAGAACATGGCCTTGGCCAACCACCGCTATCGGCGTTATAGAAGACTAAGCCTTCTCATAATATAGAGCCACTTTCATGGACAACTAAGAAATGAGAGGCAGAACACAGAGTTAAATGTCACTTAATACAAACTTCTCAATCTTTTGTTTAGGCCCTGTGGTTTGAGCAAACCGAGTTTCTCAATAAGGTAGATAAATAGAACTGGCCTTTCCAACCACCGCTATCGGCGCGGCATTACCGCAAGGGTGTATCAACAGAAGACTAAGCCTTCTCAAATAGAGCTATTTGTATCACTTTTGTGTCGTGAATAACTAAGAAATGATAGGCAGAACATAGAGTTAAATGAATCTTATTACAAACTTTTCAATCTTTTGTTTAGGCCTTGCCGTTTGAGCAAACCGCGAGGAATTAGCGCAGGGTGCAGTCATTTGTTATCACTTCCGTCTCGTAAACAACTAAGAAATGAGAGGCAGACCACAGAGTTAAAATGGCTTTCAATACAAAGTCTTCAGTGTCGTGTTTACACCATACGGTTTAAGCAAACCGCAGTTTCTAAGCTAGACTGTGCGTAGCAACAACCGCTTGTGGTAACAGCATGGCCGCAAACTTCCACAGGCAGTGTCATTTGTGTACAGCCAGGAGTCAAATACGTCACTAGCTGCAATGCGGAATTTGCCAGTCTACCCATATTTTATATTTAGCTGTCTGTAACGTCTGTAACAACCAAAAAGACAGAGACAGAACACAGAGTTAAATGACTCTTAATACAAAGTCTTCAGTCTTTTGTTAACACCCTGGGCGGTTTGAGCAAACCGCGGTTTCTAAGGTGGCTATGCTGTCCTTGCTGTCATTAAACAACGCGGCCGCAGACTAAGTGTGCAGGTGACAATTTGCGTACAACGGGGATTCACAACACACGCAATGCGGAAGTTGTCAGTCTACCCACATGTTACATTTAGTGGTCTGTTGATGACTAGTTGGCAACCGAAAAGAGTCATAGAAAACAGAGTTGTCTTTTAATATAAAAGTTGACTAGTTGGCAACCGAAAAGAGACATAGAACACAGAGTTAAATATATCTTAATACAAACTCCTCGATCTTCTGTGAAGGCCCTGCAGTTGCTAGGAATTTCTGTGAATATGACAAAAGGCGCAATGCGAAAGTTGTCAGTCTACCATTTTCTGAAATGATCTGTTAGTGCGTCGCGTGATCATTGAGCAATAGCTTACTCAGAAATTGTGAAAACTCGCCCGAGCTCTGCACATGCATACTCTGCAGGTGAGCTGTAGTGTTATATTTAGCGGACTGTTGATGTTGACAACCGAAAAGAGTCATAGAACACAGAGTTAAATATCTCTTAATACGAACTCCTCAATCTTATGTTCACACCCTGGGCGGTTTGAGTTAGTTAGTTATTTGGGTTTAACGCCTCTGGGCGGTTTGAGCAAACTGCAGTTGCTAAGAGGCAAGACCTGTGAATAGGACACAAGGCACAACACACACGCAATGTGAAAGTTGACAGTTCTATATGTGGCAAACTGAAGCGTGGTGATGTGTTTTGACGGGAGTCCAAAATTTATGCATGTTGAATAAAGATTTTGCGTGTGTCTGCCAGTCTGTACGTGTGCGTGCTTGCGTGTGTGTGTGTGTGTGCGTGTGTACATGTATGTGTGTTTGAATGTGCTTGTGTGCGTGTATGTGCGTGCTTGCATGTGCGTGCTTGCGTGTGTGTGTGTGTTCATGTATATGTTTATGTGCGTTAGAGAAAGGAAAAAA
The DNA here is from genome assembly GCA_036245525.1 of Semisulcospira habei. NCBI lineage: Eukaryota > Metazoa > Mollusca > Gastropoda > Semisulcospiridae > Semisulcospira > Semisulcospira habei. The sequence continues at coordinate 14,482,919 of BTPG01000002.1, read as the reverse complement.
GGCAATTCAAGTACATCTATACAATTATCTCTGAGTCAATAATATAAAAGCAAGGTTATTTTTTTATTAACAACTCACAATTAACAAAAACACCATTGTTATCAAGTACCTACACGCACTTGATAACAAATTTTCAAAGTTACCGACAGACACTTGTTAACAAATTTCCAAAGTCA
>BTPG01000002.1:14336983-14469657 GCA_036245525.1 Semisulcospira habei | reverse complement strand
CAGTAACAAGAAAATATTCTTTGATCGCATCGTCGACGTTTGAAAATGTATGCTGTGCATGACCTTCAAGCCTGAGTTTTTCATTGATAAAATCAAGTTTCTCTATTCTTTGCTTCTCATAATCTTTTTGAGCTTGTGCCAGTTTTTCAGATGCCTCATTGTGACGCTTCATTTCTTCTGCTGATTAATCTCTACCCATTTTTGAAAAGAGATAGTTTGATCCACTAAATGCAAGTGCGTTAACAACGGACCCACCAATCATAATAGCTATAGTTGCCATACTTTTTATTTACATAGAAACATTTTCTGGAATAATTCTTTGCTTGAATAGAAAGTCTTTTGTTGCAATTGATGCTGTTACAACAGCTACTAGCTTAGCACTGTCTTCGAAGTCTAATCTACTTAAGTCTGCTGATTTCATTTTAAAAAGACTTTTTCCCAGCATAGAATAAGCAACTGTTAGCCCGAGAGAGAGACAATAGGAGACCCGTAAGACAATGAATTCAATAAAGCCACATCCGTCATTAAATTACGTCATTTTTAATAACAAAATTTTTGACCCCATTACGCCCCTGTTATTACCCAATCAACCCTTTGATTTAAAAAAACTGACGAGCATGACTGATGTGGCTTTATTGAGCTAATTATCTTACGGGTCTCCTATTGTCTCTCTCTATAACTATTGTCTATGTCAATACCTAATCATTCACCTGATCAAGTGATGCCAAGTGAAACTTAATACTTATTAACAAGTTGCAACTAACTTTTAGGAACCTGCAGAGGTAACCTTTAAGTGTGTTGCCATAAGAACTTATTAATTACTTACCCTAAGTTCTTACAAGTACTTACCCTAAGTTCTTACAACAACTTGACTTAAGTCACAACTTACTCGGTCAGATTTGTCAAGATACAAGGACAATAAAAAAAACTTTTTTTTCTTAGTAGTACTCTGGCGGTGGTGCAGATGGGGCTAAACAATCAGGCACAAGTGGTGTAAATGACGTGTCATCTCTCTGTGAAGCATATGACAAAAATATTGATTGATTACCAAATCTGATTTTTATTTGTTTAAAAGATTGTGTAGTTTTTCTGTGGTTTCCTGAACACCGATCTGTTTTCCCATCTCTAAAAAACTGGCTTTTAGCTCTTCAACATTCACAGGAGATTGACTACGCATTTTATTTTGTATTTCAGACTTCTGTTTTTTGTAATTATTTAAATCATCCAGGACTCGCTTAAATTCTTCATCATCAATAAAATTATCATTCAATGCCTTACTGATAATAAGTTTCATACTGCTCAGCTTTGCACCAGCAAGCGTACTCAATGCTTCATGTTTCTGTAATTTCGTGTGAAACCTCTTGTTCAAGGCCTCCAAACCAAAGCAAGCCAGGCATGTAGCAACGCTAACACCCTCAACTGCTATTCCAGCCAAACTTCCAATTCCTGTGGCAAACAGAACAATACCTCCTACAGAACATCCAGCTGAAACTGCACCAATAGCCATAGACGTGTTTTGAACAGAATTAAAAACGGTCTGATACCGTCTCTTACATCTGGAGTACCTCGCCTCTTCACTTTCCAAATATTTAATTGCTTCTGTAATATTCATTAAACGAAATGCGTCTGCCTGTAATGTTTTATCTGATGCAATTGGCACAGCTGTCGCATGCGGATCAGGCGCAAGCGTTGTTTTAGTCATCGCAATTGATTCAGTCGGCTCAAGCGTCGGTAGTTGTGGATAGAAGTTTACCATATTTTTTTTATTGACAAATATGTTTTATTTAATAATCAATTACATTTTGCAACTCTTCAAAAGTATACAATTTGCTAGCATAATAAAATGCAACAAGATCAATGTGTTCAAGGTTTATGTAACTTAGACGAACAAAAGTTGTTTTGTCGACCACCACCTTGACAGAGGGAATACTGCTCGAAACATTAATAACATCAACATTTTTTGTAATAGCAATAAAGACCTTTGATGATTCTGATACTGTTTCATCCCATGTAAGTTTTATTCCCTGTGCAATATTTGCCTCTTTTGCAGAAGTTACAGATTTCATGATAATTTCAAATACTATTGTCGCTTCTCTAGCCACGACAAAGCTTGCTGGCATAAACACAACAGAAGTATCTGATTTACCCTTTCTATTTGTAAGAAGATACCGCCGTCTCTCATAATTTTCAACTTTCAGTTTATCTCTGCTATTGTTGTCTGGGGCAAAGCTTGCAACAAGGCTTACAATAAGCGGCCCAGAGTTAACAACCTTCCTAAACACTAAAGCACCTTCATCATCACTGTATACATAAGGACTAATAAATTCCAACTTTATGTCCCAGTCAATTACGGGTGCTGGTGTCGGCACAGGTGAAACAACCCACTTACTACCCACATGTATTAAGTTGTAAGGCGCATTATTTACAGGCGGAGTAGGTACAGTAACATCACGCAGCTGACCAAGTTTAGGAATCTGTCTTTCACCGTCTTTCATGTCAACAATTACTTTCCTCTTGTACATGCCAGTGGAATCAAGTTCAAAACCATACACCTCCCCTACTTCTCCCTCCTTCTCAAAATCCTGTACATCAGCCAAAGCTTTTAACTCTGTTACCGGACACGCAGTTGGTATGATTGTTCGCTTTGGACCACCACTCATGTTTTATAAACAAAAATAAAATTATTTAACTTTTAACACTACACTAAAATCATGCATAACAACTGGTTTGTCATCTTGATTAGTTACAGATATACACAGTGACTCAAAGAAACTAGAACCTAATTTCTTAAACTGTAAATTAGGAAATCTAGCAACAACACTTTCACAATACGGAGCAGTTTCAGTTGGGAAGCATCTCAACAAAGTTGAAGGCTTTCCATTGTGAACATTCTCAGTTGTGTTCAGTTCTTTCAAATAAACATTTAGCACTGTGTGTACTGACAAATGAACAGGATATCTTCCAATTATTTTTTCTTTTTTTGGTTTTAGTAGTAGTTGACTGTCTGGACTTAACCATTTTGTCCAATCTTCATCTGGAAAAGAAGTTACATTACCCATAAACCCAAGTAATTTTATAAGACTTAATGATAATGAATACTCAGTATCTTTTGGAAAATCTAATGTAACAAGTAAGTTAGCTGGATTTAAAGTTGCTTTAATTTTAAATTCATTTTGTAGCCATTTAGCTAAAGTACAAAAGTCATAATACCCAGCTCGTAAAACATTAACTCTCTTTAAATTAACAATAAAAGATCAATCTATATAATAATCTGTATCATTTGTAACATTAAACCATTTTACTGTATAGAACATTTCATGGATAGCTACAGTCTTGTTACCATCACGATAATCAATTCCATTAGTTAACCACACTGGTTTGCTAGTGTCAAGATTTGTTAAGGTAATAAACATTTTTATTATCTCATATAAAAAAGGATGGAATTTAAATCACCAACCATTACCACTACAAACGCATTTCAATTTAATGTGGATGCCAAATATAATGTTGCACCAACTTATGAACAGAAAATAATTCAACTAAACCAGCTTGATATTGCTGTGTCTGAACAAGATCTATTCCAAGTCAAAGTACCAAATCCGTTTGATCATTACCTAAACCCTTCAATAACAGATGACTCAACTGCAAGAAAGTGGTCCTCAAGTCCACTACAGATGTTTCAAAACCAACTCAACTTTGCAATACTATGCTCAACTACTGGCTGTGGGGTTTCTTTTACAGACCATTTGAATCACTCAAACAAACTGATTAAGTCTGTGTATCGTTTTCATGTTTATTACCAGCTTAGACGTATACTGTCAGAACTGCATACCCCACTACCAACTGAATCCAGTTTTAACCATTTTAACAACCCATGGATATGAAAGCATTTGAACGCATCTGTAATGAATTTAACATCAGTACAAAGTATGACTTCACACAAAAACTTGATGATCACAACGGTATGGGCACATTGTATTATGCTATGAGTCACAGACAATACCCTCAAGATTACTACCCTGGGTACACTTCATTCTCATCTAAATCACAAGTCTGGTTAGGATCAATTGAACAGAAACAGTCTAATGCGTGGACCACATTTATTTTAGATAAAACTGACGGGTTTACTCAAGCAGGAGTCGAGCACGTCAATGAGTCTATCAGAACATATGTCTGGTGTATACTAGGAGCACAAACACTAACAAAATCGAATATTTTGAATGGAAGTGGTAAATTTGAAGCACAAAAACAGTTTCTTGCTAATATTGAAGATTCAATTAATTCAACAGTCGATCTCCCATCTAGCATACACGCTACCAAGACGTACTCAGATATGCCAGATCAAAAGTTGACTTTGTAGTTGGCATCGGGTTATATATGTTACCATCTGATCTTCAACTCCAAATGGGTACAAAAACAAATTATAATAATGAAATCATTGTTGCAGGTGTTGGTCAAAAACTCGGACTCAATCAATCTGTAAACTTGGGTGCCACAACCACACACGTACAGTCATTAAAATCATTACAGATGGTAACACCCCCGGCCCCGGCCCCAACACCGGCACTCATACAACCAGTACAGTCAACCCCTGACACACATGAGTCAGAAAGACCTGCATTGGTAATAGGTCTAACAGGATTAGGGGTATTACTTCTTTATCTGTTTCATTAAATAACCCACCATCAACCCTCCTACTGTAACCAGAAAGATCCACACATGCTCCGCCATAAAACCAACTACCTTTGCTGTAGTAGTGATAAGCCAACTGACAACAGTGCCAATTATGCCAGGCAAAGCATCCACTGCTTTCAGAGCCAATTTTTTAAGCAAGTCTGATATGTGAGACAGTTGTTTCTTTACCCATGACTGTAAATCTTTTGGGTCTGTTGGAGGTGCTGGTGGTGCTGGCGGTGCCGGGGTTGGACCCCCGCCGCTCCCAGCACCAGAGACAGCCAACACAACAGTACTGATAATAAATCCAAGAGCAGTAATTAAACTAGCAATTTAATACCCTGTTCTCTGAAAAGTGTTTTAAGTCTCTCAGCCAGAGTAGTGTCTTCGTGAAGTATTTTCTGAATAGTTTCTCTAATTCTGTTGACCTGTGATTTCAGTTTTTGTCTTCCAATACTAATTGTTTCTAACCACCCTGATCTTTCTATCTGCAAATCATTTAATCTGTGTTGGATTCTTTCTTTCATTTCTGTGTCAAGATTCCCATTGTCTGCTGTAGCCAGTTTCTCTTTTTCACGTTCTATGTGTTTATCAAGCTCACCTAGTTTGGCAACATTATTCACCATCTCACCTCTTATCGTCTGCAATGATTTATCCAAACCCATAATCTCCCGCATTGACAAAGGTGGGTCTTCTATTGTTTTCATAGCATCATTTAATAGTCCTTCAGTAAATGAAGTTTCTTGTATCACAGTGTTTGCTATTTCTGGTAGGCTTGTTACTGGTGCCATTTCAATTTGTTGCCCTGTTGGCAACTTTGTTTGCGTGTCGTGAAGAACACTAACCAGTCTAGGCGTGACAGGAGACCCTCCAATTCCAAGTTGACGCAAGGCACCAACACCACCTTCATTTTTTATTGTACTTGAAGCCCTAAACCTACTAGGGTCTTTTTTGTTAGTCAATAGTACTTTTCCTTTGTCAACAGTATTTAAATATAAATGACCCTTGCCATCAAGTTCAAACTGATTAGGATCTACGTTGTCTGGGTGGCCACCAACATGATCATAAAATGAGTTCACTTTGGTTTCTAAAAGTTCGTGACGTAAACTGTAAATATTTCTTGTACCAGTCATATCTGCCATATCTGTCATATCTGTTGTATTACCAAAATCATACATGTCATCCATTTCAAAATCTTCATGATTAAATCCTCCCGCTGCCATTGTTTTATTAATTTATTATTTTTTATTGTGCATAATAAAAATGACACAGTCTTACGGATCAAAGTTAGACCCATACAGAAAACTACGTGAGCCTATTGGTGTTAAGGGCATAAGACAATCAATAGTCATCACAAACAATCCAAGTACCATAGACCAGAATCAAACACTTACAGTCAAGTTTCCAAACCTAGGTCCCAGTGACGTTATTGTTCCTGGCACTGCACGCCTAGCATTTAATATTGAACTATCATCAGACGCAGATGTAAACAGAACACTGGTTGACAATCTTTGCAGAGCAATTGTTAGAACTATTAAAGTAAACTTAAAGGACAGGAAGTGTTTAGTCTTGATGACTCAGATGTATTCTACTGTTACAAAGATCTTTGGCTCACAAGAGAAGAACGAGAAGATCGTATTTATCAAGGCTTACAATCTGATAATGTTGGTAAACTTCGAATCAACGCTGCAGATAAATCAACGTCAGCAGCCCAGGACGTTATATTAGCAGAAACATATGGAACCAGATTTTACATTCCACTTGAGTTTGAAATCCTAACAGCTCATTTGCCTTATTATCAAGGGGCACTGAATGACCGTCTGAGCTTTGAACTAACTTTCAATGACTACTCCAAAGTTATAAAATCATCTGCCACAGATGCAACATATAAGATCTCTAACATTTCCTTGGAATATGAAATTGTCACACACACTGAACTAGCCAGACTCATTCAAAATCAATACCAGTCAAGACTTCCAATTTATTATGACCGAGTGATTAGACATAGTTTAATACCCAAAGACAAGAGCGACCCAATGTGGAATACAAACTTAAACACGCCTGCCAGGTCACTGAAAGGTATTCTTAGGTTGTTTATTGAACCGGTGAGTCCATACAAAAGAGATTCAGAAAAATTCTACAATCCTAAGATTACACATTTGTCTTGCACAACTGAAGGCCGTCCTAATCAAGTGTACGCATCAGGTTTGTTACCTTATCAACACTACGATGAGATCACAAAGTTTTTTGCGGGTGGAAGGATTAGAGATAAACCCGCAAACATAGTGTGTAAAGATCTACATCTGTATGACGTTAGGATAGGACAATACCTTACAAACAAATACGCACTGTGGTTAGACCTTCGTAGTACGGACGACGATTACCTTCATGGGTCAGGCCGAACTGTTGAGAACGGCAGTGATGGAATAACAATTCAGATACAAAAGAAGGTTGAAACTGCTGCAGCAATAAACATATATTTGTACCTGATATATGATGCACAACTCAAGTGGACTGAGTGGACACATATATTAAAATTATATTGTGTATTAAAATGAACCGGAGCTTGATGACCCTTGACCCACACTGTGGATTGTTTTGTGGTGCGACAGGGTGTGGGAAAACTGAATTTGTACTTAACCTATTACAAACAAGATACATTCATCATTTTGAAAACATTGTAATATTCTGTCCTACAATCAAACACAACAAAGCTTATCACAACCATTTATTCATTTGGACTGACAACAACATATACTTAGTCGACCCTGAAAAAAAAACTGAATGACTACCTACAATATTTTTACAAGCAATTTAAAGGACAGTCAACATTGTTTATTGTTGATGACTGCTGTGCAGAGAAAGACATTGTCAAGAAGAGAAACACTCTAGCAGAACTTGCTTTCAGTGGCAGACATGCAAATGTCAGTGTATGGATTCTCACTCAGAAATATAATGCTGTACTGAAAGATTTTTGAGAACAGTTAACCTTTATCTGTTTGTTTTACTGCAAGGATCATGACAGCTTTGCAGACTGTCTCAGAGAGAATGATGTCATACCAAATAAACATGGACGTGATGATGTAAAAAATAAACTGAAATCAACTAAGCATCTAAAGCTCATTTTAAAGACAGATCAACCCACAGGTTATGGGTTAGTAAATTAATTTTTGTTTTTTGTTTTGTTTTTTTAAATAAAAATATAAATGAACCCTGATGAAATCCTTCTATTGAATGATATCAATGCTGTAGAGAACAAAGACTTAGACTCTAAGAAACAGTGTCTTTTGTCTGTGATTGTCTCAGGCAAATCAAAGACTTATCTCGGGAAACAATACATGTCAGAGGATATTGAATCTCTTACCTCTGACGAACTAATCAAGCTTCATTCAAAATATGAAAACCACATCGCTTCACTAATGACTCGTGATTTAACTCATTCTACCCCAACACCGAAATCCCCAAATTTTGCCGTTGTCCTCTGAAGACTGCACTCTAGTGCAGGACACAGATCGACCATGATAGTTCAAAGGTGATGCCAGAATAGCTTGGCGCCCATAGGCGCCAAGCTATTCTGGGATCACCCTTGAACTATCATGGTCGATCTTTATTCTGCTGTGGTGTGTCTGGGGTAGAATGAGTTAAGCCGATCACTTGTATATCTATACACAAAAGCAGTGAGGCACTTTCTACCTGTGGATAGTGACAGTCTTTCACACGACTTTCAAAGCAACCCTATTGTTTCAAGTTCAATTGGTAAATTAGCATGCCTCATGTTTTACAAGTTTGGAAATTACCTTGCACCTGTTGTAACATTGCTTGTTACCGGGAGTCACATTGATTTTTCAAAAATAAATTTTCTAGAGAAAAAAAAAAGATGGATCAAATGGACGAGAACAAGACTACTCCACAACTGAACCTCGACCCTGTTTTGACACAGGTTCAAACTGTGACTAAGGCTAAAAGTCCAGGCCGCGTTGAGGCAGGGAAAAGATTAGCCGAATGGAACAGGCAATAAAAATTACAGCTTCAAGCGCAAACAGAAAAGTCTCATTTGACTGACCCACCGTCAACACCGTTAGGACTGACAGCACCATCTGGACTGACACACCCACATCAAAGTGACAGACAAACAAAAAAGTCTGACCCTACCCCTGACCCTCAAACAACAAAATATATAGTTGCCGGATTTGTTGTCGGATTTGGTTACGTAGGTTATCAATTATACAAAAAATACAAACCACAGACTCGTACAGTGACCAAAAAATCAGACACTCCAAAAACAAAACCAGAAGTCGCCACATTACCAATAACACCCAAAGCCGTTGACCCATTTTATATGCAGTAAATAAAAGTATTATTTTAATTTTTATTGCCTTAGAAAATGAGCGATACAAAGAACATAATGAACCTTGTTTATCATTCTACCGTAATCAGCGGACTAGCAGTGGCGTATTCTATGCTAGGAAAAAATCTACTCAAAATAAAATCAGCTGACTTGAGTAGATTAGACTTTGAAGACAGCGCTAAGCTAATTGTAGTTGTTACAGCGTCGATTGCAACAAAAGATTTTCTTGTCAAGCAGGAAATTATTCCCGAAAATGTTTCTATGTAAATAAAAATAATATGGCGACTTTGGCAGTAATAATTGGAGGCGCGATGGTCAATGCCCTGGCATTCAGTGGGTCAAACTATCTCTTTTCAAAAGTAGGCAGAGAGGAATCTGCAGAAGAAATGAAACGTCACAATGAGGCATCTGAAAAACTTGCTCAAGCCCAGCAGGATTATGAAAAGAAAAGAATTGAGAAACTTGATTTCATCAATGAAAAACTGAGGCTAGAAGGTCACGCACAGCATACGTTTTCAAATACAGATGAAGCAATCCGTGAATATTTTTTAGTCACAGGTGAAGACATGACTATACCGAAACCAAAACTAAGTGACTACTATCAACCGAGTACACAACAAAGAAACGGGGAGATAATCTTTGTTCTAGTGGGAATGACATTTGTTTATTTTACTGGACTTTATATTGCTAGAAGAAATGACAGCCGAAAATAAACTAACAAAAATATATTACTCCCCATCACGGTACTGGAAAGGAGCAACAGCTATTCAGAAATTACATGCCGCTGTGGGCGGAGATATAACACTCAATCAAGTCAAACAATGGTTACAGAGACAGGCAATTTGGCAGATATATCTTCCTGCTCCAAGAAAGATATCTAGAACTCATTTTGAAAACACATCACCAAATGACACGCACCAAATGGACCTTTTGTTCCTACCACATGACACAATAAGAAAGAAACGATACAAGTACGCACTGACTGTTGTAGACATTGCTTCAAGATATAAAGACGCTGAACCCATATCTGACAAAACAGCTACCACTGTTGCTACAGCATTATCAAAAATATATAGTCGAGGCCCTTTAAGATACCCCAGACTAGTGCAGGTTGATGATGGATCTGAATTCAAAGGTGCTATTAATCAGTTATTTGCGAAGCATGGCATAATAGTCAGACGAGGCATTCCAGGTGTGCACAGATCACAGGCAATTGTAGAGAACTTTAACAAACAGTTATCAGAAGGACTTTTCAGCTATCAGTATTCTAAGGAACTCATGCATGACACACGTAACAATGAGTGGGTTAAGAGATTACCACATGTGATAAAAGCAATGAGCAATGAAGGCCATTTTAAGCCTGCTGATGCTATTTAAATTGAAATCAATTGCAGAGCCAAAAACAGGACCAACCCCAACCCCCGCACCAGACACAAGTTTATTTACTAAACAGGTGAGATATTTATATCAACCAGGGGAGGCTGAGAATGACGTCAGACGCAGGGCGACAGACCCCATCTGGTCAACATCCGTTCATAATATAAAAAAAAATAATTCCCGGTCCAGACGCAACAATATATTATCTGTACGACCCTGCGCCACAGAGGGCATTTGTCAGAGAAGAATTACAGATTATTCCCCCAGACACCGTTACTCATTTCAGTAACTAACTCATTAATTAATTCATCAACCAGTTCATCAGCTATGTCTTCAGATAACTTGAGCCTGTAATGTCCAAGCGCATAAGCCTTTTCCTTAGTGTGAAACACACGTTTTGTGTCCCCAACTGCCAGTGACTTTTTGTGTGTTTGGATCATTTCAAGATTATGTTTGTTTGATCTCAGTGACTTGTTTGGATAATCAGGCATTAATGCACTGTCTAACACTTGCTTGTAATGTTTATGACAAATGTCTTTATTTTTTATTGCTGTTTTTTTTTATTCCTTTGGCTTTTGACTGACTGCCTTTCTGATGCAGTATAGAATACATTTTTGATCTCAGTCCAACGTACTCAACTATTGGTACACCATTTAGTTCGTCTTTAAACTTACCAGGCACTTTTTTTGTTTTGTGTGCTGAACAGTGGATGGTCTTTAGGGTAGTCAGATGTGTCATACATGTGTAGTTCTGTTTTCATGTCTTCATAAAAGTCTTCAGTACACACATCAATGATCATAGAGTCAGTGTCAGTGTATAACAATCGACACTCAGGATACTTTGGTTTGAAGTAATCATAATAAAATTCAAGCATCAACAGTTTTGACAACTCAAGAATTGCCATACCAATGAATACTGGCTTGTCCAGTTTAACAATCTTTTTTTTGAGTGACACAGCATACAATGATGAATGAAACTCTTTGTACCCAGTGTACTGTGGCTTACCTGTAAGCTTAATAGCACCCGATTCAGTTGTGACAAGTCTCACATCTTTGCGGTGATGAGGATTTTCCATAGTCTTTCCAAAACAGGCATTGTTCATAAGCTTAAAGAAGTCTTTGTCAAATGCAGTGTTGCCGTCCCTTGCACGCAATGTTGTGTTCTTCATTATGTAATCTTTCATGAAAGCACTCTGATCAAATTGAATTCCTCTGTGAACTTTCTTTAGTACTAACCCGTGTCTGATGTAAAACCGCAGCAATCGATAGTGGCAAACGTAGTTGAATTTGTCATTCAGATTTGGCACAAGTTTGGTGTCTTCTTTTTTTCCTGTCATACTCATTTTCTCAACTGCCAACGGATAATCATTATGTTAATCATGTAGATGATGTGGGTACTCCAGGTCGACTTCAAAGATCCAACCCTTTGCGTCGTTTAGGTCAAGATTCATAATATTGTTTGTTAACCCTGTTATGTCATACTGTGACAAATCATACAGACAAAAGTTTTTCAAGGGCAATAACTCACACATTGCGAACCCATAAAGGTTATTGCGTCCAAGTACGTAATGAATGACCTTGACCTTGAGGGGTCAAACCCAAGGTCACCATAACCGTCCAGATATTTATTGTTGGCTCTGGCATAATTGTTCGCTGCAATACTAATCCCTCCCCTCAATCCACGTTCCACCATTTCACCCATCGTACGATCCGACAACAGGTCTATAGATATCTTACTGGATTTCAAAAATGCAATCCATGTCATGCCAGGACTAGTTATGTAACAGGCAGGGTCAAGCTTGTAGTGCAACAAACCCTTTTCACGGTAACTTTCAAATACGTCTGCTAGTAAACAAACGTCAGCTTTCAAGTACTGGTCATGATAGTCACCAATTGTTTGACATCCTAACTTCCTCCATGCATCAAGTGCGTGTTGATATTTAGAGTCAGAAATACCTTTACCAGTTAGTGTGGAATAAAATTTCTCTTTTGGTGGCAGTCTTGTTTCCTCAAACACAACCCAATGATCAATGTACTCGTACGGATAAACACCTTTTTTAATCAAGTCAGTTTCAAAATATTTACTCATTATTGGATACTCAGTCAGTCCTTCTGCGAGACTAGCCAACCCTAAAAATAAATGTTGAATGGAGTCATAAAATGCTAATTTGTTGTCCAATCTAAAAGTCAAGTACTTCTCAGTTGTCTGGGCAATGCAACTAATTTTTTTGTAAGACTCATCTACAGCATGCATGATAATGTGTGAATCATACCCTTTGAGATTGCGGAAAAAGATTGGTAACTTATATGTCTTAGGATCTGTTTTTAATAACAAGTTACAATTGTTATGTGCAGCACCTCTGTAACGTCCAGTTATGTGATCATGGTCACGAACTTTATCACCCTGGAGGGGTTGCTCACAAACCCAACACATCTCAGCTGTATCAAATTTCAGTTTGTCTTCTTCTGTCATCACCAAAGGCATCTGACATGTTGTGAGATACTGTACTACCTGACTATACAGATGTCTCATTTCTGTTAAAAATAAACATGCTGCATTTTCACCTCTGTAGATAACAGGCTCTGAATGCTGACCGTCTGACCTAACAATAATGTATCCAAAAGAACACACCACTTGGTCACTTAGTTTTATAGTCTTTGGTAATGACTCTGGAACAGGACCCTCATATGGTACAACTAGTGATTCAAAATCAGCATACACTACAAACGGCAGCTTTTGTTGATTCCCATAGTTCTGAAAATATACTTGACTACCAGGATCTGGATACTTAAGTACAGTCTGTATGTCATCAGCCGACCTGCAGTGTAAAACATGTTTATGTGCTACTGCAATAGAGGAGAATCTTTGTAAACATTTTTTACAAACTTCCTGTTTGCCATTGTGTTTTGTTGTATGCCCATGAATTAGACGTGACATATTTCTGATAATTGTGTAGTAGAAGTTATTGTTATCACCGGCAGGGCCTATTAGCAACATATCAACATGTCTATCTTCTGACTGCCCATAGGTTGGTGCCAGTGGTGATACTCTAATTGGTTGTAACTTGTTCTCAGACTCATTATCCCACACATAGACATTTACAGATATACCAGGATTTAGTTTTTCAAACAAGTCTATGTCCTCTATTTCAACAGGGAACTCATTGCCACTAAAGTTGAGTTCATTTACAAATTTAGTGTAGTTAGATACACGTTCAGGTTTTGATTTTATAAAGTGTAGTTTAGCAAGCACACACCACATGAAACAGAAATTGTCATTGTTCTGTATGTTAACGACAGCCTTTTTGTTTGCAACCTCTGTTGGCAGTGGTATCCATGATTTGCCTAAAATAGGATGATACCTTGACTGCTTTAGTTGTAGTTCATGTACATGACCTTCGTGCCAACCAGACCCCTTCATTTTTGCACTGTCAATTGCTTGGAGGAAGTCTGGTAACAGTCTGTCTCTAAACACATTTTCTAATTCCCTTCTTGTGTTAACTGTGTGTTGTCTTGTTGAGATATACGATACAATCACTTCACCGTCTACTCTAGTAAATTCTATTTTAGCAACAATCTGTATTTTCACACTACCTGTAACAAGATTATTTTGTATGACAGAAAAAGAGTTTTCTATTGATTCATAGACATTATTTGTATTAGATATAGGCAAGTTTCTTGTGTGAAACACGTTTCTTAAGCTTGATGAGCCTGATGAGCCAGGGTTTTGAACATTGTCCTTCATTTTTATTTGTCCGACAAAATAATAAATGAAAAAATATTACCGCTGGCTCACCTTGTGTAATACCACTTTATTAACTGTAACATTGTTAATATAAACATTTAGTTTGCGTAGTTGTTTAAATATGCTATAACAAACTTCCCCTAACCAACCATAGTTGGTATCATCAACTTTAAAAATAGGTGTCTTTAAATCAACTGTCATGCACTCCACATCTGGAAGCTCATCGACATAATCCAAAGTCACACTATATATAGCATATATTTCTGATGGTGCTGAAAGGCTTATGTTAGTCTGTTTGGGTGATGTTATTAGGTCAGTAAAGTGCATAACATCTTTGAAGCAGTGTGAGATATCAACCACTTGTATGATTTGTCCGTCTGTCATTTTTATTAGACAAACAAAGAATAAATTGTTATCAAGCAAAATCATGTTTTCTAGAAAATTACACTGAACAGTAACTTTTTACGTTTGCACCACTCCAGCAATATTCCCAATAGTTTTTGAGTTTACCCCAGACAAGACTTGCCCTGTACTATATTATCTCTCTCAGTGGGCTTATTAATATCATGCTTTTACAGATTTCAATTGTGGTGACATGTTCAATAAACGTGTCCTTTAAAGCAAACATATCTGACACAGTATTGGCGATTATTGACTTTGCAGTAAATTATAAATCAGACACCCTGGCCAAGTGAGAGCCAAATGAAACATCTAGACAGTAACATAGACAGTAACTTGATAATTTGACTTGAGCACCAGAAAAAGGAAGGAATCACCCCTGTTCAATAACAAAATTTTCAGATCACTTTTTCCTTTGTTTGAGTACAGGTTTATACAAGGGAAGTAATTTTGTAAAAATTTCAGCAAGACAAAAAAAGTTACTTCCCTTGCTCTATTAAATTATGCTTTAATTCTTGACTAAAGTACATATTTTGTCAAAAGTAAATAACAAAATGTGCAAATAATTACAATAGATACAATGAGTGATTTATTTTATAACAAAACCAATTTATACATTATTTTGTAATTACTTTTGTCACTTTAACACCTGCTTAAATGTTTTTACAAGTGCATGCACACACTCGCTAATAGCCGTGTTTTTAGGGTATTGACTCAAAAATAATGGTATAGATAGACTTCAAATGGCTTTTTTCTTAAAGCCTGAGGCTAACTAGCGTGGATTGTGTACTTGAGTGATTTGGATGAGGGCTCTCAAGTCTCAGTCACAGGTGGGTTTACCCGCATGCGTCACAACGGGGATATATGTGACCCTCTCTCACGAAACCAGTCTTAACTCGCAGCGAGCCGATCCGAGCTACACGCAGTAATGTGTGGTGGGGGTCAATCTGGGTCTTTTTCACTTTTTTGCAGAAATGTATTCTACATACACCGAAGTATCGTGTGGTTAAAATCTATATCATGAAAAATGTCATTAGATAGGTTAAAAATTATTTTAAAAGACTGAGCTTGGCCCCAATTATGCTTTTGTTTTGTGCAAAATGACCCATTTTTAACATAACAGAACACGTTGCATCCCCTACAGAACCCCATCATGTTATATACTGTTGAAACGGCCTTTGTGTGTACTTTCCCGCCGTACACATGCCGTCTATTAATATATCGCGTGAATCTCCCAAATAAGGAAAAAAGGGCGTACACAAATGTTCAATTTTGACCAATCAGAGAATAGAACTCTGAACGGCATGGCAACGATGACGTTACACGCATTCCCATTGGCTGAGACAAGACTAAGGGAAGGAACTGTGTCCTCTTCTCGTGTTTACAACCTCACGTGAAAAATGGAAGCCAGAATGTACTTGTGAATCTACTAAACTATTGTAAATCAGGCAATTTACCGCCTGCAGATCAGGGAGAATTGAGCTACTTGATCACTGATTATTTTGTCGCCGATTCTCATCATGACGATAGCTTTTCAGACAACGATTTTGAGTCTGAACCGGCCGATCGAGACATGAGCGAACATGGAATTGAACGGCTGCATCACACAATCTTCAACTCTCAATTCAACACATGGATCGAGGTATGTGCATCATTTCTGAATGCAGATGTATGCTCATTAGTGTGTGTGTGTGTGTGTGTGTGTGTGTGTGTGTGTGTGTGTGTGTGTGTGTGTGTGTGTGTGTGTGTGTGTGCGTGCGTGCGTGCGTGCGTGCGTGCGTGCGTGTGTGTGTGAGTGTGTGTGTGTGTGTATGTGTGTGTGTGTGTGTGTGTGTGTGTGTGTGTGTGTGTGTGTGTGTGTGTGTGTGTGTGTGTGTGTGTGTGTGTGGACCAATTGTCTTCCTACTATTGTATACCTATTTTAGACAACTCATCGCAAAGGTCAAGGTTCACTGTGGTTTCACATCTGTGTGAAAACTGATTCAATTTTGAGACAACATGGATTTTTTTTGCCGCAGAAGGCATCCCTTTACATATAGTCAGACGTGGGTATGTATAATACCTTATTTTAAGCACTAAACATAATCATGCACATTCATTTGTTGTGTCTAGTGAGCAATGACAGTTTATTTTCATTGACTTCATTATTGTTTTTGTTTCTGTTTTCAGTATCAGCCAAGACATGCTGACACGCCTCACAAAGCATTACCAGGCAGAGGGACTGATGCCAACATGACAAAAGGCTGTTGGGCAAAAGAACAACACCCTCAGCCTGATGATCCACGACACAGCCCGCATGGTGCGCTTCATAAAATACAACTGTGCATAGGACAATGAGAAGCTTGAATGGGATCAAGTCTGTTGGACGCTTCAGGTTCAGTCGCCAGCATCCTGTAAAGGTGTTTTACTAGATGACCATCATTAACGCTAAAGAGGAGAAGGTACTGGCTGTTCCTGGCCATGTTGTTCAACTTACCCGCATGCAGCCATCATACAAGCTCCAGGACTTTCCAGAGACATACAGCAGTAACTGTTTCAAAACATTCAAGACTACGCCCGAGACATTGTGTGCCTTCCTCCCTCGCGGTTTATTTCCAGTGTGCAAAGACTACTGTGTCTGGTTACTGTGCTTGTGTGGTTACTGTGCTTGTGTGGTGTAGTGTGCTTTGCTTGAGTGGATAATTGGATACTGAAGGGGATGTATTTGGTGAAGTGGTATGCTGCCTGCAATACGTGAGGACTTTCCTTTTTACATTTCTTCTGCAAACTGTAAGGAAAGATTGTGTTGTTGTTTTTTAAAGTTGTTGCAGGATTACTAATTTATATTGGAAATACTAATAATCAGTTTGTAGATTTGACTTTTTAGCTTTTGTGACTTTATTTTGCAGGGTAGTAGTAGTAAATAGCATTTATTTCAGTCTAGGACAACAGGCAGCGGACTGTGACTTCTGTTTTGCATGCTTTAAGGATAATTTCTGTCTAGTGTCCTTTTCAGTTTGAATCAGTCATAAGTGGGTATAAATGACAAACAATGAAATAAAGTGATTGGCAAATTCATAAATTGGATGTAAATTGTATTCAGTCTTTGTAATGATGGTTTTTATTTTGCTTGGTGATGGTGGTTTTTACGTTCCTTGAACGTGTCCGCAATCTAATTTTAGATAACATTTGCCACTAAATAAGAGTGCTACAGAGCATTTTCATACATGTTCTGCCTAAATATATTATAGCAATATACTTTTATGCTAAAACATAATTGAAATTATTTATGCCTTGAGTTTGATAGCAAAATATAAAAATGCATTTTCCCCCCAAATCTGTCATGTTTACATCAAGTATGGCACTTTTGGGGGCTATTTATCACAAGATCCTGACCAGCTAGCAACTTAATGTGAGGTTTTACACATATTGATGGACTTACTGAACCACCATGTAAAATATCAGGTTGATTGGTTGACTTTCAACCCCCGTTGCTAAGGTAGGTGTGCAAGACATGCACACGGAAACTTTGCAGGCTGTTTTCTCAAAATGGCCACCGGTGCATTTAACAACTTTAAACCCTAATAACTTTCTACAATTTTTGCACTACAGCATTCATTCATATATCAAATTAATCAGCAAGCTCTGTACATTTCAGAAATGTATATATCTCAAAACACCCAAAATGCAAGTTAAGACTGATTTCGTGAGAGAGGGTCACATATTTATACCTATGTTATTTGCGGACGATTGCACCAACAAACACTGTGTACGGTGACCATGAAAAGTTACCAGCAGTGAGTCATCTGCACCTGCCTCGTGATTTCCCGAGGAAAAGTAGTGCTCATGTTGAACCTTTCTGCACTTAGAATTTCTTAAAGTGTGTGTGTGTTATGCAGCTCTGCCATACCAGTTAGTTGTTTGTGCGTGCGTGTGTGTGTGTGTGTGTTTGTGTGAGTGTGAGTGAGTGCCTTTTGTGTGTGTGACTAGACTGATTTTGGTGCTAACAGGCAGGTGTTCGTGACTCATTGCTGGTAAACAAGATGTCAGCTTTTCTATGTTACTGTGCACTGGATTAAAGAGACAGGTACGTAATAGCACATCTATATAGACTTTTAAATCGGGCCTCTCTCTGTGTGAGGTGACTATGCCTCATTCATGTTACCTACAGACAGTACAAAGGGTAACAACACAAACATTAGTAAGCAGACGACAGGCCCATTCAGCCAAACAAAAGAGCGACGACATCATCGCTTGAATATTATGTCAAAAATAATATTCATAAATCTTGGAGCCTTCATGAGTTCGGCAGAGTATTCAAAACTGAATTGTTAATCTGCCAAAAGCATGTCGCCAAGTTTCAAAACTTACTCATAATGAGGGCCCTGAGAGTACAGCTGACTGAATTGTTGTACAATAGAGTCAAGCCCGGGGGCCCAGGGGCTCTTGAGGATCTGTTGTTTATGTACTCAGTCGGGTGTCTGTATAAAGCAGAGAGTAATGTGTCTATTTTCAGCTTGAAAGCTTAGTTACAGTCTAAATATGTACACCAGTCTTACCCACCAACGCGTGAATTGAATAAGAGTTATTATCATCTCACGCCGGCTGGTGTGTTTCAATGGCTCACGTCAGTATGCACCCGGAAGAAAATCTTACAATAATATTGCACTGGCGTGAGGTCGTACTTACAAACTTTTCTAAACGGGTAAGTTGTGTATGCATGTCTGTGGTGTTTGTTTGTTTGTTTATGTGTGTGTGTGTGTGTGTGTGTTTATTCATGTGTTTGTGTGCAGGCGTGTGTGTGTGTGTATGTGTGTGTGTGTGTGTGTCTCAGGATTTGTGTGTGTGTGTAAGATATTATCCGACTGTTTATAGTGCAGAGTATGATCACCGGTTGATTTTTGGGAACCAGTCATAATAAGTCAACTTCGAAACATGCTTCCTTTTCAAAAGCCTTAGAGCTGGCTTATTTCATAAAAATGTCCCCACGTGGCGCGTGGCAACAGACAACAAAGGTAAACAGGTGAGCTGGCTTACAAAGGACATGCGCCACAGAGTAAGACCCCTGTAACTTAATCGCAGACAGTCTATATCTGTGTTTGTGGGTCTCTCTCTATCTCTCTGTGCAAGTAGCTCATAGGGCTGTGTTTACGACATCGGTCCGTATGAGCTAATTAAGAGAGAAAGAGAGAAGGAGAGAATTGAAGTATTATTAACACAATGACTGAGTTAACCCCCTTAATTATTAATATGTGGAGTTACATAAAATTGTGACTGTTTAAAAAAACAATGATTTAGGGGGGTAACTTCCAACGATATTTACTCTGTGTGGGGAACATAGCTGATGAGTTTCTAAAAGTTATAATTAAGGGGGTTAACTCAGTCATTGTGTTAATGCTGGTTCAATTCTCTCCTTCTCTCTTTCTCTGCCCGCTTATTACAGCAGAGTGATAGACAAGGTTTATTATGTTCTTTGTGTCGCTCATTTTCTTATACCACAAAAATTAAATAATAAATTTATTTACTGCATGTAAAATGGGTCCACGGCTTTGGGTGTTGCTGGTAATGTGGCGACTACTTCTTTTATTTTTGGAGTGCTTGATTTTTTGGACACTGTTTGAGTCTGTGGTTTGTATTTTTTTTATAATTGGTAACCTACGTAACCAAATCCGAGAACAAATCCAGCAAATATATATTTTATTGTTTCAGGTTTAGACTCAGTTGTTTGTCTCTCACTTTGTTGGGGGTGTGAGTGTGTTGGTTCTGATGGTAGTACACCGGTGCTGTTGATGGTGTGTCAGTTACATGAGCCTTTTCTGTTAATGCTTGAAGCTGTAATTGTTTTTTGTCTGTTATATTCAGCTAATCTTTTTCCAGCCTCTATTCGACCTGGACTTTTAGTCTTAGTCACCGTTTGAACTTGTGTCAAGACAGGACTCTGATGTGGAGTCGTCTGGGTCTCGTCCATTTTCTTCTAATTTAAAATTTCTTTTAGAAAAATCAATATGACTACTAGTAACAAGTAAGGTTACCACAGGTGCAAGGTAATTCCCAAACTTGTAAAACATAAGGCATGCTAATTTGCCTATTGAACTAGAAACTATGGGGTTGCTTTCTAGATCATGTGAAAGACTGTCACTATCAACAGGTAGGAAGTGACTCACAGCTTTTGTGTATAGGCAGACAAGAGATCCACTCAAATCATGTGTCATTAGTGAACTAATGTGATTTTCATATTTTGAATGTAGTTTGATTAGTTCGTCAGCGGTGAGAGATTCTATGTCTTCTGTCATGTATTGTTTACCAAGAAAAGCTTTTGATTTTCCAGAAACAACAACAGAGAGAAGGCGTTGTTTTTTTAGAGTCTAAATCTTTGTTTTCTACAGCACATATATCGTTTAAAAGTAGCAATTCGTCTTGATTCATTTTATAATGTAATATAATAATTTTGTTTAAAGAAGTCAATGACAACATTAATTATTTAGGTGGGGGATCTGGCTTAATAATCGCGGGTTGATAGCTGATCAAAAATCGTTGCTTGAATGATTTCTGGGGTGGAACTAGTACGGCTAGGCAATAAAGGCATTGGGGGTAATTGGTGGAATTCGTTTGTCTAATTACCGTGCTAATTAAAATAAATCAATTGATTGGGGGTGGGGTGGGGTGGGAGCCCCACATTATCTATCTCTCCCGGTCCTTTTCACACTCTACACCTCTCCCCTGTCCAACATCATCCAGTCTCACCACATACACCACCACCTCTACGCTGACGACTAACAACTACTAGACAAAGATAAACTCGAGAACACTCAGTCACTACTGACTCACACGGCTGACTGCTACGAAGACGTGAAAAAATGGATGACAGCAAACAACCTTAAACTGAACGACGACAATACGGAAGCCATGCTGGTAGGCACTCGCTGGAAACTTTCCCAGCTCCCTTCCTCTCTTCACCTTCAACTCGACAGCACCCCCATCTCCCTCCCTGACTCGGCCAAAAACCTCGATGTTATCCTCGATTCCTCTCTTTCCATGACCAGCTTCGTCTCCGCCATGGCCCAGGCATGTTATTTCCACCTTCGCGGCATCTGTCAGATCAGAAAATACCTCACTACCAAAGCTGCCACCAAACTTGCTGTCTCTCATCCTATCTCACATCGACTACTGCAACTCTCTCCTTTCCAGGTCTCCCTCACTCCACCACTTTCACTCTCGAGCGCGTCCAGAACAATGCTGCCCGTCTCGACCTCAGAAAGAAAAAATCCGACCACATCACTCCCCTGCTCAAACTCCTTCACTGGCTTTTCATCCCCCAACGCATCCAATACAAGATTCTGTCTCTCTGCTACAAATCCCTGAACAACTACGCTCCTGCCTATCTCACCAACTTACTTCAACCCTACACTCCTCACCGCTCCCTCCGCTCCGCCTCCGACCCTCTCCGCCTCCACATCCATCGCACCAAACTCAGCACTTTCGGCCCCGGTTCCTTCTCTGTATATGGTCCTACCACCTGGAACACTCTCCCACTCTCTCTCCGTCAGGAACACTCTCTTGCCTCCTTCCAGTCCGCCCTCAAAACTCACCTATTTCAACAGTTCTAGCACTAATCACCACACTCCCCTCCCTAAGCTGAGTGTCGTAATGTATTTGTGGTACGTGAGTAGTTGTCTAAAGCGTGCGCATGCGTACACTAGTTGTGAGTGCGCGCTTAGAGTTATAATTATTATAAGATAAGCGCATTATAAATACCATAATTAATAATTATTATTATTATTTTTAACCCCTTCCTACCCCTGTACGTAGTTTTTGTTTCTAAAATCTTGGTTTATTCAACTACCAAAAGTCAACACCGTCCAAGAAACATGGATACAAATTGGTCTCAGCAAGAGCCATAGATCCTCATAAGCCCCGCAGTCCCGGGGTCTCATGAGGATCTATGTCCTAGCAATTGGATTGTGTTCACCTTTTCTCGGCAGTGAAGGGGTTAAAGAACTGAATCGACGAACATTCTTTACGTTTGAAAGCATATCAGGCACGCAACGAGGTCACTTGCTTTGGGTGATCGGATTCCGTTTGTGAACAATTCTGTAAAACATAATCTATCACCGTCGTTCCGTCTCCCATTGACGATACACTGGCGATACACTGCTTATAGAAGGTTTCCAAAACTACCAATGTCATTGGGTGTAAAGCGGGTACACTGGCCAGGCACGAGGGGTATCATTCCTTTTTTAATAACGCTTCATACAGACATTGATTCAGATTGTAAAAACATGCTGACGTCGTTACCACTCAAGAGAATGAAGACTAATTTATTGATCGTTTAACTGAACTTGTATGTAATGTTGAAGATGGTAAACTCACATTTACTGCTGCATCTTACCTGGTCCTGCAAGCTCTATCTGCTGAACACCTTTGAAAGTAGATCCATGCATATCATAGTTGATATGGACGCTGTATACCCCAAACTGAGACATGGTCACGTTCAGTAGTCTGATGCCCGCGTTGGTTACAAACTCCAGAGTGTGGCTGGCTGTTGGAATCTTGAAAAAGTTGCCGGCAATGTACGTGGCAATCATGGAGTCAGACTGGCCTGTCAGAGAGAGGCTGTTATGGAGATCTCTCCTCCACAGACGTGTGCTGGTACGTGAATCTGGACCTTATGGCTCTAAGCCATAGGGTCAAGAATCACAGATCAACACACATCATGATACATTTAGTGTTTCACACAAACGATATGTATCTATGCAGATATGAAGTATGAGAGCAAAATGTGAATGATGTTGATTTCAATTGTTTCCCGACATAAAACATTACGTCGTGACTTTACGTCACAGCTTGACGTTATCTATAGTTACTGAGCACAAGATCCAAAATTGCATCATAATGAGATCTCTTTAACATTGCATTATAATGAGATCTGCCTAACGTTGCATCATAATAAGATCTTACCAAAGATTGCATAATAATGAGATCCGTCTAACATTGCATTATAATCAGATCTAACATTGCATCATAATGAGATCTGTCTAACATTGCGTCATGATGCGATCTGTCTAACATTGCAGTATAATGAGATCTATCTAACATTGCATTATAATGAGATCTGTCTCACACTGCGTCGTAATGAGATCTGCTTAACATTGCATTATAAAGAGATATGTCTAACAATGCATTATAATGAGATATGTCTAGCATTGCATGATATTGAGATCTGGCTAACATTGCATCATAATGAGATCTGTCTAACATTGCATCATAATGAGACCTGTCTAACATTCGTCATAATGAGATCTGTCTAACATTGCATTATAATGAGATCTGTCTAATATTGTGCTATAATGAGATTTTTCTCACACTGTGAAGTAATGAGATGTGCCTAACATTGCATTATGAAGAGATCTGTCTAACATTGCATCATAATAAGATCTGACTAACATTGCACTATAAAGCGATATGTCTAATTGCATTATAATGCGATATACCATCAAAGACAGTACATTATAAGACAAATCACTCGCCCCGAGAGTGAGAGGACGCGTTTTGAGAGTTTTCTCCCTTGAAAACGTGTTGAATCGTCGCTGAACGAACGAAGGGAGTGGGAGACTTTTGTAGCGCAATTTCTTGTTCGTACTCCCGCTACAAGCAACGTTGTACCGGCGTATCATTCTTCCTTTTTACAAAAGAAGAAAAAAGGTATGTTGATTACTCTACGGTCTTATATTTGCATAAATGCATAAATTTACGACTGTATAATAATTGCATGGTGCAGAAGATGTCTATCTCGAAAAATTTCGACTCTGAATTAGAGTTGCCAGGGCGATTCTCGGACATAGGTCCCTCGTATGATATGTATCTTTGGGTTTAAATCTGATAGAATGGAAAATTGATCCAACTGCAAATAGACCTAAGCCGGCTCTTAACACCATAGGGGTCGAATCACGACCCTTGCCCGCGAAAAAAAATTATAAAAATAGATTTCCGAGCGCAAATGCCTACTTCCGGTGACATGGCACTGACCGTCGAAAATGCCGACGACGCACTGCAGCTGGGAAAATGCAACATGTACCCTCATATTGAGTTTCCAGCTAGAATATTATGCTGTAAAGTGTCCTCACAATTCATCTTTTTAGATAATATAATTTTTGTATGCAATGAAAAATGAATAATAAATAGCTGGTAAATTTATTTCAGATTTGTCTTAGTGGTTGCTTTTTGTTTTCTGACTATGCTTACATGTATGGAAAACACTGATTTTCAGCATCAACAAGTATAACTCGATTTGCAACACAGATAAAATAACACACAAGACATGGACAAAGATGTCAACCCTAAAACACTGAAAAGTAGAACACTATTAAAATAATTTATTAAATTGGTGCAAAATAAATACCTTATGTTACAGACAAAATGGGAAATCAGTCATTCGTGGGAAATGCCTAAGGCAGTAATGAGCATTCTTTTGTAACTGAATGACAAAATACCACTCTTTTTGTAAATAATTGCACTTAGAAATTATTTAGATGGAAAGATCTGTAAACCGGGCATTTCCCAGAAATAGATGAATTTGTCTACAGGCATTTCCTGAGAATGACTAACTTCTTGTTCTGACTGCACACACATGCACAGCGGCACACACACACACACAAACACACACACACACACACACACACACACACACACACACACACACACACATACACACACACACATACACACACATACATACAAGAGTGGCCAAATCTTTTTTTTCTGAGGTCATCTGGCGGACTAGTTTAAGAAACAAAAATGAATTAGTCCGCAAGAATCTTAACTAGTCCGCTTACTAATCACCAAAAATCAGAATGCTTGTAAAATGTTAGTGAAAAAATGAAGGAAAAAAACATTTAATGAAATAACACATTTAATATTGTAATTTTCTTTTTTTCTATAAGTTTTCTTAAAATTAAAAAAAGTTTATATTTCTCACAAAAAAATTACTTAAGACAGCGTTAGATAGGCCTACCTTCTAACTGCATATGGTAAAAAGCATCAGAAAAGTAAATTAAATGAACATTTATTATTTATCCACCATTGCTTAAAATCTTTTGCAAAACGTAATCATTTAAAACAAAGAAAATTCGCTTCATCTGTGTTTTCTTCTTCTTCTTTTCTTAAGGATCGCTTTCTAAAACAATACTGTGAGCCATCACAAAAATCAAAACATCATAAGAGTCCTGTCGCCTGCTAACAGAAAGTTGTGAAAGTTATCACATGGTCACATGACTATAAATAAAATGGTGATAATTTCGTGAATTAGACCACGCTTGTGTTCTTCATGCCTTACAAATCGGCGAAAAAGATTATAGATGACTGGTCATATAATAGATGAATGGTCATAATTTGAGGTAGTCCATCAGGCTACCAAATCTAGAATGTGAGGTAATCCGCAGCAATTCGAGATCACATACATACATAAAATATATAACAGTATTTATATTATATGACTAAGATATATTACACTATTGTCACCATGATCATCATGTCTTGTCTGTTCAAAAGGTCTAAGATCGACAGACCATCCAAAATACAAATTAAATTCTTTTACAACATAGTTAAACGCCGACTTTTGTCACCGGAAGTAGTTAAAACGAAGATTTTTACCGATCATTTACGAAGATGACGTTGCACGAAGCAGATGCCTTAATTTCGTGATTCGTCCTTATGAATTCCGAGAAATGTCAGTGAAAAAGTAGTCCAACGACCATTTAGATCCAAAGTAATAATAAGTTCAGAGTAATATTGTTTTCAAAAGTAGAAGATGGCCATATGTACATAGACCAGTTTTTCCGTCCTTTTTTATCCACTTAATGTTGGACTAACTCAAGTTAGATCTAGTCATTTGTCCCACACGTGCTTAACTTGGGCGAGCGAAAGTGTTCTTTAGGCTACACGGGCCTTTCCCTTTCGTTCAAGGCAATATGATAGGGTGAAGCCTGTGTAAGTTTTACGTTCTTCATCGAGTTGTTGTAAGATTGATGTTCCGATCAAAAAGAGGAAAGTACTGGTGAGAAATTAAGCAGAGAAGTTGTAAGGTCGTTGATGAAATTTATTCATTGCAAAGTTACTTCGCTTTCATTGTCTATCAAAACGTAGAATACAAAACTATAAAAGTTCATGCAGAACGCTGTCTACTGTACTGTTCTCAGGAACTACGCCTACATATGACAGTGTTTAGCTGGTGATGTTTAGTTCTTGTATTTCAGTTTTTGTTATTTTCCCAACAGATGTCAGAAATGGGTGCAGCATACTCGCAGTGATGATCTATTTGGACTGTCATCTGCTGAGCTGCGTTCACGTTCATGCAGGCAGTGCAGTGCCCATTTTGAAGACAGCCAGTTCACGTGTGCCACGCAGATGCGCAGACTGCTGTGGAATGCTGTGCCGACTTTGTTTTTGGTGCCCAACCCCCGCAACTAACAACAAAGAGACAGCCACCCAGGCAGAGGGATACTGCAAATGATTCAGACGCTCCGCCTTACAAGCAGGCACGCATGTCACTGCAACCAGGTACTTTTAATGATAAAATATGAATCCGATTTATAATTTGTATGCTGAAAATTTTAATGTATAAAAAAATAATTAAAAAATGACAGCACAAAAGATCAGTTGTGTGAGTTGTTTTCACAACTTAGATCTTAAAATTTGTTGACTATTAAAATCAGACACGCAGATTTTAAATTTTGACGATTGATGGCCTTTTTAGGTGTGTTCGCGCCTGCATGTTTGTGTGAATATACAATTCTTGTCAGTCAGATGAAATGTATATATTTTTAATTTTATTTGAGTAAATAAGCTGTGAATTATCATGATATGATTTATGATTTAATGCATGGTTGCTTGTGTATGTCCAGATGCGTCCAGTGGAGAAATTGATGTTGGGGGAACTGCAGCAACAGGTGGTCAGGACAGCGATTCACCAAGAAAGCAGGCTTTGAAGAAAAGTCTCAAAACTATGCTCAACAAATTGTAACGCCTGCAAAATAAATATAAGTTACGACAGAAAGAGCGCAAACAATAAAATAAAATATGTGAAATCAAGTTGACTTTAACTAGCTACATGCTATACTAAGTACACCAGCTATTGACTCTGAAAGTGCGTCGATATGTGTGTATTTGTATCCGTGTGCTTGTGCGTGAGTGCATGCGCGCGCTTTAAACATCCTCAAGAGGCATAGATGCTCATGCGCCCTCGGGGCACATGAGGACCTATGCCTCTTCGAGATGCGAGCCTGTGTGAGAAAGAGCTAGAGAGAGAGAGAGAGAGAGAGAGAGAGAGAGAGAGAGAGAGAGAGAGAGAGAGAGAGAGAGAGAGAGAGAGAGAGAGAGAGAGAGAGAGAGAGAGAGAGAGAGAGAGAGAGAGAGAGAGAGAGAGAGAGAGAGAGAGAGAGAGAGAGAGAGAGAGACGAGAGAGAGACGAGAGAGAGAGAGACAGAGAGAGACAGAGAGAGACAGAGAGAGACAGAGAGAGAGAGACAGAGAGAGAGACAGAGAGACAGAGAGACACAGAGAGAGAGAGACGAGAGAGAGAGAGAGAGAGAGAGAGAGAGAATCACGTCATATGTCTGGGTGGTGACCGAGTCGCTTGTTTTACGTCACCTGCACTGTCTGACTTTGTCTAGAAATGATAGTTTTTACTGTTTTAATTATTTTCTGAAAATCCTTTTTTTTTTCTAAGGAATTTGAAAGGATACAAAGGATACAAAGCTGGCTAACGAACTCATCCAATGACTTTTTTCCAAAACTAGCTATATGCAAATGTTCAAGTAAATATGACAAAATTACGGACTCTAATCTGGGTCAACCGACTTCATATAAACAATTGTTTATGTCTTCAATGAGACATTCAATTACAAAATGCTCGGAGGCTGTCTTAGCCACCCACTTAAGAAAGTATTTCGCCAAGTTTCAAGCTTGTGTGTACAAAAATATCGGAGATTCTCTTGATTACATACATACACACACATATACATATATGCATACGCACATACGGCGCTTCGCGCCAAATAATATACGTTAAGCAGCGAGGTTAGCGTATCAAGACATGACGTAATTTTATCTTGTTACTTCAATTGTTAGAGGTTTAGAATGCTCGCCTTTGACATCATGGACATGCTATTAAATTCGCCCCACCGCGACCAGTCCTAAAAAAGTCCCTTCTATAAATAGAAGGGTCTTAAAAAACAACTGATGTTTGCTTAACATTATTTCTTATTTAGTCCTGTACTGGTGCTTTTTTTTGTACGTGTATATGTGTGTTCGTTTGTGTACATGTGTGTGTGTAGGTGTGTGTGTGTGTGTTTGTGTGTTTGTGTGTGTGTGTGTGTGTGTGTGTGTGTGTGTGTGTGTGTGTGTGTGTGTGTGTGTATTCTAGACATCATCTCAAACTTACGGCAACAATAAAATGCCTGATTTATTTATTTTTCTATTACACTCTCCGTGCTAATTACCACTTTTCTCCAAAAAATATTGGATTTGAGATAGAAAAAGCTCATGTGAACTTAATACAGTTTTCCGCAATGCACACACAAAAAGCAAATGTTACCCTTCAAAAAGCCTCCCGTCAGAGCGCGAGTTCATTACCATACAGTGATAGACTAAGGGCCACAACACGATTACACCATGGGACGCAACTAATACACTGACCTCGCTTTTTTCACTAAGCCTTATGAAGTAGTGATCTTATGATGTATTGTCTTTGATACCATTTCATGATACTGAGATCTGTTTATCATTGTATTATAGTATTTATTGATAAAGATGATATTGGCGAATACTGATGTATAAAGACGATGATGATTGGCAATGGTATATAATGATTTTGATGATTGATAATGACGATAATGGTAATAATGAAGGTAATGATGGTAATCATTGATATGATAATAATTATTGATAATGGGTGATAATGATGTATGTACTAACTATGATGATGATCGATAATGATGATAATGATTGATAATGACGATAATGATTGGCAATGTGTACAGACCACCACAACGACCCCTAGACAGTTACCATCAGCTGCCTAGTCAAGAGCAGGTGACCATTTTCCGTCTGAGAACCGGGCACAACCGATTCAATTTCACCTGCACAGACGCTTCCACCTCGTGCCATCTCCCCTGTGCCCTTGTGGAGAAGCAGAGCAGACCACAGAGCACATCCTCCAGGATTGTGGGAACCACCAGCTGCTCAGGGAGGAGATATGCCCGAAGCCCTCGACTCTACAAGAGAAACTGTACGGGTCTGTGGAGGCGCTACAGAAGACCACAGATTTCATTTTGAGAGCCAAACTCCGAGTGTGACGGCGTTCGAGAAGAAGAAGATTGGCAATGATGGATATTAGTGATTGATTATGATGATAGTAATTAATAAAGTTGATAATGATTATTATGATGTCGAGCATGATGATGATGATGACGATGATGATGACGACACTGCCCACCTTGTTGATGAAAGTACCACTCAACATTCAGCACGTGTTCAGCAGCATCTGTAGTAAAAGACCAGGGAACAACGACTGTGTCTCCCTCACAGATATGTATCGTGCTGCCATTCGTTACTGCACTGTTAGACGTCCACTGCAGGCCAGTGCACACTGCGTAAACAACAGCATCATGACTAAGAATAAAAGAGAGGGAAGGGTGGGTGTGTGTGTGTGTGTGTGGGGGGGGGGGGGGGTGAGGATGACAAGCGGAATGAAGGGCAAAAGAAATTCCCGCTAACCCCCCCCCCCTCCCCCCCCCCCCAAACAAGCCCACACCCCTCACCCTACCCCCCTCGGCCACACACCTCACCCACCCCCTGCCTAACTCCGGCCAGCTATTTGGAGGAGGGGGGGGGGGGAGGATCCCTAATCTAACCGCAAAGACGCATTAACTTACGGGATGATTTGATGGTGACTCATAAGATATGTTGGATCCTCGCGTTCTCGGAACATCTACCTTCCCTTTAGACATTATGGAGCACGATGTAAGTTGAGCGGTTCCGTTGTTTGGAGTAAGTTTTCGTCATTAGAAAAAAATCTCTATTTTTTTCTTAAACGTCTATCTCTGCCGCAGATTTGTCTTGGTACCCAGATAGCATGCATACGTTAGAATAACGTTAGAAAAGAGTTGGCATGGTTATCTTATGATAATAGTTAGAATGCAAACCTTAATGTAACGTACGTTACCTAGTCCATACATTTAAAGTGTTACAAACTAACGTTAGTTTGACGTTTATTAACTGTAGCACAAACTTACGCCACGTAGTGGTTATATTGAAACGTTGCAATCTAACGTTAGTTTACACGTTTATTAACTGCAACACAAACTACGCCACGTAGTTGTTGTATTGAAACGTTACAAACTAATGTAAGTTTGACGTTTGTTAACTGCAACACCACATAGTGGTTATATTGAAAGGTTACAAACAAACGTTAGTTTGACGTTTATTTACTGTAGTACTACGATACTATGACGTAAATCAAATGAAAAAGACTAATCATAATCACGTTTTTATTGTTTCTACTTCCGGGGAGAAAAAAAAGATTAAGGGGAGAAAAATCTGCACAATTTCTGCAAAGAAAATGGATGTTCTTTGAAGAGAATCGATCTGTTGTTTTCTCTGCAAAACGTACGGGTTCACAATCTGTCTCAATTGTCTTTTTCTGTGTATTTTTCTCTCTATTCAGCGTCGCCGATAAGAATTATTCAGTAGTAGCGGCAAATGTTGCATATCTTTATTCGGAATTGATAGTCGCTGGCCGCCCTCTCTCGCCTTCCCCACGCGCTCTGCACATACGCACTCTTTCGAGTTAGCGTCGTCATTTTGAAATTTGTTTTGTCGTCACAATTGTTTTACTTCATTACTACGCACTTTGATTTGTAACGTCATCACGTCTGCTGGAACGCTGTTTTCTAGACCATTAACAACAGTCACACGTTTGCGAGATCATCTCCGGCGTGGCTGTTTTTTGTCAACACTACCACTACTTTGAAAGGTAAACACTTCAAGCGTGTGCTTTTATTGTCTACCGTACTGAAAATTCGTTAGACTTTGAAATGGGGCTGGTCGCAGTGGCGGATCCAGGCCCCTCCGGTCAGACCTGACCAAAAATCATTTATTTTTTAATGGTTATTTGTGGATGCTGTGTTTTACTATTCGGTGATTCTTCTTTTATTGTATGGTGTATGTCACAATTATCTCACGGGATCGGTGGGTGGGCCTAATGTGTTCATGGGCCTGTTGTAATTATCATCATTTGACACTGCTGGCCTGCACCTGTCACAGTACTTCACCCAGATAAAGAGTGTCATGTGCCCCTGCACTCACATGGGCTCATGTAAATATGTGCCTCTTCCTGTGCGATACAATCCTCATTGTAGTTTAGTCTCTACATTTTCCGACACTCCGATTGGTCATCATCTAAAAGTCGCAAGGGTCCAATGCCCCTATGCCTACCTCCTAGACCCATTGCTGTACCTGTAATTTAATCAGCTTGCCACTCCACCATTCAAGTATCAGGCACTAATCTGTGCTAAATAGATCAGGGCTGTCCGGCACCTTACATCATAAATAACAGGAAAACACACAGATCAAGTGGTGGTACATGAAAAGGAAAAAAAAGAATTGTAACTTATTTCCGCATGACTCAAGCGGTGAGAACACTACACAAGTGCTACACAAATGTGTCGCAATTCAAACTCTGAACTGACAGCTCGAAATTTTCCATTGTGCTCCATGTCAACACGTATGCTGTTTAGAAAGCAAAGACTGTTGCCACTCTTGCAGTAAGAGAGAAAAAGAAATAAATAAATAAAATGTGACAGATTTATAACATTTCAGTTTTAGTTGAAAAGATCGAGTCATTGTTGAATAAGTGTATGAGATCAGTACCGGCTGGCCAAAGATGTCACAAATTTGAAATACATGTATCATGAACAAAATCAGACCTCCAGTGCTTGCAGTCGCTTGCCACGCAGTCCTGGGATCTAAATTTAGAGGTTTTATCGCTTGAACCTAGTGGGAAAAGTCCGCACTTGATTGCTGCAGATTCGATCCATTTTTCATGCAGTGAGTAAAATGATTATTATAATTTTGTAGCCTAAGAAAATGAGTGACACAAAGAACATAATGAACCTTGACTATCACTCTGCCGTAATATGTGGACTAGCAGTATCTTACACTATGCTGGAATGGAGTCTTCTCAAAATGCAATCACAGATCTTGGCAAATTAGAATTTGAAGAATGTGCTAAACTAGTGGCAGTTGTAACAGCATCAATTGCAACAAAAGACTTTCTCATTAAGCAATGAATTATTCCAGAAAATGTATATGTAAATAAAAATATGGATACATTGGCAGTTATGACTGGTGGGGCAGTTGTTAATGCAATTGCATTTAGCGGATCAACCTATCTCTTTTCAAAAGTGGGTAGAGAGGAATCTGCAGAACAAATGAGGCGACACAATGAGGTGTCTGAAAAATTAGCACCAGCCCAGCAGGAATATGATAAGCAAAGAATTGACAAACTTGATTTTATCAATGAAAAACTCAGACTTGAAGGTCATTCACAGCATACATTTTCAAATGTTGATGACGCTATCAAAGAATACTACCTTGTTACTGGCGAAGACATGACCATCCCGCAGCCAAAACTTAGTAACTACTATCAACCAAGCACACAACAAAGAAATGGAGAAATAATATTTGTTCTAGTAGGAATGACATTTGTATATTTTACAGGAGTTTTTATTGCTAGAAAAAAATGACCGACGAAGCCGGAGCTAAACAATCAAAAATATATTACTCTCCTGTTGGCTACTCGAAAAGGAATACTGCAATAGAGAAATCGAATGCCGCTGTGGGCAGGGATGTTACACTTGAACAAATAAAACAGTGGCTCCAAAAACAAGCCATTTTACCTGCTCCAATAAAAATAACAAGACCTCATTTTGAAAATACTGTCCCTAATGACACCCATCAAATGGATCTTTTATTTCTGCCACACGATACAGTAAGAAAGAAACGATACAAGTATGCACTAACTGTTGTCGACATAGTTTCAAGGTACAAGGATGCTGAGCCCATAACTGACAAGAATGCTACCACTGTAGCCACTGCGTTAACAAAGATATATAGCCGAGGCCCTTTAAAATACCCTAGGCTTGCACAAGTCGATGATGGAAGTGAATTCAAAGGCACCGTTAATCAATTATTTGTGAAGCATGACGTGCTAGTGCGGCGAGGCATACTGGGCATGCACAGATCACAGGCAATTGTTGAGAAATTTAACAAACAATTATCAAAAAGAATTTTCAGCTATCAGTATTCTAAGAAACACATGCATGACATGCATAACACTGAGTGGGTTAAGAGATTACCACCTGTGATAAAAACAACGAATAATGAAGGTCACCCTGAACCTGCTGATGCTATTAAATTAAAAACAATGCCGCCAGGGTCAGGGTCAGGGTCAGAGATATAAACAACACCGCCAGACACAAGTTTGTTTACAAAACAGGTAAGATATTTGTATCAACCCGGTGAGGCCAAAAATGACTTCAGACGTAGGGCAACTGATCTAATATGGTCCACATCTGTTCACAATATTTAAAAAATAGTCCCTGGCAATGCGTCAATTTATTAACTGTATGAGCCTGTCCCACAAAGGGCATTTGTCAGAGAAGAATTACAGATTATTGCCACAAACACTGTTACTCATTTCATCAATTAATTCATCGATTAGTTCATCAACTAATTCATCATCTATTTTTTCAGATAACGTAAGCCTGTAATGTCCAGGTGCATTAGCCTTTTCTTTAGTGTAAAACACACGTTTTGTGTCCCCCACTGCAAGTTACTTTTTATGTGTTTGGAAAATTTCAAGATTATGTCTATTTGATCTCAGTGACTTGTTTAGATAATCCGGCATTAGTTCTCCATCTGAAACATGCTTGTAATGTTCATGACGGATATCTTTATATTTTTATTTCTGTTATTGTATACCTTTGGCTTTGGACTGACTTCCCTTCTGGCGCAGAATGGAATACATTTTTTTACCTCAGTCCAACGTACTCAACTATCCGCACTCCATTCAGTTCATCTTTAAACTTACCAGGCACTTTCTTGTTTTGCGTGCTGCACAGGGGGTGATCTTTAGGATAATCAGTCGTGTCATACATATGCAACTCTGTTTTTATGTCTTGATAAAAGTCTTCAGTCCGCACGTGTATAATCATAGAGTCAGTGTCAGTGTATAACAGTCGACAGTCAGGATACTTCGGTTTAAAGTAATCATAATAAAATTCAAGCCTATGTGAACTTTCTTTAGTACTAGCCCATGCCTGATGTCTCTCTAGGCTTGACTTCATGAATGAAGATTCTATATGGGTTGCCCACGACGTCTGCAGGCATGTTCGTGGCTGCGGAGGCCAATCCGGGACAGGCAGGTTCGACCGTAGTGGCTGCAGGGGGAAGATCTGGTCAGGGTTCTGAGTTTCGACATCTCTGTTTTTTCTCCTGAGACGCTTGTCCTTAAGGCTAACTCTGCGAGAGTAATCAAAGGAGACGGCTGCCTTGTAAATGGTGGAGCGCCAAGTGCTGCGGTCTGCAGCAAGCGAAGACCACTGGCGTTGGTCGTTTTGGCAGGCACTAAGTGACTTCTTGAGACCGTCTTTGTATCTCTTCTTTGGTGCCCGTCTGTCTCGGTGTCCATTGGCGAGCTCGCCGAACAGGGTGATCTTGGGTAGGCGATGATCCTCCATCCTGGGAACGTGCCCCACCCAGCGAAGCTGTGTCCGCAGCAGCAAAGTCTCGATGCTCACAGTTTCCACCTGTTCAAGGACCTCGACGTTGGTGAAAAAAATTACTCCAGTGAATGTCGAGGATGGTACGCAGGCAGCTCTGGTGGAAGCGTTTGAGGAGTCGTAGTTGGCTGCGGTAGAGGGCCCAGGACTCGGAACCATACAGCAGGGTGGTGAGGATGACATCTCTGTACACGCTGATCTTGGTGCCTTTTTTCAGCTGTTGATTGTGCCACACCCGCTTGAATAGTCGCCCGAAAGCACTGTTCGCTTTTGCCAGCCTGTTGTCCAGCTCCTTGACCAGCTTGGCGTCTGACGTGATGATGCAGCCAAGGTAAGTAAATTGGTGTACAGACTTTAGTTCGGACTCGCTGATGGTGATGTGGGGAGGGCAATGCTCTTCCTTGGGTGCCGGCTGATGAAGGACCTCTGTCTTTTTCAGATAGACCTCAAGTCCAAACAGCTGGGCAGCATCTGCGAAGCAGGACGTGATGCGCTGCAAGGCTCTCTCTCTGTGTGCAACGAGGGCAGCGTCATCAGCAAAGAGCAGCTCACGAATCAGTCGGTCTAGGGTTTTGGTGTGGGTCTGCAGTCATCTGAGGTTGAACAGGCTGCCATCGAGACGATACCTGGTGTACACTGGGTCATCATCGTCGAGGTCCACTGTGGCCTGCTTCAACATCATGCTAAAAAAGATGGAAAAAAGGGTTGGTGCCAGCACGTAGCCCTGCTACACGTTTTTTGAGAATAAGGAAACGGTTCTGAGAGGTCACTGTTGATTCTGACCTGGCCTTGCTGGTCCTCGTGGAGCTAGACGATCATGCTGAGGAACTTTGGGGGACAGCCAAGTCGCTCCAGGATCTGCCACATGCCTTGCCTGCTCACAGTGACGAACGCTTTTGTTAGGTCGACAAACGTTATCCACAACCCTTTGTTCTGCTCGCAGCACGTTTCCTGAAGCTGTCTCAGCACAAAGACCATGTCGGTGGTACTTCTGTTGGCTCTGAAACCACACTGGCCCTCTGGGAGGTGGTCTTCAGCGATGGCAGGTACCAGCTGATTCAGGAGCAACCTTGCGAGAATTTTCCCGGCAATGCACAGCCTGTAATTCCACGATAATTAGAGCAGGCAGACTTCTCTCCTTTGCTCTTGTACAGGGTGATGATGACTGCATCACGGAGATCCTTTGGTAGTGTTCCTTTCTCCCAGCAGCAGAGAAAGAGGTCTTGGAGCATGTTGTGCAGTGATGGGCCTTCATGTTTCCAGATCTCTGGTGGGATTCCGTCAATGCCTGTGTCACACCAGGGAGGAAGAATATATACCACTCGGAATATTTGGATATTTGTTCGATTTTAATGATTTGATTTTCTCATTCACACGACAAACAATAGACAAGACGTATACAAACCTACGCAATATTCACTCAATTCATACATGCACCTGTAACTCACGCACACCCTTAACCATTCGTACAATGTTTACAGCACTAACCACACATCCTACACTTATTGTTCCACTACGATGTCACATCTCCGCAATGTCTGTCGATAATAACTGACACTAATTAATGCTTAGATCCTCGAACGATCAAACAGTTTGATTACTCCGACCGTGGATAAAGATGAATGTAGCGTCGCTGCTTGTTGGGATAAAGATGAATGTAGCGTCGTTGCTCGTTGATTCAGCCACACCACTGGTCGAATAATCCGGCGCACTGTCTCTCGCGATGACACGTCGAAGCTCCACACGCACACCGTCAGGATCAACTCGTACACCACGTTGATTGATTACATTTCCACATGAAGCATACACAAATCCAACTTCTCAGCTGGTGATAAGGAAGGGAAGCATCTATAACACATACAAAACGTATCTCTCCATAAGAAATCCGCCATCGCTAAAAAGTTACTTCCGCCGGAATGACGACACTGTAGCGATGACGACCGCTAACGGCTTCCGGACGTTGTCGCCGATTCCCGATCGTTTCCGACATCGAATAAATATTAAATAACAGTCAATCCAAAATATCATGCACACACACGAATACGACATATTTCCGCACAACACATAACCTCTCACCACGATCCGAATCATTCATTTCAAAATCAACAGGCTCTACAAAACGTTTCGATCATTCCATTCATCCCCGCGCGCCGATCGCCAGACGACACCGCAAACTCGCCGATGCGCGCCGAATATCATACAATCTCAGATCTAGAGCCGAACAACTAATACATTTTCCGAATCTACTACTTAACAAACGCGAATCAGCTATATAATAAACAAATACATACCCAAAGATGCGTGAAGTAAACCTTCGACTGTTTCAGGCCTGTCTGCCCATCTTGGCCGTTGGACAAGGTCTTGGTACTCGTTACTCTAATCAGTCGATCTGGTTACTAGTCGTAGTTCTTAAACTACAAAATTTTACGTACCACTGTACTGAGCATTCTGCTCTCAATCGTCTATTCTACCATAGACCATAACAGGGCATTTCTCTGCCCAATACACCTCACAAAAAAACAACTTTTAACTCGAGAGCAAAATCTCTCCTGACTGACTGTCTTCCAAACGATTCACAGTGACGTGACTCTTCAAACCAACATCGTACGTCACATGTTCCAAACACACATCTTACGTCATATGTTCTTGACGTCACTAAAAAGTACATGCCATAACCGCAACACACAACAAAGAACGAAAGTTCTCCACGAAAGAAAATACTGCATAATGATTAAAATAAATTGTGACACAAGGCCCTTTCCCAGCTAAAACTCTAGTTTTAGACTATACTTGACACAATTTCATATTATCATTTGCGAATAAATCACATCCACGACAATAACCATTTCCTTCTTTATAATCTCGCTGTTAAACACATAAATACACGTTCATTATACGTCAACACTGCATCTGTTTATTTTTCTTCACTGTCGATACGGCTAAGGTAATCTGCACCAACATTATCTTTTCCTTTGATCACCTTCACCTGGAAATCGTGTTGCTGCAACTGCAATGCCCATCTCATCAAACGCCCATTTTCTGTCTTTGACTTCTGTAGATAATGTAATGGTTGATGATCTGTTTCCAACGTGAATCTTTGCCCATGCAGGTATGGTTCAAATCTT
Source organism: Semisulcospira habei (assembly GCA_036245525.1). NCBI lineage: Eukaryota > Metazoa > Mollusca > Gastropoda > Semisulcospiridae > Semisulcospira > Semisulcospira habei. The sequence goes on along the minus strand of BTPG01000002.1, from coordinate 14,431,174 downwards.
TTTATACCCCACACGACTGCTAAGCATTCTTTTTCAATGGTAGAATAATTTCTTTCAGCTTCTGCCAATTTCTTGCTTGCATAAGCAATCGGATGCATTTCTTCATCATTTTCCTGCATGAGTACAGCTCCCATAGCTGTGTTTGATGCATCAGTCCTCAAAACGTATGGCTTGCTGTCATCAGGTAAGTGCATCACAGGTTTCCTGCACAAAACTTCTTTCAACTTCCGAAATGCTTTCTCTGCCTCCTCTGTCCATTTGATTTTGTCAGGCTGTTTTGCCTTCGTCATGTCAGTCAATGGAGTAGCTATTTCTGCAAACATCGGCACAAATTTGCGATAATACCCTGCTAGTCCCAAAAATGCTCTGAGCTCCTTTTTGGTCCGTGGTGTGTTTGCATTCTGCAATTTGCTGATCTTGTCATCTTCCGGTTGTATTTTGCCCTTGCCCATATGGTGTCCTAGGTACTCTAGTTCTTCATAGCCAAAGTAGCATTTTGATGGTTTCACTGTGAGTCCTACTTCTTCGAGTCTCCTCAACACTGCTTCTACGGCCTCTAGATGTTCTTCCCAAGTTTCTGTTGCAACCAAAATATCGTCCATGAAGTTGTCCACATCCTTGCGGCCTAATGGACTCAGTACTTTTCGCATCATGCGTGAAAACACGGCGCCTGCCGTTTTCAGTCCAAATGGCATTCTTGTCCACTGAAATCGTCCTACTGGTGTAGTGAATGCGGTTTTATGTTTATCTTCGTTATTGACTTTGATCTGCCAATATCCTTTCGAACAATCCAGTTTTGAAAAGTATTTTGCTTTCCCGACCTTTGCAAACAATTGTTCTATATCTGGAATTGGTTCAGGGTCGAACTCTAATGTCTCGTTCAGTTTCCGGTAGTCTACACAGAATCTCACTGACCCATCCTTTTTCTTGACGAGTACAATAGGCGAATTGTATGCTGATATGGTTGGTTCTATGACTCCCATTTTCAACATTTGGTTCACTTCTGTTTTGACAGTTTCCACTGCTGCGTGCGGTAATGTATATTGCTTCACGTACACTGGTTCTTGGGTTGTACTTCGCAATTCGCATGTTTCAATATCTGTGTCTCCTGGCAACTCTTGCAACACTTTCTGATGTTTTCTTCGTATTTCATGCATCTGTTGCACTTTTGTCGCATCTAGCCTGTCAGAAATATGGCTATCTGTTACATTCTCCGTAGCTTTGAGTGGTAACGTAGGTACCGTGCCTACTGCTTCGTTGTTTTACGCATAGCCTTCAACATTGTCTTCAGTCATAACTACTGCAACTTCCTCTGATTCTTCCCTCTCAATGTAGCTCTTCAGTAAGTTCGCATGGTACACTTTTTCTTTGCCCTTGTAGGACGACCTGCGACACACGTCGCATGATGCGCAATACCGTTGTATGTCACCGCAAATTCCTGGCCAATAAAGGTCAGTCCAAATTCCGTTTCTGGTTTTCCTAACGCTTAAATGTCCGCTCATTGGCGTATCATGCGCTAATTTCATGACACCCTGTCTATACTCTTCGGGTACAACGATCTGCGTTCTTTTCTGTTCCTTTTCAGTGAATTCTCGTACCAAAATTCCATTCTTCCATTTAAATTTGGATTTGGTTTGTTTGCTGTTTTGATTTCCCTCTTTTTTCCCATCAGCTGCATCTCTGCATTTCTTCAAAGTTTCATCTTCTTTTTGAGCCAGTTTCAATTGCTTGGGTGTAACATCAACAATCTTTGTTTTAGGGATCTTAAGCTCTTTTTGATTACTTTTCGTTGCCGTGCTTCTTGTTTCTACTTCTGCACACTGCTTATCTGTTTTCGTATCGTTTGGTTCGCTTCGTTTCTTTGTGATCGTCTCGGTGCTTTTCATTACAACTGGAGTGTTTTCCACCTTTGTGATCGTCTCAGTCTTTTCCATTACGGCTGGAATGTTTTCTACATGGTGTTCAGTTTGTTCGCTTGCATCTCTTTTTGAGCAAGGTTTCATCACTGGATAGACTGGAATAGTGTTTGTTTTCTCTTTATTCAAGAATCGTGCATTCCCTATCTAAACTGGTAGTGCTGGTCTGGATATTACTAAGAAGTACCCAACGGAGAAAGAAACACGCTTAGAAAAGACGGGTACAACACAATTTATTAATATTTCGGGTAAATACCCTTTGTCAAAATAGACAAACAAACAAACATAGAGATTAGCCGCTACTTATCTTCAATGGCAGAAGGAATGTGGCAACTGAAGGAGGTGACGTAAAATAAAAGAAAAGGAAGAACAAAAGTGCGGAAAAAGTAAAAATGACGTCAACGAAAAATCGCGTAAGAGAGAGACTCGGAAAGAACCTGAACACGAGAAACAAGAGTGTGTGCAAGCACGTGCAGGAGCGAGCGAAAGAAAAGGCGAGTAGATGAGGCCAGAGAGAGAGAGAGAGAGAGAGAGAGAGAGAGAGAGAGAGAGAAAGAGTCTCCGGCTCACGGTTTGATACGCGGTTTTGGGGCGGGGCGATCGTGTACATCCCTTGGGGATGTATGTGGTCGTCTTGTTGCGTGCCCGTGTGTTTTTCTGTGGGCTGGTGGGTGCCCGTTGGGTGGGGTTGGTGGCTCTGGCTGGTTGTCTTCCGCCCCCCCCCCCTTCCTTTTTTTTTTTTTTTTTTTCCCCTTCCTCCTTACTCCTTCCCCCCCTTCCCCCCCCCCCCCCGCCCCCATCTCTCTCTCTCTCTCTCTCTCTCTCTCTCTCTCTCTCTCTCTCTCTCTCTCTCTCTCTCTCTCTCTCTCTCTCTCTCTCTCTCTCTCTCTCTCTCTCTCTCTCTCTCTCTCTCTCTCTCTCTCTCTCTCTCTCCCCACCCCCCCTTATTTTTTGAGTTACCCTTGAAGACGGTTTCACAACTACCTACTCTCCACTTATACCAATATTCTCTTACTGAATTTGATTCTTTGCTTTGTTTTCATGACTTATTACTTGTTGTGTACCGTGCTAAATGCTGGGTTTTTTTCCCGGGGTCCTCCCGTTTTTCCCCGAGGTAGTCCTCAACTTGAAGGTGATATAAAGTTTGCCTTCGGGTTGGTGTTTAGCAGGCTTTGTGTATTAGACACTCAGCCTACTTCGTGCCCAAGGGTACTCCCCATTCGTTCTCTCTCTCTTTCTCTCTCTCCGTCTCGCTCTCTCTCTCTCTCTCTCTCTCTCTCTCTCTCTCTCTCTCTCTTTCTCTCTCTCTCTCTCTCTCTCTCTCTCTCTCTCTCTCTCTCTCTCTCTCTCTCTCTCTCTCTCTCTCTCTCTCTCTCTCTGGCCTCATCTACTCGCCTTTTCTTTCGCTCGCTCCTGCACGTGCTTGCACACACTCTTGTTTCTCGTGTTCAGGTTCTTTCCGAGTCTCTCTCTTACGCGATTTTTCGTTGACGTCATTTTTACTTTTTCCGCACTTTTGTTCTTCCTTTTCTTTTATTTTACGTCACCTCCTTCGGTTGCCACATTCCTTCTGCCATTGAAGATAAGTAGCGGCTAATCTCTATGTTTGTTTGTTTGTCTATTTTGACAAAGGGTATTTACCCGAAATATTAATAAATTGTGTTGTACCCGTCTTTTCTAAGCGTGTTTCTTTCTCCGTTGGGTACTTCTTTGCATATTACACGCTTGGCAGTCACCTTTTTGGTCTTGATTGGATATTACTAGTACATCCGTGTCTCCTTCAAAAAATTGTGTTCGCATGAACAGTCTAGCAACAGGTACTTGCTTGACGTCGCATGACGCAAATGTCACGGATCGCATCTCACCTGTATACTTGTTTTTTGGTACTAATTTTGTATCAACAACACTAATTGTGGCTCCTGTGTCTCTCAATGCTGACACTTCCTTGCCTTCTATTTCTACTTGACACGATGGCTGATAATTTATCTTGCTGCATGTGTCGCATAGCGTCATTTTGTGATTTTTTTCCAACTTTTCTTCAAGGTAAGGCATTCCCACTCTCAGTGCGTGGTGGTCTATGCTTTCATGGTGATGGTGGTGCGTGGCTGCACAACCGCAACTCGCTGTATGCATCGATCCACATGTAGGTTGTACGTACAACGCATTCTGTTTTCTGTTTGGACATACTGCTACTTTGTGGGGTCCTCCACAATTGAAACATTCGATCTTAAATGATACTCTGTTCTTGAAAGATTGATTTCCATGTTTGTTTGGTGATCTATTGTCACGCAATTCTTGCTTACTATGATCCCTTTTAGGTGACGGACTATCTCTGTGTCTAAATCTGTCCCTGTTGTTATCTCTGAACATACTTCTATTCTCATGTCCCCTGTTTCCTCTTGACACCTCGTAGGTTTCTGCTGCTTCAGTAGCCTCATCTACGTTAGCTGGTCTTCTGTCTCGTACGAACGTAGCTTGCTCTTTTGGTAGTGCGTCCAAAAAGGTATCCACTGCCAATAATTCTACGATACTGTCAAAGTTCTTTTATTTCCCTGAAAGTTCAATCCATCGGGTTATCCATTGCGTAATCCGATTCATGAGTTCTCTGGCTGTTTCGTCATTTTTCTTCCTGGCATTCTTCAGTTTTTCTCTGTACTCTTCTGATGTCAAACGGAACTTCTTCAGCAATTCTTTGCGAATCTGTTCGAAATCTTCTAAATCAACATGCTGCATGTGCGTGATAGCTTCTGCTGCTTTTCCCTTTAGCAATGCGATCAGGTGTAATCCCCATTCGTCATCTGGAATACGCTCTGCTCTCATGACCTTTTCAAATTTCCATAGAAAGACTTCTAAATCATCTCCATCTTCAAAAAATGGTAACTTGATTTTAATCCTGCGTCGATCTTGCGCGTTGTTGTTTCTGTTCTGTTCTCCTTCTATACGCCGACCTTCTGCCTGAATTTCTAATTCTCTCAATCGAGTCTGACGCTCAGCTTCTCGTTCTCGTCGTTCCGCTTCTCGTTCTTGCCGCGCTAACTCCGCTTCTCGTTCTTGTCGCGCTAACTCCGCTTCTCGTTCAGCTTCTTGGTGCGCTAACTCCGCTTCTCGTTCTCGCCGCTCTGACCAACGTTTTTTATCATCGAGAACATAAGCAGTTAAGTCGTTCCCCGCTAAACTCAATAATTCCCCTTCTTCTTTCCAAGCCTGCATCCTGGTTTTCATATCTGGTTCTTGTTCCATTTCTGATCTGCTAGGATTCTCAGATCTTGTTCTACTACTTCTTGTATCGGGCATGACGGCTAAGTTTGTTTGTACTGCCCAAAATCCGTGCAACAACAAAATGACTTCAACTATTGCTTGTTTATAAGCTATCGATAACCATTTATCAACGTGAACATTTGTTGATCTGTCAACAAGTTTTGGCGTAACCCATTTTACAAAAGGATAAAACAAATGCGAAATTTAAAAAAAAAATCGATTACGCTGCGGAAGTTACAGCTCTACATATTATCAAGGGAAGTATTATCACAACCTGCACTCTGTACTTGTATGACAATCCGCGCAATCGGTTAGTCTCCACTAACTCTTTTTACGAAAGGACAAAACAAATGCGAAATAAGAAAATCTAATATGCTGCGGAAGTTCAGTATACCTCTACAGATTATCAAGGAAAGTAATATCATAATCTGTACTCTGTACTTGTATGACACTCCGCGCAATCGGTTAGTCTCCACTAACGCTGACAATCGAACACAACTCGGTACCTGAATAAACGGAAGGGATGAATATTATAATGATGGCGAAGCTTCGGAGCTTGAATGCCGCCCGATGTAACAACGCCCTCCAACCGCCCACAGGTTATCCAGCAATTCCGAGTGTCCTTTGGTAATGACAGAAAATTACACTGGTGCGTAAATTTAGACTACTCTAAAAAATTACACAGTAAGTAACCTGAACCGATAACGCTATCGTTATACTATTGGTCAAGCCAAAGCTTACGTGCCAGTGTAAATAGATACAAATATCCGTGGCTCGAATCGCCAAGATTAATTCCCAATCGTTATCACTAAATTGTGATCCCGAATCTGGAAATAACCGTGGTTCGAATCCACGGCCGAGCCCCCAAATTATTGTCACACCAGGGAGGAAGAATATATACCACTCGGAATATTTGGATATTTGTTCGATTTTAATGATTTGATTTTCTCATTCGCACGACAAACAATAGACAAGACGTATACAATCCTACACAATATTCACTCAATTCATACATGCACCTGTAACTCACGCACACCCTTAACCATTCGTACAATATTCACAGCACTAACCACACATCCTACACTTATTGTTCCACTACGATGTCACATCTCCGCAATGTCTGTCGAAAATAACTGACACTAATTAATGCTTAGATCCTCGAACGATCAAACAGTTTGATTACTCCGACCGTGGATAAAGATGAATGTAGCGTCGCTGCTTGTTGGGATAAAGATGAATGTAGCGTCGTTGCTCGTTGATTCAGCCACACCACTGGTCGAATAATCCGGCGCACTGTCTCTCGCGATGACACGTCGAAGCTCCACACGCACACCGTCAGGATCAACTCGTACACCACGTTGATTGATTACATTTCCACATGAAGCATACACAAATCCAACTTCTCAGCTGGTGATAAGGAAGGGAAGCATCTATAACACATACAAAACGTATCTCTCCATAAGAAATCCGCCATCGCTAAAAAGTTACTTCCGCCGGAATGACGACACTGTAGCGATGACGACCGCTAACGGCTTCCGGACGTTGTCGCCGATTCCCGATCGTTTCCGACATCGAATAAATATTAAATAACAGTCAATCCAAAATATCATGCACACACTCGAATACGACATATTTCCGCACAACACATAACCTCTCACCACGATCCGAATCATTCATTTCAAAATCAACAGGCTCTACAAAACGTTTTGATCATTCCATTCATCCCCGCGCGCCGATCGCCAGACGACACCGCAAACTCGCCGATGCGCGCCGAATATCATACAATCTCAGATCTAGAGCCGAACAACTAATACATTTTCCGAATCTACTACTTAACAAACGCGAATCAGCTATATAATAAACAAATACATACCCAAAGATGCGTGAAGTAAACCTTCGACTGTTTCAGGCCTGTCTGCCCATCTTGGCCGTTGGACAAGGTCCTGGTACTCGTTACTCTAATCAGTCGATCTGGTTACTAGTCGTAGTTCTTAAACTACAAAATTTTACGTACCACTGTACTGAGCATTCTGCTCTCAATCGTCTATTCTACCATAGACCATAACAGGGCATTTCTCTGCCCACTACACCTCACAAAAAAACAACTTTTAACTCGAGAGCAAAATCTCTCCTGACTGACTGTCTTCCAAACGATTCACAGTGACGTGACTCTTCAAACCAACATCGTACGTCACATGTTCCAAACACACATCTTACGTCATATGTTCTTGACGTCACTAAAAAGTACATGCCATAACCGCAACACACAACAAAGAACGAAAGTTCTCCACGAAAGAAAATACTGCATAATGATTAAAATAAATTGTGACAGCCTGCTGCTTTGCCACTCTTGAGCTGGTGGATGGCCTTGAGAGGTCTCTTCAGTGTTGGGTGGTTCGTCCAATTCAACCTTTATTGGGAGGTGTGGGATTTGGAAAATGACTGCTTTTTCAACAGTGTGCTCAGTGCTGAAGAGGTCCTGATGTACGCCTGATGTAAAAGTGCAGTAAGCAAAAGTGACAAACGTAATTGAATTTGTCATTCAAATTTGGCACAGGTTTAGTGTCTTTCCCCCCCCCCCCCCCCCCATCAAACTCATTTACTCAACAGCCAATGAATAATCATTATGGTAATCATGTAGATGGTGTGGGTACTCCAGGTCGACTTCAAAGATCCAACCTTTCTTGTCATTCTGGTCATGAGTCATAATACAGTTTGTTAAGTATGTTATATCACACTGTGATAAATCATGCAAACGAAAGTTTTTCAAGGGCAATAACTCACACATCGCCCATCTATCCAAATTATTAGCGTCCAAGTACGTAATCAATGACCTTGACGGGGTCAAGTCCAGGTCGTCAAGATATTTGTTGTTGGTTTTAGCATAGTTATTTGCGGCTATACTAATGCCTCCTCTCAATCCGTCTTCAACCATTTCACCCATCGTACGATCATACAGCAGGTCTATATATATCTTGTTGTATTTCAAAAATGCATCCCATGTCATGCCAGGACTAGTTATGTAGCTAGCCGGGTCAAGACTGTAGTGCAACAAACACTTTTCAGGATAACTTTCAAATATGTCTGGTGGCAAGCAAACGTCAGATTTCAAGTACTGATCGTGGTAGTCGCCAATCATATGACATCCTAGTTTACCCCAAGCAGCAAGAGAGTGCTGGTATTCAAAGTCGGAAATGCCTTTACCATTTAGTGTAGAATAAAATGCCTCTTTTGGTGGCAGTCTCCTTTCCTCAAACACAACCCAGTGATCAATGTACTCATAGGGATAGACACCTTGCTTGATTAACTCAGGCTCAAAATATTTTCTTGCTATTGGAAACTCAGACAGTCCTTCTGTCAGACTAGCAAGCCCATATGACAAATGTTGCATGGAGTCATAAAATGCTAATTTGTCTAAGCTACAAGTCAAGTATTTCTCAGTTGTCTGAGCAATACAACTAATTTTTTTGTAAGACTCATCCACAGCCTGCATGATAATTTGAGAACCATACCCCTTGAGATTGTGAAAAAAAGATAGGCAGTTTGTATGCCTTGGGATCTATTTTTAGTTTTAAGTTACATGCACCATGTGCTGCACCTCTGTAACGACCAGTTATGTGGTCATGGTCGCAAACTTTATCACCACCTAGAGGTTGTTCTCAAATCCAACACATCACTGCTGAATGAAAATTTATCTTATCCTCTTCTGTCATCATCAAAGGCATCTGAGAGTTTTCCAGATAATGAACTACCTTATTATACAGTTGTCTCATTTCTGTTAAAAACTCTGCAAAAGCTGCTGCATTTTTGCCTCTGTAGATGGCAGGTTCTATATGCTCACAATCTGACCTAACAAGAATTTATCCTAAAGAACACACCACTTGGTCACTCAATTTTACAGTCTTTGGTAATGATTCTGGAACAGGACCCTCATATGGTACAACCAGTGATTCAAAATCAACATACACTACAAACGGCAGCTTTTGCTGATTCCCATAGTTCTTAAAATATACCTGACTACCAGGATCTGGGTACCTAAGTATTGTATGAATATAATCAGGTGACCTACAATGTTCAGCATGATTATGTGCTACTTTAATGGAGGCAAACCTTTGTAAACATTTCTTACAAAATTCCTGTTTGCCATCATGTTTTGTTGTATGATGAATTAGTCGTGACATACTTCTGATAATTGTGTAGTGAAAGTTATCTCCATGGTTTATTAGCAACAGGTGAACATGTTTATTTTCTGGCTGTCCATAGGTTGGATCAAGTGGTGATACTCTAATTGGTTGTAACTTGTTTACAGACTCATTATCCAATACATACACATTCACAGATATACCAGGATTTAGTTCTTCAAACAAGTCTATTTCCTCTATCATAAACGGAAATTGTATGCCACTAAAATTGAGTTCGTTTTCAAATTTCAAATTTGGTGTAGTTAGATACACGCTTGGGTTTTGCTTTTATAAAGTGCAGTTTGGCAAGCACACACCACATGAAACAAAATTTATCTTTGCTCTGAATATTAATGACAGCCTTTTTGTCTGCAACCTCTTTTGATAGTTCCAACCACGATTTGCCTAATATAGGATGATACCTTGACTGCTTCAGTTGAAGTTCATTTACATGACCTTCATGCCAACCAGATCCCTTCATTTTTGCTCTGTCAAGTGCTTCGAGAAAGTCAGGCAACATTTTGTTTCTAAACACTTTCTCCAGTCCCGGGTTCCCCTTTGAATTAACTGCGTATTGTTTGGTTGAGATAAACGATTTATCACTTCGCCATCTACCCTGTGAAATTCTATTTCAGCAACAACCTGAATCTTTACTCTACCAGCAATAAGATTATTTTGTATTACAGGAAAAGAGTTTCTATTGATTCATAAACATTGTAAGTGTTAGATAGAGGCAAGTTTGTTGTGTGAAACACGTTTTGTAATCTTGAAGAGCTTGGAATGCTTTGAACATTGTCTATCATTTTTACTTGTCCGACAAAATAATAAATAGAAAAAATTGCATCTTGTGTAATACCACTTTATTGACTGTAAAAACTACAATAAACAGATTTAGTTTGCATAGTTGTCTGAACATTTGTTCACACACTGTCTCAAACCTGCACAAAATATAAAACTTCAAAGGTATGTGTCTTAAGATCAACAGGCATGTACTCTACAAATGGTAGCTCCTCAAATACTTCTAAATTCATATTAAATTATGTATATCTGATCCCAAATGTCAAGTTTACATGGTTTTATTTGACATGTTTTGCAGCAATATTTTCGATACACTCACGACTTTCTGCACACACAGCACCAGATGGCAGCAGAATATGCAAAAGCATCCGGATCTGTGCACGCCCCTTCCAGGCACATGACCAAGGCCCACAAAATATTTCAGCTGCCTGAGCAGCAGAAGAATAGCCCAGCCTCTGCTGGAGAGGGTTCATCTGGTAGGAGCGGGCATGAAAGGCAGGGGATAGACCCCAATTACAAACTGGTAAGCGATTCTATGATTATTCTCATTTTATTGGCTCACATGCGAAGCAAAAGTGAGTCTATGTTCTGGGCCAGTGGTCGTCTGTCCGGCGTCCTTCCGACATCAGTGGTAAACTTTAACGTTGGCATTTTCTCGGAGACTGTTCTAGCGGCAAACTTGGCCCAAGGTTACTTTGTGGCAAGATATTTCTAAACATTCTGATTTGAGTGACCTCTCGCAAAGATCAATGTCACAGGGGATGATGGAATAGGCCAAGAATAGCTATATTTTGACATAATTTATTTTTTCACAAATACTATTCACAACTTCAAACCCAAACTTGGTAAAAATAAAATATATCTGATAGTAAGACCTTCTATGCATACTAATTTGGTCGATCCCTCAGAAAGGTCACGGGTCACAAGAGCTCCAGAAATATGTCCAAAATAGCCATATTTTGACAAAAGATGTTTGTTATCAAATACTATTGACAACTTCAAACCAAATTTGGTACAGAGATACCTGATGGTAAGACCTATCTATGCATACTAATTTGGATGACCCCTTGGAAAAGTCATGGGTCACAAGATACCGGCAAGTGTGTGTAAAATACATACATACGCACATAAGGTGCTTTGCACCAAATGTAAGTTGAGCAGCGCGGTTAGCATAACTAGACATGACATAATATTTTATCTTGTGACTTCAATCATAAGAGATTTAGCCTGCCCGCCTGTGACATCATGGACATGCTATTAAATTCGACCCACCGCGACATGTCCGAAAATGTCCCTTCTATAAATAGAATGGACTTAAAAATAAAAGGAAGCACAGAAAACAATTCATGTATGCCTGTCTTGTTTTTCTTTTTTAATCTTTTTATTCTTGTACAAGGCCCCTTAAACCAAAATTGTGCTACTTCTGTCCTAATGCAGCATTTTGTTTTCTTCTGTCCAGTTGGATGAAGCTGAGAGTGCAAGCTCACTGGAATATAAAGACAGTGATGACGAGGACTTTGTTCCCGGCTCGAGTTCACAGTATTCAGACTGCGTGCCACCATCAATCTCTGGGAACTCGGACACAGACAGTATTGTATTTCCTTTGTTAGATTTCAAAGTGGCAGGTGCAAGGTGGGTAGGTGTTAGTGAAGCAAGGTGCAGTTTTCAGAAACTGGTGAATTAGGCGGTGGCAATGAGAATGTGGATAGGCAGAAGAAACACGACGTTGGGGGTAGAAAAATAGCGCTTACAGAAGAAACAGGTGTGCATTTGTCACAGAGAGGGAAAGGAAAGTACAAATGGGACAAGAAACATGCGTGCAAATTGTGTAGCAGGCTTGTCTTAAAAATGAGCACGCAAGATGTCCATGCAGATCAGGCAGAAGTTGCTAAAATTTTGTCCCCAAAAAAGGGACAAAGGAAAGGCGTCTGGCACTTATAAGACTGCAAGACCAGAGAGATTACATGCATAACATTGCAGTTCTTGAAGAGAAATCAGGATGTTTGATTCCTAAGTATCGCACCAAAAGCAGTACGATGGAAGACCTTCTTTCGTGTAGCCGTTGCAAAGGGCTCTATACAAAAAAGCTGATCTGTACACTCAAAACATTGCTGTCAGAAACCAGGAGAGTTTTAGTTTGCTAAAAGAGGTGAGGCAGCAAGACTTGAGAGGTTAATGCTTCCAATATCTTTAGATGTTGACTCTTCCTTCTATCATACGGTATTAGCCAGACAGAGAGATGATGAGATAAGTCGTCTCATCAGAACTGACCCCTTGCTTCTTGAGTATGGAAAGAGATTATTTGACAGCAGGGACATTGAAGAACACACGGCTGGACAAATAAGTTCCAAGATGCGGGAGTTGGGGAGACTATTAAAGACTCTAAGAGTGATGTCATAATTTAAAATCGCCAGTTTGAATGCTGTGATCATTTAAGCTAGCTTTGATCATGTTGTCCTGGCTGTAAAAGAGCTAGCAGAATTTGATATGGACACACATCCGTTCAAAAAAGGCAATCTCGCAATGCGCATAGGACATGCCTTGAAAAATGTTCACAGATCAAACAGTCGCAGGCGTCCAAACAGCTTGGGCTTGGTTCAGATGAGATGTGGCTGCTCGAGCTCTCTGAGGCCAAGCGGCTTGACTCTGTCTTTACTGGGAACTGGTATGATTGTGTGTCAGCTACAGCGGCCCAGTCGGTCAGGAAAATGACGATGAACAAACCCAAGCTCATCCCATCATGGGAAGATGTTAGCAAAGTTCAAGAGCTGCTTGAGACAAGGATGGTTTTGGAAGATTACCCGACAGTGGTTAAAGCAACTCTTTGTGCCATATCACTTTTCAACAGAAAACGAGGGGGAGAACTTCAGAGAATAAAGGTATCAGACTTCCACAATGCTAAGATTGGAGTGATAACCAGTCAAGATATCTTGAAAGGTCTCACAGAGGTTGAGAAGAAATGGTGAATCATTTCAGCGAATGGAATTCAGAGGCAAGTTTAATAGGAGTGTTCCCATTTTGCTGACGAAGAAGATGATGACAACTGTGGACAGAATACTTCAAATGAGGCAATCAGTGCCAGCACTCGCTGGTTCCCAATACATCTTTGCCACACCTTCTGGTCAGAGGCTTTACTGAGGCCATGCTGTTCTAAAGGAACACGCACTACAAGCACGAGTGTCAAACCCAGCTATGTTCACAGTTACTCAGTTACGGAAGCAGGTTGCATCTTTGGCTCAGTCAATGGCCATCTCAGAGTTGGATCAGGACCAGCTGGCAGATTTCCTTGGTCATGATTTTCGGATACATCGCTATATCTACCGCCAACCTCACGACGTCCTTCAAAAGGCAAAAGTGGCAAAAATTCTTCTGTCAGTTAACAATGGGACAACAGATTTTGAGAGTTGCATTAGAGCTGACCTATGCCATGAAGAGATTGACTTTGACAATGAAGACACATTAGAAACTTGCGGAAAGGTCTCAGTGAAAACAACACCTGTGAGTGAAGCAAGTACCAAGTAAACAACACATTAATCAGTGAGCATGACAGAGAAAAGACACCCAGAGCCTCATGAAAATCTACATAGTTTTGATAATGACAGTACTGCGTCAGCTCCTGCTCAAAAGAAAGCTAGATTTTCAAGGAAACCATGGGGGAAAGTTGAAGAGAAAGTTGTTCAAACTCGTTTCAATACACACCTTGTCATGAACAAACTTCCTTGAAAGGCCGAGATAGAGCAGGCAATCGCAGAAGAGCCCGCACTTAGGTATAGACGCTGGACACACATTAAGGATTGCATCCGAAACAAACTGAAAAAGTTACAAAAATAAAATAAATTGAAATGTTTTCTTACGCATCACACAGTGCGGGTGTTCTCCGTGAAGTTACCTTCGATCACAATCACACATGTCAGAAAAAGGCAACAAAATCTCATGACAGATTGGCCTTTTAATGGAGTTATTTGACGAATTCCTTTCATTGACTAAAAACGCTTTTGTTAAAATCTTGGGGTTCTATTATCTGTAACGAAACAAAAATGATCATAGAAGCAGACGACCGTATCAGGGAACATCTAAATTAAGATCGTGCTGAATAAGTACACTTTGGCGTGCTCTGAAATGAAATGGGCATGATATACTGTAAAAACACTTAGCTTTGCAACTCCAGCGACTCGGGACGAAACACAAGATAATAAAACAATGTTCAACAAATGATTTATTACAAGAGTGTCATTATTGTGTTGGTTGTTACTATAAGGTACACTTGCATTCTATGCATTCTTTCAAAAGGCCACCGTGAGATGGCCTTAGTTGCTTGCTCGGCGTTAAACTCAACAAACTAACTAACTAACTCTTTCAAAAGTCACAGGAAGCATAAACTTTAGCGGAGTTGGTATACCTCGCCCTGTACCTAGGTTAAATGCACCAGCGGCACCATTGTTGCTTTTTTTTGCACTAGAACTATGCACGCAGGTAGGGTACTGCACTTGTAGTGTGGTCTCGTACGTTCACGCGGAAGATTGTGATCGCAGTCGAAAAACATTTCGTTTCCAGTTTTACTTTTAGCGCCTTTTACCTCCCCTAACACGCCATTTTTGTGTAGAGATGGCGGAGGCTTGTGTCAAGCCCCCAGGCCCCTGAATCAAGTCCATTGTACTTGTAGTGCGCTCATCTCTCGAACTTCAACTACGACGGTGCTTTCTGCAGCACAAACGACGCAGATCAACTGTAGCAAAATTACCACCATTGCGGGGAAAAAGCTATTTATCAAATCTGCCAAATTGCGTAATGTTTCGTGGTGCTAGCATAAGGTGCATTATTGCTGGATTGCATATAATATGACAAAAGAGCTATTCTTTATTCCTCTTATTTTGCAGCAATCAAACGACGGTCACGTGATTCTTTCTCCGAGATTGCTCATTAAAGGTGCAGAAAGCACACGCTCTAAACCGATCTGGTGCACGTGAAGGTCCGAGCGACCGGTCTAGTGCAAAAATAGCAACAATGGCGCCACTGGTGCGTTTAACCCAGGCACAGGGCGAGGTTTACCAACTCAGCTAAACTTTGTTGTTTTCACCCCTACGTCACACGACCAGTCACTTTAGCGCAAACCGTACCATGTGACCGTGATACAAAAACCCGTGTAGCGACAAATGGCGGACTTTTTGTAGCCCTCTTCCTGATGCATCTTGGATGCGAGTTGTGTCCTAGTAAAGATCAACAAAACGTTCTAAAGTAAAATATTACTTAGTGTTGTTCGAAACCACAAGCACACTCAGTACTGGAGACGGTAACGTCATGATATATTTTAAATTACATAATAAGTTTATTATGTATAAATGTATATTCCTTTGACGTCAGTCATGTCTGGCGTGATCCAGGTCGGAAGATGTCTTCTTGAGTTCTTTTACGAAAATATTGGAGGAATGAAAACAAATACGTTATTGGTAGAAGGTGCTTGCTGAACGGACCCCTGCGACCAAAAACGTACATTGTAGCCCTCTTCGTGATGCATCTTGGATTTGAGATTTGTCCTAGTAAAGATCACCAAAACGTTATAAAGTAAACGTTTACTTAGTGTTGTTCGAAACAACAAGCACACTCAGTACTGGAAACGGCAACGTCATGATATATTTTAAATTACATCATAAACGTATTTTATATAAATGTTTATTCCTTTGACGTCATTCATGTCTGGCGTCGGAAGATGTTTGCTTGGTTAGTTTTACGAAAATAGTGGAGGAATAAAAACAAACATGTTATTGGTAGCATGTGCTTGCTGCTCGGACCCCTGCGACCAAATAACTTATATTGTCGACCTAGATATAACTCAGTATATTTCGCCATTTTATAAATAGATGCACAGAAGTCGCTGAAACCCTTTACGTCTGGAAGGCAAGAACTAGTTTTCATCACCACAAAGTTGCGAGAAAAAAAGTTTGACTGCTCTTGATTGTTTGATTTGAGGTGTTTACAATTACTGTGATTTTATATGTATGCACCTTGATGTGATTAATAAAGGCTTAAGTTTCATGTGATCTCTTATGTTGTCAGTTAATTAATTAATGTCAGTGTTCTGTTTTTTTCCTTTTTAGTGTTAGTTTCTTCCTCCGAGTCTTTTCCTCTCTGTCGTATTTTTCCACACTTTTTAACCCGTATCATACTGAGACTGAAATCTTCAAATTTGTACACTGCCGTATGCAAGCCGCATTACAGTATTTACAGATAAGGACATAGACCAATGGCTTTAGTTCCAGGGTGGTGCCAGTATAGCTTGGCGCCTAGAGGCGCCAAGCTATTCTGGCACTACCCTTGAACTGTTTTAGTCACTTTTGTTTCCCACACTTATGTATTCCGAATGATAGGGGTTAATATTCAAAATGCTTTGTTGCTGTTTGTCTCAAACTCCAGAGCACATAAAAAATGGCCCTTAAGTTCAAGAATATCATGATAAACTGTTGTGCTTTAGACAGACAAAACGTAGCAATCATTAAAAGATTTCCTCTGTGAAAATCATAATCTAAAGGTTAGGGGCCAGTGTTCATTCAGTTTTGCACAAAAAAAAAATGTTAAAAATGTTAATGCATACATACAACTCCATGCTTAAATGACTGATTTGAAGCAACACCCATTTTCTCTGTAAAGCCAGTTTTTGTGTGAGAGGCACCCACTTTATTGGTTGAACGCATTGTTTCTCCATCTAGTGGCTCTGTTTCTAGAAAATGTCTATTTTATTTTAAGTTATAGAGCTTAGTTATAAGGTGAGTTCTAAACATCCGCATCAATTCAAGAGCCCTAGAATAAATAGAAATATGGGAACCCATTTTCACATAAAATGGTAGGTAACCCACTCTGAGGAATTTTGTCACCATGTGTGTGTGTGTGTGTGTGTGTGTTGGTGTGTGTGTGTGTGTGTGTGTGTGTGTGTGTGTGTGTGTGTGTGTGTGTGTGTATGTGAAGGTGGCGTTGTACAAGAATGGTTTTAACCCTAGACCAAAAGAAAGGGAAGTGGCGCAGTGGTTAAGGCGTCTGCCTCCAATGCCAAAGGTGCGAGGTTCGATACAGGGTTCCGGCGTTGGATTTTTCTCCTCTGGTGTCACCGTCAAGGCAGTGGGCAGATGTACACATCTGCACGGGACATAGACGACCCCGGCGCCCACGAGTCCCCTGCTGCCTTGCAGGCCTGGCCGCTTGGCTGCGGAAAGGCTAAGGGAGGAAACCCCTGCCATCAAAGCCCCCGTGTCTGCGGGGAAGGCTTTTGAGCCAGAGACTAAGACAAGGACAGTCTGATATAAAACCTACGACCCGAGGACCTCGATGCCACCGTCCCAGCTTGCTAGGCCATGGGAAACGAACCAAGGGTTTAAAGGGTGGGGCCAGTACTGCGCACACTGCACTCCACCAAAAGGCTCCACCGCGCAGGCTTTAGGAAACGCCAACGGACTATGACACTGAACTTTCCAAGTCCTGTAGCGATGGGCAAGGGGCAAAACGGCACGTGAAAGATGTCACTGGAAGCCGCAGTCTCAAACCTGCATGCAGGCGATTCAGGATATTGGTCGCCTGATGTTGACCTGGGGATGACAACGTCACTCGGCACACCCTGAACGACCAAGCAGCCTTCTCTAGGGACAGCACTGCTTGCTCCACACGGAGAGGGGCCTAGAAAAGGTGGCCTAACCAAAGCTCATCCCCTCGTAACCCCAGTTGGCTAGCCGCGGTCAACGGGCATCTTCTCATGCGGTCAGAAAACAAGAAAAAACAATGGATCCACTCTCATGACGACCACGACCGGATTCAACGTAGCATGCTGGAACATCCGAACCATGCTCGACACAGCAGACAGCGGACGCCCTGAACGTCGCTCCGCCCTCATTGCCCATGAATTGCGGAGGTTAAACATCGACATCGCCGCGCTCAGCGAAGTACGCCTTCCGGAGGAAGGCAGCCTCCAAGAACTTGGCGCTGGCTACACCCTCTACTGGTCAGGCAGGCCTGCATCAGAAAGACGGCTCTCAGGCGTGGGCTTCATGGTGAAGACCCCCATTGCGACTAAGTTGGAAAACCTACCAACGGGTCACTCCGACCGCATCATGTCCATGCGCCTCCCACTGAGACACCAGCAATACGTCACCCTTCTCAGTGTGTACTCCCCAACCCTCCTGGCAGAGCCTGCAGAAAAAGACAAGTTCTACTCTGACCTGCGCAGCCTCCTACAGAGCACCCCTGCAGACGACAAAGTCATCATCATTGGCGACTTCAACGCCAGAGTGGGCCAAGACTCTGAAGCCTGGAAAGGAGTCCTCGGCAAGCATGGCGTTGGGAACTGCAATGACAATGGTCGCCTACTGTTGGAGCTCTGTGCAGAGCAGCAACTTGTCATCACCAACACTACTTTTCAGCAAAAGGACAGTCGAAAGACCACCTGGATGCATCCTCGCTCCAAGCACTGGCACCTTATCGACTATGTCCTAGTGCATCAGAGGGACCGCAGTGACGTCCTCCTCACCAGAGTGATGCCCAGCGCAGAGTGCCACACTGACCACCGCCTTGTTCGCTGCAAACTCAGGCTCCACCTCAAGCTGAAACCCAAGAAAGGGGGCCCTCCCAAGAAAAAGCTTGATGTTGCCAGCCTTCAGCGTGACGACAAGAAAGCTGCCCTTCAGGCCGATTTACAGCGCATGCTCAAAGACACAGTTGATCCAGCAGACTCCTCTCCTGAAACACTCTGGGAACAACTGAAAACTGCTATTGTAAAAACCTCTGTGGAAGTCTTGGGCTTTGCTAGAAAGAGGAACAAAGACTGGTTTGACGAAAACGACGTAGAGATCCAGGAACTTCTAGCAAAAAAAAAAAAGAGCCGCCCACCAGGCCCACCTAGCCCAGTCTTCCTGCCCTGTGAAGAAGTCTGCCTTCCGCCTCATCTGCAGCAGTCTCCAGCTCAAGCTTAGAGAGCTCCAGAACGAGTGGTGGTCCAGAATCGCACAGAGGACCCAGCTCTGCGCTGACAACGGTGACTACAGGGGCTTCTACGAAGCACTGAAAGCAGTGTATGGCCCTAGGCACCTGGTACAAAGTCCCCTCACAGATAATACCTCCATCCTGAACCGCTGGTCGGAATACTTTCAGGACCTCTTCGGCGCTGAACGCACTGTTCAAGAAACAGACATCCTCCAAATCCCACACCTTCCACTAAAGGTTGAATTGGACGAACCGCCCACCGCCGAAGAGACCCTCACAGCCATCCACCAGCTCAAGAGTGGCAAAGCAGCAGGCATTGACGGAATCCCGCCAGAGATCTGGAAACATGGAGGCCCAGCACTGCACAACAAGCTCCACGACCTCTTTCTCTGCTGCTGGGAAAAAGGAACACTACCAAAGGATCTCCGTGATGCAGTCATCATCACCCTGTACAAGAACAAAGGAGAGAAGTCTGCCTGCTCTAATTATCTTGGAATTACCCTGCTGTCCATTGCCGGGAAAATTCTCGCAAGGTTGCTCCTGAATCGGCTGGTACCTGCCATCGCTGAAGACCACCTCCCAGAGGGCCAGTGTGGCTTCAGAGCCAACAGGAGTACCACCGACATGGTCTTTGTGCTGAGACAGCTTCAGAAGAAGTGCCGCGAGCAGAACAAAGGACTGTACGTAACGTTTGTCGACCTAACAAAAGCGTTTGACACTGAGCAGGCAAGGTATGTGGCAGATCCTGGAGCGACTAGGTTGTCCCCAAAAAGTTCCTCAAAATGATCGTCCAGCTCCACGAGGACCAGCAAGGCCAGGTCAGACTAAACAGTGACCTCTCAGAACCATTCCCCATTCGCAACGGCGTGAAGCAAGGCTGCGTGCTGGCACCGACCCTCTTCACTATCTTCTTCAGCATGATGTTGAAGCAGGCCAAGTGGACCTCGACGATGACCACGCAGTGTACATCAGGTATCATCTCGATGGCAGCCTGTTCAACCTCAGACGACTGCAGGCCCACACGAAAACCCTAGACCAACTGATTCGTGAGCTGCTCTTCGCTGATGACCCTGCCCTCGTTGCACACACAGAGAGAGCCTTGCAGCGCATTACGTCCTGCTTCGCAGATGCTGCCCAGCT
Organism: Semisulcospira habei; assembly: GCA_036245525.1. Taxonomy (NCBI): domain Eukaryota; kingdom Metazoa; phylum Mollusca; class Gastropoda; family Semisulcospiridae; genus Semisulcospira; species Semisulcospira habei. Next base: position 14,410,920 of record BTPG01000002.1, on the reverse strand, counting down.
CTTTGGACTTGAGGTCAGTCTGAAAAAGACAGAGGTCCTTCATCAGCCGGCACCCAAGGAAGAGCATCGCCCTCCCCACATCACCATCGGTGAGTCCAAACTGAAGTCTGTACACCAGTTTACCTACCTTGGCTGCATCATCATGTCAGACGCCAAGCTGGACAAGGAGCTGGACAACAGGCTGGCAAAAGCGAACAGTGCTTTCGGGCGACTATTCAAGCGGGTGTGGCACAATCAACAGCTGAAAAAAGGCACCAAGATCAGCGTGTACAGAGCTGTCGTCCTCACCACCCTGCTGTACGGTTCCGAGTCCTGGGCCCTCTACCGCAGCCAACTACGACTCCTCGAACGCTTTCACCAGCGCTGCCTGCGTACCATCCTCAGCATTCACTGGAGTGACTATGTCACCAACGTCGAGGTCATTGAACAGGCAGAAACTGTGAGCATCGAGGCTTTGCTGCTGCGGACACAGCTTCGCTGGGCGGGGCACGTCTCCAGGATGGAGGATCATCGCCTACCAAAGATCACTCTGTTCGGCGAGCTCGCCACTGGATGATGAAACTTTATTACATAACGGTAGAAGTTTTGACAGATACAAATACGTCATTTTTCAAACTTGTCGTTTCTAACGTTCTACAGCATGAAATATAATAAAGACAAACAAAAAATATTTAACGCAAACAAAAAACATAACTAAATAAGTACAGACACACGCAGTACAGAAAATGATACTACTAAGGTAGCAATAAACAAATACAAAAAAGGAAGTAACACTCCTCAGCACAAATTACATAGGAGAAAAATCATAGCACAGCAAAAACAAGCACAAAGTACCAAGAATCAAACATACATACATACACCTTTACAGCCGTGTAAATGCACACACTAACATATATACATTTACATAACCTTTCATCAGAATGACAGGATAAAAATAATATATCTAAGCAGTTTCCATCAGGTATATGTGTAGTTTTGTTTTAAGGGAGGAAAGGTGGGTTAGTGTTTTTAAATGTTGAGGAAGTGAATTCCATAAAAGTGGCCCCGAAAAGGCTAGGCTTGATTTGAATAAGTCAATGCGAGGTAGTGGTAATCGAAGAGTACTGTTCCTCGAGGACCTTTCACACTGTCGTGGAGTAAATTTAGCTGTTAGATACTGTGGAGCTTTCTTGTGGAGAATTTTAAACATAAGTATGCACTTGTTGTAAACGAGTTGTTGACGAAGGCCAAGAAGTTTGAGATTTTGCAGTTTTACAGCGGTAGGAATGGGTCTTATATCTACATGTTTAATGGCTCTTTTGTATAGTGAATTTAGTTTTTTGATATGCACATCACCGCTACCATCCCAAACAGTGGAGATGTAATCAACATGAGATTTAATGTGTGCATGAAAAAACATTTTTCGTGTATTTATGTCACTCACACTTCTCAATTGTGATAAAAGACAAATATTTTTTTATATTTTCTTACATATATTAGTCACATGTTTCTCCCAACTTAGTTGCTCATCTATACATATTCCAAGGAAGTTGCGTTCATAAACTTGTTCAATAGGTTGGCAATTAAGACTTAGCGTTAGTGAAGGGGGGTGAAGTTGATGTTTTTGTCGTGAGGTGATTAAAATGCTCTTCGTCTTATCAGGATGTAGTACCATGTGGTTTTTACAGCACCAATCAGAAACTTCGTCAAGACTGGATTGTAAACGACGACTAATATCATGACTGTTCTTACCAGGAACGTGAAGGCTTGTGTCGTCCGCAAAGAGATTACAATTAACGTTAGGGTCGGAAATATGTAAAGGAAGGTCATTTATGAAAAGTAAAAATAGGAGGGGTCCTAGAATTGATCCTTGAGGAACTCCAAATTTAACATGGCCTTGCCTAGAGTACTGACCATGGACGTATACTTTTTGCTATCGGTCTTCCAAATAGGATCTGAGAAAAGTTATTGTAGTTTCGTCCATGTGGTATATTGTAAGCTTATGTAAGAGAATCTCGTGGTCCACAAGATCAAAAGCTTTTTTAAGAGCTAGGAAAACTGCTCCCGACATTAAATTTTTATTAATTGACTCTAGCCAGCAATCTACAATATGTGTGAGTGCTGACTGGCATGAATGGGTCGGGCGAAAACCGGACTGATGAATGTTTAGTAAATTACCCTTCTCAAGGAAATTAAGAAGATGCTTGTGAATGTGCCGCTCTGATGGCTTTGACAAGGCTGAGAGCAAAGAGATCGGTCGGTAATTATGAATATCTTCAAGGTTTTTAGTTTTGGGGATCGGAACTACCTTTGCTTGCTTCAGGACTGTAGGAAAATAACTTTTATTTATACACAGATTAAAAATGTATGTAAGGGATTGTATTGTGTAAGGCAACGACAATTTTAGTGATTGGTTATCAATATCATCAATCCCTCTACTTTTCTTATTCGGCATGTCAGAAATATACTTACCGATTTCTGCTATTGATATATTAGGAATTACGAATTTTTGTGTTATATTTGTTGCTTCGCTGAAAGATCTAAGAAGACTTGAGATACTATATACTGGACACCGAGACAGAGATACTGGACACCGAGACAGAGGGGCACCAAAGAAGAGATACAAAGACGGTCTCAAGAAGTCGCTTAGAGCCTGCCAAATCGACCACCGCCAGTGGTCTTCGCTTGCTGAGGACCGTGACACCTGGCGCTCCACCATTCACAACTCAGCCGTCTCCTTTGAGGACTCTCGCAGAGCTAACCTTAAGGACAAGCGGCTTAGAAGAAAAAACAGAGTTGTCGTAACTCAGAACCCTGACCAGACCTTCCCCTGCAGCCACTGCGGTCGAACCTGCCTGTCCCGGATTGGCCTCCGCAGCCACGAAAATGCCTGCAGACGACGTGGGCAAGCCCTATAGAATCTTCGTTCGCGAAGTCAAGCTAAGAGACAAGAAACAAAACTTACCGCTGCAAGTAGTGATGACCAGCAAAACCCAGACAGCAAAGACACACGCCATCATCGTTACAGCTGTTTTCTGGCCACCAACTTTGTCGTATCGTGATAGATGTGCAAAACAAGTGTGTTGAACTGCCACTACTTCTGTCAATAAAAACGGTGCAGCGACACGCAGCTTTTTAATACGTGGCAGATAACGCCTTACGGGTTTCAACCGTAAGGTCCACAATCACAGATCAGCACACCTATCAGAAAGACACGCGGTGAGTTTTAAAAAAAGGCGAACAAGATTGTGAATGCACTTTAGTCCAGCGCCCGAAGAGTGGCCAAGCGGTCCAACTCAGAGTTGCCTTCTCCACATCGCGCTTTGAGTGCTGATACTCGCCAAGAAAACGGGTTCTCAATGTTTGTCGATCCCTGCAGTATGACTTTCCTAAACATCTTGTCGCCACCCAGTTAAGTATAAGGTATACGTAATCGAGGTGTCATTAACCCCTTTCCTGACACTGTAGTACATTTTCGTTTCTGTAACCAGTGTTCATTCAAAGACCAAAAGCCAAAACCGTGCAAGAGTTGCAGGGGCTTATGAGGATCTATTTCTCTAGGACGGGAAGCGCAAGGAACTCATTTATTTTACGACTTTCAGATTATAAAGGAAACACAGTTAAGTCATGTTGTGCATCATGTGTTACAAGACATGCCGAGAGAAATAATGAAGCAGACATTGCGAAGTATTGACCTTTGTTGCCTGGACAATGTCGCTTTGAAGCAAACTTGGTCCGCGCTAATGGACATCGTGGGCTCAAGAGGATATAATCATGTGTCTGGTTACATTTATATCTGCGGGTCTCGAGTAGAACAGTTTTCCGACTTAAAGTCTGCATTCATTCATTCATTCGTTCATTCATTCATTCATTCATTCATTCATTCATTCATTCATTCATTCATTCATTCATTTTTTTTCTTTCTATCTTTTTTTATATCTCTTTGACGATCACCATTTTTCTTCATTGTTGTACGTGTATCAGGGGCGGATCAGTTACCTCGGAGGTGGGGGTGGGTGGGTGGGGGAGTGGGGGGGAAAGGGTTCCAACTTTTTGTTCGGGACCTTCAACCTGACACAGTCCGCCCGATGTTAGACCTTCCTTCTATTGGCCAAAAATTAAAACAACAGGGGAGAGGAGGGTGGTCTAAACTACCAGAATAGGGACTTTCTTATAGCATGTTCAAGTACTTGGGATCTGACGGGGGTTTCTGGAACCCCTGCACTCACCCCACCCCCTCACTTCCCCCGATACGCCCCTGTGTGTGGATTCAGTGTGTGGACGCCCAGTCACTGATCATGAATCTGGTCTTTCCTAGCGTCAAAAGCTAAACGTCCGATAACCGTTCTGTCTGGAGTTTTAGCTCTGAGTCCAGCGGCTTAGTTCCTCAGGAGCCACGATCACTATGCTGAAGCTGGGTCGCGTTCCCGGCCCACAAAATACCATAGAGCGGTTGTACTCGGTAGACATTTCGCTGATAACCCACTCGACCCCCATTGTCTATGCACTATGTGTAACGGGGTTATGGCAGACGACAGATACGTGTGGGGCTACACCCGACATTAAATTCAAGGAACATTGACATGCTCCTTAACCCCTTCACTGCCGCTGTTCGCACATTGGTTTTTTTTTTTTAAATCTTTCTTCATTCAGCCACTAAAAGCCCAAACCTTCTAAGAAACATGAATATATACATTGGACTCAGCAAGAGGCATACATCTGTCTTTTGCGGTTGGACTGTGTTAATGTTTACTCGGCAGTAAAAGGGTTCATTAGGACACACGGTGAGATCGGTGGGAACTCTTTAGTACGAGAAAAGCATGAAACTTGTAATTTACGACTGTCCAAGTTTATGCTAAACACAGTGAAGTTAGTCATGCTGTGTAGCATTAATAAAGACCTGTCAACCCTTTGCGTGTCGGTAGCGTGTTTTTGTCACGCTGTTTCCTGGAATCGTCGCTATTAAAACCGCTGCCGACATGCAGGGTTAATACAAATACTTAAAAAGGGATCCATTCACGTTCATTCTGAAGAAACAGTGACGTCAGGATGAGAACAGTGACGTCAGTGTGTCAGGGTAGTGTCATTTGCACGATGCCTTGCGTACACAATCCACATCACAAGCCTGTCGTATAGCATGCACGGCGTCGAGCAAATATCGATGTTATGACGCGAAACTGATGATGACGACATATTTCCTGTAGCTGTAACATAGTCAAACTGGACTTGCTGTGTTTTTCCCTCAGAGGGCTGTATTGCCATAAACTAAGTTTGTGAGTCTGTGCGCGTGTCTGGGCGTGCGTATGATGTTAGTGTCAAAAAGTACTATTTTATATTTTTGTTTAGTCAGAGATTTAGCCATGTTAACCATGTTGTTTGTTTGATTTGTAATTGAGATATTATGGTTTTAACCTTTAACTACTATCGGCAGGCAAAGACGAATATACTTAATGGACAATAAATTTCTTACTCACAAACCAAATAGGTGAGGCTAGCGCTGGCAGAATTGTATGCAAACCATGGGGAATCACAGCGCTGGACAGACAACAGTTAGATCCCCTGCCCCCACCTATGAGTATGAGTATATATAACTCGAGTGAGTATCTATAACTCGAGGCAAATTTGTATCGTTACATTGTTGTGTAATGTTCTGTGCATCTACTGTGGGAAATCAGGGTATTTACCCGACCACATATAGTAGCGCACCTTCATGTTTGTGTATGTATGTTTCTCCTGCCTACTTCCAAAGTTCCGGAGAAAGACATGGGTTATATAAGAGACCTGATCCATTCGTTTGAGGATGGAAATGATCGTCTTATTCTATACCTGCGTATTTCTCTGTGGGCTGGCGATTGGGTGCCTGATAGGTGGGGGCAGGGGATCTAACTCTTGTCTGTCCAGCGCTGTGATTCCCCTTGGTTTGCATACAATAAATTTCTTGAATCTTGAATCCTCTCACTCATCTTCCTCAGAATGGCTGGGATGGATTCCTAGTAGGCATAAATATGTTTGCTTTGTTTGTTTTGTAATTCATATTTAAATCCGAAGTGGAGGAAAGCCTTTTACGTTCCATAGATGTTTTAGCATTGGGACATAGATTTCAAGAGAAATACGTCAGCAGTCTCTAACTTCGTCAAGCTTTTGATAAGAAGGGGGCCCGTTCTAGTACACGATAGATACAAGGCGTGCTTTGAACGACAGGTGTGTGCTGTTCTGTCATTTTGACCTTAAGGCAAACAGCCGGCATTAAACCATAAGGTCTAAATGATCATCACACGCACTCCGATTACATGAACACAAAAATAAATGAGGACATCTTCCGATGCATCGTACGTACCAGTATACAGCGGACACGGATGTAAACTTATCGACTCAGTAGCAAGGGCTGCATAGTCGACAACGATTTAACTCACTTCGCCAGCACACGTCATAGCTAGGTATGGCTCCACCGTGACAGTTCAACGGTGATGCCAGAACAGCTTGACTGATATGGACGCCAAGGTGTCGCCGCCTTTGAACTATCATGGTCGATATGTCTCCTTTATCGTACGCCCGCCGTGAGATGGCCTTAGTCGCCTGCTCGGGGTTATACACCAAAAATCAATCAATCAATCCTTTATCGTACGCAGACTTCAGAGAAAGTTGGCCTTAGTGTACAAAGCGTTAACACATTTTGGACTAGAACAAATTCAGACATTTCGAATTACCAAAACAGTCTTTTAATCCACCGACTACATAAAAATAACTAATGATAATACCAACACATCGTTTTCGTTCAGATTCTTTACACTTTTCCCTCACTGACCTGTCTTTGTATGCCCTTTCGCCTGGTCGCCGGTTCTCAAGGCAACGGGAGTCTCCTTGTTACGATTGTGGTTGTGTTGTCCTGTGAGAGCATGCATGTGTTAATCGTAGGAAACGATCAGGGTTGATAGTCATTACTTTTTTTCTTTAATGAAATAACTTTTCTTTAATTTTGGTAAAAGGTTAAAGAAATAAATTTTCTTTACTTTTTTTAAAAATTAAATAAATAAATTTTCTTTAATTTTTCTTTTTAATGAAATAAATTTGCGTTAAATACATGAATGATCATTTATTGCTCAGCTCAGACAAAAAAAAGTGGCATACAGTTGAAAAGTGACACGCCACCAGATTTCCTCCTCTACCCACTATCTAAAACACTATCTGGCCAGATACATGCAGTAGTTATGAGAAGGGGGAAGACAGAAAAAAAAAACCTCGGAAAACTGCACAGCGCAAGAAAAAGTCATACGGCTAGAAATGGTTCAGGCTTGTTTGATCTTAGTTCGCGCTGCTGACAAATCCACTCATCTGCAAGAGCCATAGATCCTCAAGAACCCCAGCAGTCTTGGGTGGGGGGGGGGGACGGGGGGTTGGTGGGTTAATGACGATCTATGCCTACTACAATTAAAAATGTATGCATGCGCCCGTTCAGGTTTTCACCTGTGCTGTCCAATCGTTGCTGTACCATCTGCCTTCTCTTTCCTGAAACGAAAACCACCCAACTGCAAGAAGCATAGATCCTCATGAGCCCCCGCAACTGCGGGGGCTCATGAGGATCTATGCCTCTTGCTGGAATAATCTGCGCTCATGTTTCGCTCAAGCAAAGTGGATCTCTTAAGTTTTTCACCTGTCCAATCGTTGCTGTACCATCTGACTTTTTACTCCTGAAACGAAAACCACCAAACTGAAAGAGGTATAGATCCTCACGAGCCCCCGCAACTGCGGGGGCTTGTGAGGATCTATGCCTCTTGCTGGGATAATCTACGCTCGTGATTTTCTCAAGCAAAGGGGATCCGTTTAGTTTTTCAACTGTCCAATCTTTGCGGTAGGAGTGCCATCTGCCTTCTCACTCCTGAAACGAAAACCACCCAACAGAAAGAGGCATAGATCCTCACGAGCCCCCTGCAGTTGCGGGGGCTCATGAGGATCTATGCCTCTTCCTGGGATAATCTACGCTCATGATTTGCTCAAGCAAAGGGGATCCGTTAAGTTTTTCACCCAGAGGCATAGATCCTCCAATCCGCCTCAAAACGGCTGCAACTGGGTCAAACCGGCTTTGCGCATAGGCACCTGTTTGTTCGTGGCGGAAAAACGAACTGAAGTAACGAAATTTTTAACGAAAAAAATCGATAATCGTTACTTTTATTTTTTAATTCGTTGAATTTTCTTTAACTTTTTAAAAACATTAACGCGTTAAATTTTCTTAAACTAAAAATTTAATTTGTTAAATCGTTAATTCGTTACATCGTTAAATCTTCCAACCCTGGAAACGATCTGATATTTATTTGAGCTATCATGGTTATGATTCATGTACCTTTTTAAGTAACATTTTCTTTTGGTCTTGCAGAGCGGAATTCACTTCGTTATGATACGCTAAATTTGGTCCAGAACGCTATAGAAAGGTCGCACTGTCTAGTGACCTCGTTTGTGTGACGTTGATAAATTGGCGACATTTCGTAACAAATTGTTTACTGTGCGCGCGAAACCGTCAGCCGTTTTCTTGTGTGTTAGGAAGGATCGTGGTTGTTCTCGAAGTTTCCGAATACTTTGTGAACTGCCTGCCATACTTTTGTAAGATGTCATTTTACCAAGGATTTGAGCTGAAGTGAGCAGCCAAATTTGTGTAGCCTATTGCAGTTTTCTAGAAAATTCGTTTTCTATTAATATTTTTGAGTTCCGGTTACGTAGATTATTTTGATTGGTTGCGTTATATGATTTTCTTAGGTTATTCTAAAAATTAGTGCACTATAAAAGTTTGGTGTTGGGAAACACGTTCGTACATTGTCTTGCATTGTCAGTGGTAGAGACACGCGGTTTATCGTAGGTACATGGCCCGTATAGGGTGTACATTGTGTGAGACGCTGCGTATGAGAAGCTTTGTATCGGCAGTGTGGACATTGCAGAAGAGACTTTGTATCAGTGTTTATGCATTTGAAAATGCATTTTGTGGAGATCGCATCGCTGTAATAAAATATTGTTGGAACTATTACTCCAGTATTGTCTACATCCTTAAGCCACGTGTGACGGATTGCAGCTGAATGAAGTTTATTTAAAAGAACCTTACGTGCGTGCGTCTGGTGTGTTTATCAAACTACGACTACAACTCCACCGCGTAACATTTTGGCACCTCCGACGGGACTTCTTCAGTTGGTTCAGTGGAAAGGTTAGCAAGAGAAAACAGCCAGCAGTGAAAAGCAGAGATGGCAACCCTCAGAAATGGAGACATTCCTGAAAATTGGAAAGGAATGTGGACTCGAAGGAGCTCAACTCCTCGAGTTTGTAAAGGAGTGAGAAAAGGAGAGATTAGAAAGAGAGAAGGAGAGACTGGAGAAAAAAGAAAAAAAAAAAAAACAAGAGAGAGAAGAAAAGGAGAGACTGTAGATAGAGAGATTCAATGAGAGATTCAATGAAGCTTTATTTATCAACGGTTGAGGCATTGACATCGTCACAGACATAGCCATTTTTCAAACCTGCCGTTGCTACAAAACTACGAGACAAAATACAAAAAAACTAAGTATATAGTGAAATGTAAATGAAACTGACAAAAACATTGCTAGTTTAGGGAAAGAAAGTCCCATGACAATCTCACACACCTAAACTGACACACACACACACACACACACACACACACACACACACACACACACACACACACACACACACACACACACACACACACCATCACACACGCACACACAGAGTTTGTAATTGGGAGCATACATAATCAGGGTTACAGGGCAGTATATATTTCACAACGTAATGATTACGACTGCTTCGAGAAGTACTTGAAGAGACTGATTTTGAAACGGGCTAGAGAGGAAGCGGATTTTACATAATCAGGAAGCGTGTTCCAAGTCTGCGTTCCCGCGAATGACAAACTAGATTTGTATATATCAATTCTTGTTTTGGGGACCAAGAAAAGTTGCCTAATATTACCAAGCCTAGATTCCGACTTAGAGAAAAGAGTTGTGATATATTCTGGTATTTTCTGTTTCCACACTTTGAACATAAAAATAGCCTTATTGTATTTAACGTGGTCTTGCAGCGGCAGAAATCCTATTTTGGCGAGTTTTTCTTCTGTTGTGAGTCGTGGGTCAGGAAGGATTAACTTTGCTGCCCTTCTGTGTAACGAGTTGAGTCTCTTCAAATGGACTTCACTGCATCCATCCCACACCGTTGACGCGTAATCAATATGAGAACGTATGTGAGCATTATAGAATAGTTTGCGCGTGTCCGAGTCCGTGTAATATTTCAGTTTGGACAACATGAAAAGATTTTTGGCTACCGTTCTGCATAGAGTGTCCGTATGAGCCTTCCACTTAAGCTGACTGTCAATTGTAACCCCTAGTAGGCGGTGTTCATTAACGTGTTCTATTTGCCTGCCCTTTAATAAAAGGTTAAGTAACAGGGGTGCTAACTGGTGTTTTTGACGAGTGGCGATTATCATAGATTTGGTTTTAACTGGATGAACAATCATAGAATTCCTGTGACACCATTCAGACACTTCATCAAGACTATGCTGCAAGTTGGAAGAAATTACTTGTATATCTTTGTTAGTCATATGAATGGAAGTGTCATCAGCAAAAAAATCACATTGTACGTTCTTGCAAGTTATATGAAGTGGCAGGTCATTGATGAATAGACAAAATAATAAGGGACCAAGCACGGATCCTTGGGGAACTCCATACTTTATATCTTTTAGAGAAGAGTAAGATCCATTCACTAGAACTTTTTGTTTACGATCAGTTAGGTATGATCTAAAAAATGCAACTACTTCTGTACTATTCAAGTATTTCTGAATCTTTGTCATTAGAGTGGTGTGATCGATTAGGTCAAAGGCCTTTTTAAAGTCTAAGTAAACGACACCTGTTATCTGGGATTTGTTCATACCGTGGAGCCATGCGTCAACGAGGCGCGTGAGTACAGTATGGCACGAGTGTTGTGGGCGAAATCCGGATTGAAAGGGGTGCAGGAGCTTGCGGTTTTCTAAGTAGGCAAGCAGGTGTTTGTGGACATGCCTTTCAAGCGGCTTTGATAGAACTGATAATAAGGAAATCGGTCTATAGTTGTTAGGGTCAGAACGATCTTTAGTTTTTGGAAGTGGAATGACTTTAGCATATTTTAGTTTGTTAGGGAAAGTATGTTGCTTGATACAAAGGTTGTAAATGTACGTAATAGGCTCTACTATGTACGGCAGGGATAACGTAAGTATTTGCGGGCTGATGTCATCAGGTCCCGAAGACTTTTTATTTGGTAGTTTACTAATGAGCAAACCCACCTCATGAACTGATAGCAAGGGAATGCTGAAGGGGTCTGTGTCCTCTGTTCTGTGTTTACAGAATTCAGAAAGCAAATTAGAACATTCATACTTACTGCTATTAATTGAGGCATTTAGAGTTTCAGCGACTGAAAGAAAATGATTATTAAAAGTTTCTGCCGTAAGACTGCTGGGAATGGTTGTTGAAGTGCCAGGGGAGCCTTTAGTTAGAGTGTTTAATAGGCGCGAGATAGTGGAAGTATCCTTACTGTCTTTCACTGTGTCACGGATTAACTTTTTCCTTGCCTCTCTGATCATGTACTTAACACGGTTACGTTGTTGCTTAAATTCAGGAAATAGTTTTCGACTACGCAGATCATCTCTGAGCGCCATCGCTTGCATTATTTCTGGGGTTAACCATGGAGGAAGAGTGTTTGATTTAACCCTTCTCTCACGAAGGGGTGCGTGTTTGTTTAATACAGTTAGAACAAGAGTGTACCAAATAGAAAGGGCAGTGTCCGGGTCATTAGAGAGAAGTACATCGTTGAACGGAGTATTATTTAAATCAAATAGGAATTCATTATGGTTAAAGTTCTTGAATGATCGATATGTTATGGTTGTATGGCCGTTCTTCTTTGCTTTCGGAATCTTTTTTGACCATGAACAAACAACTGGATAGTGATCACTAACACTTAGATTTGAAACCGCAACATTATAGACGGCTTTGGGTTTATTAGTGTATATGTGGTCTATAAGTGAGGACGTATTCTGAGTAATTCTGGTGGGCGATTTTACTAACTGGACTAGACCAAACAATGAAGATATTGTATCCCACGCAGTGTGATTCTTAAGGAAGTCTATATTAAAATCTCCCATGAGAAGAAGGTCAGCCTTTCTTTTGCACGCTCTATCAAGGATCTGACTAAAATGGTCATACCATTCAAAAGTGGCGGCAGGGTTTCTGTAAAGGAATCCAACTAGTAGCGGTGTCGATTTAGGGCATTTCACTTCCAACCACAAACACTCTACGTCTGCTGTTTCCAAGTCCAAGCGTCTATGGACTAAATGCTGAATGGAGTTGTGAATGTAGACAGCGATGCCTGTTTGACCTGGGGACGAGGGGTCTCTCCTAATCAAGGAAAAATTAGGAATACTAATGGCTTCATCGCTCACACACGAGCTCAGGCGCGTCTCACTAAGCCCAAATAAATGAAACGGTGTGGGATTGCTAATGTAGACAGATATATCGGTTAGTTTATTGTACAAATGAAAAACATTGAGATGCCCTATTCGCATAACTTTCAAATTTATGTCTATTACGGCGGTCCGTGGCGCAGTGGTTAAGGCGCCTGCCACCAATGCCAAAGGTGCGCGGTTCGATACCGGGTTCCGGCGTTGGACTTTTCTCCTCTGGTAAGTGTCACCGTTAATTCGGGCGGACCGTCGGGGGCTCTTTCTCCGAGTACTCCGGTTCTTCCACTCCCCCCCCCCCCCCCACACACACACACACTTTGGTACCGGTCTCAGGCCACTTTACAAATTTCAAATACAAGCGAACTTCAGTAGCTGACTGGCCCTTCGTTTGTCTTGTACTGTGTTTGTCTTAAATGGCGTAAATCCGTGTCTGTTTCGTGAGTGTGTGTGTTGGGTTTCAGGCGCGGTGCTTTGAGTCGATTTCCCCAAAATTGAGAAAAAGCGCCTATATAATAACGGTATTATTATTATTATTAGTAAGGCAAATTTGTACAGAACAAACAACAACAACAACAAAATAAAATGTCAAAAGAAGGAAGTATACGTTGAGATTATTAAATGAAACAGCACAAATGCCTATGTATTATAAAGCTGGTAAATGGATAAGACACAATGAAATGATTTAGCAGACTCGTCGGCAGGGAAATAATCCAACTGCTCGAACATCAAAGTCCCGATAGCAAGTTCAGTTAGGCGTATCAGCCGCACACGAGCACAATACTGGCCGGGGTTTGGTAATCCGCTTTCAACTCGATACTGCTCAGCGAAGTAAAGCGGAGACACAGTTATCACTGGTAAATTGAAGCTTGATTGAATCGTCTTGATTCAATCGAGTTTCCTTCACGCTGATAGTCTGCTGGTATTCGAAAAAGCACTGACTGACCTCGTATAAAACACACAGAGTACACCGACACAGTAGTAAATTAACGGATCATTGATATTCTAGTCTCGGATAGACTTTATCCATGACGAACGAACGAACGACACAGAAAATGATGATCGTAACTGTTCTTGGTCATCGCAAAATACATAACACTACAGTGGCACATTGATCACCAAAAGTGTTGCTTACTGCGCACTGTCCACAAGCTAACAAGAGTTCTTGAACAGTCAAAAATACATAAAATAAAACTCCACAGGCACAGTCCCGAACGAATGCCTACAAGTAAAGTAATAGCGGTGTCAAATACACACGTTTATCAAGGAATAGAATCAAAAATGAACTGTCAATCGCTAGAATTAATGGAACGACGAAACACCACCGATCGTTGTTGTTTTTTGTTTTGTTGTTGCTGTAAACATGTTGTTTTTTAAACAATGAACTAAAAACCTGTTTGTTGACTGATATACCCCTGGATAAATGGCTGAAGCAGCTGCGCCAGTACGCGCATTACCTGCGAGTCGTTGCCTCCGGGGATAGCTGCAGGGGTCTCCCACCCAGTGGCCGGGGTACTTGCGGTTTTAGGAGCGGCCAGAGCCTGGAGAGCGCTGTTGATTCTCGAGTTGTCCTGAGGCGGGGGCGGCATGCGGGGAAACTCTTCCTCCGTCACTGTAAATGGTTTGGCGTGACCTGGCTGAGGACAGTACGCAGAGGGATGGCCAGGTTGCACACGGTTGGACATGGAGTGGCTGGGGCTGGCATAGTTTGCAGGCAAGTGGCTGGCCTGGGAACTAGGGGATAGAGGGTGGCTGGTAGAGGGACAATTTGTCTGGGAGTGATGTTGGGAGAGGCTGGGTTGGGAGTAGTGGACGTGCGTAAACTTTGGCCCCCTGCTACTGTCCGACTGGTTGTGATGGTGTTGATGAGACCGGTCATTCTGCTGTTGATGCTGCTGGTTGCGGCGATCTACGATGGGTCCGTCACCTGGTGCACGGCGCGGCACTCCAGCAAACCTAATGTTGAGTGCCAGTGTTCTGGTACCGGCAGGAGTCAGGTGGATCCGGTCTTTCTGGAACAAGGCCTTGCGCGGTGCCAGATTGTAAGTAATGAAGGCCGGCATATGGTCGATGTAAAAGACCTTCTCTTGCTCGCACGTTGCCCGCAAGTTGTCGTTGGAGGGGAACACAGCCTTCGACAGGTAGTGGTGGGCCCCTCCAGGAATGATGGAGGACGTAAATAGGGCGGCATTAGGAAAGGCTGCACGGAGTAAGCGGATAAGCTGCACCCATGACTGCTTGCTGACCACGCCCACTTTACAGCTGTTTATCCCCGCGTGTAAGGTCACACGGCGGATATTTGGCGACGGCGGTAGACTCCTGAGGAATTCAGCGACGTCACTCACTGAGAGAGAGAGAGAGAGAGAGAGAGAGAGAGAGAGAGAGAGAGAGAGAGAGAGAGAGAGAGAGAGAGAGAGAGAGAGAGAGAGAGAGAGAGAGAGAGAAGAGACTTGAAGAAGAAAAGAGACTGGAGAGAGAAGAAAGGGCTAAAGAACGTGAAATCAGGAAACTCGAAATTCAACGAGAAGAGGCGGAGATGCAGCGACAACATGAAATTCATTTAAAGCAGATGGAGATAGAGGCACAGAGCCAGAGGGCTTCTGAAGCAACAGCATTAGCCAGCAGGGAGCAAACAGCCCGTGCGCCAAAACGTCCACCTTTTGTTGAAAATTCTGATAAGATGGACGCTTACCTAGAGCGATTCGAGCGCTTCGCAAGTAGCAACAATTGGAGACAAGAGACTTGGACAAGAGACTGAGTGCACTTCTAACTGGCAAAGTGCTTGACTTTTACACCCGCTTACCAAGAGAAAAAGCCGAAGATTATACTCAGTTAAAAGCCAACCTGCTGAGACAGTACGACTTCACTGAAGAGGGTTACAGGCGACGGTTTCAGAACTGCAAGCATGAAGAAGGAGAAACACCCGGCCTATTCATTGAGAGAATCAGAAGCTACCTGGAGAAATGGATAGAGCTGGCTGGTTTGAACAAAGAGTACCAGGACCTGTGTGACCTCATCATCAAAGAGCAAGTCCTCAACGCATGTTCTAAGGACCTGGTCGCCCACCTCAGAGAGCAAAATGATCAGTCCCTAAAGGCCCTGGCCGACTTCGCTCAAAGATACCTTGACGCCCACAACATGAAGTTCTGGCCCAGTAAACCGCAGCGTGTGTCTGCACCAGCAGGGGAAATCCACAAAGCCAGAGACACCCCGAAATATAAGCCGGTGGAGAACCTGACATGTTTTCTCTGTGGAAAGAAAGGTCACAAGGTGATACGGTGTCCTAAAGACGTTCCCCGAGGCGACAACATCAGAAGATCCAACCAAGATCGCGGGATAGCAGGCAGAAGTAGTACTACGTCTCAACACAGAGCCGCCGCTGTACTATCAAATGATGTGACGTCATCCAGTGACTTTGAGTCTGGAGAAAGGCGATTGACACCAGAGCTGATTGAATCTTTCAGAAAGAATGGACACATCCCAGTAGGAGATGGGGCTACATTCTTACCAGTTTCAAACATCGCGCTGCCTGAGAGTGAAGTGTCGAACATGCCGGTGGTGTCAGGATTCGTCGGCAAAACATCGGTGGGAGTGTTGAGAGACACTGGTTGTAGCTGCATCATCGTGAGAGAGGACCTAGTAACAGAAGACCAGAAGCTACAGGAGTGGACCACCCTCATTTTGGCCTACGGTACTGTAAGAATTATCCCCCTTGCCAATGTCAGTGTCGACAATCCGTACCTGAAAGGAGAGATGAAGGCGTTGTGCGTGAAGACACCAGTCTACGACCTCATCATCGGAAACGTTGACAGTGTCAGAAATGCAGAGGATCCAGATCCGAAGTGGAGACCTGAAACATGTGCTGTTACCACGAGAAGTCAAGCAAAGAAGAGTCACCAAACCATCCCCCTAAAAGTGGCAGACAGCACGGAAGCCGCCGTGGTGAATAGGGACAGGCTGGTGGAGCTACAGAGAACCGACCCCACGCTTGACAAGTTCCGACGTCAGGCCGAGCCTATAACGCGAAGAGGAAAGGAGATAACCTACGAGACCAGAAAAGATATCCTGTACCGGATATTCGACAGCAATGGAGACAAACCTGTGCGTCAAGTAGTAGTTCCTGAACCATTGAGAATGCAGGTGATCAAATGGGCACATGATTCCATATTGGGAGGACATTTGGGAATCAACAAGACGCTCGATCGGATCCGAGCCGTCTTCTACTGGCCTGAAATGGGAGGCGACGTCACCCGATTCTGCAGGTCGCGCGACATATGCCAGAAGACAATCTCCAAGGGAAAGGTGCCCAAGGTTCCGCTGGAGAAAATGTCATTGATCGATATGCCTTTCAAGCGGGTAGCCGTAGACCTTGTGGGGCCAATATCTCCTCCGAGTGAAGATGGTCATCGATACATTTTGACCCTTGTGGACTACACTACACGTTATCCTGAGGCCATTGTAAAAGATCGACACTCCAACAGTGGCAGAGGCGCTCGTCGATATGTTTAGCCGTTTACGGATTCCTGAAGAGATCCTAAGTGACCTGGGAACTCAGTTCGTCTCCGACTGCATGGAGGAAGTCAACCGGCTATTGAGCATCCGTCACCTTACAACCACCCATTATCACCCCATGTGTAATGGGCTGGTTGAAATGTTTAATGGAACATTGAAGGCTATGCTGAAGAAACTGTGTGCTCAGCAGCCAAGGTTGTGGCATAGATTTATGTTACGATTGTGGTTGTGTTAACCTGTGAGAGCATGTATGTGTTAATAGTAGGAAACGATCCGATATTTATTTGAGCTATCATGGTTATGATTCATGTACCTTTTTAAGTAACATTTTCTTTCGATCGCGCGAGAAGAATTCTCTTCGTTATGATACGTTAAATTTAGTCCAGAACGTTCTATAAATTTCGCACTGACTAGTGACCTCGTTTGTGTGACGTTAGTAAATTGGCAACATTTAGCTACAAATTGTTTACTGTGCGCGTTTTCTTGTGTGTTAGGAAGGCTCGAGGTTGTTCTCGAACTTTCCGTTTAGTTTTGTGAACTGCCTTCTATACTTTTGTGAGTTGTCATTTTACTAAGGTTTTGGAGCTGAAGTGAGCAGCGAAATTTGTGTAGCTTATTGTAGTTTTCTGGAAGGTTCGTTTTTGTTGTTGATATTTTGGCGTTCCGGTTACGTAGATTATTTTGATTGGTAGCGTTGTATGATTTTTTCGGATTATTCTAGAAATTGGTGCACTATTAAAAAAATGGTGCTGGGAAGCGCGCATGTACATTGTCTTGCATTGTCAGTGGTAGAGACACGCAGTTTATCGTAGGTACGTGGCCCGTATAGGGTGTACATTGTGTGAGACGCTGCGTATGATAAACTTTGTGTTGCCAGTGTGGACATTGCAGAAGAGACTTTGTATCAGTGTTGATGCATTTGGAAGTGCATTGTGTGGAGATCGCATCGCTGAATTAAAATATTGTTGGAACTGTTACTCCAGTATTGTGTACATCCTTAAGCCACGTGTGACGGATTGCAGCTGAATGAAGTTTATTTAAAAATAACCTTACGTGCGTGTGTCTGGTGTGTTTAGTCATACTACGACTACAACTCCAGAGAGACACAATATGAGTCCCGATAGACAATGAATTCAATAAAGCCGCATCGGTCATTAAATTACGTTATTTTTAATATCAAAAATTTGACCTTTATTACACCCCCTTTATTTCCAAATCAACCCTTTGATTTTAAAAAACTGACGAGCATGACTGATGCGGCCTCATTGATCTAATTATCTATCGGGACTCATATTGTATCTCTCTATAACTATTGTCTCTGTAAACACCTAATGACCTTAATTAATTACTAATTACGGTTATTAACTTCCACACTGCCGTTTCTCTCAAATCAAAACCAAAACCTGATAGTGCACTAGAGTGGCGGGGGGGTTGTCTCTTAAATCTGTGGCGCGCACCATTTTATAAGCCACCTGTTTACCCACCTGTGTAGCCTAATCGTTTCACAGTTGAATGCTCTTTGTGGCACGTCGCTATTCAATTTAAGTTATGCGAGAGGGGAACACTTCCTTTTAATGCAGACATGCTTTTATGAATAAGCGACCACGTCACTGAAGGATTTTTGAAAGGCTGTTACTGTGAGGTGTCAATATAGTATTTGCATGAACACACGCACACACACACGTACGCATACACACACGCACGCACACACGCACGCACACATTAATACACACACATACATACACACACGTACACACACAGAGGACACATATACAGGAAGAACACAGTAAACAACACGGCATGCAGGTTAACACACACTGTAACCAGCATAGTGGCGTCAGCAAAGCCAACAAGTGTATTGTACAAATGTGCATATCTGAATATAAACACCATGCTACACACACACACACACACACACACATAAACAGACACAAACACACATGAACAGACACACATACACACACATATACCAAACTCTCTCACTTGTTAATCTCTCTAAATTAGTTTATATGTCTGTGGCTGCAGCGCTTCTATACATGTACACAGCCCGTTGCTACTGGCTTTATCTGTGTATGAAAGAACACACGATCGGAGTGCACTTAGAAAAGCAATTACCTGCTTACATAGATCGATTTAATATAACCAGCACTCTGATCAAGTAGGGACCAAGTGAACTTTAAAACACACACACACACAAACACATGAACACACACATACACACACACACATACACACACACAAACACATGAATAACATACACGTAAACACACACAAACACATGAACACACGCACAAACAACCAACTGCTAACCGGTATGACAGAGCCGTCGCCATTGCTCAGCCGGATAAATTTGAAATTCTTTGAATGGATTAGAGCACTATGTATGGATTATAAGATCCGATCCGGTTTTATCTGAGCATGAAAAATATTTCTGACTTTCCAGAACGTGAAATTTCCTTTCTTAGCGCTGGAACACGTAGACTCGTAGACTCGTAGAACAGGTTCTGTGAGGTGTCTCGGTTTTCTGCGTACTGCAGTGTCGGTAGCGTACATGCACGCACACACACACACACACACACACACAGACACACGCATACGCACACACGCACACAGACATACGCACGCACGCACACAAACACAAGCACAAACCACACACACACACGCACGCACACACTGACACACACACACACACAAACAAATAAACAGACACACTCACAAACACACACTCACACACACATGCACAGACACACCTTCCAGAATGTGAATTTATTTTAGCGCCCCCACACAGTCTCGTGGAGCAGGTTTGTGGTCTCTGCTATTTGTACACTATAATGCGCTGTGTGGTGTGTTTTTGATAGTTGCTAACAACAAGCACTGTAATGGTTCCGTAAGACATTTCAAGTCTACTGTCAAGTGAATGTCAACTGACACCTGATAATAAACAACATATATTATATCTTGTGCAAAAACAGGTTTTGTTAGAGGTAGGTAAACTTTCAAGACTGATATGGCCTGATCTTAAAAGTGAACTGGTTCAAACCAGAATGAGCTTTATTGTCTATCTTTCGAATATAACCCAGCCCACAGCAACGCGCCACCAAACATGAATATGAATTTTGGTGAAAACGCAATGAGGCATCATGCGACTCTCCGTAAGCAGTTTTAGTGCTCTTGAAATGAAACATGACCGATATGTGCAAAAATTGGAACTACAGAATGAGAAAATACAGAAGCTGAAAAAAGATTATACAGAACATATGAATAATGAAACAAAATTTGTGGATTTACTTCTAAAGTATGAAGGTGATATTGAGGTGTTTTTAAGTGTGCAGAAACAGTACGCTACATTTGTAGAAAAGAAAGAAAAATTTATAAGAGATGTCGCTCGAGAGGAGGACAAGGTGAAATCTATTGAGAAAGATAAGCAGATGAATGAAAATAATGCAAGGGTAATCTTTTCAAAAATGGAAAAATTAAAAGATAGCACCTCAGTCAAAGAAATGCATGCTGCTATGGCACAGAGAAAAAGAGAAATAGAGATGCAGCCAATGAATACAACGGAGTAGTTTCACAGTGCTAGGCTGCTTACTGAGAACGGAAATTTAAGCAGCTACATTGCTCTCGGCTTTTGTACATACCATCAAATTTTACACACCACAGAAAATTTTTATCTTAGTGTGGTGTGTTGGAAAATCATTTTCACATAATATGCGTTTACCACGCAGCCCGGGAGTGTCATGTTCGAGTGTTTTTCCTAGGGATGTATCAGTGGCTCAGCACACAGACACACACAAAACTACAACCGAGAGCAATACACCTGTTTGGCTTTGACATGTGGTCTTTGGTACAAAGTTAGGTGGCCACAAAATTTTTTCATCTACAATTGAGCTGTCAAGGGTTGATGACCTTTCTGATGAGACTAATTAAGTTGAAACAGCTCCCCCGCCTTGGTTCAAAGGTAAGTGTTCCATTTTTTTTTCTGTAACTGTGTATCCAGGCTTTTAAAAACTTATCTCGGGCTGTATGTGGTGGGGCACAGGACGTGTGTGGTAACCAGTATGTTACATCTGATGTTTTATTTGGCTCTCACTTGGCCAGGGTGTGATTTATAATTTACTGCAAAGCCAATAATCGCCAATACTGTGTCAGATATGTTTGCTTAAAAGGACAGGGTTATTGTACATGACACCACAATTGAAATATGTGAAGCATGATATTAATAAGCCCACTGAGAGACATAATATAGGTCTGGGGTAAACTCAAAAACTATTGACTACATTTGCTGAATGATGCAAACGTATAAAATTACTGTTCAGTGTAATTTCCTAGAAAACATGATTTTGCTTGATAACAATTTATTCTTTTGATTGTCTAATAAAAATGACAGACGGACAAATCCAAGTGTTTGATGTTACAGAATGCTTCAAAGATGTTAAGTGTTTTTATGACTTAAAAACACGTGTGTTTGGACCCAGCTTTAAACTCTCAACACCGTCAATAACGATATACACGACATATAACGTTACTTTGGAATATTCAGATGGATTACCACGTTATGATTATGAGACTGTTGATCTTAAGACAAATGCTTTTAAAGTTTATAATGCTAACAGTGGCCACTTGCGTTGGTTTGAGGTATTGTGTAATGACATATTTGTTCAATTAAAAAAACTACATTGTTACATTGAAAGTGTTACATTTAATAAAGTGATATTACACCTGCAGGACAAGACTTTAAGACAAACACCAGGAAAGTAGTTGACTTGTTTATCATAACTACAGATAATACAGTATTACATATGGTGTGACAATGGTAATATATTTTTTATTTATTATTTTGTCGGACAAATAAAAATGACGGACAATTCTCAAAACCCTGGCCCATCAAACCCTGGCTCATCTAGTTTAAGAAACGTGTTTCACACAACTGACTTGCCTATATCCAATAGTAACAATGTCTATGAATCAATAGAAAACTCTTTTTCTGTCATACAACAAAATCTTATCACAGGCAGTGTGAAGATTCAGATTGTTGCTAAAATAGAATTTCCTAGAGTAGATGGTGAAGTGATTGTATCTTATATATCAACAAGACAACACACAGTTAACACAAGAAGAGAATTAGAAAATGTGTTTAGAGACAGACTATTACCTGACTTCCTCCAAGCAATTGACAGTGCAAAAATGAAGGGGTCTGGTTGGCACGAAGGACATGTGCATGAACAACAACTAAAGCAGTCAAGGTATCATCCTATATTAGGTAAATCATGGTTGCCACTACCAACTGAGGTTGCAAACAAAAAGGCTGTTGTTAATATTCAGAACAATGACAACTATTGTTTCATGTGGTGTGTGCTTGCTAAACTACACTTTGTAAAATCAAAACCTGAACGTGTATCTAACTACACCAAATTTGTAAATGACCTCGATTTTAGTGGCATTGAGTTCCCTGTTAAAATAGATGACATAGACTTATTTGAAAAACGAAATCCTGGTATATCTGTAAATGTGTATGTGTGGGATAATGAGTCTGAGAACAAGTTACAACCAATTAGAGTATCCCCAATTGCCCCAACATATGGTCAGTCAGAAGATAAACATGTTGACATGTTGCTAATCGGTGATGACAATAACTTTCACTACACAATTATCAGAAATATGTCACGTCTAATTCATGGGCATACAACAAAACACAAGGGCAAACAGGAAGTGTGTAAAAAATGTTTACAAAGATTTTCTTCTATTTCAGTGGCACATAATCACATCCTACATTGTAGGTCACCTGATGACATACAAACTGTACTTAAGTATCCAGATCCTGGCAGCAAGGTTTATTTTAAGAACTATGGGAATCAGCAAAAGTTGCAGTTTGTAGTGTATGCAGATTTTGAATCATTGGTTGTACCATATGAAGGTCCTGTTCCAGAATCATTACCAAAGACTATAAAATTGAGTGACCAAGTGGTGTGTTCTTTTGGATACATTCTTGTTAGGTCAGACGGTCCTCATTCAATGCCTGTTATCTACAGAGGTGAAAATGCGGCTTGTTTGTTTTTAACAGAAATGAGACAACTGTATAGTCAGGTAGTACAGTATCTCACGACATGTCAGATGCCTTTGATGATGACAGAAGAAGGCAAATTAAAATTTGATACAGCTGAGACGTGTTGGATTTGTGAACAACCCCTCCAGGGTGATAAAGTTCGTGACCATGATTACATAACTGGATGTTACAGAGGCGCCGCACATAACAATTGTAACTTGTTATTAAAAACAGATCCTAAGACATATATAAGTTACCAATCTTTTTCCACAATCTCAAAGGTTATGATTCACACATTATCATGCAGGCTGTAGATGAGTCTTTCAAAAACATTAATTGTATTGCGCAGACAACTGAAAAATACTTGACTTTTAGGTTAGACAAATTAGCATTTTATGACTCCATGCAACATTTGTCTTTAGGTCTTGCTAGTCTGGCAGAAGGACTGACTGAGTATCCAATAACGAGTAAATATTTTGAACCAGACTTGATTAAGAAAGGTGTCTATCCGTATGAGTACATTGATCACTGGGTTGTGTTTGAAGAAACAAGACTGCCACCAAAAGATAAATTTTATTCCACACTAACTGGAAAAGGTATTTCTGACTCTGAATACCAGCATGCACTTGATGCATGGGGGAAGTTCGGGTGTCAGACAATTGGTGACTACCATGACCAGTACTTGAAAGCTGACGTTTGCTTGCTAGCAGACGTATTTGAAAGTTACCACGAAAAGGGTTTGTTACACTACAAGCTTGACCCTGTCTGTTACATAACTAGTCCTGGCATGACATGGGATGCATTTTTGAAATCCAGTAAGATATCTATAGACTTGTTGCCTGATCGTACGATGGGTGAAATGGTGGAACGTGGATTGAGGGGAGGGATTAGTATTGCAGCAAACAATTATGCCAAGGCCAACAATAAATATATGGATGCCTCGGGCCCGGTACATGGTGACCTTGGGTTTGACCCCTCGAGGTCAAGGTCATTCATTACGTACCTTGACACGAACAATTTGTATGGATTCGAAATGTGTGAGTTATTGCCCTTGAAAAACTTTTGTCTGCATGATTTGTCACAGTATGATGTAACAGGTTTAACAAACAATATTATGAATCTTGACCGAAACGACGCAAAGGGTTGGATCTTTGAAGTTGACCTGGAGTACCCACACCATCTACATGATTACCACAATGATTATCCATTAGCTGTTGAGAAAATGAGTATGACAGGGGAAAAAGAAGACACCAAACTTGTACCAAATCTAAATGACAAATTCAATTACGTTTGTCACTACCGCTTGTTGCAGTTTTACATCAGACATGGGTTAGTACTAAAGAAAGTTCACAGAGGAATTCAATTTGATCAGAGTGCTTTCATGAAAGATTACATAATGAAGAACACAACCCTTCGTGCCAGAGACGGCAACACTGCATTTGACAAAGACTTCTTTAAGCTTATGAACAATGCCTGTTTTGGCAAGACAATGCAAAATTCTCATCACAGCAAAGATGTGAGACTAGTCACAACTGAATCGGGTGCAATTAAACTTACAGGTAAGCCACAGTACACAGGGTACAAAGAGTTTCATTCATCATTGTTTGCTGTGTCACTCAAAAAAAAAAGATTGTTAAACTGGACAAGCCAGTATTCATTGGTATGGCAATTCTTGAGTTGTCAAAACTGTTGATGCTTGAATTTTATTATGATTACTTCAAACCAAAGTATCCTGAGTGTCGTCTGCTATACACTGACACTGACTCTATGATCATAGACATGTGTACTGAAGACTTTTATGAAGACATGAAAACAGAGTTACAGTACACATGTATGACACGTCTAAGGATCACCCACTGTTTAGCACACAAAACAAAAAAGTGCCTGGAAAGTATAAGGATGAACTAAATGGTGTGCCAATAGTTGAGTACGTTGGACTGAGATCAAAAATGTATTCTATACTGCACCAAAAGGGAAGTCAGTCAAAAGCCAAAGGAATTAAAAAAACAGCAATAAAAAATAAAGACATTCGTCATGAACATTACAAGCAAGTGTTAGATGGTGCATTGATGCCTGATTATCCAAACAAGTCACTGAGATCAAATAAACATAATCTTGAAATGATTCAAACAAATAAGAAGTCACTTGCAGTTGGGGACACGAAACGAGTGTTTCCCAGTAAGGAAAAAGCTTATGCACCAGGAAATTACAGGCTCAAGTTATCTGAAGACATAGCTGATGAACTGGTTGATGAATTAATTGACGACTTAGTTAACGGTGTCTGGGGGAATAATCTGTAATTCTTCTCTGACAAATGCCCTCTGGGGTGCAGGGTCGTACAGATAATATATTGTTGCGTCAGGACCATCAGGACCGGGAATTATTTTTTTTATGTTATGAATGGACGTTGACCAGATGGGGTCTGTTGCCCTGCGTCTGACGTCATTCTCAGCCTCACCTGGTTGATATAAATATCTCACATGTTTAGTAAATAAACTTGTGCCTGGTGCTGGGGTTGGGGTTGGTCCTGTTTTTGGGTCTGCAATTGTTTTCAATTTAATAGCATCAACAGGCTTAGGATGTCCTTCATTGTTCATTGCCTTTATCACATGTGGTAATCTCTTAACCCACTCAGTGTTCCGGGTGTCATGCATGAGTTCCTTTGAATACTGGTAGCTGCAAAGTCTCTCTGATAACTGTTTGTTAAAGTTCTCTACAATTGCCTGTGATCTGTGCACACCTGGAATGCCTCGTCTGACTAGTACGCTGTGCTTAGCAAATAACTGATTAACTGCGCCCTTAAATTCAGATCCATCATCAACTTGTACAAGTCTGGGGTATCTTAAAGGGCCTCGACCATATATTTTTGTTAAAGCAGTAGCAACTGTACTGGCTGTTTTGTCAGATATGGGTTCAGCGTCTTTATATCTTGAAGCAATGTCTACAACAGTTAATGCATACTTGTATCGTATTTTTCTTATTGTGTCATGTGGTAGGAACAGGAGGTCCATTTGGTGCGTGTCATTTGGTGATGTGTTCTCAAAATGAGGTCTAGATATTTTTCTTGGAGCAGGGAGGTATATCTGCCAAATTGCTTGTCTCTGTAACCATTGTTTGACTTGATTGAGTGATATATCTCCGCCCACAGCGGCATGTAATTTCTGAATAGCTGTTGCTCCTTTCCAATAGCCTGATGGAGAGTAATATATTTTTGATAGTTTATTTTCGGCTGCCATTTTTTCTAGCAATGAAAACTCCTGTAAAATAAACAAATGTCATTCCCACTAGAACAAAGATTATCTCCCCGTTTCTTTGTTGTGTACTCGGTTTGTAATAGTCACTTAGTTTTGGTTTTGGGATAGACATGTCTTCACCTGTGACTAAAAAATATTCCCTGATTGCTTCGTCTGTATTTGAAAACGTATGTTGTGCGTGGCTTTCAAGCATGAGTTTTTCATTGATGAAATCAAGTTTCTCAATTCTTTGTTTTTCATACGCCTGTTCTGCCTGTGCGAGTTTCTCAGATGCCTCATTGTGACGTTTCATTTCTTCTGCAGATTCCTCTCTACCCATTTTTGAAAAGAGATAATTAGAGCCACTGAACGTGAGGGTGTTAACAACTGCCCCACCAATCATAATAGCTATCGTCGCCATATTATTTTTATTTACATAGAAACATTTTCGGGAATAATTCCCTGCTTGACAAGAAAATCTTTTGTCGCAATCGACGCTGTTACAACTACAATTAGCTTAGCGCTGTCTTCGAAATCTAATCTACTCAGGTCTGCTGATTTCATTTTGAGTAGATTTTTTCCTAGCATAGAATAAGCTACTGCTAATCCACTGATTACGGCAGAGTGATAGACAAGGTTCATTATGTTCTTTGAGTCATTCATTTCTTAGGCAATAAAAATTAAAATAATAAATTTATTTACTGCATATAAAATGGGTCAACGGCTTTGGGTGTTACTGGTAATGTGGCGACTTCTGGTTTTGTTTTTAGAGTGTCTGATTTTTTGGTCACTGTACGAGTCTGTGGTTTGTATTTTTTGTATAATTGATAACCTACGTAACCAAATCCGACAACAAATCCGGCAACTATATATTTTGTTGATGGAGGGCCGGGGTCAGGGTCAGACTTAGTTGTTTGTCTCTCACTTTGATGAGGGTGTGACGGTCCTGACGGTAGTGTCAGTGATAACGGTCCTGACGGTGCTGACACCTGGTTAGTTACATGAGTCTTTTCTGTTTGCGCTTGAAGCTGTAATTTTTTCTGCTTGTTCCATTCGGCTAATCTTTTTCCTGCATCAACGCGGCCTGGACTTTTAGCCTTAGTCACAGTTTGAACCTGTGTCAAAACAGGGTCGGGGTTCAGTTGTGGAGTCGTCTGGGTTTCGTCCATTTTCTTCTGCAGTAAAATTTATTTTCGAAAAATCAATATGACTCCCGGTAACAAGCAATGTTACGACAGGTGCAAGGTAATTTCCAAACTTGTAAAACATGACGCATGCTAATTTGCCAATTGAACTTGAAACAATAGGATTGCTTTCAAGGTCGTGTGAAAGACTGTCACTATCCACAGGTAGAAAGTGACTCACTGCTTTTGTGTATAGACATACTAGAGATCGACTCAAATCACGAGTCATTAGTGAAGCGATGTGGTTTTCATATTTTGAATGAAGCTTGATTAGTTCGTCAGACGTA
Organism: Semisulcospira habei; assembly: GCA_036245525.1. NCBI lineage: Eukaryota > Metazoa > Mollusca > Gastropoda > Semisulcospiridae > Semisulcospira > Semisulcospira habei. Next base: position 14,383,210 of record BTPG01000002.1, on the reverse strand, counting down.
AGAGATTCAATATCATCTGTCATGTATTGTTTTCCGAGATAAGTCTTTGATTTGCCTGAGACAACTACAGACAAAAGACGCTGTTTCTTAGAGTCTAAGTCTTTGTTCTCTACAGCATTAATATCATTCAATAGAAGGATTTCATCAGGGTTCATTTATATTGTTATTTAAAAAAAAAAAAAAAATTAATTTACTAACCCATACTCTGTGGGCTGATCTGTCTTTAAAATGAGCTTCAGATGCTTAGTTGATTTCAGTTTATTTTTCACATCATCACGTTCATGTTTATTTGGTATGACATCATTTTCTCTGAGACAGTCTTCAAAGCTGTCATGATCCTTACAGTAAAACAAACAGATAAACTTTAACTGTTCTCGAAAATCTTTCAGTACAGCATTATATTTTTGAGTGAGAATCCATACACTTACATTTGCATGTCTACCACTGAAGGCAAGTTCTGCTAGAGTGTTTCTCTTCTTGACAATGTCTTTTTCTGCTGAGCAGTCATCAACAATAAACAATGTTGACTGTCCTTCAAATTGCTTGTAAAAATATTGTAGGTAGTCATTCAGTTTTTTCTCAGGGTCAACTAAGTATATGTTGTTGTCAGTCCAAATGAATAAACGGTTCTGATAAGCTTTGTTGTGTTTGATTGTAGGACAAAATATTACAATGTTTTCAAAGTGGTGTATGTATCTTGTTTGTAAAAGGTTAAGTACAAAGTCAGTTTTACCACACCCTGTGGCACCACAAAACAATCCACAGTGTGGGTCAAGGGTCATCAAGCTCCGGTTCATTTTAATACACAATATAATTTTAATATATGTGTCCACTCAGTCTACTGTCTTGTATATTGAGTTGTGCATCATATATCAGGTACAAATATATATTTATGGCTTCGGCTTTTTCAACCTTTTTTTGTATCTGGATTGTTATTCCATCACTGCCGTTCTCAACAGTTCGACCTGACCCATGAAGGTAGTCGTCGTCCGTACTACGAAGGTCTAGCCAAAGAGCATATTTGTTTGTAAGGTATTGTCCAATCCTTACGTCATACAGATGTAGATCTTTGCACACAATGTTTGCAGGTTTATCTCTAATCCTTCCACCCGCAAAATACTTTGTGATCTCATCATAGTGTTGATAAGGCAGCATTCCAGAAGCGTACACTTGATTAGGACGGCCTTCAATTGTGCAAGACAAATGTGTAGTCTTAGGATTGTAGAATTTTTCTGAATCTCTTTTGTATGGACTCACCGGTTCAACAAACAACATAAGAATACCTTTAAGTGACCTGGCAGGTGTGTTCAAGTTTATATTCCACATTGGGTCGCTCTTGTCTTTGGGTATTAAACTATGTCTAATCACCCTGTCATAATAAATTGGAAGTCTTGACTGGTATTGATTTTGAATGAGTCTGGCTAGTTCAGTATGTGTGACAATTTCATATTCCAAAGAAATGTTAGAGATCTTATATGTTGCATCTGTGGCAGATGATTTTATAACTTTGGAGTAGTCATTGAAAGTTAGTTCAAAGCTCAAACGGTCATTCAGTGCCCCTTGATAATAAGGCAAGTGTGCTGTGGGGATTTCAAACTCAAGTGGTATGTAAAATCTGGTTCCATATGTTTCAGCCATTATAATGTCCTTGGCTACCCCAGTAGTTACCTTATCTGCTGCATTGATTCGAAGTTTACCAACATTATCAGATTGTATGCCTTGATAAATACGATCTTCTCGTTCTTCTCTTGTGAGCCAAAGGTCTTTGTAACAGTAGAATACATCGGAGTCATCAAGACTAAACACTTCCTGTCCTTCAAGTTTTACTTTAATAGTTCTAACAATTGCTCTGCCAAGATTGTCAACTAGTGTTCTGTTTACATCTGCATCTGATGATAGTTCAATATTAAATGCTAGGCGTGCAGTGCCTGGAACAACAACGTCACTGGGACCTAGGTTTGGAAACTTAACTGTAAGTGTTTGGTTCTGGTCTATGGTACTTGGATTGTTTGTGATGACGATTGATTGTCTTATGCCCTTAACACCCAGAGGCTCACGTAGTTTTCTGTATGGGTCTAACTTTGATCCATAAGACTGTGTCATTTTTATTATGCACAATAAAAAATAATAAATTAATAAAACAATGGCAGCGGGAGGATTTAATCATGAAGATTTTGAAATGGATGACATGAATGTCTCAGATACCAGTATCACAGATATGACTGGAATGGTAACTAGTAGTAGTAGTATGCATCATGAACTGTTAAAAGACAAAGTAAACTCATTTTATGACAGTGTTGGAGCACGCCCAGATGTAATAGATCCTAATCAATTTGAATATGATAAAGGACACTTATTTGTAAATACAGACAGAGGGAAAATATATCTAACACATAAAAACAATCCTTCTAAGTTTAGAGCTTTAAGTACAATTAAAGGTGAAGTTGGTGGTAACTCTGGGTTGGCAAGGTACCTTGGAATTGGTGGGTCTCCTGTTCCCCCAAGACTGGCTAGTGTTCTTCACGACACGCAAACAAAGTTGCCAACAGGGCAAGAAATTGAAATGGCAACAGTAACAAGCCTACCAAAAATAGCAAACACAGTGATACAAGAAACCTCATTTACTGAAGGACAAATAAATGACGCTTTGAAAACAATAGATGACCCACCTTTGTCAATGAGGGAGATAATTGGCTTAGATAAATCATTACAGACAATAAGAGGGGAGATGGTAAATAATGTTGCCAAACTGGGTGAGCTTGATAAACACATAGAACGTGAAAAAGAGAAACTTGCTACAGCAGACACAGAAATAAAAGAAAAAATCCAACACAGATTAAATGATTTGCAGATAGAAAGATCAGGACGGTTAGAAGTGATTAGTATTGGAAGACAAAAACTAAAATCACAAGTCAACAGGATTAGAGAAACTATTCAGAAAATACTTCACGAAGACACTACTCTGGCTGAGAGACTAAAAACACTTTTCAGAGAACAGGGTATTACAATTGCTAGTTTAATTACTGCTCTTGGATTTATTATCAGTACTGTTGTGTTAGCTGTCTCCGGTAGTTGTGGGGGTCCACCCCCGGCCTCGGCACCACCAGCCCCGGCACCACCAGCAGACCCAAAAGATTTACAGTCATGGGTAAAGAAATAACTGTCTCACATATCAGACTTGCTTAAAAAATTGGCTCTGAAAGCAATAGATGCTTTGCCTGGCATAATTGGCACTGTTGTCAGTTGGCTTATCACTACAGCGGCAAAGGCAGTTGGGTTTATGGCAGAACATGTGTGGGTCTTTTTGGTTACAGTAGGAGGGTTGATGGTGGGTTATTTAATGAAACAGATAAAGAAGTAAAACCCTTAATACTGTTAGACCTATTACCAATGCAGTTCTTTCTGACTCATGTGTGTCAGGGGTTGACTGTACTGGTTGTATGAGTGCCGGTGTTGGGGTCGGGGTCGGGGCCGGGGCCGGGGGTGTTACCGTCTGTAATGATTTTAATGACTGTACGTGTGTGGTTGTGGCCCCCAAGTTTACAGATTTATTGTGACCTAATTTTTTACCAACACCTGCAAAAATGATTTCATTATTATAATTTGTTATTGTGCCCATTTGGAGTTGAAGATCAGATGGTAACATGTATAACCCGATGCCAACTACAAAGTCAACTTTTGATCTGGCATATCTGAGTACGTCTTGGTAGTGTTGTATGCTTGATGGGAGATCGACTGTTGAATTAATTGAATCTTCCAGGTTTGCGAGAAATTGTTTTTGTGCTTCAAATTTGCCACTTCCATTCAAAATGTTTGATTTTGTTAGTGATTGTGCACCTAGTATACACCAGACATATGTTCTGATAGACTCATTGACGCGCTCGACTCCCGCTTGAGTAAACCCGTCAGATTTATATAAGACAAATGTGGTCCAGGCATTAGACTGTTTCTGCTCTATTGATCCTAACCAGACTTCAGATTTAGATGAGAATGAAGTGTAACCAGGGTAATAATCTTGAGGGTATTGTCTGTGACTCATAGCATAATACAATGTGCCCATACCATTGTGATCATTAAGTTTTTGTGTGAAGTCATACCGGGGGCTTATGTTAAATTCATTACAGATGCGTTCAAACGCTTTCATATCCATAGGGTTATTAAACCTGTTGAAACTGGATTCAGTTGGTAGTGGTGTATGCAGTTCTGACAGTATACGTCTAAGCTGGTAATAAACATGGAAACGATACACAGACTTAATCAGTTTGTTTGAGTGATTCAAGTTGTCTGTAAATGAAACACCACAGCCTGTAGTTGAACATAGTATGGCAAAGTTAAGCTGGTTTTGAAACATCTGTAGTGGACTTGAAGACCACTTTCTTGCAGTTGAGTCGTCTGTTATTGGAGGGTTTAGATAATGATCAAATGGATTTGGTACTTTCACTTGAAATAGATCTTGTTCAGACACAGCAATATCAAGCTGGTTTAGTTGAATTATTTTCTGTTCATAAGTAGGAGCAACATTATATTTGGCATTCGCATTAAATTGAAATGCGTTCGTTGTGGTAATGGTTGGTGATTTAAATTCCATCCTTTTTTATATGAGATAATAAAAATGTTTATTACCTTAACAAATCTTGACACAAGCAAACCAGTGTGGTTAACTAATGGGATTGATAATCGTGATGGTAACAAGGCTGTAGCTATCCATGAAATGTTCTATACAGTAAAATGGTTTAATGTTACAAATGATACAGATTATTATATAGATGGATCTGTTGTTGCTAGTTTAAAGAGAGTTAATGTTTTACGAGCTGGGTATTATGACTTTTGTACTTTAGCTGAATGGCTACAAAATGAATTTAAAATTAAAGCAACTTTAAATCCGGCTAACTTACTTGTTACATTAGATTTTCCAAAAGATACTGAGTATTCATTATCATTAAGTCTTATAAAATTACTTGGGTTTATGGGTAATGTAATTTCTTTTCCAGATGAAGATTGGACAAAATGGTTAAGTCCAGACAGGCAACTACTACTAAAACCAAAAAAAGAAAAAATAGTTGGAAGATATCCTGTTCATTTGTCAGTACACACAGTGCTAAATGTTTATTTGAAAGAACTGAACACAACTGAGAATGTACACAATGGAAAGCCTTCAACTTTGTTGAGATGCTTACCAACTGGAACTGCTCCGTATTGTGAAAGTGTGGTTGCTAGATTTCCTAATTTACAGTTTAAGAAATTAGGTTCTATTTTCTTTGAGTCATTGAGTATATCTGTAACTAATCAAGATGACAAACCAGTTGTTATGCATGATTTTAGTGTAGTGTTAGAAGTTAAATAATTTTATTTTTGTTTGTAAAAAAATGAGTGGCCTTGGTCCAAAGCGAACAATCATACCAACTGCGTGTCCGGTAACAGAATTGAAAGATTTGGCAGACGTACAGGATTTTGAGAAGGAGGAAGAGGTGGGGGAGGTGTATGGTTTTGAACTTGATTCAAATGGCATGTACAAGAGGAAAGTAATTGTCGACATGAAAGACGGTGAAAGACAGATTCCTAAACTTGTTTAGCTACGTGATGTTACTGTACCTACTCCACCTGTAAATAATGTGCCTTACAACTTAATACATGTGGGTAGTAAGTGGGTTGTTTCACCTGTGCCGGCTCCAGCACCCATAATTGACTGGGACATAAAGATTGAATTTATTAGTCCTTATGTATACACTGATGATGAAGGTGCCTTAGTGTTTAGGAAGGTTGTTAATTCTGGGCCGCTGATTGTAAGTCTTGTTCCAAGTTTTGCCCCAGACAACAATAGCAGGGATAAACTGAAAGTTGAAAATTATGAGAGACGGCGGTATCTTCTTACAACTAGAAAGGGTAGATCAGATACTTCTGTTGTGTTTATGCCAGTAAGCTTAGTCGTGGCTAGAGAAGCGACAATAGTATTTGAAATTATCATGAAATCTGTAGCTTCTGCAAAAGAGGCAAATATTGCACAGGGAATAAAACTTACATGGGATGAAACAGTATCAGAATCATCAAATGTTTTTATTGCTATTAGAAAAAATGTAGATGTTTTTGAAGTTTCAAGCAGTGTTCCAGCTGTCAAGATTTTAGTCGACAAAACAACTTTTGTTCGTCTAAGTTACATAAACCTTGAACACATTGATCTTGCTGCATTTTATTATGCAAGTAAATTGTATACTTTTGAAGAGTTGCAAAATGTAATTGATGATTAAATAAAAAATATTTGTCAATAAAAAAATGGTAAAATTCTATCCAATACTACCGACGCTTGAGCCGACTGAATCAATTGCGACGACTAAAACAACGCTTGCACCTGATCCGCATGCGACAGCTGTGCCAATTGCATCAGATAAAAACATTACAGGCAGACGCATTTCGTTTAATGAATATTACAGAAGCAATTAAATATTTGGAAAGTGAAGAGGCGAGGTACTCCAGATGTAAGAGACGGTAAAAGTCAGTATTTAATTCTGTTCAAAACACTTCTATGGCTATTGGTGCAGTTTCAGCTGGATGTTCTGTGGGGGGTATTGTTCTGTTTGCCACGAGAATTGGAAGTTTGGCTGGAATAGCAGTTAAGGGTGTTAGCGTTGCTACATGACTGGCTTGCTTTGGTTTGGAGGCCTTGAACAAGAGGTTTCACACAAAATTACAGAAACATGAAGCATTGAGTATGCTGGCCGGTGCAAAGCTGAGCAGTATGAAACTTATTATCAGTAAGGCATTGAATGATAATTTTATTGATGATGAAGAATTTAAGCGAGTCCAGGATGATTTAAATAATTACAAAAAACAGAAATCTGAAATACAAAATAAAATGTGTAGTCAATCTCCTGTGAATGTTGAAGAGCTAAAAGCCAGTTTTTTAGAGATGAGGAAACAGATCGGTGTTCAGGAAACCACAGAAAAACTACACAATCTTTTAAACAAATAAAAATCAGATTTGGTAATCAATCAATATTTTTGTCATATGCTTCGCAGAGAGATGACACGTCATTTACATCACTTGTGCCCGATTGTTTAGCCCCATCTGCACCACCGCCAGAGTACTACTGAGAAAAAAAAAGTTTTTTTTATTGTCCTTGTATCTTGACAAATCTGACCGAGTAAGTTGTGACTTAAGTCAAGTTGTTGTAAGAACTTAGGGTAAGTACTTGTAAGAACTTAGGGTAAGTAATTAATAAGTTCTTATGGCAACACACTTAAAGGTTACCTCTGCAGGTTCCTAAAAGTTAGTTGCAACTTGTTAATAAGTATTAAGTTTCACTTGGCATCACTTGATCAGGTAAATCATTAGGTGTTTACAGAGACAATAGTTATAGAGAGATACAATATGAGTCCCGATAGATAATTAGGTCAATGAGGCCGCATCAGTCATGCTCGTCAGTTTTTTTAAATCAAAGGGTTGATTTGGAAATAAAGGGGGTGTAATAAAGGTCAAATTTTTTATATTAAAAATAACGTAATTTAATGACCGATGCGGCTTTATTGAATTCATTGTCTATCGGGACTCATATTGTATCTCTCTACTCCACCACGTAAAATTTTGGCACCTCTGACGGGACGTCTTCAGTTGATTCAGTGGAAAGGGTAGCAGGAGAAAACAGCCAGCAGTGAAAAGCAGAGATGGCGACATCGGAGATGGAGACATTCCTGAAAATTGGAAAGGAATGTAGACTCGAAGGAGCTCAACTCCTCGAGTTTGTAAAGGAGAGAGAGGAGAAAGAAGAAAAGAGACGAGAGAGAAAAAAAAGAGACTGGGGAGAGAAAGAGAAAAGAGACTTGAAGAAGAGAAGAGATTGGAAAGTGAAGAAAGAGCTAAAGACCATGAAATCAGGAAACTCGATATTCAACGAGCAGAGGCAGAGAAACAGCAAAGAGAGGCAGAGAAACAACGAGAAGAGGAGCGAGAAGAGGCGGAGAGGCAGCGACAACACGAAATTCATCTGAAGCAGATGGAGATAGAGGCACAGAGCCAGAGGACCTCTGAAGTAACAGTATTAGCCAGCAGAGAACAAACAGCCCTGCGCAAAAGCTACCACCTTTCACAGAAAATTCAGATAAGATGGACGCTTACCTAGAGCGATTCGAGCGATTTGCAAGCAGTAATAACTGGAAACAAGAGACTTGGGCTATCAAACTGAGTGCACTTCTAACTTGCAAAGCGCTTGAATTTTACCCCCGCTTACCAAGAGAAGATGCTGAAGATTATACACAGTTGAAAGCCGCCCTGTTGAGACAGTACGACTTCACTGAAGAGGGTTACAGGCGACGATTTCGGAACTGCAAGCCTGAAGAAGGAGAAACACCCGAGCTATTCATTGAGAGAATCAAAAGCTACCTGGAGAAATGGATAGAGCTGGCTGGTTTGAACAAAGAGTACCAGGACCTGTGTGACCTCATCATCAAAGAACAAGTCTTCAACGCATGTTCTAAGGACCTGGCCGCCCACCTCAGAGAGCAAAAAGACCAGTCCCTAAAGGCCCTGACCGACTTCGCTCAAAGATACCTTGACACCCACAACATGAAGTTCGGGTACAGTAAGCCGCAGCGTGTCAGTGTCTACACCAGCAGAGGAAATCCACAATGTCAGAGACACCCCGAGATACAAGCCGGTGGAGAACCTGACATGTTTTCTCTGTGGAAAGAAAGGTCACAAAGCGATACGGTGTCATTCTAAAAACGTTTCCCGAGGCGAAAACATCAGAAGATCCAACCAAGATAGCGGGATAGCAGGCAGAAGCAGTACCACGTCTCAACACAGAGCCGCTGCTGTATTAGCCAATGATATGACTTCATCCAGTGACTTTGAGTCTAGAGAAAGGCAGACGACACCGGAGCTGATTGAATCTTTCAAAAAGAATGGACGCATCCGAGTAGGAGATGGGGCTACATTCTTACCAGTCTCTAACATCGTGCTGCCTGAGAATGAAGTGCCGAATATGCCGGTGGTGTCAGGGTTCGTCGGCAAAGCATCAGTGAGAGTGTTAAGAGACACTGGTTGTAGATGCATCATCGTAAGAGAGGACCTTGTAACAGAAGACCAGAAGCTACAGGAGTGGACCACCCTCATTTTGGCCGACAGTACTGTAAGAATTATCCCCCTTGCCAATGTCAGTGTCGACACTCCGTACCTGAAAGGAGAGGTGAAGGCGTTGTGCATGAAGACACCAGTCTACGACCTCATCATCGGAAATATTAATGGTGCCGGAAATGCAGACGATCCAGATCCAGAGTGGAGACCTGAAACATGTGCTGTTACCACGAGAAGTCAAGCAAAGAGGAGTCACCAGACCATCCCTTTAAAAGTGGCGGACAACACGGAAGCAGCTGTGGTGAATAAGGAAAGGCTGGTGGAGCTGCAGAGAACTGACCCACGCTTGACAAGTTCCGAGGTCAGACCGAGCCCGTGACGCGAAAGGGAAAAGAGATAACCTTCATGACCAGAAAAGATATCCTGTACCGGATATTCGACAGCAATGGAGATAAACCTGTGCGTCAAGTAGTAGTTCCTGAACCATTGAGAAAGCAGGTGATGAAATTAGCCCATGATTCCATATTGGGAGGACACTTGGGAATCAACAAGACCCTCTATAGGATCCGAGCTGTCTTCTACTGGCCTAATATGGGAGGTGACGTCACCCGATTCTGCAGGTCGTGCGATATATGCCAGAAGACAATCTCCAAGGGAAAGGTGCCCAAGGTTCCTCTAGTAAAAAATGCCACTGATCGACATGCCTTTCAAAAGCGTAGCTGTGGACCTGGTGGGGCCAATATCCCCTTCAAGTGAAGATGGTCATCGCTACATTTTGACTCTGGTGGATTCCGCTACACGTTATCCTGAGGCCATACCACTGAAGAAGATCGACACTCCAACAGTGGCAGAGGCGCTCGTCGATATGTTCAGCCGTTTAGGGATTCCTGAGGAGATCCTGAGTGATCTGGGAACTCAGTTCGTCTCCGACTGCATGGAGGACGTCAACCGTCTATTGAGCATCCGACACCTTACTACCACCCCATATCACCCCATGTGTAATGGGCTGGTTGAAAAGTTTAAGGGAATATTGAAGGCTATGCTGAAGAAGTATATTGAGAGAGATCGTCAAGACAAAACACAACTGTTGGCATCGGTGCGTCTTGCTGATGACGAAAGACTAGACGACGAAAACCTGTTTGACCTTAACGAACATCACCACAAGGAGATTGTAGAAGATATCCATTTCGGTCAGAATCTGACCCAGACTCAACGTAAAGAACTTCGCGTCCTGACTCAAGAGTTCAAGCATCGGTTTACACATGACCCACGGACAACAGACACCATCCAGCACGAGGTTAAACTGACGTCAAACGAGCCAGTTCGCAGCAAACCTTATCGTCTTCTTTATAACACGAGGGAACAATTGAAAAAGGATATCAAGCAAATGCTGAGTCTGAAAGTCATCAGAGAGTCCAAGTCACCATATGCGTCCCCAGTTGTCATCGTGAAGAAACCAGATGGATCCAACCGAGTGTGTGTGGACTACCGCAGACTCAATAAACTAACAATCTTTGATGCAGAGCCAATGCCCACAGCGGAAGAACTGTTCCAAAAGGACAGTGGAGACAGATTTTTCTCCAAAATTGACCTAATCAAAGGGTATTGGCAAATCAAGGTTGCAGAAAAATATATCCCCAAGACAGCGTTCGTCACACCCGACTGTCATTGGGAGTTCATGAAGATGCCTTTTTGGTATGGTGAACAGTGGTGGTGCCACATTGAAGAGAGGACTGAAAAAGATCCTAGAAGACATGCAGAATGTGGTCTTTTACTGGGATGACATTTTGATCCATACCAAAACTTGGGGGGATCACCTCAAAACCCTCCGAGAACTGTTCCAAAGACTGTCAGATGCAAATTTCACCATCCGTCCAAGCAAGTGCATTCTTGGGGCCGAAAACATAGACTTCATTCGACACAAATTGAGCGAAGGTTTAAAGGGGCTACACGACGCCAACGTGCAGAAGATCAGGGATGCCCAGCGACCTACGAAAAAGACGCAAGTTCGCTCATTTATGGGCTTGGCGAACTACTCCGGGGAGTTAATACCAAACTTTGAGGCAGTCACAGCACCCCTGACTGATTTGCTGAGGAAAGAACAGCCTAACGTAGTGAAGTGGGAGGAGGCCCAAGAGCGAGCGTTCCAGGCAGTTCGAGACATCCTAACCGACAAGCCTGTTCTACACTTCCCTGACCCGTTGAAAACGTTCGTCCTGAGAACAGACGCCTCCAACGAAGGAGTAGGTACAGTCTTGATGCAAGAAGATAATGGGAAACTCCACCCAGTGAGCTACGCCAGCAAAATGTTAACCAGAGCTGCGAGAAACTACTCGACCATCGAGAAGGAGTGCCTAGCCATCATCTGGGGAGTTAGATGATTCGAACTGTACCTTCTGGGTGTGCCATTTGTTCTCCAAACAGACCATCAGCCCTTGAACTATCTAAACTCTGCAAAGTTTACAAATTCTCGTATTATGAGATGGGCGATGTTCTTGCAGAATTTTGACGTTAAACTACAGTCTATCAAGAGTTCGCAGAACTTTGGAGCAGATTACTTGAGCAGAGCAGTTTGAATGAACATTTCTGTGTCCAGAACAACTCACAGAAACATTTCTATGCTCAAGACTGTTTAAAGGAACTGTGAGATGATTGTTTTGATTTCATTTTGATGTGAAATTCTTCTTATTTATGGTTTTGTGTAGGTTTACACAGCCACAACCGTATTTTTGTGGCATGAATGAAATTTTTGAGAAATTGTTATTCTTAAGAGGGGGGTAATGTTACGATTGTGGTTGTGTTATCCTGTGAGAGCATGCATGTGTTAATCGTAGGAAACGATCCGATATTTATTTGAGCTATGATGGTTATGATTCATGTACCTTTTTAAGTAACATTTTCTTTCAGTCGCGCAGAGCGGAATTCTCTTCGTTATGATACGTTAAATTTAGTCCAGAACGTTCTAGAAAGGTCGCATTGTCTAGTGACTTCGTTTGTGTGACATTGGTAAATTGGCAACATTTAGCTACAAATTGTTTACTGTGCGCGTGAAGCCGTCAGCCGTTTTCTTGTGTGTTAGGAAGGCTCGTGGTTGTTCTCGAACTTTCCGTTTAGTTTTGTGAACTGCCTTCTATACTTTGGTGAGTTGTCATTTTACTAAGGATTTGTTGCTGAAGTGAGCAGCCAAATTTGTGTAGCTTATTGTAGTTTTCTGGAAGGTTAATTTTTTTGTTGATATTTTTGAGTTTCGGTTACGTATATTATTTTGATTGGTTCCGTTGTATAATTTTTTCGGATTATTTTAGAAATTGGTGCACTATAAAAGATTGGTGCTGGGAAGCGCGCATATACATTGTCTTGCATTGTCAGTGGTAGAGACACGCAGTTTATCGAAGGTACGTGGCCCGTATAGGGTGACATTGTGTGAGACGCTGCGTATGATAAACTTTGTGTTGCCAGTGTTGACATTGCAGAAGAGAATTTGTATCAGTGTTGATGCATTTGGAAGTGCATTGTGTGGAGATCGCATCGCTGAATTAAAATATTGTTGGAACTGTTACTCCAGTATTGTCTACATCCTTAAGCCACGTGTGACGGATCGCAGCTGAATGAAGTTTATTTAAAAAGAACCTTACGTGCGTGTGTCTGGTGTGTTTAGTCATACTACGACTACAACTCCACCACGTAACAATATATCAACGCCTTGCTCTTCGCATACCGTGAAGTTCCTCAGGATTTGACAGGGTTTTCTCCTTTTGAATTACTGTACGGTAGCACTGTAAGGGGACCCATGCACACCCTGAAGGAGCTTTGGATCAAGGATATCGACGCGCCTGAGTTGAAGATCAGCTACCAGTACGTCTTCGACCTGAGAGAGAAGCTGGAAAATACCCTCAGGATGGCTCAAGAAGAACTAGGTAAGGCACAGAACAAGGGGAAGCATTACTATGATCGTAAGGCGAAACCTCGACGATTCCAGCCAGGTGACCGCGTATTGGTTCTTCTTCCTACCGACAACAACAAACTCTTGATGCAGTGGAAGGGACCCTACGTTGTCGACATGGTGGTTGGCATCAACGATTACAGAGTCAAGGTCAACAACAAGATGAAAACTTACCATGCTAATCTGCTGAAGAAGTATATTGAGAGAGATCGTCAAAACAAAACACAACTTTGGTGGCATCGGTGCGTCTTGCTGATGACGAAAGACTAGACGACGAGAACCTGTTTGACCTTAACGAACTTCCCCACAAGGAGGATGTAGAAGATATCCAGTTCGGTCAGAATTTGACCCAGACTCAACAAGAAGAACTGCGAAACCTGACCCAAGAGTTCAAACATCGGTTTACACCTGATCCAGGGACAACAGACACCGTCCAGGACGAGGTTAATCTGACGTCAAATGAGCCAGTTCGCAGCAAACCTTATCGTCTTCCTTATAACAAGAGGAAAGAACTGAAAACGTACATCAAAGAAATGCTGAACCTGGGAGTTATCAGGGAGTCCAAGTCACCATACGCGTCCCCAGTTGTTATCGTGAAGAAACCAGATGGTTCCAACCGAGTGTGTGTGGACTACCGCAGACTCAATAAATTAACAGTCTTCGATCCAGAGCCTAAGCTAACGACGGAAGAATTGTTCCAGAAGGTCAGTGGAGTCCGATTTTTCTCCAGAATTGACCTAAGCAAATCAAGGTTGCAGAAAAGGATATCCAAAAGACAGCGTTCGTAACACCTGACGGTCAATGGGAGTTCCTGAAGATGCCTTTTGGTATGGTGAACAGTGGTGCCACATTGAAGAGAGGACTGAAAAAGATCCTAGAAGATATGCAGAATGTGGTCTTTTACTGGGATGACATTTTGATCCATACCAAAACATGGGGGGATCACCTCAAAGCCCTCTGAGAGCTGTTCCAAAGACTGTCAGATGCAAATTTCACCATCCGTCCAAGTACGTGTATTCTTGGGGCTGACAACATAGACTTCATTGGACACAAATTGAGCGAGGGTGTAAAGGGGCTACACGGCCCCAACGTGCAGAAGATCTACGACCAAGATGCAAGTTCGCTCATTTATGGGTTTGGCGAACTACTACCAAGAGTTCATACCAAACTTTGCGGCAGTCACAGCACCCCTGACTGACTTACTGAGGAAAGGACAACTTAACGTGGTGAAGTGGGAGGAGGCCCAAGAGCGAGCATTCCAGACAATTCGAGGCATCCTAACCGAGAAGCCTGTTCTACACCTCCCTGACCCGTTGAAAACTTTCTACCTGAGAACAGACGCCTCCAACGAAGGAGTAGGGTCAGTTTTGATGCAAGAAGATAATGGAAAACTCTACCCAGTGAGCTACGCCAGCAAAAAGTTGACCAGAGCTGAGCGAAACTACTCGACCATCGAGAAGGAATGCCTAGCCATCATCTGGGGAGTAAGGCGGTTCGAACTGTACCTTCTGGGTGTGCCATTTGTTCTCCAAACGGACCATCCACCCTTGAACTATCTAAACTCTGCAAAGTTTACAAATTCTCGTATTATGAGATGGGCGATGTTCTTGCAGAATTTTGACGTTAAATAACAGTCTATCAAGGGTTTGCAGAACTTTGCAGCGGATTACCTGAGCAGAGCAATTTAAATGAACATTTCTGTGTACAGAACAGTTTAAAGAAACATTTTGGTGTCCATGAGGATTTAAAGGGACATGTCTGTGATCAGGACATTTTAAAAGAACATATTTTCATTAGGGACATTTTAAAAGAACTGTGAGTTAATTATTTTAAGTAGTTAATTTGATTTAATTTGTTGTGAAATTGTATTTGTTTAGGGTTCTGTGTACATTAACACAGCCACAACCGTATTTTTGAGATTTGAAAAGAAATATTTGTGAAATTTCATTCTAAAAGAGGGGGGTAATGTTACGATTGTGGTTGTGTTGTCTTGTGAGAGCATGCATGTGTTAATCGTAGGAAACAATCTGATATTTATTTGAGCTATCATGGTTATGTTTCATGTACCTTTTTAAGTAACATTTTCTTTCAGTCGCGCAGAGCGGAATTTACTTTGTTATGATACGCTAAATTTGGTCCAGAACGTTCTAGAAAGGTCGCACTGTCTAGTGACCTCGTTTGTGTGACGTTGATAAATTGTCGACATTTCGTAACAAAATGTTTACTGTGCGCGTGAAACCGTCAGCCGTTTTCTTGTGTGTTATGAAGGATCGTGGTTGTTCTCGAAGTTTCCGACTACTTTGTGAACTGCCTGCCATACTTTTGTGAGATGTCATTTTACCAAGGATTTGGAGCTGAAGTGAGCAGCCAAATTTGTGTAGCCTATTGTAGTTTTCTAGAAAGTTCGTTTTCTAATTAATATTTTTGAGTTCTGGTTACGTAGATTATTTTGATTGGTTGCGTTGTATGATTTTCTTATATTATTCTAGAAAATAGTGCACTATAAAAGATTGGTGTTGGGAAACACGTTCGTACATTGTCTTGCATTGTCAGTGGTAAAGACACGCAGTTTATCGTAGGGACGTGGCCCGTATAGGGTGTACATTGTGTGAGACGCTGTGTATGATAAGCTTTGTATCGGCAGTGTGGACATTGCAGAAGAAACTTTGAATCAGCGTTTATGCATTTGGAAATGCATTTTGTGGAAATCGCATCGCTGTAATAAATATTGTTGGAACTGTTACTCCAGTATTGTCTACATCCTTAAGCCACGTGTGAAGGATTGCAGCTGAATGAAGTTTTTTTTTTAAAGAATCTTACGTGCGTGCGTCTGGTGTGTTTATCACACTACGACTACAACCCCACCACGTAACACTCCTTATCACATGTTGCCAAGTTATTATTGACAAGTAGACTCAGAATCTACTTATCACATGTTACGATAGCATCTACGCTGAGCAAAACGTTTTCCCCCAAATAATTCCCTAAACAATCACAATTCTCTACTGGAAAAAAACATCTTCATTCCGTGAAACCTCTATCACAAATATGCTCATAAAAATTTAGGGGTTAAAAAAACCCAAAATAAACTGTATGTAGGTGATATGATACCTTTGGTACTAACACATAACTGAAAACTTGAATGAGTTAAATAATGTCTACGACAGAAACTTGAGACATGAGGACTTAAGTAAGCTGTACCTACTGCCCATGTAGTCGAAACGGCGGAGAAAACAAGTCAGTTAAATACAGGATGAGGGTTTCACTCCAAAGTCAACTATATTGTTTGGAGCTCAGATGCGTTTATCTTTTAGGAACATTCGGGATTGTTCATATTTTTAGGCGTATTACGCTGATCCATTTCCCTCCTCTCTAAGCCAACCTCTGATCAACACACACGTTGGCGCACACAAATAAAGACGGACACAAGGCGCTTCCGCCATTAGTACGCTCTGTGGGCTCGTGTAGCAAAAGGCATGCTAATCACAACACGCCAAAAGCATCAGCTCCGCCCCTCTTCACTTAGCCTCTCTTTTGATTAAGTTTTCATTGAGCAAGTAAAAAAATATCGTCTCCTCGAGGTAATTGTTGACGAACAACTGTGCTGGCTCACAACTAAGGAAAACATTATCAAAGAAGCTATTTTTACTGTCATGATTTACATCTATCATTGGAACTAAGTCACGTAAGCTATTTTTCAGCTTCTACATAACACCTCACATTGACTACGCATCTACTATATGGAACGGCTACAGTGAGGCTAACCTTAAGAAGATTTACTCTCTAGACAAGCGCGCAGTTAAACTGATCCTCCAAATCCCCACTCTAACTTTGGAGGTAAAGCTTCAGGCAACAGGGCTCTTTTTTTACATCAACACCTTACTTTAAATAAGTGCGTACTTAATTATGCACAAAGCACTGAACGGGAAAGCCCTCCTCTACCTGGCTAAGCTTTTCACTGAGAGCGAAGGGTTTTACAGCACTCCGAGGATCAGTATCGTCATTGAACGGCCCCAAATTGACTTGTTTAAATCCAGCCTTTCGTACGCAGGTGCCTATATATGGAACTCACTTCCTCCACATATACAGCAAACGAGACATCTTCCATTGTTTAGGACGAAAGCTATTAAATACATCTCAGAGCAAAAGAAACGTTGATAATGAGTGTGTCCAAAAGAACCATGTCAATGGTTTCCTTTTTTAACGCATTGTTGTGGTTCTCCGTTTTGCACTTGTTAGTTTTTAGATATCTTCAGAATGTAACACAAGTGACCTGTGGGTGTAGCTGCTTGTTTGTGCTGTTAACATGTTGTTTTAATGTTGTTTTTAATGTTGTAGTTTAGCAAGAACAAACAAGAAAAGAGGCCTGTGCGCCTATAGTTTCCATCCTTGAGAAATAAAGTATCATTCATTCATTCACTCTCTCATTCATTCATTCATTCATTCATTCATTCATTCATTCATTCATTCATTCATTCACATTCATTCTCTCTCTCTCTCTCTCTCTCTCTCTCTCTCTCTCTCTCTCTCTCTCTCTCTCTCTCTCTCTCTCTCTCTCTCTCTCTCTCTCTCCTCTCTCTCTCTCTCTCTCTCTCTCTCTCTCTCTCTCTCTCTCTCTCTCTCTCTCTCTCTCTCTCTCTCTCTCTCTCTCTCTCTCTCTCTCTCTCTCTCTCTCTCTCTCTCTCTCTCTCTCTCTCTCTCTCTCTCTCTCTCTCACACCATTACACAAGTAACTGAACATCGCCTACTTGGAGTTATTGTTGATAACCAGATGAAATGGCAATCTCACATCAATGTTGTCTTAAAACTGTGTCCACAGATGTTTTATGCTGTCTAAGCTAAAATATCTTATTGATGTCGACGCTCGCGAACTATTCTACAATGCCCATGTCAAATCCCACATCGATTATGCCTCCACGACATGTAACGGCAGCGCTGACATACACATGAAGAGGCTTGCATAGCAGGGCAGTGAAGCAGATCCTGCCTGATCCAGCCTTTTCTACCGACCACAAATTTGCAAAACTAAAAATGCTTCCTCTTCACAGGCACCGTCTCTTTAACAAAGGGGTAGTCATGAATAAAATCAGGAATGAAATCTACCCAGAATATTTGTGTAAGCTCGTCACCAAGGCAGCTTCATGCTATTCAACACCAAGTCGTAATTTCATCACACCACGTCCGAAGATAGATTTATTTAAAACCACCCTTTCTTTCTCGGGCGCCTCGTTTTGGAATTAACTGCCAGCGCACATAACACACACTGGTTCACTCTCCTCTTTCAAGGAAAGCCTCTTCAAGTACCTGCTATCTAACAGCTCATTCACTGGTTAGGGTGTCCCCAGGGCCTCAAGCCTTTATTAGCCTCCGCGCGTACGTGTGCGTGCATGTGTGTGTGTGTGCGTGCGCGCGCGCGTGCGTGCGTGTGTGTGTGCGTGCGGCGCGAGTGCGCGCGCGTGTTTCATTTCAGTGAAAGAAGGAATTTTAAAGAATTTTTTTTTCCATTCACGTTGTTAGCAATCATAATTGGTGCCCTCCATTTTGCCTTATCCCTTTTTTTTCCAATGACTTGCTATATTATTGCACGTGTATGTTAGTAGCTGTGCACCTTTGTATGTTAGTAGCTTTGTACATTTAACAAAGTTGTACCTTAGTAGATTAGCAACAGCAAGCGTGAAAATGGCACATGTGCTAACTGCTTGTTTCGTTTAGAAATAAAGTTTCATTTCATTTCATTTCATTTCTCTCTCTCTCTCTCTCTCTCTCTCTCTCTCTCTCTCTCTCTCTCTCTCTCTCTCTCTCTCTCTCTCTCTCTCTCTCTCTCTCTCTCTCTCTCTCTCTCTCTCTCTCTCTCAGTGATTACGCCTCTAGTCTTTGTTTATTGTGTTTATTGCACTTAGAATAGTTTAGTTAGTGATTTTATACTTTTTATTTGTATCATTATTATTACTTTCTATTTGGCACGTGTTACGGATACATTCTGTTGATTTTGTTCTTTTTTGTTTTTCTACAAACACATTGACTTTGCGTGAAATGAGTGGCGTAAAACTCAAGACGAAAGATCTCCGCATTGGTCATCTCAATATTTACCATCTTTGCAATAAGTTGCCTGACATATGTGTTTATCTAAATGGAGCAGACCCGTTTCATATTTTTGGACTGTCTGAAACACGTCTCAATTCAAATGTATCAGATATATCCATCCAAGTTCCTAGATTTACTGTCATGAGACGTGATCCTACGGCCCATGGACAGACAGGATTAGCTGCTTATGTTCACTCGTCTATTCAAGATTTTATACGTAGACGACATGATTTAGAAACCAAAGATATTGAGTGTATGTGGCTTGAACTGAAGGCCCCCCAATCTCCATCATTTCTTATTGGCCTTCTGTACCGCAACCCTGCTGCGAACTTTGAGTGGTATGATGATTTCCTTAGTATGTGTGATAAAGCTTGTAATCTCAACTCCAATGTCATCCTCATGGGAGACTTTAACATAGACATGCTAAAGCTTCACCATGCGTGGGACTCTACGTTAACGTTGTTGGGTCTGCAACAGTTAATCACTTCACCCACACGGATCACACAAACAACATCCACACTCATAGATCATATATACACAACCAAGCCAGAGTCTGTTCATAATGTATCTGTCGGTAACCTTAGTATCAGCGACCATTTTCCCATCCGCTGTACGTGGTCTACTAAACTCCCTAAAGCAAAGAAAGGATGCCATACGTATATCACCTATCGCTCCTTTAAAAGTTTTAATGAAAGCGAGTTTCTGTTTGATCTTAACAGCGCACCTTTTGATGAAGTATTTAGTACATCTGACCCTGACAGCGCTCTGTCTGTTTGGTATACCATCTTTCTTAAGATCTTAAATAAACATGCGCCCCTGCGGAGGAGACGCGTCAAACACGCATCACTCCCGCCGTGGCTTACTCAAGACATCATTCAAGCCATGAGGGTGAGAGATGATCTGAGACAGCAGAAGTGCTTCACTGAATTCAAGCGTGAGCGCAATCGCGTAAAATCTCTTGTGCGACAGGCTAAAAAATCTTTCATTGATCGCTTGATTAAACAAGACAAAGACATGTCCACGCTCTGGCGCGCTATGGCCGTAGTGACTGGAGGCAAGTGTAATAAATCTCCTTTAATCCCTTCTGATCTGACTGCAGACATGTTTAACGACCATTTCCTCTCAGTTGCCGAGTCTCTTGTCCCTTCAGAAGCAAGTTCTCAGCCCTACTCTTGCTCAGACAGACTAGTTGACTTTTGTAGAACGCGAACTGCAGGATCTGATCCTTTCGTGATTCCACCACTGGCAGTGCACGAAGTCGGTAGGACAATTAGTTCAATGAAGAATAAGAAATCGTCCGGGCCAGATGAAATCAGCCCCAAAATACTTAAATTAGCTATTCCTTATGTTATTGAAACAATAACCTATATTTATAATTTATGCATTCAAACGAATATTTTCCCAAAAGAACTTAAAAAAGCCAAGGTTATACCCCTCCCGAAAACAAGAGATATGACTGATGTTAATAACTATCGCCCCATCTCACTATTGTCCATCCTTAGTAAACCACTTGAACGGCATATCCATAAACATCTCTTGGAATATTTACAAAATCATACATTAATCCACCCCCTTCAGTCGGGATTCAGACCAAAGCACAGCTGTCACACGGCCCTAGCACGTCTAACTGATGTGTGGCTACGCTCAATAAATCAGGGCGAATTTACCGGCGCTGTATTTATTGACTTACGAAAAGCCTTTGATCTTGTGGACCATAAACTTCTACTTTCCAAGCTAAATGTGTACTTCGGTAGTTCGTTTGGCAATAAATGCATTTCTTCCTCAATTAACTACAGCCAGAAATCTCTTTACCACCATGGCACAACTCCACTTTTTGCCTCATATCTTAGCGACAGACAGCAGCGCGTCATGGTCAATGGATCATACTCCTCAAGCGGATTAGTAACACGGGGAGTTCCCCAGGGTTCAGTCCTAGGGCCTCTTCTGTTTTGCCTCTTTATAAATGACCTACCGCTACATTTGACTAGCGACAAAATTTCATGTGATTTATTCGCTGATGACGCCACAATTCACACCCCGGACAAGAGTATTGATTCTTTAAATGGCCGTTTGCAGCAGGGTTTGAGCGAAATTTCCACTTGGTGCGCAAACAATGAAATGATTTTAAATACTTCCAAAACGGAATGCATGACGATAGCAACCCGTCAGAAGCACCAGCTCAAGCCACTTACACTCAGCCTGACTATCCATAATGACATCGTTAATCAGGTCACGGAACACCGATTACTTGGTGTAATTGTTGATGACCAGATGAAGTGGCAATCACACATAAATGCTGTATGTAAAACTGTTGCTAGAAATGTTTTTATGCTTTCAAAGTTGAAGTACTTTATCGATGTTGATGCCCGCAAGTTATTTTACAATGCGCATGTCAAATCCCACATCGATTATGCGTCCACGATATGGGATGGCAGCGGTGACATACACTTAAAGAGGCTTAACTCCCTGCATCGGAGAGCAGCGAAACATATCCTGCCTGATTCAGCCCTAACAACTGATGAAAGACTTTAAAAACTGAAAATGCTACCTCTTAGCAAGCATCACCTCTTAAACAAGGGTGTGGTTATGTATAAAATCTGGAATGAGATTCACCCAAAATATCTTTGTAAGCTCTTTACCAAGGCAAGTTCAGGTTATTCTACTTCAAGACGAAACTTTATTACACCTCGCCCCAGGATAGATCTATTTAAAACCAGTGAATCTTTCTCAGGCGCATCTTTCTGGAACACACTGCCAACATGTATAACACACGCTAGCTCCCTCTCCTCTTTCAAGGAATGCCTCCTCAAGTACTTGTCTGCTGATACATAATCTACCACAAGTATTCGTATCAAACATGTGCTTATCGTATAATCAGTGCATGCTGCCGTATGGTTTGTCAATACTAATAATAATCGCCTAATTACATAATTCAACTTTCTATTATAATCCAAATAATTTTGCTGTCTGAAGTGAATTTTCACTATGATCCAAATGATTTGCTTCGTATATAGGTCAAGTTATCATTAGCGCGTGTCTGTGTATGCGCGCGAGCGTGTATGTGTCAGTGTGCGCGCGTTAACGTGCGCGCGTTGCGTGTACTTTTTATTTTTCGTTTGTTTTTTGTATGACCGAATGAATGAATGAATTTTGTTTAATGTCTCTTCATGTTTAATGTTTTCTAATTTTTCTCTGTGTAATTTGGTACTATTAGTATTACAATTATTATCCTGTGTTTGTAGAGTAGCAACGGCAAGTATGAAAAATGGCACACGTGCTAATTACTTTATCCGTTGAGAAATAAAGTTTCATTTCATTTCATTTCATTTCATTTCATTTCTCTCTCTCTCTCTCTCTCTCTCTCTCTCTCTCTCTCTCTCTCCTCTCTCTCTCTCTCTCTCTCTCTCTCTCTCTCTCTCTCTCTCTCTCTCTCTCTCTCTCTCTCTCTCTCTCTCTCTCTCTCTCTCTCTCTCTCTCTCTCTCTCTCTCTCTCTCTCTCTCTCTCTCTCTCTCTCTCTCTCTTGCCCCACCCGGGTCTGCCCTGGGGGACTTGGGTGGGGTTAGGTATTTTTTAGTTCCCAGGGTCACCCTGGTCAGCCCCACAGGGTGGGTTTATCTCTCTATTCTGGGGCATGTGTTTCTGTCTACCCTTTGTCCATTCACCTGTATCTGCCATTTTAAAACTCTCCCTACTGTCTGCACTGCCTGTAGCTCTTGATATTGGATGTGTGTTGCTCAATGGTCTTAGCTTTATTTAGGCCCGTGTGTTAGGTTTATTTAATGTATTTGACCGGCTGGCGACATACATTCAATGTTCTGTTTAGTTGTTTTTTTTTTTCACAAGCAGTGCAGGCACGTCCTGAGAAAGCCTTGTTGCTGTCGGGACGTTAAGCAATGTAAATCAATCAATCAATCTCTCTCTCTCTCTCTCTCTCTCTCTCTCTCTCTCTCTCTCTCTCTCTCTCTCTCTCTCTCTCTCTCTCTCTCTCTCTCTCTCTCTCTCTCTCCCTCTCTCTCTCTCGAGACGGCAAAGACATCCATTCAGTCTGGCAAGTAATACACAATTTCACCAAAGGTAACAGTAAACGATCGCCTAATATTCCGCCCGATCTTACTGCTGATGCGTTCAACGCTCACTTCATAACTGTTGCTCAAACTCTGGCGAAGTCAAATACACCTAACCCTGTAAACTACACTTCCTCTCATCAACTACGTCACCATAGTCAAAAGAGAGCCTGCGGCCCATTTTTAGTACCGCTTATGACTGTCCTAGATGTAGGCAAATCTATTTCCAGTTTAAAGAACAAATTGTCTTGCGGTCCAGATGGTATTAATAGTCAAATTTTAAAACTATCTCTGCCCTACGTCGTCGAATCCCTGACCTTTATTTATAATTTATCGATCAGACATAACGTTTTCCCCGACGAGCTGAAAAAAGCGAAGGTAATCCCGCTTCCCAAAAGCAAAGATTTATGCAACCTAAACGAGTACAGGCCCATTTCCATATTATCCTGTATTTCAAAACCGCTCGAGAAACATATCCATACTCATCTTCTAAACTTTCTAGCGCAAAACCATCTGATAACTGCAGCACAATCAGGATTTCGACCTCTACATTCGTGCCAAACTGCCCTCCATCATTTAATTGATAAATGGCTCTCTGCCATAAATGACAGTAAAGTATCAGGTACAATCTTTCTTGACCTGAAAAAAGCTTTTGATCTTGTCAACCACTCTATCCTACTAAAAAAACTACCATTCTATCACATTGACTCAAATACTGTCTCCTTTATATCTTCCTATCTCAGGGACAGAACACAGAAAGTACTGCTAAATGGCAAATATTCCTCTGATGGTTTAGTAACTTGCGGTGTTCCACAGGGGTCCATTCTAGGGCCCTTATTATTTAATCTATTTATTAATGATCTGCCACTGTGCATATCTCATTTAGACGCAAACTGCGATCTGTTCGCAGATGACACGACCATACACACATCTGATAAAGAT
This sequence comes from Semisulcospira habei, assembly GCA_036245525.1. Classification (NCBI taxonomy): domain Eukaryota; kingdom Metazoa; phylum Mollusca; class Gastropoda; family Semisulcospiridae; genus Semisulcospira; species Semisulcospira habei. The sequence goes on along the minus strand of BTPG01000002.1, from coordinate 14,359,109 downwards.
ATCGCAACCATTAATAAGGTACTCCAACAAAGTCTTGATGAAGTAGCAGGCTGGTGCAGTGATAATCACATGATTATTAGTATTCCAAAGACAAAGAGCATGTTAGTTACTACACGTCAGAAACACCAGCATGGCCTACCACCTTTAACACTCTCCTTAGATAGACAGCTTGTAAAACAAGTAACTAGGCATCGCTTATTAGGCGTTATCTCTCTCTCTTGGCTTGACTTCGCGAACGAAGATTTTATAGGAGTTGCCCACGACGTCTGCAGGCTTGTTCGTGGCTGCGGAAGCCAATCCGAGACAGGCAGGTTCGACCGCAGTGGCTGCAGGGGAAGGTATGGCCAGGGTTCTGAGCTGCGGCATCTCTGTTTTTTCTCTTGAGCCGCTTGTCCTTAAGGCTAGCTCTGTGAGAGTCCTCAAAGGAGACAGCTGCCTTGTAAATGGTGGAGCGCCAGGTGTCACGGTCCGCAGCAAGTGAAGACCACTGGTGGTGGTCGATTTGGCAGGCACTAAGTGACTTCTTGAGACAGTCTTTGTATCTCTTCTTTGGTGCCCCTCTGTCACGGTGTCCAGTAGCAAGCTCGCCGAACAGGGTGATCTTTGGTAGGCGATGATCCTCCATCCTGGAGACATGCCCCGCCCAGCGGAGCTGTGTCCGCAGCAGCAAAGCCTCGATGCTCACAGTTTCAGCCTGTTCAAGGACCTCGACGTTGGTGACATAGTCACTCCAGTGAATGCCCAGGATGGTACGCAGGCAGCGCTGGTGGAAGCGTTCGAGGAGTCGTATTTGGCTGCGGTAGAGGGCCCAGGACTCGGAACCATACAGCAGGGTGGTGAGGACCACAGCTCTGTACACGCTGATCTTGGTGCCTGTTTTCAGCTGTTGATTGTGCCACACCCGCTTGAAAAGTCGCCCGAAAGCGCTGTTCGCTTTTGCCAGCCTGCTGTCAAGTTCCTTGTCCAGCTTGGCGTCCGACGTGATAATGCAGCCAAGGTAAGTAAACTGGTGCACTGACTTTAGTTCAGACTCGCCAATGGTGATGTGAGGAGGGCGATACACTGTCTTAGGTGCCGGCTGATGGAGGACCTCTGTCTTTTTCAGACTGACCTCGAGTCCAAAGAGCTGGGCAGCATCTGCGAAGCAAGACGTGATGCGCTGCAGGGCTTTCTCTGTGTGTGCAACGAGGGCAGCATCATCAGCAAAAAGCAGCTCACGAATCAGTTGGTCTAGGGTTTTCGTGTGGGCCTGCAGTCGTCTGAGGTTAAACAGGCTGCCATCTAGACGATACCTGATGTACACTGCATCGTCATCATCGAGGTCCACTGTGGCCTGCTTCAACATCATGCTAAAAAAGATGGTGAAGAGGGTTGGTGACAGCACGCAGCCCTGCTTTACGCCGTTGAGAATAGGGAATGGTTCTGAGAGGTCATTGTTGAGTCTGACCTGGCCTTGCTGGTCCTGGTGTAGCTGGACAATCATGTTGAGGAACTTTGGGGGACAGCCAAGTTGCTCCAGGATCTGCCACATGCCTTGCCTGCTCACAGTGTCGAACGCTTTTGTTAGGTCGACAAATGTTACGTACAGACCTTTGTTCTGCTCGCGGCACTTCTCCTGTAGCTGTCTCAGCACAAAGACCATATCGGTGGTGCTCCTGTTTGCTCTGAAGCCACACTGGCCCTCTGGGAGTTGGTCTTCAGCGATGGCAGGTACCAGCCGATTCAGGAGCAGCCTTGCAAGGATTTTCCCAGCAATGGACAGCAGGGTAATTCCCCGATAGTTGGAACAGTCAGACTTCTCGCCTTTGTTCTTGTACAGGGTGATAACGACTGCATCACGGAGATCTTTTGGTAGTGTTCCTTCCTCCCAGCAGCAGAGAAAGAGGTCATGGAGCTTGTTGTGCAGTGCTGTGCCTCCATGTTTCCAGACCTCTGGCGGTATTCCATCAATGCCTGCTGCTTTGCCACTCTGAGTGGCAAAGCAGCATTAGGCGTTATAGTGGACAACCAATTAAGCTGGGAGCCGCATACTGACTCAATATGCAAAACAATCTCCAAAATTATGTTCTGTTATCAAAACTACGCCATATAGTTAAAACTGATATCCGTAAACTCTTTTTCCATGCGCATATCAAAACGCATTGTGACTACAGTTCTACCGTCTGGGATGGATGCAGCGAAGTTCACATGAACAAAGTTAATTCCTTGTATCGTCTGGGCATTAGATTAATACTTCCCGGTCCTACTTCGACTGATGAAAAATTAAAATCTCTCAAGTTACTAACATTGAAGAAACAGTTTGAATTTAATCGCTGTGTTCTACTGCACAAGATCATGCACGGAAAAGCCCCACCCTATCTAAAAACTCTATTTTCCGACAATAATAGGAAAAACACGAGAAATAGTTCGATCCACCTTCCAAAAATTAGAATAGACATCTGTAAAACAAGTCTGTCTTTTTCAGGCGCTAAAGCGTGGAATAGGTTACCTCCACACCTGAAATCAATTTGTAAGATTAGTGTCTTCAAAGATCGCCTCCATAAATATTTACTTCAGAAGTAATAGTATGTTCGGCTCCCTTATGCTACTATTCGTATAGTTAGTGACAAGTTTCCTATTACCTAATACTCTTCTACTGTTGCTCCAGATTATGTAATAGCTCGACTGTCTGCATTAACATGTCAGGTTCATACCTGTGTATATAATTATATATATTTTTAATTTTTTTCTTTTCATTTCTTTTCTTTTTCTTTTTTTTTTTTTCTTTTTTTTTTTCCCTATGAGTGGTGGTGCTGGGGGGGGGGGGGGATGGGTCTTTTTACTTACATATGTTTTATCTTTTGATGTATCCTCTGATGTATTTTTATATGTGTAGAGTAGCAGGACAGTTTGGAAGATAGGCATTGCTATGCCTAAAACTTTTTATCGTGAATAAAAACGTTTCATCATCATCATCATCATCTCTCTCTCTCTCTCTCTCTCTCTCTCTCTCTCTCTCTCTCTCTCTCTCTCTCTCTCTCTCTCTCTGACTGTGTTAATATCTTCACCGTTGTATAATAAAGATTCATTGATTCATTGATTCTCTCTCTAACTCTCTTTCTCTCTCTCTCTCTCTCTCTCTCTCTCTCTCTCTCTCTCTCTCTCTCTCTCTCTCTCTCTCTCTCTTTCTCTCTCTCTCTCTCTCTCTCTCTTTCTCTCTCTCTCTCTCTCTCTCTCTCTCTCTCTCTCTCTCTCTCTCTCTCTCTCTCTCTCTCTCTCTCTCTCTCTCTCTCTCTCTCTCTCTCTCTCTCTCTCTCTCTCTCTCTCTCTCTCTCTCTCTCTCTCTCTCTCTCTCTCTCTCTCTCTCTCTCTCTCTCTCTTTGTAGATTAGCAACGGCAAGCGTGAAAATGGCACATGTGCTAACTGCTTGTTTCGTTCAGAAATAAAGTTTCATTTCACTTCATTTCAGCTCTCTCTCTCTCTCTCTCTCTCTCTCTCTCTCTCTCTCTCTCTCTCTCTCTCTCTCTCTCTCTCTCTCTCTCTTGTCTCTCTCTCTCTCTGACTGTGTTAATATCTTCACCGTTGTAAAATAAAGATTTATTGATTCATTGATTCATTGATTCATTGATTCTCTCTCTCTCTCTCTCTCTTTCTCTCTCTCTCTCTCTCTCTCTCTCTCTCTCTCTCTCTCTCTCTCTTTCTCTCTCTCTCTTTCTCTCTCTCTCTCTCTCTCTCTCTCTCTCTCTTTCTCTCTCTCTCTCTTTCTCTCTCTCTCTTTCTCTCTCTCTCTCTCTCTCTCTCTCTCTCTCTCTCTCTCTCTCTCTCTCTCTCTCTCTCTCTCTCTCTCTCTCTCTCTCTCTCTCTCTCTCTCTGCAGTTAGCTGCATATGGCTGTCAAAACTTCCAAAAATGAAAAAGCAAGGTCACACGTGCATCACTTATAGATCATTTAAAAACTTTAATGAAATTGCCTTTTTGACTGATTTAGATAGAGCACAGTTCACGGACGTTTATAACGATAGTGACCCAAACAAAGCATTGGACACCTGGTACCGCGTCTTTCTCGGTGTCCTGAATAAACACGCGCCCCTGAAGCAAAAGAGAGTTAAGTACGCCGCCTTACCACCCTGGCTAACTGCGGATCTGATAGAGGCTATGGAACACAGGGACGAGCTAAAAAATACGAAGCGTTTTGCTGAATACAAAACACAGCGTAATCGCGTAAAATCAATGGTTTTAGAAGCAAGAAAATCTCTCTTCAGTAAGGTAGTTAAGCAAAGTAAAGACTCCTCCACTGTATGGCGTGCCATAAATTTAGTAACCAAAGGTACAAATAAAAGTAGTGCGTCTTTACCACCCCACCTCACTGCAAACAGTTTTAACGACCATTTTGTCTCTGTGGCGGAATCACTAATGCCACTGGGAAATAACTCACATGAGTATATTTGTCCAGACAAATTACTAGACTACTGTAACCAGAAAAATAAAAACAACGAACCTTTCATCATACCGCCTAAAGCGGTTCATGAAGTGGGCAGATTAATTACCTCGATGGAAAATAAAAAGTCATCCGGGCCTGATGAGATCAGCTCAAAAATACTCAAGACATCTCTTCCATATATCGTTGAGAGTCTCACGTACATCTACAATCTCTGTATAAAACAAAACTGTTTTCCGGATGTATTTAAAGATGCAAAAGTAATCCCACTACCAAAATCAAAAGATCTAAGTGAAATTAATAATTTTCGTCCCATTTCATTACTACCAGTTTTGTCAAAGCCTTTAGAGAGGCATATTCATAAACATCTATCTAAATATTTAGAAAACCGAAATCTTATCCATCCATTGCAGTCAGGTTTCAGACCAAACCATTCCTGCCATACTGCGCTGATTAGGATGACAGACACCTGGTTAGCATCTATCAATGAATCCAAACTAACAGGTGTAGTCTTTTTAGACTTCCGTAAAGCTTTTGATTTAGTAAACTATGATATATTGATAAAGAAAATTTCGTTGTACACCAACAGCGCTGCCACGTTCTTCAAATCCTACTTGGATGACAGAAGACAAAAAGTCCTTCTTAATGGTACATATTCTAATCACCGCTTAGTCAAGCATGGCGTGCCCCAGGGCTCTATTTTAGGCCCTCTTTTATTTTGTTTGTTCATTAACGACCTTCCGGTCACAATTAACGATCATAATGTTTCATGCGATATGTTCGCGGATGATGCTGCAATACACATGCCCGACGAGGATTTATCTATTATTGATACACGCCTACAAAGCGCACTACAAGACATTGACAGCTGGTGTAGTAACAACTCAATGATCCTAAACCCAGCGAAGACTGAATGTATGGTATTAAGTACCCATCAAAAGCACCAGCTAGGCTCTCTCTCACTCAGCTTGTCTCTTCAAGGAAAACCCATCAGTCAAGTAACAGAACATCGTCTTCTCGGTGTTACTGTAGATAACCAGTTTAAATGGCAGTGTCATATTACTAACACATGCAACATAATATCAAAGAAACTTTACATTTTAGCCAAATTAAAATATATCACTGATGTCGAAACACGTAAACTGTTCTTTAACGCCCACATCAGGTCACATATCGACTATGCTTCTACAGTGTGGGATGGAGCAAGCGAGGTCCACTTGAAGAGACTGAACGCTCTTCATCGTAGAGCCGCAAAACTTATCCTACCTGATCCTAACTCAACTACCGATAATAAACTGAAAACCTTGGAGATTCTTCCTCTGAAAAATCACTTAATGTACAATAAGGGAATAATTATGTTCAAAACATTGAATAGCAAAATGCCTGATTATATTAAGAAACTATTTTCCTTTCCATCACCAACGTACTCAAGATCAAGGCAATTCATTATTGTACCACGACCTAGAATCGATCTCTACAAGACAAGTTTAGCGTTCTCAGGCCATAGCCTGTGGAACAATTTGCCTAGGAAAGTTACAACAGCAACAACCCTTTCTTATTTTAGAGCCAGTATTTTCAATTACCTCACGTCATTATCTTAATACTTTCACTGCGACCCTATAATACTCAGTGTGTGCGTGTGTGTGTGTGTGTGTGTGTGTGTGTGTGTGTGTGTGTGTGTGTGTGTGTGTGTGTGTGTGTGTGTGTGTGTGTGTGTGTGTGTGCGCGCACGTTTTTGTTGTTGTTGTTGTTGCTGGTTTTGTTTTGTTTTTATATCATTTATTCTTCTTCTTCTTTTTTTTCTATTTCTTTTTTCTCATATAATATTTTCACACTTTGTGCATTATTTGTAGATTAGCAACGGCAAGTTCGAAAAATGGTTGTGCCAGCCAAAACTTTCACCGTTGTAAAATAAAGAATCATTGTCATTGTCATTGTCATTGTCTCTCTCTCTCTCTCTCTCTCTCTCTCTCTCTCTCTCTCTCTCTCTCTCTCTCTCTCTCTCTCTCTCTCTCTCTCTCTCTCTCTCTCTCTCTCTCTCTCTCTCTTTGTAGATTAGCAACGGCAAGCGTGAAAATGGCACATGTGCTAACTGCTTGTTTCGTTCAGAAATAAAGTTTCATTTCACTTCATTTCAGCTCTCTCTCTCTCTCTCTCTCTCTCTCTCTCTCTCTCTCTCTCTCTCTCTCTCTCTCTATTAATGATTCCAAACTAACAGGTGTAGTTTTCTTAGACTTCCGGAAAGCCTTTGACATGGTGAACCATGACATACTTATAAAGAAAATATCCTTATATACTAAAAGCGCAGCCGGGTTTTTCAAATCCTACCTAGAAAACAGAAGACAAAAAGTTCTCCTTAATGGTACATATTCTAGTCACTGCAAAGTAAAGCATGGCGTGCCCCAGGGCTCTATTTTAGGCCCTCTTTTATTCTGTTTGTTCATTAACGACCTTCCACTCACAATTAGTGATGATAGTGTTGCATGCGATATGTTCGCTGATGATGCTGCGATACACACTCCCGATAAAGATTTGTCAGTAATTGACACGCGCCTACAAAACACATTACAGGACATTAACAGCTGGTGCAGTAACAATTCCATGATCTTAAACCCTGCAAAGACTGAATGTATGGTTGTAAGTACCCGCCAAAAGCACCAGCTCGGCACTCTCTCACTCAGCTTGTCCCTTCAAGGCAAATCTATCAGCCAGGTAACGGAACATCGTCTTCTCGGCGTTACTGTAGATAACCAGTTTAAATGGCAATGCCATCTTAGTAATATATGTAAGACAATATCAAAGAAACTGTTTATTTTATCCAAGTTAAAACATATAGCTAATGTAGAAACACGAAAACTGTTCTTCAACGCCCACATCAGGTCACATATAGATTATGCTTCTACGGTGTGGGATGGCGCAAGCGAGGTCCAGTTAAAGAGACTGAACTCTCTTCATCGTAGAGCCGCGAAGCTTATCCTTTCAAACCCTAACTCAACAACGGATAATAAACTGAAAACCTTAGAAATTCTCCCCTTGAAAAAACATTTATTATACAATAAGGGAATAACGATGTTCAAAGTATTGAATAACAGACTCCCCGAGTATATAAAAAAAATGTTTTCCCTCCCGGCATCAACATACTCCAGATCAAGGCAGTCCATTACTGTGCCACGACCTAGAATCGATCTCTATAAGACTAGTTTAGCGTTCTCAGGTGCTAGCATGTGGAACACATTGCCCAAACATGTTACAACATCAACAACGCTTTCGTCTTTTAAAACCGCTCTCTTTAAGTACCTCACCTCAGCATCGTAAGATTTTCACAGCAACCTGCACTTGCAGTGTACGATTTTCCCCTTTCTAACTCTTCAATTCAGTTATATCTTCAGTTAATACAAGATGCTAATGCTGCATGTATTGTGTGTGTGTGTGTGTGTGTGTGTGTGTGTGTGTGTGTGTGTGTGTGTGTGTGTGTGTGTGTGTGTGTGTGTGTGTGTTTTGTGCTTGTGCTTGTGTTTATGAATGTATGTATGAAGATTTATACCTTTATAATTGTGTGTATGTGTGAGATTTGTTATGTTTATTTCCACTTTTTCAATGATTTCTTTTTTTAAAACTTTATATTTCAATTTTTATTAGTTATATATTTAGTTTTTCCCTATTTAATGATAGTATTTTTTGTGATTTGTGCATTATATGTAAAGTAGATTAGCAACGGCAAGTTCGAAAAATGGTTTCACCAAAACTTTCACCGTTGTAAAATAAAGAATCATTGTCATTGTCATTGTCATTGTCATTGTCATTGTCTCTCTCTCTCTCTCTCTCTCTCTCTCTCTCTCTCTCTCTTGTCTCTCTCTCTCTCTCTGACTGTGTTAATATCTTCACCGTTGTAAAATAAAGATTCATTGATTCATTTATTCATTGATTCTCTCTCTCTCTCTCTCTCTCTCTCTCTCTCTCTCTCTCTCTCTCTCTCTCTCTCTCTCTCTCTCTCTCTCTCTCTCTCTCTCTCTCTCTCTCTCTCTCTCTCTCTCTCTCTCTGTCTCTCTCTCAGTGAGTTCGAGCTCACGAATGTAGCACACACATAAAAAAAGTTCTGAGTCAATTGGCGATGCAAAATTAGGCGATTTCGTCACTAATCAAGCTTCTACAGTTCGGATTTTACCACCAGTGTCTTTGCCTATCTACGCTGATCATAACGGCGTAATTTTGGACTTTGTGCGACCACAGACTTCTGCCATCTGACTGGTTTTCCTATATCGCCATTGAACTGAGTACGGCGATCGTCGGGGTGACTGTTAGTACAACACTGCCAGCTACGTGTACTGTGTAGTACTGTGTATTACTGTGTAGCTTGGCTTGACTTCGCGAACGAAGATTTTATAGGAGTTGCCCACGACGTCTGCAGGCTTGTTCGTGGCTGCGGAGGCCAATCCGGGACAGGCAGGTTCGACCGCAGTGGCTGCAGGGGGAGGTATGGCCAGGGTTCTGAGTTGCGGCATCTCTGTTTTTTTCTCCTGAGCCGCTTGTCTTTGAGGCTAGCTCTGCGATAGTCCTCAAAGGAGACAGCTGCCTTGTAAATGGTGGAGCGCCAGGTGTCACGGTCCACAGCAAGCGAAGACCACTGGTGGTGGTCGATTTGGCAGGCACTAAGTGACTTTTTGAGACAGTCTTTGTATCTCTTCTTTGGTGCCCCTCTGTCACGGTGTCCAGTAGCAAGTTCGCCGAACAGGGTGATCTTTGGTAGGCGATGATCCTCCATCCTGGAGACATGCCCCGCCCAGCGGAGCTGTGTCCGCAGCAGCAAATCGTCGATGCTCACAGTTTCAGCCTGTTCAAGGACCTCGACGTTGGAGACATAGTCACTCCAGTGAATGCCCAGGATGGTGCGTAGGCAGCGCTGGTGGAAGCGTTCGAGGAGTCGTAGTTGGCTGCGGTAGAGGGCCCAGGACTCGGAACCATACAGCAGGGTGGTGAGGACCACAGCTCTGTACACGCTGATCTTGGTGCCTGTTTTCAGCTGTTGATTGTGCCACACCCGCTTGAAAAGTCGCCGGAAAGCGCTGTTCGCTTTTGCCAGCCTGCTGTCAAGCTCCTTGTCCAGCTTGGCGTCCGACGTGATAATGCAGCCAAGGTAATAAACTGGTGCACTGACTTTAGTTCAGACTCGCCAATGGTGATGTGGGGAGGGCGATACACTGTCTTGGGTGCCGGCTGATGGAGGACCTCTGTCTTTTTCAGACTGACCTCGAGTCCAAAGAGCTGGGCAGCATCTGCGAAGCAGGACGTGATGCGCTGCAGGGCTCTCTCTCTGTGTGCAACGAGGGCAGCGTCATCAGCAACAAGCAGCTCACGAATCAGTTGGTCTAGGATTTTCGTGTGGGCCTGCAGTCGTCTGAGTTTGAACAGGCTGCCATCCAGACGATACCTGATGTACACTGCATCGTCATCATCGAGGTCCACTGTGGCCTGCTTCAACATCATGCTAAAAAAGATGGTGAAGAGGGTCGGTGCCAGCACGCAGCCCTGCCTTACGCCGTTGAGAATAGGGAATGGTTCTGAGAGGTCATTGTTGAGTCTGACCTGGCCTTGCTCGTCCTCGTGTAGCTGGACAATCATGCTGAGAAACTTTGGGGGACAGCCAAGTCGCTCCAGGATCTGCCACATGCCTTGCCTGCTCACAGTGTCGAACGCTTTTGTTAGGTCGACAAACGTTACGTACAACCCTTTGTTCTGCTCGCGGCACTTCTCCTGAAGCTGTCTCAGCACAAGGACCATATCGGTGGTGCTCCTGTTTGCTCTGAAGCCACACTGGCCCTCTGGGAGGTGGTCTTCAGCGATGGCAGGTACCAGCCGATTCAGGAGCAGCCTTGCAAGAATTTTCCCAGCAATGGACAGCAGGGTAATTCCCCGATAGTTGGAACAGTCAGACTTCTCGCCTTTGTTCTTGTACAGGGTGATAACGACAGCATCACAGAGATCCTTTTGGTAGTGTTCCTTCCTCCCAGCAGCAGAGAAAGAGGTCATGGAGCTTATTGTGCAGTGCTGTGCCTCCATGTTTCCAGATCTCTGGCGGTATTTCATCAATGCCTGCTGCTTTGCCACTTTTGAGCTGGTGGATGGCTGTGAGGGTGGGCGGTGGGCGGTTCGTCCAATTCAACCTTTACTGGAAGTTGTGGGATTTGTAGGACGACTGCTTCTTGAACAGTGCTCTCAGCGCTGAAGGGGCTGTGAAAATACTCCGACCAGCGGTTCAAGATGGAGGTATTATCTGTGAGGAGTGCCTGGCCATTCGCGCTTCGCAGGGGACTTTGTACCAGGTGCCTGGGGCCATACACTGCTTTCAGTGCTTCGTAGAAGCCCCTGTAGTCACCATTGTCAGCGCAAAGCTGGGTCGTCTGTGCAAGTCATCCAGTGTACTGTGTAGTACTGTGTATTACTGTGTAGCACAGTTGTGTCAATCGAACTGTGCTAAGATGGCAGACAAAGAAGCTCTATCCGCAGATCCACTCGAGGTCTCTGGAAATACATCACCTTTAGTTACTGTCAGTGACATTCAGCGCATAATCGACAAGCAGACACAGGTGATTGACGAGAATCTGGGGTCTCTTCGTGCTGACCTTTATAGTCCATAAGCTAGGAAGGTCTACCGTGCACCCCCCCCCCCCCCCCCCCCAGTACTCAATAAGATGGGCTTCAAAGTGTTCCTTAGTATGTCCTGAGATGTGTAAGCCATGTTCCCCGAAAATCCTTAGGAACACACCAGAGATATAGCCGATGGCGCAAGGGTACCCCCATTCACGCTCTTCGCAGGTGCTAAAATGAGGTTGAGAAACATTTTCCTCTAAATAAATCAGAATTCATTCCAGAAGCCCAAATCAGGTAATATTATGTCAAGGCACACCTTCTGCATCCTCTGCAAAAAACAGAATGAAAAAATATTGAATCTCTGGCTCACAGTGAAGGTATTTGTGCACCCAGTAAACGACCATTTCCGCGAATTTGCAAAAAAGACAAAAATAATGTGTCAGATGCCTTCAGACATTTTCTATAGCACTGACAGTCCATTTGTAGGTTTACATCATTAAAACAGGATGTCACAATTATTATAAACTTGACTAGGTGATGCTGTGATCACCATGAGTGCCACAGTGGTTGATTTTGTATCCCTACCCCCAAGTTGTAAAAATACACAAAATTAATTAGAAAAAATTGCTTAAGTTATCCCATTTTATTTTGACCTCTCTTTACCTATTGAGTTTAAATAATGTGAGCATAAAGTGCAAGAAAATAAGGAAAGTCGGCATCCTTTACGGTATGTTCGTGGTGAATGATAGCTTTTTACCATTTAAAATTGCTGAATTGGGAAACGTACATTGTTTCTGATGCCCTCAGAAATTTTGTATACAACTGATAGGTCTTTTTTAGGTTTTATTGTTTAGGATATAGTACCACAGTTACTCCCAACCTGATTTTATGATGCTGTGATGCATTTAGGGGCCACAGTGGCTGAATCTGCTGCCCTACCCCCATTTTACCTGTACGCAAAGGAACGAAAAATGATCATAACAATTGCTCCTCTGATTAAATATTTTTGTTGCCAGTTTTCTTAACAAAATATGTATATTGAGCATAAACATTTGTGATCATTTCATTAATTTCAATGTGACCCATCGATTTAATTGTAATTCATTTTATTTAAGGCATGCTTAACAGGGGCTGAAGCTTCTATCGTCTGCACATTCAGCACTCTTGTCAAACTCGGGGAAGGTGTACCTCAGGGAGATGTTGTGTCTGATGCTGTTTTTGGTCTACATTAATGACATCAGTACAACAGTTCCAAAGTTCGTCTTGAACATCCTCCATGCAGATGACTTTGCAGTGTGGAGCGCAGCAGAACATAAAGAAATAGCATCCTCCAGAATCCAGGATGCTGCCAATAGAGTCAGCAGCTGGACTGAAAGAGGCCACTCAAACTGAGCTAGACCATCTCTTTCAATCAGACGGAAGAGGTCACCTCAAAACTGGAGACCTTCCAGTACCAAAGACAGACAGGCCAACTTTACTGGCAACAAATAAATTACTGGATTCACGTGGAGGCATAAAGAAATAGCATCCTCCAGAACATAAAGAAATAGCATCCTCCAGAATCCAGGATGCTGACTATAGAGTCAGCAGCTGGACTGAAAGAGGCCACTCAAACTGAGCTAGACCATCTCTTTCAATCAGATGGAAGAGGTCACCTCAAAACTGGAGATCTTCCAGTACCAAAGACAGACAGGCCAACTTTACTGGCAACAAATAAATTAGTGGATTCACGTGGAGGCCTCACATTTAAACCATGGAAGCTAGAGCTGCAAAAAAGAAAGAGAGTCTCTGATGAAGAACTGGTGGGGACCACATTGGCGCAAATTACAGCATCCTGGCACAAGCAAACACCTGCTCGGTCAGACCAGTTCTGCGGTACCAAGATACATCGACAACATGAAACACTGCCTGAAACCCAAAAAGCAAGGCTTGACAAGATGCAGAACATGGGTCATTCTCATGATGCAGTGACATTCTTAGAGCCATCTGGAGCACCCCAATTTAGGAAATGGAGGACATTGGAGCCACTGGAATGCAGAACAGCACACACGATGAAGAGACTTACTAAACACCGACAGCATGGGAGACTACAGGAGCAGACCAAGAACCGTCAGAAATGCCCAATCTGAACTGCCAACTGAAGGTCCTGCAAAGGGCTAACACTGACGTCCTGGAACCAAGCCCAAAGATGTGTGAACAGCTCCTTTCAGATACCTGGACATCTCGAAAGAGCCTTCAAGACAACATAATGTTCCAGGACTCTTTGCCAAAGGTCGCGGCACTGCACAAAGCCATCTTGCTTGAGGTTGTGCACAAGCGCTACCCTCACGGAACACAGCAGCTGTGATACCACACAAGATGCCGTGTTGAATGAAGGAAGTGGCGTGTACATCTGTTGTGCAGACCGCACTACTACCTCCCTCTCCTTACCAGCTAGCGGCAGCAGCTCCAACTATCGTACAGATCTGCAGGTGCTCAACACAGCAGCAGAGCACTAGCTAGGGAAAGGCAGCAGCTTGATCCACTGATCTCACCAGGAAGCTTCAAGATAGACTGGATGCCCTGTCCACAAAATAGTGCTGCAGTGGATTCCAGTGCATTCTGGACTAGCTGGGAATGGAAACACTACAACAACAAAGTGATTGGCAAAAGCAGAATGGCGGCTGCAACCCGTGGGCAGATGACATCAACAAGCTGAACAGGGAGAGCCAGGCCACCATCTTTCATATACACACTGATTACTCTGGACTGGGTCCATCCAGAAAAGCAGGAACGTTTCACAAACCCAAAACTGAAGCCTGAAGCTTTACACACTTTAATCAGATCACTCTGTATCAGCAATTATTTGAAGCTTCCGTGCCTAATGCGTGAAGAGATACCAAAATAAAAGAACGCTTAGTGAATGGCGGACTTCGGTAGAAGCGTAAACAACCAATCAGAATACTCACAAACCAGATAGGTGAGGCTAGCGCTGGCAGAATTGTCAGTACTCAAACCAAGGGGAATCACAGCGCTGGACAGACAACAGTTAGATCCCCTGCCCCCGCCTATCAGGCACCCAATCGCCAGCCCACAGAGAAATACGCAGGTATAGAATAAGACAATAATTTCCATTCCTTTTCCTGCGTATTTCTCTGTGGGCTGGCGATTGGGTGCCTGATAGGCGGGGGCAGGGGATCTAACTGTTGTCTGTCCAGCGATGTGATTCCCCTTGGTTTGAGTACTAACCAATCAGAATGTTCGCCATGCAGTCACTTTATGATCAGAGCTAAATATAGATCACTTGCAACAAGCGTCAGCATGATCGTTTGCAATGGGAATAGTCACAAATTGAGGGAGAAAAAAAAAAAAAAGAAGTAGACAAAAGTTTGCCAGTACGTTGTCATTTTTTACAAACTTTCACAGACTTTAAGGAAAAGGACTGAAATTGACAGACTTTCCAGGGCCCTCAAAAAGCCTTGCCATTTTTTTACAACTTTCACAAATGTTCACAGACCGTAAGGACCCTGCTGAACTCACCTCGTGAGACTGGGTCATGTGGAAACAGCCCTATGCGACTTTGGTGTAGAAAATCGGTCTCCTTAGCACATTCTCCAAACATGTCCATACAGAGAAGCGGTCTGCTGGCAGTTCTGACCAGAAGACACGCCCCTATACACCAAACTCTGAAAACATGCTGCCTAGCTCTTGACAGCTCACTTATTGGCAGCCAGTACAATATAAGATTTAAAGACGGCCATAAAAAAAGATTGAACGTTGCAGAAGGTGGAAGTGGAGATCTCGTGGTCGACATGTGGAAACTAAGTATTTTTGATAACATTGTTTTGGCTATTAGGAACCATGAAACTTTATTACGCATATTCATATTTACACATTTCTAGATAAAAATAAATGAAAGGAAAAGGGGAGACCTTACTAGACCCGCCTTATGCTAGGTAAAATTTCACCTAAAAGACCAGCCAGTTAAAAATAGTTACAATTAAATTGATGGGTTACATTGAAATTAATGAAATGATCACAACTTTTTATGCTCAGTATGCATACTTTAAAAAAAAAACAACAACTGGCAACAAAAAATATTTAAACAGAGGACTATTACGTAAGCAATTTTTATGATTATTTTGCGTTACTTTGCGTACTGGTAAAATGGGGGTAGGGCAGCAGATTCAGCCACTGTGGCCCCTAAATGCATCATAGCATCACAAAATCAGGTTGGGAGTAACTGTGGTACTCTATCCTAACCAATAAAACCTAACAAAGACCTATCGGTAGTATACAAAATTTCTGAGGGCACCGGAAACAACGTACGTTTCCCAATTTGGCAATTTTAAATGGGAAAAAGCTATCATTCACCACGAAAGTACCGTAAAGGATGCCGACTTTCCTTATTTTCTTGCACTTTATGCTCACATTATTGAAACTTAATATGTAAAGAAAGGTCAAAATGAAATGGAATAACTTTAGAAATTTCTTCTAATTAATTTTGTGTATTTTTACAACTTGGGGGTAGGGATACAAAATCAACAACTGTGGCACTCACAGTAAACACAGCATCACCTAGTCAAGTTTATAATAATTGTAACATCCCGTTTTAATAATGTAAGCCTGAAAATGGACTGCCAGCACTATAGAAAATGTCTGAAGGCATCTGACACATTATTTTTGTCTTTTTTTGCGATTTCACAGAAATGGTCGTTTGCTGGGTCCACAAATACCTTCACTGTGAGCCAGAGATTCAATATGTTTTCATTCTGTTTTTTGCAGAGGCTGCAGAACGTGTGCCTTAAACATAATATTGCCTGATTTTGGCTTCTGGAATGAATTCTGATTTATTTAGAGGAAAATGTTTCTCAACCTCATTTTAGCACCTGCGAAGAGCGTGAATGGGGGTACCCTTGCACCATCGGCTATATCTCTGGTGTGTTCCTAAGGATTTTCGGGGAACATGGCTTAAACATCTCAGGACATACTAAGGAACACTTTGAAATCCATCTTATTGAGTACTGTGGGGGGGGGGGGGGGTGCACGGTAGACCTTCCTAGCTTGTGGACTATTGTGATGTGTTGACAATACAGGCGATTGGCACCGACATTGCTGACTTGAAGCAACGCGCTCGCAGCCTGGAGGACACCTGCAAGGAACTGACTGAGAAGCAGGAGGAGGTTTCATAGTCTGTAGAAGACTTGCAGGAGGACATGGAAGATCTTCGGAAACGCTACGAGGAAGAACTAGACAAGCTAGAGGCGTTCTCACGTAGGGACAATCTGCAACTTTTTGGAATCGTGGAAACGCCAGGTGAGACCTTCGATTCCTGTGCCACCAAAGTACTGGAATGTCTGCAGGGCACAGTGCCAAATAAAACCTGGACTGAGGACGATTTGGTACGCGCACACCGGGTGGGGAACAAACCGGACTTTGCTTCTGTAGCAGCCAACCGTGCTAGAGCCAACAACAAGCCCCGCCCCATGATCGTGAAGTTCGCGAGATGGAGGGACAAGATGGACGTCCTGACCAAGGGTCGTGCTGCACTGAAGCAAAAGGGGGTTAACGTTGCTGGTGACTTAACCAACCGGCAACACGAACAGATCAGACTGCACCGGGAGAAAGGCTTGCGGGCGTACTACAAGGGGAACAAGCTGGTCGTCGCTGGACCCCTAGAGCAACGGAACTACGACACCGACAACTTCGGCCGCCGCCATGCGACAGACAACAGCGTCAACAGAAGACCGGACTACCGTACCCAAGGACTCGGTGCCGCCGCAGCTACTGGTCAGCAGGTCAACGCAACGTGCGTCATACTCAGTATCCCCGCTACAGCCTTCACCTAAACCAGCGAAACGGCGCCGGCCACACATTTCCCCTACAATTGAGGTCGGGGACGAATCCAGTGACCCGTGATATGTCGGCCAAGCCGCGTCTCCCACCTCAATTGCACGGGATGTGTCGCCGATGCGCGCGTGTGTTCTAGAGCAGCCAGTAGATAGTGTGTTGCATACACTTACCTTTCTGTCATGGAATGTTGATGGACTGTGGAGCAAACTACCTGACCCAGACTTTCTACAATATGTAAGTAATTATGACATTGTGTGTTTGTTTGAAACATTTTTAGACAATGCTTTCGTCCCGCCTGACTGCTGGTCTGATTTCTCGTGTTTTTCCTTACCTGCAGTCGAACTGTCACGTCAAGGAAGAAGCTCGGGAGGTGTTGTTGTGTTAGTAAAAAATGTGTATGCCAAGTTTGTTTTCAAAGTGAATATGACATGCGCTCAAAGTGTCTTTCTCAAACTTGACCGATCATTGTTTGGTACTGAATGCGATGTGCTTTTGGTCGCGTGCTATGTTCCGCCCAAGGATTCACCATTTTATAGACAATTACCGTATGACTGCTTGTTAGAAGAATTGGAACAGTGTCCTGCTAGTGCCCTCGAGCAATTTGGAGACATTCATTTCCTAATCTGTGGTGATTTTAATGGTAGAACTGGGGATTTGCAGCCTAATCCATATTTGTTTCAGCTTGATCCTGATGAAACGCTACTAACTAATACCGCTCTATTTGAACCTTCACGGTTTACTGAAGATATGACTGTAAATACATTTGGAAGAAAACTATTAGATTTGTGTGCATGTTTTGAACTGATGATTTTGAATGGGTTCTGTAGCCCTGATCTGTCAAAGCACCTGACATTTATCTCACCCACTGGTTGTAGTATTAATGATTATTTTGTTGCATCTCCTGACTTTATTTGTTTGTGTGACAAACTTGAAGTTGGCGAGAGGATAGAGTCTGTGCACATGCCGCTGGTCCTTACTGTGTCTTGTGTACGTGTATCACCCCACAACGATGTTTCTGATGATGATACGCAGTGTTTTTCTTTTGATAAGATTATCTGGGAACCTGCTAAGGCCCAAACGCTGAGCGACAGTTTAACTACTCCTGCATTCCAGGATGCTCTAGTAGCTGCTACTGCTGAGATCGATGATGATATTAATAGTGCATTGGACATTTTCACATGTGCTATCAAAGACGCTGCTAGTTGCATGACAAAACAATTTCATTCCTCCACAGGCAACACACACAAAACAAACACCGCTAGTCACCCTTGGTTTGACCAGAAATGCAAAAATGGGAACGCATAAAGCCTTACGTACATACACAAAAAAACAAAACCATGGAAAATAAAGCAACGTTTGTTAATGACAGAAAACAATACATAAGATTACTTAGAGCTAAAGAAGTTAATTTTAAGCGGGAAACTGTTGACAAAATTCTTGAGTATAGACATAACTCTCAGGCATTTTGGAAGGAAATAAAGAAATGGAAAAGAAAACGTCGTTTAAGAAACAATATAACAAAGAAGCAGTGGTTTGATCACTTCTCTAGCATTCTAAATTAAAACATAGCACAGCAAGAGAATAATGATGATGTATTTTGTTCAGAAGACTCTGAGTCTGATGAAGCCATATTTCATGACCTAGATACCAACATAGAAGAAGCAGAAGTTATTGCTGCTATAAAACATGCCAAAGCAGGAAAGGCCCCCGGGCCTGATGGAATTATAAATGAAGTTCTTAAAGTCTCCAACCCAGCTATCATCTCCTTTCTCACTAAGTATTTTAATGTTTATTCAACAAAGGGTTGTTCCCATGCGAATGGTCTATAGCTATTATTTTCCTGCAAACTCAGGCTCCACTTCAAGCCAAAACCCAAGAAATGGGGGCCCCCCAAGAAAAAGATTGATGTTGCCAGCCTTCAGCGTGACGATGTGAAAGCTGCCTTTCAGACAGATTTACAGCGCAGGCTCAAAGACACAGCGGACCAAGTAGACTCCTCCCCTGAAACACTTTGGGAACAACTGAAAACTGCTATTGCAAAATCCTCTGCAGAAGTCTTGGGTTTCGCCAGAAAGAAGAACAAAGACTGGTTTGACGAAAACGATGTAGAGATCCAGGAACACCTAGCAAACAAAAGAGCCGCCCATCAGACCCACCTAGCCCAGCCTTCCTGCCCTGTGAAGAAGTCTGCCTTGCGCCTCGTCTGCAGCAGTCTCCAGCGCAAGCTCAGAGATCTCCAGAATATGTGGTGGACCAGACTTGCACAGAGGACCCAGCTTTGTGCTGACAATGGTGACTACAGGGGCTTCTACGAAGCACTGAAAGCAGTGTATGGCCCCAGGCACCTGGTACAAAGTCCCCTGAGAAGCGCGAATGGCCAGGCACTCCTCACAGATAATACCTCCATCTTGAACCGCTGGTCGGAATACTTTCAGAGCCTCTTCAGCGCTGAGCGCACTGTTCAAGAAGCAGTCGTCCTACAAATCCCACACCTCCCAGTAAAGGTTGAATTGGACGAACCGCCCACCGCTGAAGAGACCCTCACAGCCATCCACCAGCTCAAGAGTGGCAAAGCAGCAGGCATTGATGGAATACCGCCAGAGATCTGGAAACATGGAGGCACAGCACTACACACCAAGCTCCATGACCTCTTTCTCTGCTGCTGGGAGGAAGGAACACTACCAAAAGATCTCCGTGATGCAGTCGTTATCACCCTGTACAAGAACAAAGGCGAGAAGTCTGACTGTTCCAACTATCGGGGAATTGCCCTGCTGTCCATTGCTGGGAAAATCCTTGCAAGGCTGCTCCTGAATCGGCTGGTACCTGCCATCGCTGAAGACCACCTCCCAGAGGGCCAGTGTGGCTTCAGATCAAACAGGAGCACCACCGATATGGTCTTTGTGCTGAGACAGCTACAGGAGAAGTGCCGCGAGCAGAACAAAGGGCTGTACGTAACATTTGTCGACCTAACAAAAGCGTTCGACACTGTGAGCAGGCAAGGCATGTGGCAGATACTGGAGCGACTTGGCTGTCCCCCAAAGCTCCTCAACATGATTGTCCAGCTACACCAGGACCAGCAAGGCCAGGTCAGACTCAACAATGACCTCTCAGAACCATTCCCTATTCTCAACGGCGTAAAGCAGGGCTGCGTGTTGGCACCGACCCTCTTCACCATCTTTTTTAGCATGATGTTGAAGCAGGCCACAGTGGAACTCGATGATGACGATGCAGTGTACATCAGGTATCGTCTCGATGGCAGCCTGTTCAACCTCAGACGACTGCAGGCCCACACGAAAACCCTAGACCAACTGATTCGTGAGCTGCTTTTTGCTGATGATGCTGCCCTCGTTGCACACACAGAGAGAGCCCTGCAGCGCATCACGTCCTGCTTCGCAGATGCTGCCCAGCTCTTTGGACTCGAGGTCAGTCTGAAAAAGACAGAGGTCCTCCATGAGCCGGCACCCAAGACAGTGTATCGCCCTCCTCACATCACCATTGGCGAGTCTGAACTAAAGTCAGTGCACCAATTTACTTACCTTGGCTGCATTATCACGTCGGACGCCAAGCTGGACAAGGAGCTTGACAGCAGGCTGGCAAAAGCGAACAGCGCTTTCCGGCGACTTTTCAAGCGGGTGTGGCACAATCAACAGCTGAAAACAGGCACCAAGATCAGCGTGTACAGAGCTGTGGTCCTCACCACCCTGCTGTATGGTTCCGAGTCCTGGGCCCTCTACCTCAGCCAACTACGACTCCTCGAACGCTTCCACCAGCGCTGCCTGCGTACCATCCTGGGCATTCACTGGAGTGACTATGTCACCAACGTCGAGGTCCTTGAACAGGCTGAAACTGTGAGCATCGAGGCTTTGCTGCTGCGGACACAGCTCCGCTGGGCGGGGCATGTCTCCAGGATGGAGGATCATCGCCTACCAAAGATCACCCTGTTCGGCGAGCTTGCTACTGGACACCGTGACAGAGGGGCACCAAAGAAGAGATACAAAGACTGTCTCAAGAAGTCACTTAGTGCCTGCCAAATCGACCACCACCAGTGGTCTTCGCTTGCTGCGGACCGTGACACCTGGCGCTCCACCATTTACAAGGCAGCTGTCTCCTTTGAGGACTCTCACAGAGCTAGCCTTCAGGACAAACGGCTCAGGAGAAAAAAACAGAGATGCCGCAGCTCAGAACCCTGTCTATACCTTCCCCTGCAGCCACTGCGGTCGAACCTGCCTGTCTCGGATTGGCCTCCGCAGCCACGAACAAGCCTGCAGACGTCGTGGGCAACTCCTATAAAATCTTCGTTCGCGAAGTCAAGCCAAGAGGTCTATAGCTATTATTTTCCCACTCCACAAGAAAGGAGATGTAAATAATCCAGATAATTATCGTGGTATTGCTCTGATTAGCTGTGTTAGTAAACTATATACCTACATTTTGAACAGAAGGCTAACAGACTGGGCTGAGGAACACAATATTCTGTCTGAAACACAAGCTGGGTTTAGGAAATCCTATTCTACTGTGGACCACATATTTACACTTTATGCTATTGTTCAAAAACAACTTCTACAAAATAAAAAAGTCTATGTGGCTTTTGTTGACTTTCGCAAAGCCTTCGATACTGTTAAAAGAGGTGTGCTTTGGAATATTTTACTGAAGGTTGGAGTGCGCGGCAAAATGCTTTCAGCTATGAAGGCAATGTATGACTCAGTGAAAATTTGTGTTAGAGACAGCCTGAATTGTACAGCGTTTTTTGAGTGTTTCCAAGGTTTAAAACAAGGATGTTTAGCATCGCCGACATTGTTCTCCTTTTTGATTAACGAGCTTGCTGTGTACATTATTGAAAATGGTAAACATGGTTTCCAACTAATATCCGATGCAGCATAACTGTTTTTGTTGATGTTTGCAGATGACATTGCTTTGTTTTCATCAACCCCCAATGGCCTTCAGACTCAGCTGAACAATTTATACAAAGAAGCATCTAAACTTGGTTTGTCTGTTAACCTAGACAAGACAAAAATAATTGTGTTTCGAAATGGTGGATATTTGTCAAAATATGAAAAATGGATTTACGGGGGAACGAGGGTAGAAGTTCTCAATATGTATAAGTACCTTGGGTTAAACTTTACCACAAGTTTGAGTTTAAACACATCCGTCGATGACTTAGTGACTAAGGCAAAAAAATGTGTAATCGATATTTTCTGCATGTTGAAGAAAATCAACTGCGCTAGTCCTGATGTTTTTTTCAAGCTGTTTGATGCGCAGGTTGTGCCAATTTTGTTGTATGCCTCGGAAATT